>CM077664.1:292378397-293578397 GCA_039707655.1 Elymus sibiricus
GCAAGAGGGCTGTCAATCCCCTTGTACTCGTTAATTGCAAGGATTAAATCTGGTACTGGTAGATAGATAAATTTCAAAGTAAATAAAAATTACATAAATTTCAGCAAGGTATTTTTGGTTTTTGTAATATGTTTAAAATAGACCCGGGGGCCATAGTTTTCACTAGAGGCATCTCTCTCATAAAGATAGCATACGGTGGGTAGACAAATTACTAGTGGACAATTGATAGAAAAGCGCATAGTTATGACGATATTCATGGCATGATCATGTATATAGGCCTTACGTCCGTGACAAGTAGACCGACTCCTGCCTGCATCTACTACTATTACTCCACAAATCGACCGACTCCTGCCTGCATCTATGGCATTAATTTCATGACAAACAGAGTAACGCTTTAAGCAAGATGACATAATCTAGATAGAATAAAACCAAGAAATATGATTAAACCCCGTCATTTTCTCCTTAGTAGCAACAATACAATATGTGCCTCGCTACCGCTTCTGTCACTGGGTGAGGACACTGCAAGATTGAACCTACTACTATGCACCACTTCTAACGAAGACCTAATCATCAACTTGGCCAAAGAAAACTCATAGATTGGAAAACATTACATAGCTATAACAATCATACATAATAAAGTTCAGAATATAACTCAGCTACTTTCAATGAATAATCTGATCATAAACCCACAATTCATCGGATCCCAACAAACATACCGCTGATACGTCTCCAACGTATCTATAGTTTTTGATTGTTCCATGCTATTATAGTATCAATCTTGGATGTTTTATATGCAATTATATATCATTTTTTGGGACTAACCTATTAACCTAGTGCCCAGTGCCAGTTGTTGTTTTCTGCCTGTTTTTGGTTTTTCAGGAAATCAGTACCAAACAAAGTCCAAATGCCACGAAACTTTTTGAAGATTTTTTTCTAGACAAAAGAAACCTGGAAGCTTCGAGAGGAAGCCAGAAGCCTCATGAGGAGGCCACAAGGCAACAGGGCGCGGCCCCAGGGGGCGCGCCCTGATGCCTTGTGGGTCCCTTGTGGCTCCTTTTGACCTAATTCCACTTCTATAAATTCTCAAATATTGGGAAACCAACAGAGAGCTAGACGAGAAAACCCTACCACTGCCGCAAGCTTCTGTTCTTTCATGATCCCATCTGGAGGTCTTTTCCGGCACTCTACCGGAGGGGGAATCGATCACGGAGGGCTTCTACATCAACCTTGCTGCCCTTCCGATGATGTGTGAGTAGTTCACCACATACCTACGGGTCCATAGTTAGTAGCTAGATGGCTTCTTCTCTCTCTTTGATCATCAATACCATGTTCTCCTCAATGTTCTTGGAGTTCTATCCGATGTAATCTTCTTTTGTGGTGTGTTTGTTGGGATCCGATGAATTGTGGGTTTATGATCAGATTATTCATGAGAAATATTTGAGTCTTCTCTGAACTCTTTTATGCATGATTGTTATAGCTTTGTATTTCTCTCCGATCTATCTGTTTGGTTTGGCCAACTAGATTGATTTATCTTGCAATGGGAGAGGTGCTTTGTGATGGGTTCAATCTTGCGATGTTCTATATCCCAGTGACAGAAAGGGACAAGACACGTATTTGTATTGTTGTCATTAAGGATAAAATGATGGGGTTTATTCATATTTCTTGAGTTTACTTTGTCTACGTCATGTCATCTTGCTTAAGGCGTTACTCTGTTTTATACCTAATACTCTAGATGCATGCTGGATAGCGGTCGATGAGTGGAGTAATAGTAGTAGATGCAGGCAGGAGTCGGTCTACTTGTCTAGGACGTGATGCCTATATACATGATCACTGCCTTGAATATCGTCATAACTATGCGCTTTTCTATCAATTGCCCAGCAGTAATTTGTTTACCCACCGTATGTCATGCGCTCAAGAGAGAAGCCTCTAGTGAAAACTATGGCCCCCAGGTCATTTATCATTATTATATAAACAAAAATCCTAAAAATACCTTCCTATAATTTATTTACTTTTATTTTATTTTGCAATTTACTTTATCAATTTATCTATCACTACGAGATTTAATCCTTGCAATTAACCACTGAGGGGATTGACAACCCCCTTGATCGCGTTGGGTGCAAGTATTGGCTTTTGTGTGTGCAGGTGCTGCTAAAGAGGTTTTGCTTGGTTATCCTACTGGATTGATAACCTTGGTTCTTAACTGAGGGAAATACTTATCTCTACTGTACTGCATCATCCTCTCCTCTTCGAGGAAATCCCAATGCAGCTCACAAGTAGCAGGAAGAATTTCTGGCGCCGTTGCCGGGGAGACATCATCAAAACTTATCAAGTACCTTCGCACAAACTATCCCTTGCATTTATTTTTATTTGCCTTTTTATTTGCATTTGCCTCTCGTTTTCATCTCCCCCACTTCTAAAACAAATTTACAAAAACACAAAAATATTTTTATTTGCTAGTTTGCTTGCTTTGTCGCTATGTCTCAAGAGAACACAAAATTGTGTGACTTTTCCAATACTAATAATAATGATTTTATTAGTACTCCAATTGCTCCTCCCGCCACTAGTGCGGAGTCATGTGATATTAATGTTGCTTTGCTTAATCTTGTTATGAAAGAACAATTTTCTGGAAGTCCTAATGAAGATGATGCATCCCATCTTAATACTTTCGTTGAACTTTGTGATATGCAAAAGAAGAAAGATGTGGATAATGATATTGTTAAATTGAAATTATTTCCGTTCTCACTACGAGATCGTGCTAAAACTTGGTTTGCATCCTTGCCTCAAAATAGTATTGATTCTTGGGATAAGTGTAAGGATGCTTTTATTGCCAAGTATTTTCCTCCCGCTAAGATTATTTATCTAAGAAATCAAATTATGAATTTTAAGCAACTTGAGCATGAACATGTTGCACAATCTTGGGAGAGAATGAAATTAATGATAAGAAATTGCCCTACTCATGGTTTAAGCTTATGGATGATCATACAAAAGATGTATGCAGGACTAAACTTTGTTTCTAGAAATCTTCTAGACTCTGCCGCAGGTGGTACTTTTATGGAAATTATATTGGGAGAAGCTACAAAACTCCTTGATAATATTATGACAAATTATTCTCAATGGCACACTGAAAGAACTCCAACTGGTAAGAAGGTAAATTCTGTCGAAGAAATTAATACTTTGAGTGATAAGATGGATGCTCTTATGAAATCGGTTGCTAGTAAAAGTGCTCATATTGATCCTAGTGATGTGCCATTGTCAACTTTGATTGAGCAAAATAATGATGCTATTGATGTGAATTTCGTTTCTAGAAATAATTTCAACAACAACGCTTATAGGGGTAACTTCAATCCTAGGCCGTTTTCCAGAAATTCCTCTAATAGTTATGATAATTCCTATGGAAATTCATATAATAATAATAGGATACCCTCTAATATTGAAAGTAATATTAAAGAATTTATTAATTCTCAAAAGATTTTCAATGCTATGGTAGAAGAAAAATTGAATAAAGTTGATGACATGCCTAGGAACCTGGATAGAATTGCTCATGATGTTGAAACTCTCAAATTAAAATTTTGCCACCCAAGCATGATATAAATGAGTCTATTAAATCTATATATGTCTCCATTAATGAAATTAAAGAAAGAACCGCTAGGTTGAGAGCTAAGCAAGAATTCCTAGAAAAGGCTATTCCACCCGGTTTCTATTGTAGTAATGATGAAGATATTAAAATGATTGGTGTCTCACCTGTTGAATCTTTAATTAGTAAAATAAAACTTGATGAAAAAGGGACTGAAGATGAGTCAACTTTAGCTAGAAGGTGTCCCAATTGTTCGGAGGGTGATGATCTTAATGATAAAAATGAAAAAAGTGGGCTTGGAGAGGTCAAAACTTTAAATAGTGATGTGCCCACTACTGTGGATTACAAGGACATTAATTATGATAATTGCTCTTTAGTTGAATGTATTTCCTTGTTGCAATCCATGATTAGCTCTCCGAATGCTTATGAACAAAATAAGGCTTTTGCTAATCATATTGTAGAAGCTATGATAAAAGCTCATGAAGAAAAACTTGAGTTGAAAGTTTCTATTCCTAGAAAATTGCATGATGAATGGGAACCTAGTATTAAAATTAGAATCAAAGATTATGAATGCAATGTCTTATGTGACTTGGGTGCTAGCGTTTCCACTATACCAAAATCTCTATGTAATGTGCTAGGCCTTACCGATTTAAATGAATGTTCCCTTAACTTGCATTTAGTGGATTCTACTATTAAGAAACCATTGGGTAGAATAAACGATGTGCTTATTCTTGCTAATAGAAATTATGTGCCCGTGGATTTTATTGTGCTTGATATTGAATGCAATCCGTCTTGCCCCATAATACTTGGTAGGCCTTTCCTACGAACCATAGGTGCTATTATTGATATGAAAGAAGGTAATATAAGATTTCAATTTCCATTAAAGAAAGGGATGGAACACTTCCCTAGAAAGAGAATTTAGCCACCATATGAATCTATTATGAGGTCCACCAATGGAATTAATTTGAAGGATGATAATACTTGAAACTATGCATTATGCCTAGCTATGGGCAAAAAACAATAGCGCTTGTTGGGAGGAAACCCAATATGTATCTTAAATTTTTGTTTTACTTTCTGTTTTTGTGTGCTCACACAATTGTAGCCTCTGTTATGATTGTGTTTTTATCTTTTAATTAGTGTTTGTGCCAAGTAATGCCTTTGGGATGAATTGGATGATAGTATAATTGATGTTGTTTGGAAAACAGAAAGTTTTGCGTCCAGTATTGGATTTTCGATTCTGTACTGGAGTATCAGAAAAATCTGAAATTTTTACACAGTATTGGTATCTGAATTTTTTACAATGTCCTAATTTTTCAGAATTTTTGCAGATACAGAACTATGGATTTTAAATAGATCTTTACAAATTGTTCTGTTTTTGTTGCATAGTTTGCTTATTTTGATGAATCTATGGATTGTATCGGGGGGTATAAGTCAGGAAGAAGTTGGAGTACAGTAACATTATGCCAATATTAAATATGAATCAATTTACAACATTACCTAAAGTTTAATATTTAGTTGTTATACTAACGGATCTCACGAGGTTTCCGTTGAGTTTTGTGTGCTGAAGCTTTCAAGTTTCGGGTGAGACTATGATGGATAAAGGAATAAGGAGCGGAAAGAGCCTAAGCTTGGGGATGCCCAAGGCACCCCAAGGTAATATTCAAGGAAGACCCAAGCTTCTAAGCTTGGGGATGCCCCGGATGGCATCCCTCTTTCGTCTACAATCTATCGGTAACTCACTTGGAGCTATATTTTTATTCATCACATGATATGTGTTTTGCTTGGAGCGTCTTGTGCTATAGTTTTATTTTCTTGTTTGCTTTTTAGTTTGCCACAATTATATTTGCTGAACACACCTTTTTGAGAGTGACACACATTATTCATGATTTGTTAGAATACTCTATGTGCTTCACTTGTATCTTTTGAGCTAGGCAGTTGCTCTAGTGCTTCACTTATATCTTTTAGAGCACGGCGGTGGTTGTATTTTAAAGAAATAGTTGCACTCTCTGTTGGAGAACGGAGCATGAATTTCAAAAAAAAATCCTACGCTCACGCAAGATCTATCCATGGAGATGCATCGCTACGAGAGGGGAGAGTGTGTCTACGTACCCTCGTAGACCGTTAGCGGAAGCGTCTCACAACGCGGTTGATGTAGTCGAACAATCCTTCGAGCTCCACCGATCGAGTACAGAACGTACGGCACCTCCGAGTTCTACACACGTGCAGCTCGGTGACGTTCCTCGCCTTCTTGATCCAGCAAGACGTCGAGGTAGTAGATGAGTTCCGTCAGCACGACGGCGTGGCGACGGTGACGGTGAAGTGTTTCCGGCAGGGCTTCGCCTAAGCTCTCCGAAAATATGACCGAGGTGGAAAACGGAGATCGGGGCACCGCACACGGCTATGGGACAATTGTGTACTTTGGGGTGCCCCCTTGCCCCCGTATATAAAGGATGAGAGGGAGGAGGCCGGCCCCCTAGGGGTGCGCCAAGTGTGGGGAGTCCTACTAGGACTCCTTAGTCCTAGTAGGATTCCACTTCCCATACGGAGTAGGAAAGGGGGAAGGGAGAGGGAAAGGAAAGAGGGGGTTGCGCCCCCTCCCCTGGTCCAATTCGGTTTGGGCAAGGGGGGGCGCGCGCCTCCTCACGTGGCCTGTCTCTCCTTTTCCCGTATGGCCCAATAAGGCCCATTACTTCTCCCGGTGAATTCCCGTAACTCCCCGGTACTCCGAAAAATACCCGAATCACTCGGAACCTTTCCGACGTCCGAATATAGCCTTCCAATATATGAATCTTTACCTCTCGAACATTTCGAGACTCCTCGTCATGTCCGTGATCTCATCCGGGACTCCGAACAAACTTCGGCCACCAATCACATAACTCATATAATACTAAATCGTCATCGAACCTTAAGTGTGCGGACCCTACGGGTTCGGGAATGATGTAGACATGATCGAGACGACTCTCCGGTCAATAACCAACAGCGGAACCTGGATGCTCATATTGGTTCCTACATATTCCACGAAGATCTTTATCGGTGAACCCATATGTCAACATACGTTGTTCCCTTTGTCTGGCGGTATGTTACTTGCCCGAGATTCGATCGTCGGTATCCAATACCTAGTTCAATCTCGTTACCGGCAGTTCTCTTTAATCGTTCCGTAATACATCATCTTGCAACTAACTCTTTAGTCACGGTGCTTGCAAGGCTTCTGTGATGCTGTATTACCGAGAGGGCCCAGAGATACCTCTCCAATAGTCGGAGTGACAAATCCCAATCTCGATCCATGCCAACTCAACAAACACTTTCGGAGATACCTGTAGTGCACCTTTATAATCACCCAGTAACGTTGTGACGTTTGATACACCCAAAGTATTCCTACGGTATCCGGGAGTTGCATGATCTCATGGTCAGAGGAACGTGTATTTGACATAGTGAAAGCAATAGCAATAAACTGAACGATCATTTGCTATGCTAACGGTTGGGTCATGTCCATCACATCATTCTCCTAATGATGTGATCCCGTTATCAAATGACAACTCATGTCCATGGTCAGGAAACCTTGACCATCTTTTGATCAACGAGCTAGTCTAGTAGAGGCATACTAGGGACATAGTATTTGTCTATTATCCACACATGTATTTAGTTTCCGGTCAATACAATTCTAGCATGAATAATAAACCATTATCATGAACGGAGAAATATGATAATAATAAACACTTTATTAATTGCCTCTAGGGCATATTTCCAACAATCTCCCTCTTGCACTAGAGTCAATTACATTGTAATGAATCTAACACCCATCGCATTCTGGTGCTGATCATGTTTTGCTCGTGGAAGAGGTTTAGTCAACGGGTCTGCCACATTCAGATCCGTGTGTACTTTGCAAATCTCTATGTCTCCATCCTTAATCAAATTCCAAATGGAGTTGAAGCGACGCTTTATATGCTTGGTTCTCTTGTGAAACCTGGGCTCCTTTGCTATAGCAATTGCTCCAGTGTTGTCACATAAGATAGTCATTGGACCCGATGCACTAGGTATGACACCTAGATCGGATATGAACTCCTTCATCCAGACTCCTTCATGTGCTGCTTCAGAAGCAGCTATGTATTCCGCCTCACATGTAGATCCCGCCACGACGCTCTGCTTGGAACTGCACCAACTGACCGCTCCACCATTAAGAATAAATACGTATCCAGATTGTGACTTAGAGTCATCTGGATCTGTGTCAAAGCTAGCATCGACGTAACCCTTTACGACGAGCTCTTTGTCACCTCCATAAACGAGAAACATGTCCTTGGTCCTTTTCAGGTACTTCAGGATATTCTTGACCGCTGTCCAGTGATCTACTCCTGGATCACTTTGGTACCTTCCCACCAAGCTAATAGCGAGGCACACATCAGGTCTGGTACACAGCATGGCATACATAATAGAGCCTATGGTTGAGGCATAGGGGATGACACTCATCTTCTCTTTGTCTTCTGCCGTGGTCGGGCTTTGAGTCTTACTCAATCTCACACCTTGCAATACAGGCAAGAACCCTTTCTTTGACTGATCCATTTTGAACTTCTTCAAAATCTTGTCAAGGTATGTGCTTTGTGAAAGTCCAATGAGGCGTCTTGATCTATCTCTATAGATCTTGATGCCTAATATGTAAGCAGCTTCTCCGAGATCCTTCATTGAAAAACTTTTGTTCAAATAACCCTTTATGCTTTCCAGAAATTCTATGTCATTTCCCATCAATAATATGTCATCCACATATAATATGAGAAATGCCACAGAGCTCCCACTCACTTTCTTGTAAATACAAGCTTCTCCATAAGTTTGTATAAACCCAAACGCTTTGATCACTTCATCAAAGCGAGTATTCCAGCTCCGAGATGCTTGCACCAGTCCATAGATGGATCGCTGGAGCTTGCATACTTTGTTAGCACCTTTAGGATCGACAAAACCTTCCGGTTGCATCATATACAATTCTTCCTTAAGGAATCCATTAAGGAATGCCGTTTTGACGTCCATTTGCCAGATTTCATAATCATAAAACGCGGCAATTGCTAACATAATTCTGACAGACTTTAGCATCGCTACAGGTGAGAAAGTCTCATCGTAGTCAACTCCTTGAACTTGTCGATAACCTTTAGCAACAAGTCGTGCTTTATAGACGGTGACATTACCATCAGCGTCCGTCTTCTTCTTAAAGATCCATTTATTTTCAATAGCTCGCCGTTCATCGGGCAAGTCTACCAAAGTCCATACTTTGTTCTCATACATGGATCCAATCTCGGATTTCATGGCCTCAAGCCATTTGTCAGAATCCGGGCTTGCCATTGCTTCTTCATAGTTCGAAGGTTCATCGTTGTCTAGCAACATGACCTCCAAGACTGGATTTCCGTACCACTCTGGTGCGGAACGTGTCCTGGTTGACCTTCGAAGTTCAGTAACAACTTGATCCGAAGTTTCATGATCATCATCATCAACTTCTTCTCTGGTCTGTGTCGATGTCACAGAAATTTCTTTCTGTGGCGTACTACTATCCAGAGGAGGTACAATTACCTCATCAAGTTCTACTTTCCTCCCACTCACTTCTTTCGAGAGAAACTCCTTCTCTAGAAAGGATCCATTCTTAGCAACGAATACTTTGCCTTCGAATCTGTGGTAGAAGGTGTACCCAACGGTCTCCTTTGGGTATCCTATGAAGACGCACTTATCCGCTTTGGGTTCGAGCTTATCTGGCTGAAGCCTTTTGACATAAGCATCGCATCCCCAAACTTTCAGAAACGACAGCTTAGGTTTCTTACCAAACCACAGTTCATACGGTGTCGTCTCAACGGATTTAGACGGTGCCCTGTTTAAAGTGAATGCAGCTGTCTCTAATGCATAACCCCAAAATGATAGTGGCAAATCGTTAAGAGACATCATAGAACGCACCATATCTAATAGAGTACGATTACGACGTTCGGACACACCATTACGTTGTGGTGTTCCAGGTGGCGTGAGCTGTGAAACAATTCCACATTGTTTTAAGTGATTGCCAAACTCGTAACTCAAATATTCTCCTCCACGATCAGATCGTAAGAACTTTATTTTCTTGTTACGATGGTTCTCTACTTCACTCTGAAATTCTTTGAACTTTTCAAATGTTTCAGATTTATGCTTCATCAAGTAGACATAGCCATATCTACTCAAATCATCTGTGAACGTGAGAACATAACGATATCCACCGCGCGCCTCAACACTCATCGGACCGCATACATCGGTATGTATTATTTCCAACAAGTCTGTTGCTCGCTCCATTGTTTCGGAGAATGGAGTCTTAGTCATCTTGCCCATGAGGCATGGTTTGCACATCTCAAATGATTCATAATCAAGTGATTCCAAAAGTCCATCTATATGGAGTTTCTTCATGCGTTTTACACCAATATGACCTAAGCGGCAGTGCCACAAATATGTGGTACTATCATTATCAATTTTGCGTCTTTTGGCATCAATATTATGGATGTGTGTATCACCACGATCAAGATTCAACAAGAATAAACCATTCACAAGCGGTGCATGACCATAAAAGATATTATTCATCAAAATAGAACAACTTTTATTCTCTGATTTAAATGAATAACCGTCTCGCAATAAACAAGATCCAGATATAATGTTCATGCTCAACGCAGGCACCAAATAACAATTATTTAGGTTCATAACTAATCCCGAAGGTAGATGTAGAGGTAGCGTGCCGACGGCGATAACTTCAACTCTTGAACCGTTCCCGACGCGCATCGTCACCTCGTCCTTAGCCAATCTTCGTTTATTCCGTAGCTCCTGTTTCGAGTTACAAATATGAGCAACCGAACCAGTATCAAATACCCAGGTGCTACTACGAGCATTGGTGAGGTACACATCAATAACATGTATATCAAATATACCTTTGTTGACGTTGCCATCCTTCTTATCTGCCAAGTACTTGGGGCAGTTCCGCTTCCAGTGACCAGTCCCCTTGCAGTAGAAACACTCAGTCTTGGGTTTGGGTCCAGACTTGGGTTTCTTCGTGGTAGCAGCAACTGATTTGCCGTTCTTCTTGAAGTTCCCTTTCTTTCCCTTGCCCTTCTTGAAACTAGTGCTCTTCTTTACCATCAACACTTGATGCTCCTTCTTGACTTCTACCTCCGCAGCTTTGAGCATAGCGAAGAGCTCGGAAATAGACTTTTCCATTCCTTGCATATTATAGTTCATCACAAAGCCCTTATAGCTTGGTGGCAGTGATTGGAGAATTCTGTCAATAACCGAATCATCTGGAAGATTAACTCCCAACTGAGTCAAGCGGTTATGCAACCCAGACATCTTGAGTATATGCTCACTGACAGAACTATTCTCCTCCATCTTACAGCTAAAGAACTTGTCGGAGACATCATATCTCTCGGCCCGGGCATGAGCTTGAAATACAAGTTTCAGCTCTTGGAACATCTCATATGCTCCGTGATGCTCAAAACGTCTTTGGAGCCCCGGTTCTAAGCCGTAAAGCATGGCACACTGAACTATCGAGTAGTCATCAACACGTGTCTCCCAGGCGTTCATAACGTCAACAGACGAGGGAGGGGGCGCGACACCTAGCGGTGCAACAAGGACATAAGCCTTCTGTGCAGCAATGAGGATGATCCTCAGATTACAGACCCAGTCCGCATAGTTGCTTCCATCATCTTTCAACTTAGCTTTCTCTAGGAACGCATTAAAATTCAGTGGAACTACAGCGCGGGCCATTGATCTACAACATACAATTGCAAAGATTATTTAGACTATGTTCATGATAATTGAAGTTCAATTAATCAAATTACTTAAGAACTCCCACTTAGATTAACATCCCTCAAGTTGTCTAAGTGTAACATGATCCACATCAACTAAACCACGTCTGATCATCACGTGAGGTGGATTAGTTATCAATGGTGAACATCTTTCATGTTGATCATATCTACTATATGACTCATGTTCGACCTTTCAGTCTCTTGTGTTCCGAGGCCATATCTGTATATGCTAGGCTCGTCAAGTTTAACCCAAGTATTCTGCGTGTGTAAAACTGGCTTACACCCGTTGTATGCGAACGAAAGAATCCATCACACCCGATCATCACGTGGTGCTTAGAAGCGTCGAACCTTCGCAACGGTGCATACTAGGGGAGAACACTTATCTTGAAATTTAGTGAAGGGATCATCTTATAATGCTACCGTCGTCCTAAGCAAAATAAGATGCATAAAAGGATTAACATCACATGCAATTCAATATATGTGACATGATATGGCCATCAACGTCTTGTGCCTTTGATCTCCATCAGCAAAGCACCGTCATGATCTCCATCGTCACCGGGTTGACACCTTGATCTCCATCGTAGCGTCATGACACCTTGATCTCCATCGCAGCGTCGTGGTCGTCTCGCCGGCTATTGCTACTACTACTACTGCTAACTCATAGCGGTAAAGTAAAGCAATTACATAGCGTTGGCATTGCATACAATAAAGAGACAACCATAAGGCTCCTGCCGGTTGCCTGATAACTTTACAAAACATGATCATCTCATACAACAACTTATATCACATCATGTCTTGACCATATCACATCACCAGCATACCCTGCAAAAACAAGTTAGACGTCATCTACTTTGTTGTTGCAAGTTTTACATGGCTGCTACGGGTTTGCAAGAACCGTTCTTACCTACGCAAAACCACAACGTGGTGTAGTGATTGCTTTTTGATCTTCTAAAAGAACCCTCTTCATTGAAACCGATTCAACTAAAGTGAGAGAGACAGACACCCGCCAGTCACCTTTATGCAACGAGTGCACGTAGCGGTGAAACCTGTCTCGCGTAAGCGTACGCGTAATGTCGGTCCGGGCCGCTTCATCTCACAATACCGCCGAATCAAGTATCAACTAGTAACGGCAAGCAATATGTATACACCCACGCCCACAACTCACCTGTGTTCTACTCGTGCAAATCACATCTACGCATAGACCTGGCTCGGATGCCACTGTTGGAGAACGGAGCATGAATTTCAAAAAATGTCCTACGCTCACGCAAGATCTATCCATGGAGATGCATCGCTACGAGAGGGGAGAGTGTGTCTACGTACCCTCGTAGACCGTTAGCGGAAGCGTCTCACAACGCGGTTGATGTAGTCGAACAATCCTTCGAGCTCCACTGATCGAGTACCGAACGTACGGCACCTCCGAGTTCTACACACGTGCAGCTCGGTGACGTTCCTCGCCTTCTTGATCCAGCAAGACGTCGAGGTAGTAGATGAGTTCCGTCAGCACGACGGCGTGGCGACGGTGACGGTGAAGTGTTTCCGGCAGGGCTTCGCCTAAGCTCTCCGAAAATATGACCGGGGTGGAAAACGGAGATCGGGGCACCGCACACGGCTATGGGACAATTGTGTACTTTGGGGTGCCCCCTTGCCTCCGTATATAAAGGATGAGAGGGAGGAGGCCAGCCCCCTAGGGGTGCGCCAAGTGTGGGGAGTCCTACTAGGACTCCTTAGTCCTAGTAGGATTCCACCTCCCATACGGAGTAGGAAAGGGGGAAGGGAGAGGGAAAGGAAAGAGGGGGCGCAGGGGCTGCGCCCCCTCCCCTAGTCCAATTCGGTTTGGGCAAGGGGGGGCGCGCGCCTCCTCACGTGGCCAGTCTCTCCTTTTCCCGTATGGCCCAATAAGGCCCATTACTTCTCCCGGTGAATTCCCGTAACTCCCCGGTACTCCGAAAAATACCCGAATCACTCGGAACCTTTCCGACGTCCGAATATAGCCTTACAATATATGAATCTTTACCTCTCGAACATTTCGAGACTCCTCGTCATGTCCGTGATCTCATCCGGGACTCCGAACAAACTTCGGCCACCAATCACATAACTCATATAATACTAAATCGTCATCGAACCTTAAGTGTGCGGACCCTACGGGTTCGGGAATGATGTAGACATGATCGAGACGACTCTCCGGTCAATAACCAACAGCGGAACCTGGATGCTCATATTGGTTCCTACATATTCCACGAAGATCTTTATCGGTGAACCCATATGTCAACATACGTTGTTCCCTTTGTCTGGCGGTATGTTACTTGCCCGAGATTCGATCGTCGGTATCCAATACCTAGTTCAATCTCGTTACCGGCAGGTCTTTTTAATCGTTCTGTAATACATCATCTTGCAACTAACTCTTTAGTCACGGTGCTTGCAAGGCTTCTGTGATGCTGTATTACCGAGAGGGCCCAGAGATACCTCTCCAATAGTCGGAGTGACAAATCCCAATCTCGATCCATGCCAACTCAACAAACACTTTCGGAGATACCTGTAGTGCACCTTTATAATCACCCAGTAACATTGTGACGTTTGATACACCCAAAGTATTCCTACGGTATCCGGGAGTTGCATGATCTCATGGTCAGAGGAACGTGTATTTGACATAGTGAAAGCAATAGCAATAAACTGAACGATCATTTGCTATGCTAACGGTTGGGTCATGTCCATCACATCATTCTCCTAATGATGTGATCCCGTTATCAAATGACAACTCATGTCCATGGTCAGGAAACCTTGACCATCTTTTGATCAACGAGCTAGTCTAGTAGAGGCATACTAGGGACATAGTATTTGTCTATTATCCACACATGTATTTAGTTTCCGGTCAATACAATTCTAGCATGAATAATAAACCATTATCATGAACGGAGAAATATGATAATAATAAACACTTTATTAATTGCCTCTAGGGCATATTTCCAACACTCTCATGCTTCACTTATATCTTTTTGAGAGTCTAATATATAGTAATGGCAATTTGCACATGTTAAAATAATGGTCCTGATATGATAAGGTATCCAAGGGGGATATAATAAAAACCTTCATGTAGATCACTAAGTATGAAGTGCATGGTTAATTTTATTAATGTTGTAATATGAAAGGATATAGGTTCATGATCATTGGTTAGTAGAAGTATCGGTATTAAAGTTTGTTATGACATATTCACCTAAATATTAGTTGTGGCATGGCGAGGAAGTTGGAGCATTTATAGGTCTGAAATGAAATCCTTGGGTGTTGTTATAATCAGGGTCGCGCGATGGTTAACTCCTACCAACCCTCCTCCTAGGGGCATGCGGTGAGTGCTTTGCTTCGAGGGCTAAGTAGACTTTTGCAATAAGTATGTGAGTTCTTTATGACAAATGTGAGCCCATGGATTATACGCACTCCTATCTTTCCGTGATTTGCTAGCCTCTTCGGTACCGTGCCTTGCCCTTTCTCACCTCGAGAGTTGGCGCAAACTTTGCCGGTGCATCCAAACCCCGTGATATGATACGCTCTTTCACACATAAACCCCTTTTACCTTCCTCAAAACAGCCACCATACCTACCAATTATGGCATTTCCATAGCCATTCCGAGATATATTGCCATGCAACTTCCACCGTTCCGTTTATATGACACACATCATCATTGACATATTGCTTTGCATGATCATATAGTTGACATAGTATTTGTGGCTCAGCCACCGTTCATCATTTTTTATACATGTTACGCTAGATCATTGCACATCCTGGTAAACTGCCAGAGGCATTCATATAGAGTCATATTTGTTCTAGTATCGAGTTGTAAGTAAAAAAAAGTGTGATGATCATCATTATTAGAGCATTGTCCCAGTGAGGAAAGGATGATGGAGGCTATGATTCCCCCACAAGTTGGGATGAGGCTCCAGATGAAAAATAAAATAAAAAAAGAGAAAATAAAAAAAATGAATGAGAGAAAAAAAAGAGAAGGGGCAATGTTACTATCCTTTTCCACACTTGTGCTTCAAAGTAGCACCATGTTTTTCATATAGAGAGTCTCCTATGTTGTCACTTTCATATACTAGTGGGAATTTTTCATTATAGAACTTGGCTTGTATATTCCGATGATGGGGTTCCTCAAATGCCCGAGGTCTTCATGAGCAAGCAAGTGGGATGCACACCCACTTAGTTTTCAGTTTGAGCTTTCACACACTTATAGCTCTTAGTGCATCCGTTGCATGGCAATCCCTACTCATCGCATTGATATCGATTGATGGGCATCTCCATAGCCCGTTGATCCGCCGAGTTGACGCGAGACTTTCTTCTTCTCCTTTCCATTATTTGATACCTACCACCGCATTCTATTCCACCTAGTGCTATATCCATGGCATGCGCTCATGTATTGCGTGAGAGTTGAAAATGCTGAAGCGTGTTAGAAGTACGATCCAATTGCCTGGTTTAACACCGGGGTGCTCACTATTTATATATTTGCGGTGAAGATAGAGTCATGCCATGATTAATATGAGAAAGTGAGTAGGGATAACACTCGTTAAGGATCCTATATTTTGAAAGTTAATGATTATGCTTCTTATGTTCATGGATATTATTATGTTGATATTGTTAATTCATCGCTTCACAACTTATATGCCATAAAGAGATTACATACTAAACATGTTGGGTAGCATTCCACATCAAAAATTCTGTTTTTATCATTTACCTACTCGAGGACGAGCAGGAATTAAGCTTGGGGATGCTTGATACGTCTCCAACGTATCTATAATTTTTTATTGTTCCATGCTATTATAGTATCAATCTTGGATGTTTTATAGGCAATTATATATCATTTTTTGGGACTAACCTATTAACCTAGTGCCCAGTGCCAGTTGTTGTTTTCTGCCTATTTTTGGTTTTTCAGGAAATCAGTACCAAACGAAGTCCAAATGCCACGAAACTTTTTGACGACTTTTTTCTGGACAAAAGAAACCCTGGAAGCTTCGGGAGGAAGCTAGAAGCCTCACGAGGAGGCCACAAGGCAACAGGGCGCGGCCCCAGGGGGCGCGCCCTGATGCCTTGTGGGCCCCTCGTGGCTCCTTTTGACCTAATTCCACTTCTATAAATTCTCAAATATTGGGAAACCAACAGAGAGCCAGACGAGAAAACCTCGATGGCTTCTTCAATACCATGTTCTCCTCGATACCATGTTCTCCTCGATGTTCTTGGAGTTCTATCCGATGTAATCTTCTTTTGCGGTGTGTTTGTTGGGATCCGATGAATTGTGGGTTTATGATCAGATTATTCATGAGAAATATTTGAGTCTTCTCTGAACACTTTTATGCAAGATTGTTATAGCTTTGTATTTCTCTCCGATCTATCCGTTTGGTTTGGCCAACTAGATTAATTTATCTTGCAATGGGAGAGGTGCTTTGTGATGGGTTCAATCTTGCGGTGTTCTATATCCCAGTGACAGAAAGGGACAATACATGTATTTGTATTGTTGCCATTAAGGATAAAATGATGGGGTTTATTCATATTGCTTGAGTTTACTTTGTCTACATCATGTCATATTGCTTAAGGCGTTACTCTGTTTTATATTTAATACGCTAGATACATGCTGGATAGCGGTTGATGAGTGGAGTAATAGTAGTAGATGCAGGCAGGAGTTGGTCTACTTGTCTAGGACGTGATGCCTATATACATGATCATTGCCTTGAATATCGTCATAACTATGCGCTTTTCTATCAATTGCCCAACAGTAATTTGTTTACCCACCGTATGTCATGCGCTCAAGAGAGAAGCCTCTAGTGAAAACTATGGCCCCCGGGTCATTTATCATTATTATATAAACAAAAATCCTAAAAATACCTTGCTGCAATTTATTTACTTTTATTTTATTTTGCAATTTACTTTATCAATTTATCTATCACTACGAGATTTAATCCTTGCAATTAACCACTGAGGGGATTGACAACCCCCTTGATCGCGTTGGGTGCAAGTATTGGCTTTTGTGTGTGCAGGTGCTGCTAAAGAGGTTTTGCTTGGTTATCCTACTGGATTGATAACCTTGGTTCTTAACTGAGGGAAATACTTATCTCTACTGTACTGCATCATCCTCTCCTCTTCGAGGAAATCCCAACGCAGCTCACAAATAGCAACCGCAAAAGAAGATTACATTGGATCGATCTCCGAAGAGAACATTGTATTGAAGAAAAAGAGAGAGAGAGAGAGAGAGAGAGAGAGAGAGAGAGAGAGAGAAAGCCATCTAGCTAATCACTACGGAACCGTAGGTCTGTGGTGGAGTACTCACACATCATCGGAGGTGCAGCAAGGTTGATGTAGAAGACCTCCGTGATCAATTCCCCCTTCGACAGAGTACCGGAAAAGGCCTCCAGATGGGATCGCGGAAGAACAAAGACTTGCGGCGGTGGAAAAATTGTTTCGGGTGGCTCTCTGGTGTTTTGGGGATTTTAGGAAATTTATAGAAGTGAAATTAGGTCAGGAGGAGTTATGAGGGGCCCACAAGCTCAGGTGGCACGCCCCCCTGAGGGCACGTGGGGTGAGCTTGTGGCTGCCTCGTAAGGCTTCTGGCCTCCTCCCGAAGCTTCCTGGGTGTCTTCTGGTCTAGAAAAAATCACCGCAAAATTTTATCACGTTTGGACTTCGTTTGGTATAATTTTTCCCTTAAACAATAAAATAGGCAAAAACAGGAGCTGGCACTAGGCACTGGGTTAATAGGTTAGTTCCCAAAAATGGTATAAAATTGCATATAAAGTATGTAGAATTGATATAATAATAACATGAAACAATCAAAAATTATAGATACGTCGGAGACGTATCAGCTTCCCCAAGCTTAATTCATGCTCGTCCTCGAGTAGGTAAATGATAGAACAAAGATAATTTTTGATGTTGAATTCTACCTAGCATGTTTATCATGTAATCTTTGTACGGTATAAATATTGAGAAACGATGAAGTAAATGATAGAACATTTAGTACGAACTCTAGGGCTATTCATGGATATTATTATGTTGATATCAATTACTTCATCGTTTCTCAATATTTATATCGTAAGAGGATTACATGATAAACATGCTAGGTAGCATTCAACATCAAAAAATATTTTGTTTTATCATTTACCTACTCAAGGACGAGCAAGAATTAAGCTTGGGGATGCTGATACGTCTCCAACGTATCTATAATTTTTTATTGTTTCATGCTATTATATTATCATTCTTAGATACTTTATATGGAATTTTATATCATTTTTGGGGACTAACCTATTAACTCGGTGCCTAGTGCCAGTTGTTGTTTTCTGCTTGTTTTTGGTTTTACAGAAAATCTATACCAAACAGAGTTCAAACGCTACGAAACTTTTTGACGGTTTTTTTCTGGACATAAGAGACCCTAGAAGCTTCGGGGGAGGACCAGAAGACCTATGAGGAGACAGCAAGGCAACAGGGCGCGCCCTGGGGGGTAGGTGCGCCCTGATGCCTTGTGGGCCCCTCGTGGCTCCGTCTGACCTAATTCCAGCGCTATAAATTCCCAAATATTCCAAAACCCCCAGAGAGCCACCCGAAACAATTTTTCCGCCGCCGCAAGTCTCTGTTCTTCCACGATCCCATTTGGAGGCCTTTTCTGGTACTCTGTCGGAGGGGGAATCGATCACGGAGGGCTTCTACATCAACCTTGCAGCCCTTCCGATGATGTGTGAGTAGTTCACCGCAGACCTACGAGTCCATAGTGATTAGCTAGATGGATTTCTCTCTCTCTTTGATCTTCAATACAATGTTCTCTTCGGAGATTGATCCGATGTAATCTTCTTTTGCGGTGTGTTTGTTGGGATCCGATGAATTGTGGGTTTATGATCAGATTATTCATTGAAAGTAATTGAGTCTTTTCTGAACTTTATTATGTATGATTGTTATAGCTATGTAATGCTTTCCGATCTATGGGTTTCCTTTGGCCAAGTTGATTCATTGATCTTCAGTGGAAGTGGTGCATAGTAGTAGGTTCAATCATGCGGTGTCCTCACCCAGTGACAGCAGGGGTAGCGAGGCACGTATTTGTATTGTTGCTACTAAGGGTAAAACGACGGGATTTAATCATATTGATTGGTTTTATTCTATCTACATTATGTCATCTTACTTAAAGCGTTACTCTGTTTGTCATGAACTTAATACCATAGATGCAGGCAGGAGTCGGTCGATTGGTGGAGTAATAGTAGTAGCTGCAGGCAGGAGTCGGTCTACTTGTCATGGACGTAATGCATATATACATGATCATGCCATGAATAACGTCATAACAATGCGCTTTTCTATCAATTGCCCAACAGTAATTTGTCTACCCATTGTATGCTATTTTTATGAGAGAGATGCCTCTAGTGAAAACTATGGCCCTCGGGTCTACTTTAATCATATGACTAAAACCAAAAATACCTTGCTGTAATTTATTTACTTTTATTTTACTTTGCAATTCATCTATCTACCACTATCAGATTTGATCCTTGCAAGTAACGAGTATAAGGGGATTGACAACCCTCTTGCCCATGTTGGGTGCAAGTATTTGCTCTTGTGTGTGCAGGTACTGCTAAGGAGTGTTTGCGTGGTTCTCCTATTGGTTCGATAACCTTGATTCTTTACTGAGGGAAATACTTACCCACTACTATATTGCTTCACCCTTCCTCTTCGGGGAAAATCCCAACGCAGCTCACAAGTGGCAGCCCCCACCACCGTCTAACAAATAATAAGTATAATGATGAGAACGCAACAAAAAAAGTAATTCAAATGATGACGAAATGAAGCAGATCAATTTATGTGAGTTGATACTCCCATCCCACTCACTTTGAGGGTGGCCAATCACTTGTGATAGTAGCCGACATACCACTTCCCCTGAATGATGGACCATCGATGTTGAAGAGAGGCCATATTGCGGGTGGTAATGATAGGATGCGGCTCCTCATATTCCTTGTGTTCATGATAATGCTTCCAAATCTTCTCCCAATACTTGCTTCCCTTTTGCTCCGTGCCACATATAGGGTTTATGCTTGTCGCCAACAAAGTTTTAACCAACAAGATATCCTCAAATCTTGTGAATGTCGGACCTCTTACCTTGGGTATCTTTGCCTTTCTTTTCCTGTTAGCGTTTGATGTTCCGCCAACTTCAAACGTAGGACAATTTGGATCCCCCTAGTCATAATCCATTCGGGTAGGTTTTTGGTTCTCATTGATCATGTCCGACATGATATTGTCCTAAAATTATCATTATTACAAATAAACTAACGGTACATGCAACTAATTGACAATTGATTCAATGGCATATGCAAGGTATTGATCGGAAGGGAGCAAAAAAATGTACCATGCCCTGCTGCGTCATTCCGCCAAACGAGACATGTGCAGACCGAGCGTCGCCGCTACACGTGCTAGTTTGCGCCCGTTGGAGCTCCGGCGAGTCACACACATTGTCCTCTGCCGCATGTGTTACCGGAAAATAGTCCAAAATGGCCCAATCGGTCGTTTGATCATTGTCGGTCGTGGGCGGGCGGGTGGCGCCTTCCTTGTCGGCGACAGGATGGATAGGGTTCAGGGGGGTGCGACGGAGGGGACACATCCTCCTCGAGGTCCACAACCAGAACTCCCTGCGACGCCGCTTCCCTCTTGTGTTGCCTCCTTCGTCGGTTCCTCTGGGCGACGTTCTCCGGCTTGCGTCTCGGCTCCACGGACGGGAGCCCCATGGATGACACCGAGGCAACGTCCATGGTGGTGGTGGGGACAGGGTACCCGACGACGACATCTAGGGCGACAGATGGGGGCTGGCGGCGCAGATGGGGGAGGAAGGGTGGACAACGGCGACGTCTTGGACGCGGGAAATGGTGGGCGGACACGGGAGGAGGGCAGTGGGTTTGGTGGACTTGGTCATTTTTGTGCAATTTGTGGTGGGTCCGGCCTGTCTGGTCTAACGTGGAGGACACGCCCGTGCCTCCCATATCCGTCCCATATTTGTGTTGGATATGAGGGGTGCCGGTCAACCAGGGTGTATAGGGCCAGTATGAGGAGCCCGTCTGGGTCGTTTTTTACCGTTCAGTGACCAGGCCGTCCGCCCGGACGTGTAGGGGGGGGGGGAGCCCGGCTATAGAGCAAGAAAACACTGCCAGGAAATCTCTAAAGATAACACACGCACCTTGTATTTAAGAAGTGATGAATCTCAGGACACTATGTCATTATCTTTTACCAACCACTTCTCACACCTCCAAATTAAGTCAATCCGTTCATCATATAGCAAGAGAAAGAGAGGTTAGAGTGAAGTGGGGATCTCGCCTTGAATAATGTGTCATCGCCTCGGTCATATCCGCCTCTCTGAACTGAGTGTGTCTGAAATATCCAAAAATATATATATGTATTAGCAGCTGCAAGAAGTGAAATTCACATCAATATGTAATCTGCAACATTATTTGTGTTCTTTGCTCTATGTAAGCAGTAGTAGCACGCACACACAACCAAAATCTGCCTCATCACATACAGCTAGTAGTAATTTCAGTGTGTAGCACCGGCACAAATAGGAAATACTCCCTCTATAAAGAAATATAAGAGCATTTAGATCATTACTTTAGTGATCTAAACGATCTTATATTTCTTTACGGAGCTATCATCCTCAGCAGAGCAGAAGCACAAATAACAGTTTTTCCTTTGTCCAACTTCCACACACGTGCGTGCACGCAAAGATCGCGGAGCCACAACGCCTACTGGCTAGAGGTAGAAGACGGCTCTGCCATCGGTGGGCTGGGCAGGCTACAGTACTGGGCCTGGTAAGTCTTCTCTCCTATGTTTCTGTTTTCCTTTATTCTTTTATGTTTCCTGTTTTTATTTATTTTGCCACTGTTTTTTATGTAAATGAGCATTCAAATTAACGCCAGGTCTTCTGAAACTTTTTAAGTAAATACTATGAACCCTTCCAAGCACACAAAAAAAGTTTCAGAATTTTTTGGTCTCTATTTATATTATTTAGCAATATATAAACCCAAATTAAATACAATATTGATTTAGTTCAACTATTTTTTATTAACTTGCTAGTGTGTTAGAAAGAACCAGGCTCATGAACGCACGGTGAGACAACAAGGAATTTGTGTGGAATCGTCGCATAGAGATTACCATTTAATGGAACGATCTGTAGTGTCTAAACATGGTAATTAATCATTTCTAATTCGGTAAGTATCTGACTAGAGATCTTATAAGGAATGTCAAATCATATCACAGAAATAATGGATGCGTCTAGCGAGCGGCCGGTGGCTCGCTAGCGCTCCATAGCAGCTTTCTTTTTTTAGTATATTCCCGTCCCATCAAACAAATAAGGAAAAGTCATGTCCTATTAGCAAGGAAAAGACAAAAAAGCACGCTGTGTGTTCAGTAAAAGGTGAAAACGCATGCGAACCAATGGGAACCAGTGGGAATGCATTTAATTCGGATTTTGATTTTTTTTTAAAGCTATAACTTTTAAACCAAACATCGGAATTAAGATCCGCTTTCACCGTTGGAATCCTCGTGACGTGCTCTTCAAAACTAGATCCGGCATGGGTACGTTTCGACAAAACTTTTTTAGTGCAATTTAGTCTCCGTTAGGTGCAACTGGCTGGTAGCCGATGTGCAACTACCTCATAATCAATGTGCAACTTCCCCCCTACTCATAGACGTGCAGTTTTCACTGATGCAAACATGTGTGAACGCATTAAATTCGGATTTCATTTTCTAAAAAAATTCATAACTTTTGAACCTAACATCAAAATTAAGATCCACTTTCACCGTTGGAATCCTCATGTCGTGCTCTTCGAAACTAGATACCGCATGGGTAGGTTTCGACGAACTTTTTTATGTGCAATTTAGTCCCTGTTAGGTGCAACTGTCTAGTAGTAGATGTGCAACTAACTAAAAGTCGATGTGCAACTTTCTCCCTATCTATGGACAGGCAGTTTTCACTTAAGGCACCTCCACCCCAAACTACCCCCAAACAGTGAGATGTGCAAGTCGTCTATTGCTCAGGCCAACTGCCTAATAGTTGATGTGCAACTTTTCCCTGCTCGTGGATGTGCAGCTTTCCTTGTTTGCTGCCTCGGCCAACTGCCTAGCAGTGGATGTGCAACTTCGGATGCTGCCCCGGCCAACTGCCTAACAGTGATGTGCAACTTTCCCTTGTAACTCTCGTGGATGTGTAGTTTTTCCTGCTAGCACCTGTCCAAACCACCCTTGCTAGTGAGATTGTGCAATTTTAGCACCCGTCTATATGCAACTTTGCAGTACCCTCATGGATGTGCAGTTTTTACCATCCAACTATCCCTGCCAGTGAGATGTGCAGCTTCGTCTGTTGCGCCAGCCAACTGCCTAGCAGACTATGTGTAACTCTATCTATTGCCCCCGCCAACTGAAACTATGCATCCACAAGTAGGGAGGGGAAGGAGTTGCACATCGACTACTAGGCAGTTGGCTGGAACAACATATTAAGTTGCACATATCGCTGGTAGGGTAGGTAGGGCTGGGTGTGCAGCAGTGAAAAGCTAAATGTCCACAGGTAGGAAGGGGGTTTGCACATCAACTACTAGGTAGTTGACCGGGGCAGAAGACTAGTTACACATAAAAAAGTTGGTTGTCATGGTTGCTGAGTTGCAACCTCATAGAAAGTTGGATCATACAACTCTAAAATTGGTTTAAAAAAAATTGCACCATGCAGTAATAGAGTTGCACAATATATCACCCAAGTTGGCATCGAAAAAATTTCATCGAAATATACCCATGCGGGATTTAATTTCAAAGATCTCGTCGCGAGGGTTCCAACAGTGAAAACGGATCTGAATTCCGGCACGCGGTTTGAAAGATATGACTTTTTAAAAATTTAAAAACCCAAAATAAATGCACATTGATCTGTTTCCCCGAAACGAAGTAATCAGTGTGAATGCATTTAATGCTAATAGTCACATGCACTAGAAGACAAAAATATTAACACATGCATGCATGTGAGAGACCGTGCGTACGCACTTTTTAGATTTTAGGAGAAATAATTTGTAAGATATGATTAACAGGCATGGCTACCCATGCGCAATGTAAGTTTCATATATAAACAGCCAGTCGACTAATTGTTATACCTCAGTTAATGCAAATGCTATGTGTATCTTATTTTTTACTTGTGTATACTTCTATTTCTTTAGATGTTCTTACGTTTTTTCTTTGTGATTCTGCATTTTTTTTATGTATCAGTTATTTGTTACTAGATAACCAGAGACTACTATGAATATTAATTGTTTTTATCTTCTATAGGCAGAATTTTGGAAGACGTCGAAAACGTTAAGATCAAGTTAAATGGTCTGTCTGTGCGTCCACGATCCAAACTGCAAAAACCCTTCGATATGTTTCTGTTGTTTCACAAACCATCTTTGTTATGCTTCTTTGGATGATTGCATGGTCGACTGTCCAAATACTTCTCCGTCAGGCGGCATCGATGATACGTTCTCCATCACCTTCCTATCTAATCTAGTCATATGGCTTTTTAAGGATGATGCTAGATGTGTCATGAATAATTGAGTATAATAAACAGTGTTGTTATATTTGCTTTTCAAGAGTTAATGAACTTTCACATGGCAAATCTATACCAAGTGTGGAGGTGTCATGCTCTTTTCTGAGTAGCTACTATAATTCGTATTGCCAAATTTCATCCAGTGTAGAAGAAATTATTAAAGGAAAATCTCCGATGGTCCTGGATGTGGTGACGAATAATCTGGCATCTGAGGCTGCTACTCCCGCAAACATACCATGGCCGAACCCAACTCAGGGTTGGGTCGCCTTATCGGTCGATGGTTCTTACGCCGCACATGATGGCAAGGCTGGCACGGGGATGATTTTACGGGATAATAACGGCAAGATGATCTTCGCAGCATATAGAAGACTCTTCCATTGCAGTGATGCCTTAGAAACTGAAATCCAAGCAATGATGGAAGGGCTCTCCTTGGCACTTGAAAGATCAAGCTTACCTATACAACTTCAGTCCGATTGCGCAGTTGCTCTTAAAGCGCTCACGGATGATTCCCTGGACAGATCGGCATATGGTCATTTGATTACTGAGATTAAACGCTCCATGAATGATAGGGTAGTTGTTCCAGTAAAAATTTCTCGCTTTCAGAATAGAGTTGCACATTGTTTAGCGACTTTTGGACGGAATGGGGATAGCAGTGCGTGCTGGCTAAACCATCCCCCTCCGTGTGTCAGTGAGCTAGTCGCTGAAGATTGTAATTCTATAACCGTGGAATAAATACCCTATGATTCCCGCAAAAAAAAAAGAAGTTGTATAATTACGAGTGTTCATTATGAAATAATTACTTCCTGTCTTAATTGGTTTGTTGATTTGACCATCTCAACTTGTTTCAATATGTTGTCCTTTATTACTGGAAGGAGACCATACATCATAAAACCAAATACCATACATCATAAAACCAAATCAAACTACCTCCTCCATCGCTATTCCGCTGGCAGCAGGTTACAGCGCATCGTCATGCGCGGCGGTGAACACCGACGTTCATTTTTTCAGTGATTTCACCCCACTTGGTCGTCTCGTCGGTGATTTCACCGATCTATGCCCGGGCAAGGGACACGATTGAAAGGCGGACACTTCTTCCTCCACCACACGCACCAGCGGCTCCCTCGGCACCTCAAGTGGTTCACCCTCCCTTCCCTGCAACTTCACCTTCTCCCATTGATGACTACCTCTATGTCCATGCAGATGCTCGAGCGTTAGCACATGTATCGGTCTAATACAGATAACACGAATATTAGCACATGTATCGGTCTAATGTTTTAGAAGGTATTAACGGAACCATGTTATGTCTATTTTAGTTTCTCAATGATGCTGAAGCACCAAAGGAAGCTTTGCTGAATTATTTAGGAAGCAAGAAAATACGATTAGGAGTGAATTTTAAACATGAAACATACATGATTATATTATAGGTAAATAGGGAGACAGATCTTAACCTGGAGGTATTGCATTGGTGATTGGAAGCATCCATGAAGGCAGGAGAAAAAAGTAGTATGCTAAGGCGAGTCTCATTAGTTATTCGTGTGTTCTCTCATTCGGTAGAAATTCGGTTCAGTTCCAATCATCAAATTTGAGCAAGCACCTTGTTATCATCAAATACTCAAGTTTCTGTGATTAATTTTTATTAGCATTTCTATAAAACGAAATCCTTTTTAGTGCCATGAGCATCAGTATACCCACACGCAACAATCGATAGTTCAACTATTCGGTTGATAACAATCGATAGTTCAGCTATTCGGTCAATGACGTATCTCCAGGCATCAAATCTGCAGTACTCAGTCTTCGCATGGCCGCGTGACGTTTTCACTGGGTGTCATTACCGTGGTATATTACATCCTTACATGCGACACAAGTTTAGAGAACCTCTCGAGAAAGAATTAAATCAGTGTTTACGCCTGCATTTGTTCATCACACACGGTTGTTTTTGCCAGATCAAATTTCAATCAGATTTTTAACGTGCATAACAATATTATACGTAAAATGACAGATTATACGTATCGTACAATGATAGATTAATTAATGGTAAACGAATGGCATTAGTAAAACATCAATGCGCGAAGGGAAAAACCGGAAGAACTCAACAGCAGCATGAGCAAAAACTGTCGGACAAGTGGATGCGCACGAAGTACGCGGGACGGCGCACGCATGATAACTTATTCCGAACTCGCTCTCGGCAACGTACAGCACCGATGTCGCTACAGGAAACAGCGCATCGGAGACTCTAATTTGTTGCCTGAAGAAACAGAGATAAAATAAAAGAACAGATAATAAAATCAAAGGGCCTCAGAGACGCATTAGCAAATGTGAATCATCAGATGTATCAGATGGTACGGACAAATTGTTGAAATCACAGGCCCCCAATAGAAAGAAAGATCGAGACGCCGAGATCCAGCTAGCTGACGCGATTTAAAGCAGAGTCAGATTAGATAACGTATGTCAATCAGCACAGGTCCGGCGAGCCGGATCCTAAGACTGGGGCGACAAAAATCCATGTCATCACGCTCCGCGGTTACATCGGCAAGCTGAGAGGTTCGGGAAAATCAGAGATCTGCACCAAAAGTCGACTGCTGGATGCAGAGTTGCGCTACAGATGTGCGAGCCGCAGGGGAGAAGACCCCGGCCGGAGATGGCGGCCGGGGTGATACATCTCGCCCCCTGCGACACAGCGGTCCATCTGCGCCTCCAGAACAAGGCCGCCGAGAGTGGATTTGCTCTCGCAGCCGAAAGAAGAGGCGACGAAAACACACGCACGATCTGCATAAGATTGCTTCAAAAAGGCAGCAAAAGCGAAAGAAGAAAGAAAGAATCGCAAATTTGTTACGGCGAACTGGCTCGGAGGAAAAAAAGAGGAGACGGAGGGAACGGCTGCAGCCTGCGGGAGAGGCGGCGCTGCGAGGGAGGGTTTGCTATGGGGACGTCTCGTGCGCTTATAAAGGCGAGCCGGGTAGTTCTAGAAGCCGCGGTGGGCGGGGAACATGTGGGCCGATCTGGAGGCCCAGATCGTTGGTTCCGGCCCTGCATGTTGCGGCTGTTGTTTGTTTACCCCTTCAAACTCGAGGGAGCGGGCAGGCCGTCTTCGGGCCAGTTTTTTGGGGGCTTATGACTGCGTGTGGAAATAAGCTGGTTTATTTTAGAATCCCAATTAAATTCACCTAAAAAAAAAGAATCCCAACATAAAATTTTATTCATCTAAAAAAACCTAAAATTTTATCTCGGAAGCCAGCCATAATAAATCACAAAAGACCTGGCCCTTCATTGTGGTTACCATGTTATACAAACATATAGTGACCCTAAAAAAATTCGCAGTTCGCACAACCACAATGTCACGTGTAGTATACATCTTCATCTTTGCCTAAAAGAATAGTATTCATCCCAAAAAAGTCACATGTAGTATTGGGTTCTACTATAAAAAGAACACATAGTATTAGGGTTGTTTCTGAAAAAAATGGTGCAAACTAAGCATTGCTTAGACATATAATTTCCTTGTGGTGGAACAAGTCCACTCAAATTTAATTTCTATTTTTTTCGCGGGGGATTTAAATTCTAGACTTGAAAAATGAGTGCTCGCATATTTCCTATATTTATTTAAGGCTTTTCAGCACTATTCGTTCGATGGTATGACGTGTCCGTCAACTATGAAGTTCCTATGACGACTTTGTCAATCTCAAAATTTGTCTGCTTAGTCTCTCGGATACTCCCTCCGTTTTTATTTACTCCGCATATTAGCTTTGACTGAAGTCAAAATATTTAAAGTTCGACCAAGTTTGTAAAAAACAATATAAACATTTACAGTAACAAATTTCTATGATGTGAAAATATATGCAATGATGAATCCAATGGTATTTGTTTGGTGGTGTATATGTTAATACAGTGGCGGAGCGAGCCAACTCAAGGAGCCGGGGCAAAATCTATACACAGTGACGTTGTCCAACATTTGCCCCGGTAATTAGCAATAGGAATCATGGTTTCTTTGTATAGTTTAGTGAAGAATGGCTTTAGAGAAACCTAATATGCGGAGTAAATAGAAACGGAGGGAGTACATTCATAGGGGTAGGTTGTGTGTACGTTTGTTCATAACAGTTAGTGTGCATGCATGTTGTGAGTGTTTGAGTATGTACAATGTTTCTAAAAAAATAGTATCTGGGGTCGACAAACTCCTACAAATGCATTCATTTGACTTCAAGTTGCATGGATAATCCTACAAATGCATTCATTTGACTTCAAATAGCTTTAGACTAAGATTTTAGAGTGGGGATTCACCGTTTTCTTTTGAGTACTCTAATGCACCTACCTTGTATCGATCTCCACTATGTCTCCTAGTTTATCTAAAAAAAGGTTTCTTCAAGAACCATCAAAATGCAACACTTAAAAAAAAACTTGTGATTTGAGATTATGTACTCCCTCCGTCCCAAAATAAGTGACTCCACTTTGTACTAACTTTAGTACAAAGTTGAGTCACTTATTTTGGGACGGAGGGAGTATATGAGACCATAGTACACCATATTCCAAGTTTCTATGCATGTGTGTTTATATTAATTTTGTCTTGAATATTGTTCCTTTCAAATTTATGTGATAATAAAAAATAGAATATGTTATAAGCTAGAGATAGGATTTCTGGCATGCAAGGGCTGGCCTGTAGATTGTGTGTCGTCCGATTTGTCTCGTGATACGGAAAGTGGTTTGGTTTTTGCATGTGCTTTAGCCTTAATACCTTAGATAGGTCAATGCATGACAACTTTTCGCAACTCTTGGCACCTCCACCCATCCCACCTCTCATGTTTTTTCTTTTGACTTTCAAATTTGAATATATTACATCTTTTGAACCAAAAGTACAAATTATGTTTTGTTAGCATATTCGTATTCATTGCGACAAGTGTTTTGAAAGAAAAAAAATACCACTTTTGTATATGTTTCGATAAGTTTAAAAACTTCAGCAAGTTTCAACTATTAAAACCTCATCAAACGAATGATAAATTTAACAAGTTTCAAATACTAAAACTTAAACCCTGGAACATAAATCCTAAACCCTAAACTCTAAACCTGAAAACCTTAAACCCTAAACAAATGGATCTCGGTAAAACTTGGTAAAAACTTAGTCGATGTGGCACGTAGTTGTAGTTGTGCTACCTTCTCCTCGTTACTCAAGATAGCGCCCATGGGGTTTTGCACACTCAACTGCTAAATTTGATCATGTGACTTTGGTGTGTAATGTCTTAAGACTAAGGTATATTGTGTCTGGAATCCCTAATTATTGTACTCCCTTCGATCAAAATTATTTGATGCACTCTTAGTACAACTTAAGCTAGAGGCCTATTAGGATATGATGCCTAGTAAAGATTCACATCCAAATCCAAAACACCGTTTCAACCTGTCGAGCGTGTCATCTATAGGTTCATGCCACCTCATATAGGACTCATGCACTTGCTGTTTTGTTGGTACCCAATGAAACACTAGTAGAACGCCCGTGCGTTAAATGAATCGAACAAATGATTAGGGTCGTCTCCAAGATCGAAGCTCATTTCTTCCTCGTACGCCCGGATATGTTCGGACATCAAACGGTTGCCTAGCGGGTTTCTCAAAATTCAACCGTTTGGACAATCCAAGTTCCCCCAAATCCAAACCATATGTGTGACAGAAATGTGATTGTCCGCCATGTTATCTCCAACACGCTGGCCCAACACACACACACAAAAAAAAAACCACGATGGACCCTTCTCTTTTTTACCGGACCCTCCCCTTCCTGCTCGGTATCCTGCCGTAGCGAGACATTGCTCGCTAGAACCCTCTCCTTTAAAACCAAACGACGCCTACCTCACCTTCACCATGGCACTCTCTCTCCTTCACACCATACTTCCCCATGGACCGCCAAGGAGTACCCTGCCAACCACCGCGCTCTCTGCCCTGACCCCCCTCCCCCCTGTTCGTGCCGATCCACTACAGACCGATCCACTACAATAACTATCCATTGAGAGAAATATGGCGAAATATAATAGAATACTATACTTCGATAAATCAAGAAAACTCGGCACACACATCTAACGTGGATAGTGGATCCATGCACGTTTGGTATAAAATCCACTCACAAGCTTGAATTTAAAATCATCTAAAAGATCATGCATTTTAAATCTCTACTATTAAAGGAGAATCGAACGTCGTGATGGTTCAACCTCCCGATGGTTCGACCTCCCCCTCCTATCGATCGACCTCCTTCCCACCTACGACAGCCATCGACCGAAAAACTATCGCGTGGACGAAAAAAAATGGCAGCTCAGCCCACGTACGAGATTCATCCAACAGCCGACCCACTCACGCACGTCCCACACCCCCATCTCCCCCAACCCCCAACCCCCCTCGATCCCATCTCTCTCTCCCGAATTTTTTTGCCAACGCCGGCCTCCTCTTTCATCTCCCATGGTGACCATAGGAAAGGGCAGCTAGATCCATCTCGCCCACTTCTTCCTGCTGTCGTCACCGTCCTCCACTCGACCATGCTAGCTTCCGCGATTTGGATGCCTTCCCTACTCTACTCATCGCAGGTGGCGGCGGCCGTTGGCAAGGGCTCGTTCGGAAGAGCAGGTGGCGTACAAGGTCGCGTCGAGGTCCAACGATCGGAATATCGGCTCCGTAGAGGACGCTGTCACAGGTGCGTCGATCTCAATCTTCTCCTCCATTGCCGTTGTCTTCGTTACCCATGCCGTGCGTGTAGCAGGTGTGCTCCCACACTCAAGAATTTTCAGTATGCGATGGGTTCTTTCTAATTCAGATCTTGCTAGCCTTATCGTGACATCTTCTTTGCCATGGTGAGCACAGCATGGTTCGTTTGCCCTCATGACTTTTGTTATGACATTAATTTTGTTCAGAAAGCAGTTTTAGTGAAGATCGAATGGTTTTTAGATTAAGTGGAGTAGTGTATTGTTGTTCAACTGGGACATATGCAGTGGGTTTGATGGCAGCAGGTTAATTAAAGCCAAGGTAAACACTATACATTCGCAATTCCTATAGTTATAAACAAGAAAAAAAAAGAGATAGGCAAGTACTATTGTTTTAGATGCCGGTAAAATGGACTAGAATTTCATGAGCTGTTTAGTCAGCATGCTACCGCTCATCAGTGGCGGAGGACCAAATTTTTTCGAGGTAGGGCAGCCGAGACTACAGCCCGTGAGACTTCCTCGCTGCTAGCCTCTAGCGCCAGGGCGTGCGTCTCCACCGTCCACTTTGGCCTCCGGCACCAGCGCTCCTGCTGCCTGCTGCTAGCCGCTAGCCCACTGGGGTTCGCGCGTGGCATGCGCCTGGGCTCGTGGTTTGTCTTCGGCTGTTCCTGTTCGTACCTTTGTGATGACTGGTTCGGTACATCGTGTGTGTGTCCTATGTGCAGCCATCAGGCAAGGGCACGACCCAAATAAGGAGCCTTCTCACAAGTCACGGCCCAACATCAAAGAGAACTCTTCCTTTCAGTGACTTATTGCACCTGTCATCCGTCGATCGAGCGTGTATATTACAGTATCTTTTGCCGGAAATAAAGGTTGGGCGGGCACCCTGCCTTGCCCTACCGAGAGCTCCGTCGGTGCTACCATTAATATCCTTGTACTGTAGTAGCTTCAGTATTTCTCCCACTTTTTTTGCTACATGTGTAAATGTAGTTACAGTTGAGAAAGCGAGAAATATTTGTTTTGAGAAAAAAATTGACATATCTTTGTTATCTGGATATCAAAATTATTGTTGAACGCATCTTCATGTGAGAAAATGTGGACGGCTACAGGAGAAACATAAACTTTGTCATATAAATTTGGAAGTGTTTAACTGCTCAAACTTTCTACTTTGCAAACAAATAAAGTGAAGCAAGGTATTCAGATGTCTGCAGTTGATGAGAATTTACACTGGGTTCAACATTAAATTAGTGCTTAATTGTTGCCTTGGTGATTGCTACTGTTTCATGGTTTCAGAAACATGTTTACTGTGGATTGTTTCATAGCTTATCTTTTCCAATCCGTTAGATACATATATCTACCTCATGTTAATGCACTATCAAAATTGCCTCATTAATTCTTGTCACTTTCTCAAATACCAATTATCCTTTGACTGGCTTGCCCCTACTTTTATAAATCCTGCCAGAATTCTAAATCTTACTTCATATGCAGAACTGGAAGAATTCCAAGAAAGATCATTGCTTCAAGGTTGGTAGCGGCCACAACATAATTGACATCAATACTAGATCTAGGTCCTACATATCCGGTCTTGCTCGGTGAGATTTTTGTTTTCCATTCCGTTATATACCTACGTATATGATTGGTTTGCTACATGAGGTAGTGACGAAATCACCTGATACAAGGTCAAACTAAGTTTATATTCCTACAATACTAGCTACTAGCCAACAATATGTGTTTACGACTCTCATCACAGAGTGATTAATCATAGTAAACTCTGTGCCAGCTTATGTGAGTCCAATCGATCTATTTGTTACTGGCATTACCCATTGTGTAAATTGGGATTATCCGCACCAACCTTCATAGACTCCTAAAACTATCCTAGGATTATCAGTTTCTCAAACAATTGAAGTTGCAGCCTATGTGAAATATTTATTGCCTGACATGGTAGCACTAACTATTTTTCTTTATTTTATGAATCACAGTCTAAAGGCTCAAAAGCAGTTGATCATTACCTTGCAACACCGGCTTATAAGATGTCACGGTATACAAAACACCTATCTAATATTGGGGAAAAATGTATGTATTTTCTCAAGCAGCTATTTGGACTGAAAATTTGTAACTGGGCTTGTAATCTTAACAGTTGTTGTGGAACAGTCAGCTGATATGTTCATATGTGTATCATCCACCCAATTGGCTACAATGCTTTCCAAGGCTAGTACCATCCCAACATTGGAGCCAAAAGAGCATGTGGTAACATCAAATGGTATCACCTTTCACATGACATTTTTTTCATTGGAGTATGATTATCTATAGATCTAGATTGGTTAAGTATGTGCTTGGTAGATTGGTCATTATTGAAACCACATAACATTGTTTGTGCCTTTGCATTGCCCTTACTGCTGCTTGGAATGGCCTGACTTGATGGTACTATTCTACTACTTTGCTTGTATTGTTGTCTTATGTGCTCGTATTCTATAACATGGTCTTAAGAAGAGGAAGAGATTATGTTGCCAGACAAATCAATTTTCTTAATATGTAAAACCACATAGAACACCAGAAATTGTTTCAAGAACTTCCCTACATTTGTAAGATGCTCCCAATAGTCACTGTTGATGATATAACCGCAAACTGCTACGAAATATGGTATCATACTGAGGTTGGATGATATTTAATTGACAATATTTTTCCTTCTATACTGTTCATGATCTCTTAATGCACAATATCAGAATTTTATTTTGCGCCATCTTCACCTATTTGCTATTGTTTCTATTGAATGTGTGTTAATCCAAATTAATTCGAAGTAAATTATTCATTTGTAGCTTCATGTATTTTCTGTTGTAATGTTATTTCATATTTGTGCCAAATTGGACACATACATACAGTATGAAAATCGAACGTCGTGATGGTTCAACCTACTTTGCTTGTATTGTTGTCTTATGTGCTCGTATTCTATAACATGGTCTTAAGAAGAGGAAGAGATTATGTTGCCAGACAAATCAATTTTCTTAATATGTAAAACCACATAGAACACCAGAAATTGTTTCAAGAACTTCCCTACATTTGTAAGATGCTCCCAATAGTCACTGTTGATGATATAACCGCAAACTGCTACGAAATATGGTATCATACTGAGGTTGGATGATATTTAATTGACAATATTTTTCCTTCTATACTGTTCATGATCTCTTAATGCACAATATCAGAATTTTATTTTGCGCCATCTTCACCTATTTGCTATTGTTTCTATTGAATGTGTGTTAATCCAAATTAATTCGAAGTAAATTATTCATTTGTAGCTTCATGTATTTTCTGTTGTAATGTTATTTCATATTTGTGCCAAATTGGACACATACATACAGTATGAAAATCAAACGTCGTGATGGTTCAACCTACTTTGCTTGTATTGTTGTCTTATGTGCTCGTATTCTATAACATGGTCTTAAGAAGAGGAAGAGATTATGTTGCCAGACAAATCAATTTTCTTAATATGTAAAACCACATAGAACACCAGAAATTGTTTCAAGAACTTCCCTACATTTGTAAGATGCTCCCAATAGTCACTGTTGATGATATAACCGCAAACTGCTACGAAATATGGTATCATACTGAGGTTGGATGATATTTAATTGACAATATTTTTCCTTCTATACTGTTCATGATCTCTTAATGCACAATATCAGAATTTTATTTTGCGCCATCTTCACCTATTTGCTATTGTTTCTATTGAATGTGTGTTAATCCAAATTAATTCGAAGTAAATTATTCATTTGTAGCTTCATGTATTTTCTGTTGTAATGTTATTTCATATTTGTGCCAAATTGGACACATACATACAGTATGAAAATTTACGCAGAAAGGACCCATCACTCTAGGAAAGTTGGGTAAATGTAATCTTTTTATGGTAAGTGATTTGATCTGGATCAAGTCTTACAGGATTAAACGTGGAATTTTGATTCAGTTTTAGAACCTTTTTTGTGTCTGAAAATAATTAAACAGGAATTGAAAATAAGCATCAGTTTGTTTGGCACTTAATAGTATTATTTTGGTAGCAAGGTATTCATTTCCATCTTTATGTATTCTGTTGTCATGTTTTTTCCTATTTCTGCTGAATTGGACGCATACATACATAAACACCGGTTCCGCAGAAGAGAAGGGACACTTCACTCTAGGAAAGCTGGGTAAATGTAATCTGGTACATAATCTAATCTGGTCCAAGTCTTGCAGGATTAAATGTAGAATTTTGCTTCGTTTTTAGATTTTCTGTGTGTCCAAATAGAATTAAACATGAACTAAATAGAAAATATTATGCTTCCCTATAGTTTTGTGTAGTAACGCAATATGATTTTGCGCGTGTTGGACTGTCCTATGCTGTCAATGGAGCCCCACCGATGTTGTTCTTTACTTGGTGTACGTATAAATTGTTCTCCGAGCCTGACTAATTGAACAGTCTTGATTATCATAATGGTGTTCCTTTGGTTGGTCTTTACAATTGGCTGATGTTGTCTGCAAAGATTGAATGTATATGAAGTTCTGATGTTGTGGTTTTGTCTGCAAGGATTATATTTATAACAAGGGGCAAAGAAAACAAAATATATGCAGTTTAAAATTATTAATTGTTATCCATTTAAGTCTATAGTCTATCTGATAGCTTGGTTAAAAAGCATAAAAAAGAGCATTTGGTATTTCCACAACCATGGTTATTTTTGTTTGTATGCATTGAGCTGACCCAGAGTGCTCAAACTATCATGGATGTTCTTGTGGCATTGAGCACTGGCTACTCGAAAAGTTCCGAACTTCAGTTTCCCCATTAAAAGCTGAAGGATCTTCATCTATCCAAGTTTGACATGCTACTGTAAAAAAATGCCAAAACAATCAGTCTACCATTTTTATCTCATACTTCTTCGTACTTATTTCAGGAAAAATGCAAAACCGGGCAGCCATCAACCCTAGCAAAGGGGCTAGCGCTCTTTAACTCTAATGTATAATCCTTTTATTTGGCGTTGTTGGCTTGCCGCTATAGCTGGTCTTTGTTGTTCTCCTTTACCTGTAATCAGTTGTAGTTGGTTTTCTCTATCCTCATATCAATGAAAATGCAGCGTTGATTATGTTTCGTCAAGAACATGTACTCCCTCGGTTCTGAGCGCTTCAAGAGTTCAAGTAGATCTTAGTTAATACTCCCTTCGATCTATAATAAGTGTCGTGGTTTTAGTCCAAATTTGAGCTAAAACCATGACACTTCTTATGGATCGGAAGGAGTATAAGATAATTAGATAGATGCTTGTTCTATGCGTATGCCATGTCTAACTATATTATTCATTAAATATACTCCCTTCGTCCTATAATATAAGAGCATTTTAGACACTAGAGTAGTGTCAAAAACTGTAGTGTCAAAAACGCTCTGTAGTGTCAAAAACGCTCTTATATTATGGGACGGAGGAGTACATTTCAAGCGAAATCAAATTTATTGTTTTTGGAATATTACATGTCTATGTTTTATATATATGCGTGATCTTTGACATACATTATGTCTACACTATATGAGATGCCGAAAAGCTTAAGGAGCCGTGGCAACGCACGGCAGTCAACTAGTAGTAATACATTCAGAAAGATAGAAAGAGTCTTTAACCAGCGTTAGCCAACTCAAAAGATAAATTTGTACCGAACGCGCTAATTTACAAATTCGAAAACAAAAATGACCAAAAACGCTAGATTACAAATTCGAAACTAGGCAACAAAATAAGAAAAACTCATACAGTATCGTGCTGCCACTGTGGATATACGCAAGCCCGGCGAGCTAGAACCTGGGGCTGGGAGGCCGCTTCGTCCTGATCTCCGGCTTCGCCTTGCTTGGCGTGCTCGGCGTCCTTGGCGTCCTTGGCGTCCTCGGCGACGACACCCCTTGTTTCTCCGCGAACTCCAGCGACGGGCGCATCTTCATCGACGGCGAGGACACCAGAGGCGCCCTCTCGGGGAGATCGGCCCTGTCAGCCGACGTGGGGCTCGCGCACCGGGCCTTGGCCTTCACGGACTTGGTCGCCTGCATGTAGCTGGGCGTCACCGGCGCGTCGCCCGTCTCGCCTGCGTCCACTTCTCTCGTTCCCAGGCTCAGCCTCCTCGGCAGCTCCCCCGACCGCAAGCTCGTCGTCCGTCGCAGCGAGGCCTCCTTCTCGTCGCCACCGCCGCCACTGCTTGCCCCCAGGTGCTCCTGGCTACTCCGCGGGCGCTCCGACAGCATGCTTCCCGACCTGTTGAACGGGCTACCCCTCGGGCTCGGAGCCCGCCGGGGCGACGCGACCGTCTTCCCCAGCGCCGAGGGCGACCGCGGCCGCGTCGGGGTCGATGGCGACGGCCGGGAGGACCTGCCCGTCGGCGTGGTGGGAATATGAACCGAGATGGACACCCTCGGCTTGGCGGCCTGGCCGGTGCTCTTCGCGGGAGCAGCGCGGTCCTTATCCGGCGGCGCGGTCTGGCTCTCCCACGGCCTCGCCGCCGCCATCGAGCGCTCCGCCCAGCTCCACCCCCAGTTGGGGCAGCCGGGGTCCATGAACGTCGGAGGGTGCGACTGTGTGGGTGCCACTCTCCCTCGTCCCGAAGAAGAAGAAGGGCTCCTTTCCTCCACTGCAACCGAGACAGCACAAGCAGAGTGAGTTCAGCAGAGGACATGAACAAGTCGAGCCACAGTGCCATCCACAATGGAGATCCGATGGCTACCTGGTGAGAGAAGGCGTATGACAGAGCCCTCTGCCGCCTCGACGCAGCCTCTTGCTTCGTCGCAAGCGTGGCCTCGATCTGCTCCTTGGACTGGTGAGTGTGATCCCAGACTTCACCAATCTGTGATAAATAATGTTAGCAGTAGCACACCGGTCAGGCTCAGCTAGCATACCGGAGAATTTTCAGACATCTATCGATCAGCAAGTCGTGGTCGTCGTACCATATGAACAAGATCGTTATGAACTAGTAGCACGAAAGATGATTGGAGCAAATGAGATGATGCTTCGCACCTTGGTTTTGTCAGCCCCTTGCTTAGGCTGGACCTGACTCTTGAGAGCCTTCTCCTTGTTGACCCTCCTGGCGTATATCTGGGTCTGAACCCTCGTCATCGCCTGCATGCTGTACAGCGCCTCCTCTGTCTGGCGCTTCACGGCGACCCCCTCCAGCAGCGACATCAGCCGAGCCTGTGCTCTCGCCTGGTACCCTCTCCTTACCTGAATGGGAATAAAATGTTTCCAAGTTCTTAACATGTTAGATATACTAGATCGAAATGTGATCATGCAAATCTGTTATCTTGTTGTTCTGTTGAAGTTCAGTCTTTTTATCCTTGAACATTCAGAATAACTATTCAGATTTTGGCCTCCCGGGAGAAACAAGTTTGGCAAGGACTAGCAAAAAACAAGATTTCTCTCTTGAGGACTGCAGATGCATTACCAAGTAGCCCCTGCAAGCCGTCTGAATCTTGATGGCGGCAAGCTCCTCCTTCGACCGCGCGGGCGCTCTTGGCGTGACGATGGCCGTAGTGCTGGCAACTGCCTCAGACGGCTGCTGCGCCACCGGTGCGGCGAGCGCTGCGACTTGAAATCCACCATCGTTTTGCTCGCTCTTCGTTCCGGAGTTTTGCTGATCAGGCTGCGGAGGAGGCTGTTGATGGGCCGCGGGAGTAGTCTCCGGCGCCGCGGAGGAAGAAGAACTGGACGTACTGGACTTGCCGAACTGCCATAGCTTCTTGAAGCTCGATTTACTCGTCAGTCTCTCGGCCGGCTTCTTGGACCGAAAACATCGATGTGGATCGGTTATTTGCATCGACCGGAATTTGATGAAGACAAGAGAATTCCCGTAGGAATGAACTGCACGGCTTCAATTACCTGCTTGTCTTCCTTCTCCTCGCGATCAGGTTCCGACGTGCTCAGGATCCTCTGCACGGCGTCAAACCACCTCACCTTCTTCCCCATTGCCCCCCTCTGCGCTCTTCACCTATCGGTGAGATGACAAAATGCAGAGATCACCAAGAACACGTACGTAGAAATCGAATACTGTTTATGGCAGCAAAATTAGCATCAATCTACATTGCCACAGATCGAGCAAAACAAAAAATGTGAACGCAAGAGATCACCTCTTTCAGAGAGCCTTCCTCTGTCTTCTGCCGGCTCGCCCTCTATGCCGTCGATGCCGCCGGAGTTGGACACCGTCCGCCTGCAATCTCGTCAACGACGGCGAACCGCCTTGACGCACGTCCACTTCCCGTCAGGCCGTCGCGGACCCACTGGCTGGCGTCTGTTCCTGTCCCTACATTTCAGTCCCACCGCGCCTCACACTCCGCCGTGATAAACGCACGCACACCCCACGGCCCAGTTAAGCAAAACCAGCCCACGAACCAACCACCCCTCGGCAGGCCCGTTAGTCCAGCCCATATAGCCCGGCCTTTCGGCCACTTTCCACCCCGTCTCCTCCTCCCAATCGGTTCCCGAGCTCGCCGATATCACCACCCAAATCGCCCGCGCGCGCGCAGCCTCAGAGGCCGAAGCCACCCCAAGGCCAAACCCTAGAGCCTTCGTCTCCGCCCGCCAGGCTGACGCGCTCGCGCTCGCTCCCTCCCCCAGCCTCCCGCTCCCGCCGGCCCGTGCCTGAGGTATCTCGCCCTCCCCTCTCGCAGCGGCGAGATCGATTGGGGATTTCGAGGTTTTAATTTGCGCTAACTAACCTCTCTGCCCCAATTCCACAGATTCGAGTAGGGAGCGCCGGAGGTTCGCCGCGATGATCTGGCTTTCGGGGGTAGAGGGAGGGCATGGAGGGATGAACCCGGAGGGTCGGGACGAGCTGCCGCCGGTGGATGCCGCGACGGACGGGGAGGCGATGGCGCAGGGGAGTTTCGGTGAAGCAGATTTTGATGCGATGATGGTGGAATCTGGTGGGTTGCAGGACGAGGAGGAGGGGAGTAGCCTGGCGCAGATACAGAATATTGCCGCTGACACGCCGGAGATTTCTGATCCTGCCGTACCTCAACATGATGCTGAAGCCGGTAAGCATACTCTGACATCAGACTCTGGTTAGTTTGATCTACTGCATGTTGATTCCACCCCCTTTCTTCTTCGACTTGTATGGCATCACTGACTAGTCAGTATTTATAATCTTGCAGAATCGAACGAAGATGATCAGCGTGCTAGATACCATCTTCCTCCCCTTGATAAAGATGGGTTTCGAGTTTCAGATCTTGTCTGGGTTAAATTGCAAGGTCATCCCTGGTGGCCTGGTGAAATTTTTGATCCTTCAGATGCATCTGAGCTGGCACTGAAGCATCAGAAAGAGGGCCACCATCTGGTAGCATTTTTTGGGGACAGTTCTTTTGCGTGGTGTCATGAATCCCAGTTGAAGCCTTTCATGGAAAACTGTGCAGAGATGGAGAAACAAGCCAATTCTGATGACTTCACCATTGCAGTTAATCGTGCACTTCAAGAACTCTCAAGTCGGATATTGACGGCCACGAGTTGCTCTTGTCTCCCAGAAGAGCTCTCTGAGAATGGCATGTCTTATATGCTTGGGAATTCTGGGCTCAAGGCTGGATTTACTTATTCTAAGGTTAACCAGGCTGAGATATTGAAATATTTCAGTCCAGAACACCTTCTTCATTATATGAAGTCGCTGGCTCTGTCCCCTTGCCAAGGAGGTGTTCTGCAGGATTTAGTGATTGCTTGCTCTCAACTTATGTCTTTCTATCGGTCTAAAGGATACACTGAAATTGCATCATTTCAATCTGGCAGTGCATGGGCAGAGAATGGCATCGACACAACTGTCACCAATGAAGTGCAGCCTAGTCATGTGAAGCCCAAAAGAGGTAGGGGAAGACCTCGTAAGCGAAAGCCTGACGATAACATAGAGTTGACAGAGGGAAGGCCCATTGTGAAGCCTCAGAATGAACCGATAGTTCATAACAACATTGGTGAAACGGAGTGTGGTCAAGTTGACATCTCTGAGAAGAAGCCGGTAAAAAGGAGGCGTGTGCAGAGGCGCCATGGTGTGGACACCAAGGACTTATTATCTGGGATGGCAGCTTCTACTGAAATGAGCATGATTGGAAAAACTGAAGGGGACAGGAGTGAAGAGTGGAAAATTTTGCCTTGTCCTAAGGAAGAAACAACGGACCATATGCAGGACGCCTACTGGTCTGGACTGAGTTTACATACTGTCTCGACTCATAGCCTCAAAGGGGCAAGTGGCAAAACAAGGCCGATGCGTAGGCGGAGACCGACGCGACGGACATGTGCACCTTCATCAGATCTTTCTTCCCCTGTACATAATATGCAGCCTGAAACGTTGGATGTTAACAGAAAGATAGAAGTGATAAAAAGATCAATTATCCATGTTGACGAGAAGATGGTCCACGACGTAAACCCCACTGCACTTGTTTTGTGCTTTGGCAAGTCAATTGCTCTTCCTTCAGAAGTGAATTTTATTAGGATGTTCAGTCGCTATGGACCACTAAAAGAAACCGAGACTGAAGTGCACAAGAACACAAATACTGTTAAAGTTGTCTTCAGGAAACGTGTCGATGCTGAAAGGGCTTTCAGTGTTGCTGGCAACTTTGGCTCTTTTGGACCTTCACTTCGAAGTTTTCGTCTTGCGAATATGCCATTTTCTCTAAGAACGACTGAATTGAATTATCCTAAGTTACGCCCTGAAGATAGTGGCATGGAAATTCCTGGTAAACATTCTTTCTCTTAGATTTGTAAAATCCAGTGAGCTAAATATGCTTAGTTGCTTACAGTGCCTTTTGTATGTGTTTTCTTATAGCTTGTAGGGTGTCTGGAGTTGCACTGGGTTCTGCGCAAATTGACATCGTCGACAAAGCTGACAAAGGTGAGACTGTAAAGAATCCATCAGTTGAACACAGTGAGATGGTCAAGCTTGCAGGACAAGATGAAGGCAGTACCGAGCGTGCTTTACATGCCGGAGGCAGAAATGAAGAGTCACCTGATGTTCTCTCAGATACCATGCAAACTGAAATTGTAGATGAGGCGCCGAAACACGGTCTTGTTTGTGTAGATGGTATTGTCGAGGCCTAGGAAGATACCATGGAAGTTGATAATACGGATGAGGCTCGAGAAGAGACCAGCATACCTCAAGCTTTCACTGGATATGTAGCAAAACAGTCTCTGGGGGATGAATATACGTTCCAGGGAATCGAGGGGTCAAAAGTTGAAATACCTGTTGGGGAGACTAGAAAATTTAGCTGCTGTTGAACCGTTACCTCAGGAAACCGCAGAAGGTGGGATTGCAGCTGAACCAGCAGATTAGGAAACTACAGAAGCTGACAAGACTCTGGGCGACGGCCCAGCAATTGCATTACATTGACAAGTGGGTTTAGCTGACCGAACCAGCTTATATTGAACTACAGAAACTTCTGTTGACATTCATGTCGTCTAGTCAATGTCAATGTGTTCTCTCATCTGGATGATGTGTTCTGTATAGAGAATAGTGGTAGACTCTTATATAGTACAATACTGTCATTTTTCTGGTAACTACAGCACTGACACCTTCGTGTTCATTTGTATAAATTTCATCTAGATCTAATTGTCTAGCGTGCACAACTGATTACTCGAACATCATATTGGGCAGTGATCAGTGGAGCTGGTCTTGCTGTTGCCATGTGCAAGCATATGGAAACCATGATTTTAACTGATGTTTCTCTTTGTCATTTGACTGCCATGTAGTGTTTACCCATCACCAAGATAGTGAAAAATTATCATGAATTTCTGCCTGGTGAGAAAATAAGAATTGTATTGTTTGCTTCTGTTTGTGTATTGTTTACAGGTATGAGTCGCATCTCAAACGGAGTGACTCCGGTTTCTCATCCGTCTATTCTAAATTCTTTGGGTGCAATGGTTCCTCTAATAGTAGTGAGAACACCACTGTGATCGATTATTATTGGTAATCAAAAATATAATTGTTTTTAGGCAAAAATAGATTAAGGAAAAATAGTAAGAAAGGCATATTCAACTCCTGTCCCCACAAATTCAGCACGAGCATCTGAAGGTTGTGTTTGGGAGGCTGTCAGCATGCACGTTGCTCAAATTCAGCACGAGCGACGTGGACATTGCTCAAGTTGTAACAAGCAACAAGCAGAACATTGTTCAGTTGCAAATACGGAGTACATCTGAAGTAGATTGAGATTTCATTCTGCTTCGCGGTGCTCCTCTCTGTAGAATGCCTCTAAATTTCCACACATCCAACTGAATTCGAGAAGGACAAAAACGATCATTCAGTCTTCTTTCTCCGGAAGCTACACTCAGGCAGCATCTGACACCCTTTACCCATCCACAGAATTATCATAATTCTACAAACCAGCATCTGAAGGTTGCTGGTGATCACAAATCTTCAAGCAAAGATCACGTGCTGGCATCTGAAAAGGTCAGAATGACCTCAGAAGTTTGATTCATGTCGAGGTCTGAATACAAACACAGTTTCTGCTTAGTTTAACTAGCACATGGCCCTGGTTTTCTGACCTTAGTTATTTACACACTCGCTGCTGGCTCAGCAATGTGATGCAACATGATGCGCACCTAGGCGTCAAAACGATTTCACCCCTGTCATACAATTATTCCTAGTTGGACTCGAAACCACCTGCGTCCGTCTTATATTGCGAAAAATATCCACAAGTTTCCATGGCGGGCAGACTGACGGTAGACCGGTGATGGCCTTCAGGACTCAAGTTAGGCTTAGTGCCTGAAGTGGCGGACGCCGGTGAAGAGGAGGGAGACGCCGTACTTGTTGCAGCAGTCGACGGCGTCCTTGTCCCTCATGCTGCCGCCGGGCTGCGCGATCGTGCCGATGCCGTTCTCGCACGCCTCCTCCACGGCGTCCTTCCAGGCTGCAGTTTCACTCACGCGAGTCAGTTTATCAGCCTGTAAGATCTCAATTGGTCGAATCGAATGGGGTTGTTGTTTTGTTCTCACCGAATGGGAAGAAGGCGTCGCTGGCCAGAGCGGCTCCCTTGGCAGCTTCCCCTGCTTTCCTGAAGGCGATCCTCAGGCTGTCCACCCTGTTTGGCTGCCCGCTTCCCATTCCCAGCATGCAATTGTCCTGCACTCACAAGAGGATCAGTCAACTCAATTCACTCAGCAAAACCATTCACTGTACAAAACTTGGCAGGTCAGTGATTTGTGAGTTGTGGAATACAAATACTGACAGCAGCAGGTGTTTTTTTGCTTGCGACGGTTGTGCTGCATACTGAAATTTACTCGACCTATCTTTTCCTTGGCACACTGAAAAATGCAGACTAACCTTGGCAATCACAATGGCGTTGCTCTTGACGTGCTTCACGCAGAGCCAGGCAAACTTGGCATCCGAGAGCTCGCTGTCTGTCGGAGCTCTCTCAGAACCCGTCGTGAAGGTGATGTCTTCTGGGGCTAGATCGTCCGACTCTTGAGCTAGCCAACCACCACTGACCTGCCTGAGCGACAACATGTTTTTCCCACTTCTCTTCGCCTCAAGGATCCTCAGCGTCTTTGATTTCCCTTTGAGGACTTCGAGGCCCTTCTCTGTGTATCCTGGTGCCACCACGATCTCATAGAACATCCGTGTCTCGCCATCTGTAGGACTTCTAAACTCACGAATCTCCTTTGCAAGATCCTACACAAGATAAGATTTCTTGCAATTCATAACTAATTGAGAATTTGCAAACGAGCATGCAGGAACATGTCATGGGCAGCAACACAACTACAAAAACGTTAGAGCTTGCGAAACATAAGATCAGAGTCTAGTGCATACCTCGTCAATTGTGGTGTTGAATGCAACAATTCCCCCAAATGCACTCACAGGATCTGCCTTTACAGCTAATCTATATGCCTCAAGAACATCCTGCCGGGATGCAACACCGCACGGATTGGTGTGCTTAACCACAACACAAGTAGGGTTCTCAAACTCTGACACACAATTCCATGCAGCATCAGCATCCAAGTAGTTGTTATAGGACATTTCCTGCAAAGAGCAAGGATGCCAGTTATGAAAACCCCTAAAGAAGCATCGCTGAACTTTTCAACAGCATGAGTTCACAAGGAGCAGGAATATCCAGAAACAAGTTGTATGTGTCTGAATAAACTAAATACTAAATTTGAGAGACATGGAATTCATGGCACCATCTCAGAAGAGATTGCTCTTTGAATATTTTTGAATAATTGTGGGACACTTAGTTGGAGCACCAACTGGAAAATAAATGCATGATGTCCTAACCTTTCCATGGTGCTGAACTGCTGTTGCAATACCACCGGCATTGACTAGAGAAAGACTCCTGTCACCGTAAAATGCCGCCTTTTGATGAGGATTTTCACCATAACGAAGTGTAGACTTCATCGAGAAGGGAACAGTAAAACTTGGGGGAAATGTATCTCCTACAGACATATGACCATGACAATGTGATATCCAATAAAAATAGCAGATGAAACTATCAGATAGGTATTGGACCATTCACCAGAAGAAGGATCATACCACTGTTCGTTTGCTTCCACAACCACTCTGAGACAGCTGAATCGTAAGAAGCGACATGCTGGAAAGCTTTCCATGCTAGCATCCTGCGGAACTGCGGGTCTGCTTGCTTTCCTTGTAGATATTTCAATAGAGCAGGGTAATCATGATGATCCACAACAACAAGAACATCCTTATGATTCTGTCAGGTTAACAAAGATATCAATATTAAGCCGTACATCAGTTGTACAGAACTATTACATTGATCCCACGAGTATAAATGAACATAAAATAGATTTTCATAAACAGCAAGCAGATATATGTTAACGTGAACTAATGTTACGGTAGATTGCAACAACTGCAACCAGCCACTAAGTATGTAATTTCAAATGATAAACACAGTTACCTTCGCTGCAGCCCGGATCAATGTAGGCCCACCAATATCAATATTTTCAATGCCATCCTCAAAAGAAATTGCACCAGAGGTGACCTTATCATAGAATGGATACAAATTCACTACAACCACATCAAATGTCCCTGTGCCCAAATAAATGTCCTAGTTAAATGACAATGCAAGACAAGATTGTTCTTTAATGGCATGATAATTGGAAGAATATTACAATGGTCAACTAATATAAGATTAAAAAATGGGCCCTCACCTATGCCATGCTCATTCAATGCTTTAAGATGATGCTCCTGGTCTCTTCGGGCAAGAATACCACCATGTATACTGGGGTGCAATGTTTTTACTCTTCCATCAAGCTGCAATCACCAAAATAGAAATGTAAATGGAGATGAAAAGAAAAATATATACTCAATATCCTCTAAATGACTAGCCAGAGGCAAAGCAGAAGGTAGGCTAAAGTGGGATGACAAGAGGAAAAATAATTTGGTTGTACATCGATTATTCAACAACTATTGTGAGGATTCAAGAGACTTCAAAGAGAAGAGATTTGGAAATAAAGAATGATGATTATGTCAGATCCACATGCACCTTTTACACGAATGGACATGACACTTGCCAACTATATCAACCAGTGGCGGAGCTACAAAGAACTTGCTGGGCGGGCCATGCTAAGCGAGAGCACAAAAAATTCAAATATGAACCGTACCATTTCAATAGGCATCAGACAGTGTTTGTTCTTGAAATTTTGAACCATACTACCTTTATACAAGAACACACACACACCCATGTACATTAATCCAAAGCAAAATATCCTATAGGAAAATTGGTATTGAGAATTTGAGATAATTCCTGAACTGAAGTTTACAAAAAGAAAAAAAAAACACTTGTGCTGTGCAGCTGGTTGTGTCGTCTTGCAAGAAATTCGGAGAGGAACTGAGACGGTGCAACTTCGCCGCTCGCCTGCTCACCGCTACTAGCGGCCTGGGACACGCCCGGACTGGGGATGGCTCGCCGCTCGTAGCTGCCTGGGCGCGTCGGCGCGTGCACAGTGATGGGTCTCTGCTCGCCGGTTTTCTGCCGCTAGCTGCCTGGACACAGTCGTATTGGGATGTGTCACCCTCAGCAGTCAGCACTGCTACTTGTTGGAACCATGCGAAGTGCTTAAAGCTGTAACTCATGGGACACGGCCTGGTCAGGTACTGAGGAGTCGGGACTGGACTAGGCTAGTGCGATGAGCATGCTGCACATGTATAGAATTCTTTGTTGCTCCAAACATGGGCGGGCCACAGCACAGGTTTGCCCTCACGTAGCTCCGCCAGTGATATCAACTATAGCGTGCTACAGAAACATTTCATTAAATGAAAGTTTACAACACTTGCAACAAATTTGATTCAGGAACTACTTTATTGACTATGGTAAATCATGCCTGGATAAAACCATTTCAAGAAATGCTGCAGCAGCTAAACAATACTCCCTCCATTCCATATTCTAGTGCGTATAGTTTTTTGGCCTAGATTCCGAATGTAGTGCGCATAAGCTGCTTTGGACGAAAATAGCCCTCGGCTGGTTCAAGGGAGCGCAGCAGCAGGCACCCACGTGCTGTGAAGAGCGAGCAGGCGGATGGGCAATTCTTGTCCAAACGAGAGCGCCAGCTCACGTCTTGGTATAAACGCTACACACAAAGGCACACTATAAAGTGGAACGGAGGGAGTAAATTAAGCTATACCATTTCAGGAAAATGTGTAATCTGTTCAACTTTTGTAACATTCACTCCAGCTGCTTCCAGGCTTGACGATGTACCGCCAGTGGAGATAATAGAAAACCTACAGGCGCAAAAATCTTCATAAGGCCCTACATGACTAGAACGGAGAAAAAAAATAGCATTGGTAAATCTAAGCTGGGGAATGCTTCTTCCTGTACAATATTAAGCTTCATAAATATTAACACTAACCCTCGCACGAAGAGCCAGCCTATAAAAACATGCAGCTAGGAGAGATTAACTTGCTAATAAGAAGGCTACTGTGAGCAATGCATAACTTTGGGAAAGACAATATATATGATAAATCAGCACTGCCTGAAGTAGGCATTGATGTACAACATAATTCTCCATGGGGATCCCACAGCACGAAAGAATTACCCCAAGCTCTGAAGACCGTTTCCAAGATTGGCCAAGTCTGTTTTATCCGACAGTGAAATGAGTGCTTGCTTCACTCCTGTTGATGTATGAACTTATCATTAGTTCATTGCTTCAAGCATTTCCATATGTTATGCACGAGAAAAAGTTAAATGAAGAGATATACAACTCTTAGGACCCATTTTACTTGAATACTTAAACACATGAGTTGTAACAAGATTAATCGATTAGCACATAACAACAGATTATTTCCGGATAGAACTAAACAACCAATACAAAACGTTCTCAAGAAGACAATTCAACAAGTGGCTGGTTGCAAGTAGGAAGTAATATCATATCAAAACGCAGGTAGGAAGAAGAATTAAGTGATGGATTATTAGCATATATATCCATTCATCAGTTCAACAACCTATTTTACATTGAAACCGCTGGTAGGAGGAATAAGCTACTACGAATCTGATAAGTAGTAATATCCAATGTGACTATTCCAAATTCCTACTAATAATCATATCAAAGCCAATCCCATTACCTCCTTGCGCACCTACGCGTGCTTCGTCATGGTCGGGGGTGGGGGCCCCAACCATGGCGGAGCTCAGCCGCGGCGCAACCCGGCTCATTGTATATTGACTCGTCGCGCGAGCCCAGAGCAGGCGGCGGCTGTGGAGGCCGAGTGCTGGCCGACGGGAGAGGGACGTGGCAGGTCCGCCGGCTACTGAGATGGCGGCGCAAACCATGGGCGCAGGTGGCTGGCGGCGCGGAAGGTGGGACAAGCGGACTGGGGAGAAGGAGGCACGGTTAGTGATAACTGAAAACCGGATTCTGCACTAAAAAACTGTAAGCTGATAGTCAACTAAAAAGACATACTTGGCCGGTTGCCGCCGAGCTGAGCAACGGTCGGGGTCTGCAGTCCTGTCGTCCTGGAGCTGAGCAACGGTCGGGGTCGGCTGGCGGCACCGGCGGAGACGAGGGGAAGGAACGGACGAGGAGGGTCAGCACCGACGGCGGCACGCTAGCGAGGCCGGGTGGTGCGGAGCGGACGCGTCGCGGTGAGCCGGCGAGTAGGTGTCCCTCCGCCGGCCGTCGCTCAGCTGTGGCCCTAGCGCTGGCGGCGTGCGGGGGTGGCGGCGGGCGGTTCGGCTGTTGGTGGCGAGAGGCATCGCACAACAGGCCTTGGGCCACGACTATTAATGGGCCTACACCCTATACGCTAGTTTTCTTCAAATTTTCGGTAACTGGAACTTTCTTTTGGCACGGGACAATCCTAGATGCCCACATAAACGCACATGTTTCTAAAAAAACATACACGCCCATAAACGCATCCCTATGAATGCATATACACAAACCTTACCCCTATGAGCAACTACACGGGACAATCGTAGATGCCCACATCCACGCACATGTTTCGAAAAAAAACATACACGCACTCATCCCTATGAATGCACATACGTAGCCCACCAAAAAACTGAGCCGACATCACATCTTAAGATTGACAAACCGGACTTTCAACTGCCAACTGAAAACCCAATAATTCCATTTAGGGATAAAGATGTCGGTATGGTAATTTCATACCATTTTATTGTTTTATTTCGTAGTCAAGCACGAGAGGCAATAATAAGGTAGCCCGTGAATTGAGCTCAGATGGTTAGGTTTCTTGTGGAACCAACCCACCACGCTTCAAGTCCTAGACTTGGCACTGATGCTCGTATTTTTTTAGATTTATTTCAGTCTTTTCAGCGATGTTCGTTAAGTGGAAAAAGACGTTTCCGTCGACTACGAGACATCTGTAGTGACTTCGTCAATCTCAAGATGTGATGTCGGCTTAGTATCTCGGAGGTACTCATAAGGGTAGGGTGTGGGGTGAGCATATATGCGTATATGTGGGCATCTACGATTGTACCGTGTTAAAATAATAATATGGTAGCCCCAAAAACACTCCTGATCTAATTTGTTAGAATATACTTGGTGGGTCCTACCAATGTTTCAATTTCCGGAAAAAATGCATGTTTCACAAATGTTTCAAAAAGATTTTGATGTTAGTTTCTTGGTAGTTTCATTCAAAATTGTTCGATTTTCTCAGTGGTATTTCAAAAAAAACATCTAATGGATTTTTTGCTACATTTTTGTAAAATATTTTTGTTTCATTTTCATCGGTATTCACTACTTCAAAAATGTTTATATATATTTATGAATATTAACACATATTTCGATCGTCGAGTCATATTTCAACCAATTTCAAGAACTATTCACATACATTTCACACAAAATTTATGTACTTTAGTCATAATCAATTTTAGTTTGCATACATGCACCCAATATTTCAAAAAATTGGTAATATTTAATACAATTTCGAAAATATTGAGTACAGAGTTTTGTAAACAATGAAATGTCGGTTACCTGTTTGAAATGTCCTGAATTTGACCAGATATGACGGAAATAATTGAAAAATATCTACAAATGACGAAAATAATCATGTGACTACTTAAATCAAATTTTTGTAACTTCTTTTGAAACAACGAAATTTCACTAATAAAACATTAAAAACAGTTCATTTGAAACTTTGATAATGTCACTTGGAAAAAAAAACTTTGATACATGTCGTTAGAAAGGCCGAGTTGTACCTTAGTGGCTTAGCCTCGTTTTGCATAGTCGATTCGGAGGCCGAAATAGTGCATACAAAAGGCGCGCAGGTGCCCCGACAGATAGGGGCGCGTTTTTTTCTCCAAACCCTATCGTCTTGGACTTTGCAGGCCGTTGCCATGGCGGCAGGTCGTTCTTCACGGTGGCCGCACGCTGCAGCCCCGACAGAGACCCGCATCAGTGTCTGCGCCCGGACCAACATCACGAGAGGGGTAAATTAAAAAAAAAACACCATGGTTGGGGACCCTAATTTAGAAAACCATCACCTTTCAAAAAAAAACGTCACCATTGTGCTGACAGTTTTCAGAAAACACTGATCTCTCGGATAAACACGTGCTAACTCTAAAACTGATAGATAGGTCCCACTATAAGCGATGATGTGGCAACCAAAACTAACGGTGTTTTGGAGTTTGGTTGACCGTTAAAATAGACATGGGCCCGCATGTCATTATGATCACTCTCCTCTCATAAAAATTGCATCTCCCTCCATCTATATTTCTCTTATGCATTCCATCAAATAATTTTTGTGCAGTACCTGACGAGCATTTCCGGGCATTTTGGCCTCGTGGGGCTACGCCGACGGGGAGGATGACCAAAGCCCCCTCCAAATCCCATAGGATTCTCCACCCCCTTCCCCCTTTCATACAACGAGAATCGAGGATGCCAAGACCCTTCCCCTTCCCCCCACCCGTTCCTTGGGTTTGCATGTATCCGCTCATTTCAACATGTGGTACTTCTGGCGGCCGTTGGCGCCCTGCCTGGAGAAGCACGAGTCCTTTGTCAAAGGAGCCACGAATCCCCTCGGGATGACACCCCCATCATAAACATGGGCGACTAGATTAGGCATGAGTTAATCATCATAGTTTTTTACTTCCCTTGGAGGTAAACTTGCAGTGTAAAGGCTTCGCCTTAACCCCGAGCCGTGCCTTTGGTGCCAAAGTTCCTCTAATACGTCAAATAATATGAGAGTTGCTCAAATTCTTCGCCAAGACTTTGTCTAGCATAGCTCAAATGCTCGATACAAAGTCAAAACATGGTGTTGGGCCATATGACACTTTGCCTCTTTCATTTTTTTTACTTTTTATAATTTTTGTAGATTTTTATTTTTATTGATTTTTTTTAAAAAAAATAGAATTTTCTGCATTTTTTCTTAATTTTTGTAGATTTTTTGAAACGTGGAAGGCCCGGAAGGCCGAATATGAATGCGGGACGGCCCTTTTAAGTCGCGTGCCAGGCCGATCACACCGGCCGTGCCGTGCCGTGCCAGGCCTTTTTATAGGCAGGCCGTGCCGTGCCGGCCCATATGGCCAGGTTTGGGCTTATGCAGCAGATCTACGGGCTACACCCTCCTAAAAGAACAACTGTTTTCCATTTAGCCGCTCTCCCAACAACTGTTTCCCCCATCATCCCACGGCGGCCCTTTCGACCCGAGCGCAGTGACGCACACGCTGCTGCTGGAGCACGCGACCAGCTCGCTAGGGCGCAGCGCACCCTCTCCCCCCCCCGCATCCGCCTCCGCCTGCCTGCCATCTCCCTCCTCCCTCCCCCGCCCCGCCTCCGCCTCCGCCTCCTCTGCCGGCTGCAACGCTCCCCCGCGCGCGCCAGGTAAATTCCCGAGCTCCCGTCTCTGATCCGCCAAGAAACTAGGGTTTCGCCCCCGCGGCTTTCCAGATCGAGAGTGGGGAATTTCCGAGCTCCCTGGCTGATCTCTCTCCCTCCTGCAAATCCTCCAGGTTTCCCCGCCCCAGGTGCCTTTACTCGGCAGGGGGATTTTGCTCCGATGGGCTCGAGCCCCGTGGCCGTCGCGTCCCCGGATCCGGGGTCCGACGGCGGCCCCAAGCAGGATTCTGATGCTGCGGGGCCGGCGGGAGATTCTGATGTGACCATGGCGGAGGCCTCCGAGGAGGTGGCTGCTGTCGCTGAGGTCAAGGAGGAGGGGGCTGCCCGGGATGCCGCGCTGGCAGCGGGTGCTGTTCGAGATGCGCCAGATGCTGGCCGCGAAGAGGCAGATGCGGCGGCGGCGGTTGATCCGTTGTACGCCACGGAGGCAGCTGGCATGGTTGTCGCAGAAGGATGTAGGGATGGTGATTCCATCAACGGGCTTGGAAGCGGTAGTAGCGACAACAAGGCTGGAGCCTTGACCGGCGAGCCTGAGTGGAAGCCGGTCACAGCAGGAGATGTTGCTGGTGGTTCTGCTACATCTGAGCAAGCTGAAGCCGGTAAGGAGGCTCCGGTCACTTTTCGTGTACTGCTTATAGATGCCACTGTTTCTAGCCTGCAGCGTTGAATAAAATTTTCGCACTTCATTTCAGAATCCAGTGAACTCGGAGAATATCATGTCAATGCAATCCCTGTGGCAGGAAATGAAGGACAGGATAATGGTGTAGCACATTTCGAGGAGGAAATACAGAATGGTTCTGCCAATTCTGCTCAGTGCGCCAGATACTGCCTTCCTCCTCTTGATAAAGAAGGCTTTCGAGTTTCTGATCTTGTCTGGGGTAAAGTAAAAAGTCGCCCTTGGTGGCCTGGTGAGATCTTTGATCCTTCAAATGCATCTGAGCTGGCATTGAAGCACCAGAAAAAGGGTAGTCGTTTGGTTGCATATTTTGGTGACAACAGTTTTGCATGGTGCGACGAATCCCAATTGAAGCCTTTTGTAACAGACTATTCACAGATGGAGAAACAAAGTAGTTCGGATTCCTTTGTTGGTTCTGTCAATTATGCACTTGAGGAACTTTCAAGGCGGATATTGTCAGGAATGAGCTGTGCTTGTCTGCCAGAAGAACTCTCTGACAGTGGAATGTCATACATGGTTGAGAATGCTGGGCTCAAGGATGGAGTTACTTGCTCAACAGTCAACCGGTCTGAGATCTTGGCATCTTTTAGTCCAGAAAGCCTTCTTCGTTATATTAGGTCGCTAGCTCTATTCCCTGGCCAAGGTGGTGATCTCCTGGAGTTAGTGATAGCTTGTTCTCAACTTACATCTTTCTATCGATCTAAGGGATGCCCTGAACTTGCATCCTTCCAGACCGGCAGTGCATGGGTCGAGGATGATACAGATACTTCTCCCATCGAGGATGTAATGGTTGAGGAAGTTGTCGTCAGTGAAGTGCCTCCTCCCGAGGTCAAGCCCAAAAGAGGCAGGGGGAGACCTCGTAAACACAAGCCTGAGGATAAACTGGAGTTGCCAGGGAAACAGAAGCCTGCAGTTGCAGTGGAAAGACAAATGATCAAGGACTTTGATGATAAGAAAAGAAGTCTTGACTCGTTTGAAGATTTGGATACAAAGTCACCAACTGGTGGTTCTTTCAAGATTGGGGAGTGCATTCGGCGAGCTGCAAGCCAGCTGACCGGGCCTTCGTCCATTGTGAAGTCCCAGAATGAAAATACCGCTGAAGCAGAGAATGCAGAATTTGATGTCTCTAGTGATGCTGCTGCGAATGAACTTACTGTGGAAAAGTGTGCAAAGAGGAGACGCTTGCATAGCCATCACCTTGCGGACCCCAAGGAGTTATTCTCTCAGCTTTGCTCAGTTGCCATAGAGCCAACGGAGGGATACAACTTCTCGGCACTGACAATCAGTTACTTCAGTGATTTCAGGAATTATGTTGTCTCTGTTGCTACTGAAGCAAGCATTATCGAAAAAAGTACATTAAAGAGGAGGAGAAAGAAGAGGGTTTTGCCTTCTTCTGAGCTAGAGACTACTGATCATATGCAGGACTCCTACTGGTCTGGTTTGAGTTTGCTTAATCACCCGATTCATAGCCTCAAAAGAGCTTCTACCAACACGAGGCCAAGGCGTAGGCGCAAGTCATCACATGAAAAAGATTTGTCCTCTGTACAGGATCAGCAGGTGGCTCCTAAGCAGGTGGCTCCTAAGAAACAGATACAAGTGATAGAAAGATCAATTATCCATGTTGACGAAAAGATAGTCGACGAGTGGAAGCCCACCGCACTTGTTTTAATCTTTGGCAGGTCAACTGATCTTCTCTCAGAAACTGATCTGATCAAGAAATTTGGTCGCTATGGCCCACTGAAAGAATCTGAAACTGAAGTGCAAAACAGCACAAATACTATTAAAATTGCGTTCAAGAAGCGTGCTGATGCTGAAAGGGCTTTCAGCGCTGCTGGGAAGTTTGGCACTCTTGGTCCCTCGCTTCGTAGTTATCGTCTAGTGAATATGCCGTTTTCTCTAGGAGAGTCAGAACCGAATAAATCTGAGGCGTGCCCTGGAGATCATGGCCCAGAGCTTCCTGGTAAACACTCCTATTTATATCTTAAGAAAAAGTTAGTTCACAACTAAAACAATATTGCATGCTTAAACCATGTGATGATGTCTTTTCTCTAGGTCCAAGTGAGCCCAAAGTTTCACTGGATGCTGTGAAAGATAACCAGGTCGACAAAACTGAGAAAGCTGAAGCTGTACAACCATCATCAGGTGAACAAGTTGAGACTGTCAAGAAAACATGCCAAGCTAAACCTGTGAAGCAATCATCAGGTGCACAAGTTGAGACCTTCCAGCAAGCATCCCAACCTGAAGCTGACGCTGTTAAGAAAACAGGAAAAATTGCTGCTGAGCTAACTGTGCCATCTGACCAAATTGCAACAGCTGATGTAACTGAGCAAACAATGGAAATTCAAGCTCCAAAAGATGCAGTTGAGATTCCTTGTGATGTGAAGCTGGATGATGAAGCATTGACCGAAGAATCTGTAGATCAAGTTGCAAGTGAGCAAGTCAAAGTTCCATCAGATGCTGTACCCAACACTTCAAAAGTTCAACCAGAAACACCAGTCGAACAAGAGGGCACAGCTGCTCAAGACCTAACTGAAGTGTCAGTCCAAGAAGCTGGGTTGAAAAAGCAAATCGTGGAACCCAAAACTGCTGAAGTAGAACAGGAACAAGTCAGCTGTCTTGAGCAAACTGTTCAAGTGGAAGATGTAATCGACGCATCAGGTGGACACACCAATGTGGGCAGAAAAACTGCAGAAGAGATAACTATGCCTGAAGTCGTGGTTGAGGGAGCGGTGGAGTCAAAAGCCGTAGCACCAGTTGAGGAAACTGTAGAAGATAAAGCTACTGCAGGGACACTTAGTGAGGCTATAGAAGGTAAATCTACAGCTGAAGCACCAGATGATGAAATGGAAAACACAGATGCAGCTGAATCACTGGGTGGGGAGGTTGGTGTAGGTGAAGCCACAGGCGATTCACCAGATGAAAGAGTTGCTGTTGAAGCACTTGCCGGTATGTCCACCCAAGGTGAAACGGCTGCCGAAGCAGCTGATGCTGAAATTACAACAGCTGGAAAAACTGCAGAGGGTGTTAGTGTCAGAACACCAAGTAAGAAGGCTACAACAGCCAAGAAACCTGTTAAGGGTGCCACAGTTGAAGCACCAGGTAAGAAGGCTACCACAGCCAAGAAACCACTGGAGGATGCCACGGTTGAAGCACGAGATGAGAAAGGTGCGACAGCCAAGAAAACCGCAGAGGGTGCCACGGTCGAAGCGCCAGATGAGAAAGCTATGACAGCCGAGGAGGACGCCATGGCATAGGCGGCTGATGGGCAGGTGGTGCAACTGAACAGAAAGGCTAGCTAGCTCACGTCGAATTCTTATTTCTGTCGGTATCAAGGTAATCAATCTGTCATGTTTTGTATAGGAAAAGACGGGAGTCTGTCTGACCCTAGCATCGCAGCGCTGTTAGGTTAGCTAAGGCAGTAGCATATATTTGGCCCCTTTCACATAAGCTCCATCAATCATCTAGGGTATTGGTGTAACCATAAAATGGAGCTGTTGCGGAACTTCAGTGTGGCTTTCTATCGGGTTAATTAGCATCCTGAATCAGGTAGGCAAAGCCATGTTCTTTCGTATGCACATTTTAGTGTCGGGTTGTCAGCAGCCCCGTTGGTGAATCTGCTGGGACGTTATATGATTCTTGTATGAATTGTCATTTGTAAACTGGCTGTGTTCTGGAGCTCGTTTCTCCCTTTTTCCCCCCCATTGTGACTCCTGTGTTTTTCTAACAGATTCTGCTTGCGTATTGATTTGTGACCAACATTTTTTGCTTGTTTGACTCTCGCCAGTTCGCTGTGCTTTTGGTTTGAGCAATGCGCTCACATACTTTCTAGTGGGTGTACTCGTATGATAGAATTCTAGATCAAAAAAAGAGAGACAAGACGCCAATTTAGATTGTATTCTGTCCTTTCGGAATTTATGGCTGGACTTCAGTCTGGGGACTTAACGATTGTGGCCAATTGGTCAGGTTGTTGGATAGTAATGGCTGTGTTTGAAGATGCCAAGGACCTCTTGATTCATAGGATTTTCATAGCAATTTTGAAGCATTGAAATCCTTATGAAGTTTTCCTATGCTGATCCCCCCTCCCAGAAACCGGAGCCCTTAGGGTCGCCTGCTTAATAAGCGGAAAACCGGGTGAAATTGGCCGGCCTGCGGAAAACAAGGTGAAACCGGTTACAACATGCCTCAAAACACCAGACACAATTGGCTGTCCTGGCTACCCACATGCACCATCGTGAGTTAGGCCACTGTCGAGGTTGTCCGCAAGATATATTCATCACTTCTTCCTGACCAAATGACTCCGACTTCGTCGCATTGAAGCACCCACAAGGTCGCCACTGAAATAGCTGCCTGAAGCCCACACCGGCCTATGCCAAACAACAGGCTACACTCACAAGTGGCAAGGCAGCTCCGATTTTGAATGTGAAATATGCTAGGATTGCGCCGGCCACACTCACAAGTGACAAGACAGCTCAGATTTTGAATGCGAAATATGCAAGGATTGTGCCGCAAAGGATTCCCATAGCTAGATGCTCATCGCACGTTATCGTCACTGCTCGGACCCCGCCAGAACAGTTCCGACTTCTCAGCAATGGAAGAAAGCCAGGAGACATGTGAACACACCTGAAATCCGAGACATCAATGGCAAACCCATCTGCCAACACATCTACCTATCCCTCTAGCCGGATCAAACTCCAAAATTGATGCCCTCGAGAGGGGAACGTGTGGGTCTGGGGTTTTCCCCGGACTTGTCTCGAGCGGAGGAACAGAGAGCACCCTGTCGACACCTTCAAGAAGCTCACAGCATCCATGGACACCGTGTCACATGCTCCCACCAAGGTCAGAGAGGGATCTTTACCTGTCTTTACCTCAACTTGCTCCAACCGACAGTGAATCATGTCGGATCACCTGCCCGTTGCCACATCCCGGCGGCCACCAACCCGATTCGTAGGATTTTTTTCCTAAGTTTTCTTAAAGACTCCAATCCTCCAAAAATCATATGACATTCCTTTGAATCAAAATCCCTAATATTAGGAATTTTTGGCATCCACTCAAACCTCTTATCTAATTTTGCTATAGTAGACTGGATATGAGTAATTGGGCTGGGAGCTTCACGGTCACTGAAATGGTACGCTGCTGTACGAATTATTGAAGCTGGCAACAATGGCTCGCTTCTTACAAGGGCCTCTTCGATTCACAGAATTCTCAAGACGTAGGAATATAGTATTATGTTCTCTTGTATCCTACAGGAATTTGATTTGGGATGAAAGTGCATTTGATAACACAGAAAAAACAAATAAATAAATTGTACCAAGAGGTTTGAGTGGATGAATGTAGTACAAATGAATCTGCAAATCAAACAGTCACCATAGAAAAAATCCCTAAGGATCCAAATCCTTAAAAAATCCTATGAATCAAAGGAGCCCTAAAGTTTTCTGCGCTGTTGTGCTGAATCAATTTGTATGGGTAAGTAACATGAACCCATCTGGTTAGTATCACCTGCATGGATGAACCAGAGGCAGCAGAGGGGCAAAATGCATTCGTCTCAAGAGCGAGCTTAGCACATGGGAGTCGGTGACGGACTAAAAGGAACTCTTCTCAGAGTCTGATACAGCTAGTTCAGGACAAACTACACCTGGAGGAGTTATGTCTCCCCCAAATACCCAAATTATATGGAACCGAATGACAGCCACGACAAGGCTAAACTGTTAAATCATCATAATAAATATACAGACAACAGCAACAACAACAACCATGCTAAACCACAACTGAATCTATTCTCAGGAAAAAGCAATTTACATCTGGGAAGCAGCCTTGGAGCATCAGTTCTGGCAGACCGAACAACACGAGACTAATGGGGGTACTACTAAGTTTCCTTCCTTGACTGCTTAGTGCCCTCCACATGACGAAAACCCACCTACGCATTAGAAACGTATACCAATGCATGAGGCATTTCATAATGAGATCACAATACCATATGATTCAGTGACATGTATGTCTTCGGGTGATACGTACCTAGGAGAGCAGCAGCAGTCACGGAGAAGGTCCATATCTTCAGTTTGAGATGTCCCCATTATGGTACTGCACAAGGGAAAGGAGAGGATTATCACTGAAAATTGTAGTCTGAGATACTCCGTTGCATACAAACATGTTCACAAACAGAATAATAGAACATATCCAGAAGGTTTGCATTCTTAATAGCACAAATAAAACTTAGTTCGGCAAGTCATACTTGTGTCCCGATCAAATAAACCTGTTTTTGTGCGTTGTCAACACATCTAGGTTTCCCAGCCAAGATATAGTGCCTCTACACTACGACATGCCCAGATTATATAAACCAACCCCAAAAAAGAAAACATGAACATGGAGGACGCAAGAGCCAATCCTACTTGCTCATAAAGTTCCACCTTGTGCAAGATTTTACAACCCACTAAATTTGATTAACTGAAGAAACAAATAAAGAGTACTCGTTTTGTATGGAAGTGTTTTCTATCTAATAGTGCTGCAGACTGCAGAGAACAGAGTATCATTACTTAGTTGTATGGGAACATGAACAGTTGGACACGGCAGCTAGATGGTACAGTTACCACTAGATAACTACCAGTGGAACTGACATTTGTACAGTTACTAAAAATACAATTGCAAGCACAGCATAGCTTTACGCCTAGCAGCTTAACAGAAGTTTCTCAAGCTGCTGAGTCCAGAAAAACAACAAAGTTTCTCGAGCTGCTGAGTCTAACTACAACATAACCACGAGAGACATCTCACATGCATCAACCATGACTATTTTCTGCTAGACTCGTGCTAAACATCAAGTCCAGGCCACATTATGCAACCGACTAAAACATTGTCAACCATATTTAAGATAATCACCTGAGGTTGCATATAAACCATTCCTGGATTGTATGCTACTTGTTGGCCCATCTATAAAGAACGCACATAGCTCAGTTTTTCAGCAATATTATAAAATAAACAAGAAAACAGGCATACTAACCCCTTGCGCACTTGTGCCACTTGCTCCTCCATGAGGACCAAGTGCATCCTTTTTAACAGAGACGTCGCCAGACTTCCCAGCTAGCTTACTATCACCCTGTTAAGTATTGACAGAAGAAGAGAGGACTAGATGAGTCATATTTGTCACCCCTCTCATTTGTATAGGCATTATAGTACAATCAATAAATCATGAATCATATCAAGATCCTACCCCTAAGTATCTACTTGTTAAAGAAGCACCGTGGGGAGCAAAAGAACCAAGCAGTAAGAGAAGCCAACAGAACAACCATAAAATGGTCAACACAGTGGGGAAGCTTGCGAAATTCTCCTTAATTAGTCTGTGTTATATATGCAGCTTTTTCGTTCTGTTGGTAACCTAGAAACAATGCCTACAGGTAATGTAATTACAAAATTCATAAATAAATTAGCCTAAGGTTATACAAATATCCTAGTACTTCTAAAATTAACAAGATATCTTCACAGTTCAGAACCAACTCATTATTGGCTTCCATGATGGACTATGCCTTCAAGTTTTCAAGATAGTCAGTTCAAATGTGCACAAATGATATAAGTACGATATATGGACAGGATGGGATAGCTCAAAGTCTCAAATGATCAATTTCCAGTGATTCCAACTTCCGTTAAGAACTAATAGTCAGAAAACTTTGCGGCTAAATGGCAAAGAACACATGAAAAGATATAGGAGACCCATACAAGTAGGGAACACATTTTTAACTTATATAACAAATTTAATATGCACATACCTCCGTCTGCAATCAGAAATAGCCATCCGCCAAACAGAAGAAAAACAAGATAAGTCATGTCAGATTGATAAACTGGAGTACAAAGATGAGGATAAAAAGTATACAGTGACCAATGACCATGCATAAACTCTAAGCTGTGTTAATAAGTATTAGATGCACATCAGGTCTTTATTCTTTAAGCTAGATTATGCATGAACTTTCTTTTAACAAATTCTGAACTTCTCTTATAAATTTTACATCTACTAAATTGCTGCTAACCGGGGTCAAATAGCTGGGGCCTGCACAAGAGAAAGTAGTGTACGCATGCATGTCCCAGTTGAATAACAGACTTCATTTTAATAATGGATTCCGGAGACAATTCTTAGTGCTTCGAATCATTCAGTTATCTGAATTAACAGTACAAAAAAGAATTGAAGATCTGAATGACAGTAATTGGAAGGATAAAGCAACACTTGTTCTAAGGACAATAAGCTGATTGGTTCCAGGCAGTGTGGGGTCTCATCAGTCACCAAGCTGAACATGAGTGCTTAAACTTGCCAACTAGGACTAACCAAAGTGCCAAACAGAGCTAATTCAGGCTACAGCAGCAACATATTAAACTAGCCACGGGCCTACCTAACTCCTAAAGCACTAATCCATTCCCAATTAGTTCAGAAAAACTGCCACATGACTAAATAGGCACGCACCTCTCTGTACTTCTGCAGATAAACCTTGAGGGGCTCGATGTACTCCTCAAACCCCAGCGTTGCCATCGCCCAGAGCAGGTCGTCGCCGTTGATGGTCTTGCGCTTCTCCCTCTGGCACTTGTCGCTCGCCCTGCAGTACAGACAAAACAAAACAGCGACAGGTCAGCACAAGACCACACTTCATTCAGGAAGGCAAAACAGAGCAGGGGCACCTACTCACTGGTGATGAAGGAGATGAACTCGGAGACGCACTCCTGCACGGTCTCCTTGGCGTCCTTGGCGATCTTGCCGTTGGCCGGGATGGCCTTCTTCATGATGCGGCTGATGTTGGCGATGGGCAGGAACCTGTCCTGCTCCCTGACGCCGCCGAAGCCGCCGCCGCCGTCGTCGCTGCCGCCTCCCCCTCCGCCGCCGCCGCCCGGGGGGCTCGCCGGCGCGTCCGACATCCGGTCCTCCTCCTGCAGCACAACAGCCCCGACGGCAACCCCGCCAGATCCATCAGCCCGCCGGCGCACCAAACCCTAGCTAGCCCCCCATCTTCCGGAAGCGCGGGGAGCGGGGCTAGAGAGGAGAGGGGGAGAGGCGTACCTTATATAGACGGGCGCGTGGAGGGAGGGAGGGAAGGTGGTGGAGGGGGCGGGGAATGGAGGTGCGGTGAGGGCGGCGAGTGGGGGAGATCCGACGCTGGAGAAGAGAAGGCGGCGCAGGCGGGTGCGATTCGTTTGGGGGCGGGGCGTCCACTATCCGGGCCGTTCGTCGGAGCGGTATAAATAGCCACCCGGGCGGCGAGGGTGCGGAATGGCCGGCGCACCGTGGACCCGGTGTAGGACGGTGCCGCTGCGGCGCTGGGGCTCAGCCTTTTTGGCGCCTAGTGCCCTTTTTGCACTTGCACATGGTGTTTTCCATGTGTTGAGAGGTGGTGTAATTCTTTATTTGTTGAGGGTTTATGTATGATTTGTGGAAAAGCTTATACTCAACCGACTGAAAACGTGCCGCGCGTGCGCCACGCGCCCTCGTGGCCCACACACCGCTTCATCCCACCGGCCCAAGCCACATTCCTTTTCTCCCTTATCCTCTAGAAATTTCTCGGCCACACGTCTCGTTTCCTCAGCCGATCCCTTTACTCTCTCCTCTATCTTCTGTCTCCACGGACACGTCGCCACCTCCCAATCTCATAGCCCTTGCTGCAAATAGGGGGGAGCAAATTGGAGACACGTCATCGAGCACCACTGTTGCAAAGGAGACGGGGGACATCACACACTGCAAGACTGCTCGCTCGCGCTCGCTAGTGCTTCGTCGCCCACCACCAGTGATGCAAGGGATTTTAGCCGGCGCTGCAAGGGATAGTTGTCGTCTGATGTCAGTGCTCCAATGGACGGTACGAACTTCGTCAACGTTTCTGTAACATCATCGATACTGCGGTGGCAACATCGCGGGGATGTTACCAAGCTAGAGGCGACCGCAACATGGTCCATGTTGCGTTTGCAACATGCTTGACGCAACTCTGTCAGGACATGGACCAACAACAGATGGGCTTGTTGTGGTTGCAACGGATATCCACGCCGTTGGTTAGAGTGGTATAAATAGCCCACAGGTGTAAGGTTGTGGAATGGTCGGCGCACCATGGACCCAGTGTAGGATGGTGGCGCCGCGGTTCAGGTTTTTGGTTCCTAGTGGTTGGGTTGCACTTTGCACATGGCGTTGTTGGAAATATGCCCTAGAAGCAATAATAATTGTATTATTTATTTCCATATTTATAATTAGATGTTTATACTCTATGTTATAACTGTTATGGTTCTTAAATATGTGATTCGGAGGAAAACCCATAAGCACATGTAGAGTAATAAACGGTAAAACTTGATTCCTAGTCTCGCCTCTAGGATTAGCTCAACTATTGCATAGGCATAAGTTAAGTGTAACAAGGATGCTGGCAACATTGAGAGTATGATTGAAAGATCGTGGATGTCGCCTAGAGGGGGGGGGGGTGAATAGGCGCTTTAAAATAATTACGGTTTAGACTTGAACAAATGCGGAATAAAACTAGTGTTTAATTTGTCAAGCACAAAACCTAAATAAGCTAGACTCAACTATGTGCACCAACAACTTATGCTAAACAAGATAGCAAGATATATAACATGAAACGCTATGGCTATCACAAAGTAAAGTGCATAAGTAAAGGGCTCGGGTAAGAGATAACCGAGGCACGCGAAGACGACAATGTATCCCGAAGTTCACACCCTTGCGGATGCTAATCTCCGTTTGTAGCGGTGTGGAGGCACAATGCTCCACAAAATGTCACTAGGGCCACCTTAATCTCCCCACGCCCTTGCACAATGCAAGATGTCATGATTCAACTAAGGGACCCTTGAGGGCGGTCATCGAACCCGTACAAATGGCGACCCTTGGGGGTGGTCACCGAACTCGTACAATTGGCAACCCTTGGGGGCGGTCACCGAACCCGTACAAATTGCTCGGGGCAATCTCCACAACTTAATTGGAGACCCCGACGCTTGCCCCAGAGCTTTCCACCACAATGATTGAGCTCCGCGACACCACCAACTGTCTAGGGCACCCAAGCACCCAAGAGGCACAAGCTCTAGGGTGCCCAAACACCCAAGAGTAATAAGCCACTCAACTTTTCACTTCCACGTATCACCGTGGAGAACTCAAACCTATGCACCAAATGCAATGGCAAGGGCACACGGAGTGCCCGAGTCCTTCTCTCTCCAAATCCCACCACAACAAATAATTCTATGGAGGAATATGAGAGAAAGAACACAAGAGGAGAACACAAAGAACTCCAAGATCTAGATCCAAAGGGTTCCCCTCACTTAGAGGAGAAAATGACTGGTGGAAGAATAGATCTAGATCTCCTCTCTCTTTTTCCTCAAGAAGGAGCAAGAATCATTGGAGGGATCGAGAGATAGCAAGCTCAAAGAAGGTCAACAATGGAGGGGAAACACGTGCTCAAAGGGATAAGAACCATTGGGGAAGAAGACCCCCTTAAATACCCCCCCCCCCCGAATCCAACCGTTATGCCCACTGGTCGTGCTCAAGCGGTACTACCGCTTAGCACGGTCAACGCAACCCATCGAGTACAAAAGTATAAGAACGGTAGTTCTGCCGGAGCAGTACTACCGCTTAAAGCAGTATTACCGCCTACAAAACAGAAACTCACAGAAGCTAAAAAACAAGCGGAAGTAGGAGCGGCAGTGGTCTGCGGAAGTACCGCCTAAGCGGTACTACCGCCTGGAAGCAATAAAATTGCCCAAGCAAAAAAAATAGATGCAAGTAAGACCAAAACTGCCATAACTTCTGCAATTGAACTCTGATTTCGACGAACTCAAGCTTGATAGAAAGCTAACGACAAAAGCTGTCGAAACATGACTGGAAATCTTCAGAAGTGGCAAGGGAAGTATGCCTATGATATAGACGTGTGAAACCTCCATCAGTGAAGAACCGGCATAAACTCCAACATCGAAAACATACAAGATGATGCATACGAAATCCGTTCTCGATGAACTTGAGCTTGTCATGAAGATGGCCATAAGCTCTAAAACTCACAAAGAGAAAAACCAAATAAGAACCAAGAAAGATGATGCCAATGATGCAATGGTTTGAGCTCTCTATGAACGATACGATCAAGCTACTCACTCGAGAGCCCCCCTTGATAGTACGACAATCAATCCTATAACCCGGTCTCCCCACTAACACCATGAGACCGGTAAAATAGAAAACCTATCAAGGTCAAACCTTTGCCTTGCGCATAGTCCACTTGAGCTCGATGATGACGATCTTGTCCTCCTCAAGTTGGACCACCTTTCTTGATTACGCTGGCTCGATGAAGACTAGTAGATTGCTCCCCCATACTCCACTATGGGTGAGCCTCTCTTCGGCACATCTTCACATGTCCATTGTCACCACAATGGACGGCAAGCTTCAAGAATGAGATCTCTTCGCGATGCTCCATTTGAACTTGCACAACACAACCTTGATGACGATCACCACTTGATGTCATCCTTCATGGGTTATACGAGATCTTCCTCTTGATGCAAGCCCATGGAAACATACCTAACCCCACAAAGAAACCTCACAAAGATCATGGGTTACTACACAAAGCGCAATGGACAATGCTTACCATACCATGAGATCACTTGATCCCACTCGGTACATCTTCTACGCATTGTGTGTTGGTCAACTTGAATCCACTCTTCGTACTTAGTCTTGATCAACCTTGAATCTTATCTTCTCTCTTCATACAGGTGATGTCTTGAAGGTAAACATGAATGTTCACACAACCTTCTTCAAGACATGCTTGCAGTAGGCTCAACTCTCACATGACCAATCTTTGGATAACTCCTTGAATAGCACCTTGGTCAACACATAATCTTCTTCTAATAACCTTGAAACCAACAAATGGTCTTCAAGCAATGCCTATGGACAAACCCTTCAAATATAACTCAAGGAAATTATTAGTCCATAGGGATTGTCATCAATTACCAACACCAAACGTGGGGGCACCATGCTCTTCAATGACATTAGTAGAACGATCATATTGAATTGACCCAAGTTGTTTGTTATACTTAGAGATGTTATCGTCGCAAGACTATAGTCTATAACACGGAGAGTTTATGTATATCTAGTTCCTTAGACCATGAAAGATCGAGTCACTTCATACTGGACGATGCACTTAGGTGTTGTTCCAACGTTACAGGATAATCATAACGGCAACTTCATGGTTCATCAAAAAGTATGACAAGGGGCAAGATAGCTCAAGAGTGGGATTTGCTCCTCCAACGATGGAAATATATTCTTAGGGCCCTCTCGGTGTGACGGTATTCATCATCGTCTATCCAGACACAGGTAACTTACTCACAGGGATGCCAGAACACGACAACGAGAAAGAAGAACAAAACCGGTAACGAGGAGACCGGTATAGTGAGCATGACTCACGAGGATACCGACATATCTCACCTCAGGATTTGTAAAGTATCATGAAGCAAAAGGAATGGCATATGATAACGAAAGTTTCACTTGAATATCATTCATGTGAGTATAGGGGTCAACATGGATGTCCATGGTTTCGCTATTGATCATTGAACGAAAGGAAGTTTTGTTCATGTCTATATTTCACCGAACCTACAGGGTCACACGCTTGTGGGATTTATGATTTATTGAGTTCTATTGGAGTGAGTAATATGAGAAAATGCTGTCGGAAAAGTTTTGGTAATAGAAGAAACAGTTTTGAGAGAAACCGAAAGCGATTCGGGGTTACTAGAAGTGTTCGAGGAATACCGGTTAATGATATATAGGCGATAAGTGTTTCTGGGGACCTAATATAAATAAGAGAGGGCTTCAGTAATTATGGGAGCCCCCTGTGATTTTATTAGGCATCATGGGCTAATAAGAATAGTTAGAGGCCTTTTAGTGGAGAGTTAATGACCCTTAGGGCCCATATAGGGTGGCACCCCCCTTTGGGCTTGTTGGACAAGCTAAGGGGGTGCAAGGGAGTTGGAGGAGCACTCCTCCTCCTAGGGCCGACACCCCAAGGGAGGATTGCTCCTCCTCCAAGTCGGCCACCCCTTCCTCTCCACCTATATATATACATGAAGGGGGCCCCCCTTTGAGACACACAAGTCCCTTAATCCGGGGCGCCCCCTTCTCCAGTTCTCTCTTATAGTTCTTAATCTAGACTTGATGATAGACTTGAAGTAGTTGTAGTTGTCTCTAGACATCATAATAGAGAAGCCCCGTGAGGTTCTCTTCTCTCTCCTCTAGTCCTCCGGCGATGCAAAGCTCTAGATGGCGAAGCGTCGCCGAATCGTGAAGCCCGTACGCGTGTAATCCATAGAGAGGCCATTCTTTTGGTCTTCGGTTCGAGGGGCCGTTCGTGAATGGTTCAAGGGACTTCATCAGCGATCTACACCAACTCTTCTTCCGCTGCAACTCGAAGTTGGTAGCGATCTGATCTAACCTTCTATGCATCTTCATAGTGATTCGGGATCTTGATCGTAGGCCGAATTTTTTGTTTTCAACTACGTTTTGTAGGAGATATGCCCTAGAGGCAATAATAAATGTTATTATTTATCCCCATGTTCGTAATTAAGTTTATATTCCGTGCTATAACTGCTATGGTTCTCGAGTCTACAATAACCACGAGGCTCGGAGGGAAACTCATATGCACGTGTGGAATAATAAACGGTAAAATGTATTCCTAGTCTGGCCTCTAAGACTAGCTCAAGTATTGCATGATGGTTCTGTTTTCCTGATCATGGGCATGACTATGCCGGCAACTTTGAGGGCACAATGTTAGGAGAACACTTGTGTTGAATCGACCCGAATTGATGTTATGCTATGAGATACATTCGTCACAAGTTAATGGTTAATAACACAGAGGAAGTTTACGTCTGCATAATTCCTTAGACCATGAGAGTATCGAGTTTCTTCATGCTTGATTCATGAACTTTGGGGTTTGTTAAACGTCATCCGTAACTAGGTGGCTATTACGGCGGCTTACGGGTTCATGGGAAAGTATGTCAAGTAACTTGATAGCTCAAGATTGGGATTTGCTCCTCCGACGATGGAGAGATATCTCTGGGCCCTCTCGGTGTTACGGTATCCACCATCGTCTGGCCAGACACAATGTGATTTGATCACAGGGATGCCGGAACACGGGAACGAGAAAAGAGAACAAACCCGGTAACGAGGTAACTGGCATTGTGGACAAGTGTTGATCCACGGGGATGCCGATAAATCTCACCTCGGGTGTTTGTAACATATCGCGAAGCAACAGGAATAGCACACGACAACTGGAGGTTCACTCGAATATTTATTCGTGTGGGTATAGGGGTCAATATGGGTGTCCACGGCTACGATGTTGATCATTGATCGGAAAGTATTCCGGTCATGTCTATACTTCACCGAACCTATAGGGTCACATGCTTAAGGGTCATCTATCTGCTAAATTCTAGACAGGGGGTCTGAGAGAAAGTCACCGAAAAAGTTTTGGAGACAACGGAAAAGTTCCGGAGAGAGAACACCGGAATAGTTTCGGTAAAACTGAAAAGTTGTTTCAGGGTATACCATTAGGTCAAATTGGTTTCGGCACACGCCTGGAAATTCTTGGAGGGTGCCAGAATTGTTCTAGAAACTTCTGGGATTTTTTCGGAGAAAAAACCCGGAAATGTTCCGGAGCTACTGGAACCGCTTTGGTTGCTTTTCGCAGATGAAAATCACTAATCCGGAATTGTTTCGGAACGTGTCCAAAATTATTTTAGTGGGTAATGGAAATGTTCTAAGACCTATAGAAATATTTTTGGATTTAATGGTCGCGGAAAATATTTTGTGAATAGTGGAAACACTATTATGAATAGTGGAAACACTATTGGGAGAAATATCTCATGAATAGTGGGAACACTATTGGGAGAAAATATCTCATGAATAGTGGAAACACTATTATGAATAGTGGAAACTCTATTATGAATACTGTGAAAATATCTGAGGGCATTTTGGTATTTTGGGAGCCACCCTGCCCCTTGGGTTTTCCTATAAATAGAGGTGGAGAGGCACTCTCCACACTCACTCTTTCTCACATACACATGCCATTGCAATGATCTGGCTTCTTCTCTCCCTCCCTGCGAAATAGTTTCGTAGAGCCGAAAGGCTGTCTGGGTTCCGGTGGGAACTAGTTCTGGACGGCGAAGCCCTGCCGGATAGATGACACTGTATGTGTGCAACCCCGTAGAGAGGTCGTAGGTTCGATCTTTTTGCCCGAGGGGCTGTTCGAGAGTGCCTCCCGAAGGGCTGTCCGAGTTACCATCCGAGTTCGAGAGTGCCTCCCGAAGGGCTGTCCGAGTTACCGTCCGAGTTCGAGAGTGCCTCCCGAAGGGCTGTCCGTGACACCGTCCGGGGGACTGTCCGACCGCCTCCCGGAGGGCTGTCCGAGGGACTGTCTGAGGGGCAGATGAGGGAGTACATCCTCGCGGTTGGGAGGTTGTAAATCCTAGCTGCGGGGATCTGCATCGCCGATCGTCATCGACTCTACTTCTGCTACGCTACGAGTCGGTAACGAAAAGATCAAACCTTGTATGCATCTCCATAGTGATCCTGGGCTGGTGCGTAGGTCGGAATTTTTTGTTTTCTGCTGCGTTCCCCTACAGTGGCATCATGAGCCGTGTTATGCGTAGATGCAGGTTACGATCTAGAATACATAGAGATGTATGGGTGTTGCATAATATAATTTTGTAGTAGATGAGATCTATTGCTGAAAATTATTTATGCGGGTAACAGATGAAATCTATTACCCGATGTTCTTGTTGCTTCCCTTGAATTTGCGTATTTCTGATCTTGATAACGGTATGGTGGAGTTTAAAAGTTCTGGCAATCCGCGATCCTGATTGATCAACAAAGTGCTAACAGTTCTTTGAATTCCACCATAGTTAAAAGAAAGATGAAATTTCGTAGACGAAAGGGCAATGCAGATATGATCTGCACTGGGGTCATGAGTATGACGAAGTTAAGTATGGGGCTCGAGATTTTATTATCTCATGTTTCATACACCCCGCAAAGTTAATCTAGCGACTTGAATAATCATACTTGATGATGGACGTTGGTAGCTTCGGTTTGTTTCGAAACTTTAGAAGCCACGTAAACTAAAATTTTGCATAAACCGATTAGAGGCGTCTAACTTGGTTTTGCAGGATGTGCATGTGATGTGGTATAGCAATGCTCATATTAATTTGATTATGTATGAGATGACTATATGATGTAAATTTACTAACATGACCTGCGTGTTATGATTCGGCATGATGGCTGGAGCCATATGATTGTCACTTTAATGACTTGCGTGTCAACCTTAAGTAATGCACTTATTTTATTAGCTATAGAGATAGCAATATTATCTGGTGCATCGACAAGGTGGTGGCAAACTTCGCAAAGGTGAACACCGACGCGAATGCCGAAGACGAAGAAATTAAAGACTTCTCCCTCAGAAAGGGCTATACCATATCATGCTATTATGAATTGCCTGAGATGTTTATCCCTTATGATGCACCCTTTTGATTGAACGGTAGTCGCTTTTATTAGGGTGATCTCTCACTTAAAATATCAAGTAGTTAGTGTTCTCCCAAGTGTAGCACCGTCACAACATCTTTCCTTTCGGGGTGCGCCATGTCTACATGGGTACGAACGATTGAACGGGTGTAAGGCGGGTGAGGTCAGACCTCGCAGCGAGATCACTTGGTTGTCTTGACGTTCTGGCTTGATCATCCTGAGCTCGAAACACGCCCATTGAAAGATGAACAAGAATCACATAGAGATGTGATTGGCAAGTTGGCCTACCGATTAAAATTCTCGTCATCAGTGATGTCCACATCAATGGCGTTGAATTGAAATGCGGGTCTTGTATCACTCACAATCAATTATGAGAGATATTGATTTGAGTGGGAGCGCACTATAGAATTAACTTGTTTAATTCTCTGTGCAATTAATTATGAACTTTGTCTAAGTGAAAATTGCATAATAGTTGTAGAATAATGGCTCGCGTTTCCACCTTCCCTATTAAAATTGGATAGTTGTTATATATCTGGTTAAAACTTTACGATTGGTAACGTAATATGAGGATTGTCCTCAAGAGTGCCGAGAAGGATTTTGTCCTATCGCATGTTTTCGGTATCCTCCCGCTAATGCTATGGATGATGTGACTCTCGTCCTTCGATCCAAAAGCTAGAATTCCGTTACGGTCAAGTGCAATATGTTTGCTTCCATGAGACCCGAACTTCAAAAGTTTGGGATAGCTATGTGATATTCATGGAACTGAAAATTAGTTTCAGATACAAACAAAGGCTAAAAGATATGAGATATCCAAAGAAATGTTTGTTTGCAAACTATTAGTAAAAGTGTTTACTATGCATTTGACTAATACGAGAGGGATCCAGAAGAACGCCTATCATATGATGAAGGTGAATAAAACAACAACTTAAAGAGAAAGGAAATGTCCAAAGGGTGTTAGTGTGACTTACACACCTAGGAAGTCCGGGGCTAACGCCACTCTTAAGTTGAGTGCTTCTTCTGAGAGTAGGAGAAATACTGAAAGTTAAACTGTTAGAAGTATAAAGGCAAAAAGAGAGAAGACTGGAATGTCCAGCTCATGTATGAAAGTCATACAAGCTATTGATGTATAGAAGGCTGGTCAAAGAAATAGTTCTTGGGAATTGTGATTAAATTGTTAGTCACTAATTCTTGGATATTGTGAGTTGATAACAAAGATACCCGCTCGATTGCATTCTGCTGCGACTCGATGCAAGAACTACTACGGTCTAAAAGACTTGCCGGAGTGAGGTTTAGATATGCATTGGGAACATAGTAAAAGTTGCTATACTCGGTATATTACCTATGTATTTGTTTTCATAATTCATTTTAGAGTTTTTATACACTCTAGCCCATTGCATAAAGTATCTTGCAAGAAGGTTGTTCATAAGAGAACTTTTGATGTTCGGTGTTATGAATAACATAAGGGCCATGCTTCCATCATGGATGGGATGTATGTTATGAATATTGATAATAATATATTACCTCCGTATTTACTTTCATAATTCATTTTAGAGTTTTACACACTCTAGCCCATTGCATAATGTTTGTTGCAAAATGGTTGTTCATAAAAGAACAATTGTTGTTCAGTGTTATGAATAACATAAGGGCCATACTTCCATCATGAATGGGATGTATGTTATGAATATTGATGGTAATATGATACATCCATAACACTGACGCTAAATATCACAAGACTAATGGAATACCACACATGTGTGGCACTGCATTTGGTCACATTGGAGAAACCCGCATGGAGAAATTTCATAATGATGGATTTTGAAGTCGTTTGATTATGAATCATCTGACACTTGCAACTTTCCTCCGAAAAGTGAAGTGACTAAAATACCGTTCACAGGCCATAAGGAACGAGCAACGAACTTATTGGTGATCATACATTTTGATGTATGTAGTCCGATAAATGTTGTTGCTAGCAGTGGATTTATCTATCTTCAGAAATGACTCAAGTAGATATATGGATATTTACTTGATGAGACGTAAGTCTGGATCTTTTGAAATCATTCATAAGGTTTTCAAAAATGAAGTAGAAATTATTGTAACAAGAAAATTATGTTTCTGCGAACTAGATTGCCGAAAGGAATATTTGAGTTACAAGTTTAGCGAATGTGTGATGAGTTGTGAAAAGAGTTTCATAACTTACACCTCACGGAGCACCACTGTGAGTGGAATATCCGTGAAGATGTAATCAAATCATTTATGACATGGTAAGATCAAAGATGACATAAATCAATTTGCCATTATCCCTTTTAAAAGTAATGATTTAGAGAATGCGGCTTTTACACTGAAAAGAGTACCATCAGATCTGTTGAAATGACTCCATGGTATGGTACACCCAACCATGTTATGTCTTTTCTTAACATTTGGAATATGGGGCTTGTGTAAAATATTTACAAACCTATTCCAAATCAGACAAGTGCTACTTTGTAGGTTATCCCAAGTTATTGGGTATTCCCCCACCACTGTACCGAGGCAAAAGGTTTTACCACAAAGAACAGTATGCTTTTGAAGAAAATGGTTCTTGCAAAAAGGTGAGTGGGAGGACAGTGCGACTCGACGAGATAACAGTATCTTCGTCATCAGATCAAAGGAAAGAAACCTTGGAAGTAATTCCAGAGTTTCCTACTGCGACTGATACGAAAGCCTCTACATGAGATGTATGGACTTCGGTCGAACTTGCAACTGAACCACGTAGGCAAAACTCGTGCAAACCTCCCAGGTGCGCAAGCGAGATATTGTTGTTAGACAACAGTATACCTACGATACACAAGGAAGCGTTGATGGGCCCTGACTCCGGAATTGGCTAAATGCCAATATAATCCGAGATAGTTTCCATATAAATGATTCAAGATTATATCTTCATAAACCCTTCGAAAGACTTAGAGTCTAATGAACATTAATGGAACTATAAACTGATGTGGATAAAATGTTTTATCCATAAAGCTCGACTTGTTGCAATAACAAATTCAAGGAGTTGACTACGATAAGATTGTCTCACCATAGCGATGCTTAAAGTCAGATCGGGTTAAACTAGCAATTAATACATATTTCAATCTTGAGATATGATACATGGATGCCAAAAGGATTTCCATGTGATGGAAATGCAACCTAGGACTTGCATGTGATACAGTCCGAAGTATTTTGTCAATCCAGAGGATGCTAGTAAGTATGCAAACTTCAGAGTTCCAGCAATGGACAGAAGAGAGCAAAATGGAGTTGGAATCTTCATTTTGATGAAATAGTCAAAAGAGTTTGATTTCATCAATGGATAACGAAGATGCTTGTGGTTACAAGAAAGTAAGTGGGAGCATAATAATATTTCTAAAAACTTTGTGTGCTTGACACATTGTTGATTGGAAATAATATAAATTTCTTGACACGAATTAGGACTTCATTGAAAATAGTTTTTCGATGAAGTGCTTGGGCTAAATAGCCTTGATATTAGGCATATTTATCTACAAGATAGAATTGCCTAATAGGCTAAGCCAAAAATACATATTGACAAGATGCTAAAACAGTTTAGCATAAGAACGCCAAGGAGTGATTCTTGCCGAAGTCACATGGAAAGAGTTTTGCAAGACTCAGTGTCCCAAAACACTGATGAGCAAAATACATGATGGAGATCCCACACACTCTTGTGTTTGGATTAATCATATATTCCATGGTATGTAAAACAACCAGATATGTCCGATACTCCCAAGCTGTTGCGAGTATAGATACCAAAGTGATCAAAGTACTGATCATGGGACAACAGTGGAAAATGTCATTAAGTACTAAAGTAGTACTGATGACATGTTTTCTCGCAAGCAGAGATTATGAAGTGCTTGTTGTAAGTAATTACATCGATACAGTCTTCATCAATGCTCCATGCGATTTTCGATTTAAGTTAAGGGTTTTGTGTAATACACGACATGGTGGCACGGTAGTTGTAAATTGTTCCAAACAAGTTACTGTGGCAATTTCTATAACAAAGGCTAAGTATGTTGACGCTTTGGAAGCGACTAAGAAGATGTTGAATCAAATAGTTCATTCATGAACTTAGTATGGTTCCAAGAAGGCTTTGGTCAATGGGACACTATTGTAGATAGTCGCTCCATAGCTCAGTCTGAGGAATCAAGGTTTGACCTGTGATTCACATATATACAAAGCCAAGTCCACACAAAATATGAATTTTGTGAAAGCGTGAAAATGCAAGGAGATGCAAAGATACACACGGAACTGAAGTTGTCAGATCTGTTGGACATCGGGCTATACCACGAGCGAAGCATATATTACACAGGTATGACATAGGTGTAAAGTGTTTTAGCATTGACTAGATTATTGACTCTAGTGTAAGTGGGAGTCTGTAGGAGATATGCCCTAGAGGCAATAATAAATGGTATTATTTATCCCCATGTTCATAATTAAGTTTATATTCCGTGCTATAACTGCTATGGTTCTCGAGTCTACAATAACCACGAGGCTCGGAGGGAAACTCATATGCACGTGTGGCATAATAAACGATAAAATGTATTCCTAGTCTGGCCTCTAAGACTAGCTCAAGTGTTGCATGATGGTTCTATTTTCCTGATCATGGGCATGACTATGTTGGCAACTTTGAGGGCACGATGTTAGGAGAACACTTGTGTTGAATCGACCTGAATTGATGTTATGCTATGAGATACATTCGTCACAAGTTAATGGTTAATAACACAGAGGAAATTTACGTCTGCATAATTCCTTAGACCGTGAGAGTATTTAGTTTCTTCATGCTTGATTCATGAACTTTGGGGTTTGTTAAACGTCATCCGTAACTAGGTGGCTATTACGGCGGCTTACGGGTTCATGGGAAAGTATGTCAAGTAACTTGATAGCTCAAGATTGAGATTTGCTCCTCCGACGATGGAGAGATATCTCTGGGCCCTCTCAGTGTTACGGTATCCACCATCGTCTGGCCAGACACAATGTGATTTGATCACAGGGATGCCGGAACACGGGAACGAGAAAAGAGAACAAACCCGGTAACGAGGTAACTGGCATTGTGGACAAGTGCTGATCCACGGGGATGCCGATAAATCTCACCTCGGGTGTTTGTAACATATCGCGAAGCAACAGGAATAGCACACGGCAACTGGAGGTTCACTCGAATATTTATTCGTGTGGGTATAGGGGTCAATATGGGTGTCCACAGCTCCGATGTTGATCATTGATCGGAAAGTGTTCCGGTCATGTCTATACTTCACCGAACCTATAGGGTCACATGCTTAAGGGTCATCTATCTGCTAAATTCTAGACAGGGAGTCTGAGAGAAAGTCACCGGAAAAGTTTCGGAGACAACGGAAAAGTTCCGGAGAGAGAACACCGGAATAGTTTCGGTAAAACTGAAAAGTTGTTTCAGGGTATACCATTAGGTCAAATTGGTTTCGGCACACGCCTGGAAATTCTTGGAGGGTGCCAGAATTGTTCTGGAAACTTCTGGGATTTTTCCGGAGAAAAAACCCGGAAATGTTCCGGAGCTGCCGGAACCGCTTTGGTTGCTTTTCGCAGATGAAAATCACTAATCCGGAATTGTTTCGGAACGCGTCCAAAATTATTTTAGTGGGTACTGGAAATGTTCTAAGACCTACAGAATTTTTTTTGGATTTAATGGTCGCGGAAAATATTTTGTGAATAGTGGAAACACTATTATGAATAGTGGAAACATTGTTGGGAGAAAATATCTCACGAATAGTGGGAACACTATTAGGAATAGTGGAAACACTATTGGGAGAAAATATCTCATGAATAGTGGAAACACTATTATGAATAGTGGAAACTCTATTATGAATACTGTGAAAAATCTGAGGGCATTTTGGTATTTTTGGAGCCACCCTGTCCCTTGGGTTTTCCTATAAATAGAGGTGGAGAGGCACTCTCCACACTCACTCTTTCTCACATACACATGCCATTGCAATGATCTGGCTTCTTCTCTCCCTCCCCGCGAAATAGTTTCGTAGAGCCGAAAGGCTGTCTGGGTTCCGGTGGGAACTAGTTCTGGACGGCGAAGCCCTGCCGGATAGATGACACCGTATGTGTGCAACCCCGTAGAGAGGTGGTAGGTTCGATCTTTTTGCCCGAGGGGCTGTTCGAGAGTGCCTCCCGAAGGGCTGTCCGAGTTCAAGAGTGCCTCCCGAAGGGCTGTCCGAGTTACCGTCCGAGTTCGAGAGTGCCTCCCGAAGGGCTGTCCGTGACACCGTCCGGGGGATTGTCCGACCGCCTCCCGGAGGGCTGTCCGAGGGGCAGATGAGGGAGTACATCCTCGCGGTTGGGAGGTTGTAAATCCTAGCTGCGGGGATCTGCACCGCGGATCGTCATCGACTCTACTTCCGCTGCGCTACGAGTCGGTAACGAAAAGATCAAACCTTGTATGCATCTCCATAGTGATCCTGGGCTGGTGCGTAGGTCGGAAATTTTTTGTTTTCTGCTTCGTTCCCCTACACGTTTCCCAACAGGTGTTTTCTGTGTGTTGAGAAGTACTTCATGTATGATTTGTGGTCCTTTTACTTTTACTCCCTCTTTCTGAATCTGAAATAAAATAAAACTATTGTTTGCAGATGGTGGTTTTCTACAATCTAAACCTAAATTACCATACATTATAGCAACTCTAGCAGAGTCATCGTATCGACTCAATCGTCATTATGATGATTTTGACCAAAGAGGCTGTTCTAGCAGAGTCATCATCACGCCTTGATCGCCATAATTTTTTAGGGCGTTAAAAAAAGAGCCTGCGAGCCTCCATATTTGGTGGTTGTGAGGGATATTTGGAGCGCACTCCATCGGGAAAACGGTTTGGCACGAGTGACATTTTCCCCTCCCGATGCTCTTCCCCACCGTGTCGCCGCCTCCCCTCCCTCGTCATAGCACCACCTTTGACCCCTTTTGGGTGTCTCCAGTCCCCGCCACCGACGGGTTGGATGGCGCCTCAACCCCACGTCCGATTGCATCCATTTGAAGTCGGATCCGGTGACTTCAGCGGTTGCTATGGCTCTGACAACCGGACACCACCACTAGGTCGGCACCTTGTCCATCCTATCGGCGATCCGACACAGAGTTAGCAAACCCTATGCCACCGCATGCAAGAGCTGACTACTTCCTCTAATCTAGGAAGGTGTTGGGCCCCCAAGTGTAAAGGTTTGTAGCAAGCAACGATTTCACTCAAGTGGATGACCTTACGATTTACCAAACCAATATGAGTCTTGCAAAACTACCAATGATCAGTACCTGCACACACAAATACATAACTTGCCTTGGCCCCCAATGAAACTAGCAAGATTATCAGCCTTATTAGCCTTGCTAGTTACAAGGATGAATGTAACTTATGTTTGGAAGTATTGATTGCAACGAAAGTAAATAAAATTTCAATTGTAAATGAAATAGAAAAGTACGTTGATCGAGGTTCAAAGCAGTAGGTATGGATGGACTGGAATCCATAGTTTTGCTAGCGGTATCTCTCCAATAAAGGATAGCATGGCATGGTGAACAAATTACAGTTGCTTGTCGATTAAATTGTAGTTTTTTTAGTATGGTTATACATGGCATAATTGCATATAGGCATCATGTCCCGACATCCATAGAACGTTAATCCAACAACATCTATAGATAATACTTCACCACAACATTATTAGGAATGGCCTTTGTTTTCTCTCTACCAGCAAGGTGTTGGGCCCCCAAGTGCAAGGGCTTGCAGCAAGCATCAGTTTTCCTCAAGTGACCTCAAGGTTTATCGAATCCACAAGATCTACACGATTACAATCAATGATTGGTACCTGCACACACAAAACAAACTTCCTTGTGCCCCCAAAATGACTAGCAAGATTGTTAGTCTCACTAGGTTTGCTAGTTACAAGGGAATTTAAATGCAAGTGTGGAAAGAGTTGATGGAAATAAGCGAGAAAGTAAAAATAAGGAATTAAAAGAGCGTTGAACTTTATGGAGGGAAAGGACCAGGGTCCATAGGTTCACTAGTGGTATCCCTAGGAAAGATAAGCAACATTGTGGTAAAGAAATTACAGTTGAGCAGCGATTAAACTGCAATATTTATAAGTATGACTATTCATGGCATAATTAACATATGAGCATCACGTCCATAAATCTATAGATCATTATCCAACTGCATCTATAACTAATAGTCCACCCAAGACCGCTATCCAGCATGCATCTCAAACTATTAAGTAAAACAGAGTATTGCAATAAGAGAGATGACATGAAGTAGATGATATATTGTCTTCACCCTACGTTCAAAGGACAACTACGCAACCATCTTTTTATCCCTAGTGGCAACAACACCAATTCAAGCCTTTTCCACTTTTTGTCACTGCGGTAGCTTACTTGCACGTTTGTACGCAACTATCATACACAACTCCCTCTATTGATCAAACCCCAAACTTGGACAAAGAACGAGAGAGTAGATCAGAGAGCATCTATAAATAAGAATTATGCAGCAAAAGAACCAAATATATGTCAAGAGAATTCATGAATAAACCTGATCATAAAGTGACAATTTATCATATCCCAACAAACACACCGCAAGAATTACATCAGATGGATCACAATCATATAGGGCAGCTCATGTGATCTTTCTATTGAGAAGCAAGAGAGAGAGAGAGAGAGAGTCATGTATAGCTACTGCTACAGACCCATAGTCCAAAGAAACTACTCAGGAGCGAACATGATGGCCTTGAGGTTGATGGAGATGGCCACCATGATAGTTTCCCCTCTGGCGGAGTACCAGAAAAGGCCTCCAGATTGGATCACAAAGAAACAAAGGTGTGCGGCGGCAGGAAAATCCGGGCGATAGATTCTTGAGGGTTTTTAGAAGTATATAAAGGCAAAAGAACCGAGAGACGGTAGCTCGGAGTCCTAGGGGGCCCACGCGTCAAAAGAACAGAGGTGGCGCATGGGCCCCTCGGTGCCCCCCCCCGGTGCTATGTCGGTGCTCCTCGGAACCTTCTAGACTAGAAACTTTTGCTGAGTTTTTCTGGATTTTTTTAGTCCGATAAAATTTATGTTCCTACAAAGTCCAAAAACAACAGAAAATAACAACTGACACTGGGCACTAGATTAATAGGCTAGTCCAGAAAATAAAAAATGATTTAAATAGGTGCCAAAAGTATGCTAATAAAAAATTATCGATATGTTTGAGACGTACCAGCCTTGTCCTTGTTGACATTGCCATCCCCAACCTTCTTCTTTTCCTTCTCCTTCTCCTTGTGCCCTTCTTGCACAAAGACCATCTTTTGTTGTGGAGGAAGAGCTTGACGTCCCAAACCTGATGCATGTCGCGTATGACCGAGCCGAGCAACACCAAACTGGAAAAACCGAGTACCAAGACGACGGGCCGCACAGACCAAGAACCATCCTCCAAAGCGACCTCCTCACCACCCACCGACAACACACCCAGCGTAGCCGGCATACCGCAATCGGGAACTACCGAACGTCTAGCAACCCATCAACAAAGCATGAGAGATACCCCGCATAACCAGACCCAACATAGGCCAACATCTGAGTAAGGCACGGCTATGCCACCCAGACAACACCAAACCAGACAAACTGAGTACCACAGTGACAACCCGCACAGACCGAGAACCAGCCTCCGCAGCGCCCTCTCCACCGATAACACACCAAGAGTGGTCTGCACACCGAACCCGGAAACTACCGACCGTCCACCATCCCAACAATAACGCACGAAAGGTACCCGACATAACCTAACACAGTGTAGGCCAATAACCGAGTAAGACACTGCTACAGCCACGACGACCAACCACAGGAAACACACGCGTAGGGGCAAAGAATAAACACTACAAAATGGTGGCCTCGAGCGCGCCCGCGTTCCACAGGTCATGGACCTCCGGGGCCGTCGGGGAGGTGTCGCAAGTAAAAACCCGATTGAATGGGGTAAAGGCGCCAGGCAGGAATCATCACGGGGCGCACGTGGATCGGACGGTGCGAAGGGCACGGATGCCCCCAGGAGGCGGGTACTCGAGCATCATTTAAAGGAGTAATATGTTTTCCTTCATCTATGCAAAGATTGATCTAAGTGAGGCCCCAGGCTACTCTCTCATATATGTGCATCTCAAACTCCCATTCATCTCTTTAATTTGAGATAGTTTTAAAAGGCCTCCTAAATCAAATGAATAATTGCGGGGGTGGGGAAGGGAGGGGGTTCAATCATTCCTGCCACCTGATGGTGTTGCTCACCAATACTCGTCGTCTGATGAGTGTTATTTTTACACTCCTCTAATCCGAGTTTAAACCGATATATTTCATTAAAACCAAGATATTCACTCCAATATTGCCACTAATGACTAATGAATGCATAAGATTCCAAATATCATATCTTTTTTTGTTTCCACGGGAAATGGGCTATTTATGGACGATGGCAAGCCAATACATGGAAAGGAGTAAAGTGGAGATAGAGGAGATCAAATGGGAGGTGCACCAGAAGAAACAGAGCAAAAGACGGTGTTTCATACGACCGCGCCCGCTCACATGAGCGGTCGTATGGCATGTAAACCAATGCGTTTGATACACCTGAACAACCTTTATAAAGGGCCCAACGCCAAATGAGCAACAGAACATCACAAAACAAGCCAGTCTTCGTCATCACCACCATAACCATGTCCATCAACCCTAGCCACCTCCATTTCCCATCTCCATAGCCACAACCTTCACCACCACCATAGTTGTCAGCAATATAGTCATACTTGTAATCATGTATCACACATGACATCCATTGTAAGATATATTATCAATCTCCATGATGTGTTCTTCGTGTGATCTGATGTCCATGTGTGAGTAGTTCGGTAAGGTCATGGGTTGAGGCAAGAGCCTTGCAACCCGATGTATTTATTGGAGGGATCAATGGAAGTACATTGAATTAACTTCTCGTATGTGTAACATAAAATTGTTCCGTAGTTGACTCTTGTCTCGTTCGCGTTCTTCATCGCTGCAAGTACCCAGGATCATGGAGAGCGAGCCACGGAGAGGCTAAGGGAAGGGAGACTGTGAAGCTTTTATTCTGAACACCGGTGACAGAAAGGTTTAGTACGGTAACACGGATCCTATCCTTGGGGATTCAAGAGGTGTAGTCATTAAACGCCCAATGTTTTTGTCTGATTATTACAATCTTAATTATCAGGGCAACCCTGCGCGACGGATAGGGCCTTCAGTTGGACAACTGGCTCTTGATGCAGGACGCGTGTCGGTCATGACGTAATTTGGACACATCCCCACTTCGATACGTGACAAGCACATCTTGATGGATGACTTCCAGAGGATAAATTAATATCATTTTTTGTCCCGACACAAATATATGGTTGTAAGCATAAGGCCTCATACCCATGCCTATTTTTATTATAAGTGTTTTCACTGTCAGCTTGATTTACGATCTGGTCAAAAGTTGGAATTAATTCTCTAGCAAAAGCTTGTTTGAGACCTTAGCTTAAAAGGCACCGTCCTCTCGTGGGTTCGATAACTCAAGGTCACCTCTGGGGAAAAAGGCGAGAATCCTTTCTGCTCCATTTCCGGATCACCAAAGGAAGTAATCATTGTCCATGCCTCTCCCTCTCCCACTCACCTCTCCGTCATGGAGCCCCCGCTCCAGGTCGGCCCACCATGCCCTAGTGCGGCAAGCGTTGCTCACAAGGCAAGGCGCATCGGCATCCCTCGCCATATGTCCTCCGTTGTCATGGCATTGCCTCTACTCCGGCTCCGGACAACTCCCCCCGATCATTGTGGATCTCGGGACCAAGGACAATGGTGACCTATGATACGTCCAATTTGCATCATGATTTCCTACTGTTATTTATAATGTATTTTATCATTATTTCACTTTATGATGCAATTATTATGCCTTTTCTCTCGTAATTTGCAAGATTTATATGAAGAGGGAGAATACCGGCAGCTGGAATTCTGGACCTGAAATAGCTACAGCAGAGATACCTATTCTACAGAGCTCCAATTGACTTGAAACTTCACGGAGATTTTTTATTGAATATATAAAAAAATACTGGAGAAAAAAAATACTGGAGGGGACCCACCAGCTGCCCACAAGGCAACAGGGCGTGCCCCCCTGGGCGCGCCCTGATGCCTTGTGGGGCCCCTGGCTGGCCTCTAGCCCCTCCTTCTGCTATATAAGCTCATTTTCCCTAAAAAAATTAAAGAGAAGACTTTCGGGACGAAGCGCCGCCGTCTCGAGGCAGAACCTGGGCAGGAGCAATTTTGCTCTCCGACGGAGCGATTCCGTCGGGGATACTTCCCTCCGAGAGGGGAAAATCGAAGCCATCGACATCACCAACGACCCTCTCATCGTGGGAGGACCAATCTTCATCAACATCTTCACCAGCACCATCTCATCTCAAACCCTAGTTCATCTCTTGTATTCAATCTTTGTCTCAAAACCTTAGATTGGTACCTGTGGGTTACTAGTAGTGTTGATTACATCTTGTAGTTGATGCTAGTTGGTTTATTTGGTGGAAGATTATATTTTCAGATCCTTAATGATATTGAATACCCCTCTGATCTTGAACATGAATATTATTTGTGAGTAGTTACTTTTGTTCTTGAGGACATGGGAGAAGTCTTGTCATAAGTAATCATGTGAATTTGGTATTCGTTCGATTTTTTGATGATATGTATGTTGTTGCTTCCTTTAGTGGTGTCGTGTGAACGTCGATTACATGACACTTCACCATCTTTGGGCCTAAGGGAAGGCATTGTGGAGTAGTAATTAGATGATGGGTTGCTAGAGTGACAGAAGCTTAAACCCTAGTTTATGCGCTATTCCGTAAGGGTCTGATTTGGATCCATATGTTTAATGTTATGGTTAGATTTATCTTAATTCTTCTTTCGTAGTTGCGGATGCTTGCGAGAGGAGGTAATCATAAGTGGGATGCTTGTTCAAGTAAGAACAGCACCCAAGCGCCGGTCCACCCACATATCAAATTATCAAAGTAGCGAATGTGAATCAAACAAACATGATGAAAGTGACTAGATGGAATTCCCATGTGTCCTCGAGAACGCTTTGTTTATTATATGAGTTCGTTTCGGCTTGTCCTTTTCTATAAAAAGGATTGGGCCACCTTGCTGCACTTTTGTTACACTTGTTACTTGTTACTCGTTACGAATTATCTTGCTATCAAACTACTCGTTACCGCTACTTTCAGTGCTTGCAGAGAATACCTTACTGAAAACTGCTTGTCATTTCCTTCTGCTCCTCGTTGGGTTCGACACTCTTACTTATTGAAAGGAATGCGATTGATCCCCTATACTTGTGGGTCATCAACCTCCACTGTGGCCCTCCATCCCTGCCACGAACACCCAACCCCCTCGCCTCCGCCCCCGCCCTCGCCACACAACAAGTCGACTTCAAGGGGCACATGCATGATGCCTCAAAGCAGAGGACCATCCTGACCTTAACGCATTGCCCCGGATAAGTCGCACGGCCCGCCGCCAATAACCATCTTCGACGGCCATCGTCCAAACAAATGCAATCTTGTTTTTTCCCTTCTTTTAATTCAGTCATGTGTACATGAAATTTGAAATGAGCATGATTTACACAAATGTTGAATGGGGTACTATGTACATGAACTTTATATGTACATTTTCCAAAACCTTCTTGCAATACTTATTGCATATGTAGGAACAAGTAGATAACCAAGAGAACTTCATGATGAACTTGATCAATCTAGGATTCGAGGTTGGATGATACTTTTTTGCCAATGTCAACTATCTTTTGGAAATGGTTTTGTAAATTGTTTCATTATTTTGGTAAGTACTTGATACTTACTTTTCTTGTTATGCCAGATTATGTGCTAAACAATGTCCGAACATGTTGCTGTTAATACAGTGGTTGAAATTACATATATTCTTGCGCCAATCTCGAAGTTATGGATCCTGTATCAGTATTTTTGTAGATTTTTCCCTGGGTATATGTGCCATGAAAGAATATATATCATCCAATTCTAAGAACAACAAAAGGGGAGGGTTGTTGATGGTGAATATATTATATGTTCTTCTCTACTCCGGTGCATTCTCTTCCAAGCACGTATACCAAACCATTTCCTCTCAGTTTTTGAACAAATGGTGGATTTTATTGACTCAAAATAAAGCATCAAGGGTGTCGGTGCTAAAACCGGCGGATCTCGGGTTGGGGGTCCCGAGTTGTAGGTCTAGGAACAATGGTAACGGGGGACGAAGGGCGACAATGTTTACCCAGGTTCGGGCCCTCTCGAAGAGGTAAAACCCTATGTCCTGCTTTGATTGTATTGATGTGATGGAGTACAAAGTACAAGATGATCTACCTCAAGATCGTATGATTGTGTTCTAAATGCTAAGGCTGGTAATCGTGCCTCTACAGACTAAACCCCTCGGCTTATATATGCACTGGGGGTACCTAGGTTACACACATGGTCGGTTGTCAATACGCCGGCAACAGAGCAATCCTTGAAGTACACGCCAAGTCTTCGGAGGTTTCCATCTTGGTCATGCTGAGGTTCGTAGCTTCGCTAATCCTTTCCTTTAGTGATCGGCTGGGCCGTGAGCCCGGCCCATGGACTGTGGGCCGTATAGGTTAGCACCCCTTAGTCCAGGACACCGTCAGTAGGCCCTGAACTGGTCTTCGAAGCCAAAGACTGCAGCTCCTGATACGTCCATTTTGCATCATGATTTCCTACTGTTATTTATAATATATTTGGTCAATATTTCACTTTATGATGCAATTCTTATTCTTTTTCTCTCTTAATTTGCAAGATTTACATGAAGAGGGAGATTGCTGGCAGCTGGAATCTTGGATCTGAAATGGCTACAGTAGAGATACCTATCCTACATAGCTCCAAATGACCTGAAATTTCACGGAGAATTTTTATTGAATATATAAAAAATACTGGAGAAAAGAAATACCAGAGGGGACCCACCAGTTGCCCAAAAGGCAACAGGGCGTGGCCCCCCCATGGCGTGCCCTGATGCCTTGTGGGGCCCCTGGCAGGCCTCCGCCCCCCTCCTTCTGCTATATAGGCTCATTTGCCCTAAAAAAATAAGGAGAAGACTTTCGGGATGAAGCGCCGCCGTCTCGAGGTGGAACTTGGGCAAGAGCACTTTTGCTCTCCAGCAGAGCGATTCCGCCGGGATACTTTCCTCCAGGAGGGGGAAATCAGAGCCATCGACATCACCAGCAAGATAATTCATAACAAGTAACAAGTAACAAGTGTTGGTGATGTCGATGGCTCTGATTTCCCCCTCCTGGAGGGAAGTATCCCGGCGGAATCGCTCTGCTGGAGAGCAAAAGTGTTGGTGATGTCGATGGCTCTGACATCACCAACCCTCCGGGATAATTCTACTCGTTACCACTACTTTCAGTGCTTGTAGAAAACACCTTACTGAAAACCGCTTGTCATTTCCTTCTGCTCCTCGTTGGGTTCGACACTCTTACTTATCGAAAGGACTATGATTGATCCCCTATACTTGTGGGTCATCAAGACTCTTTTCTGGTGCCGTTGACGGGGAGGGAAGCGCCTTTGGTGAGTGGAATTTGGTAAGGAAACATTTATATTACGTGCTGAAATTTATTGTCACTTGTCACTATGGAAAGTAATCCTTTGAGGGGCTTGTTCGGGGTATCTTCACCTCGACCGGAATCAATAAGAGTTGCTCCTCAACCTACTGAACCTACTAAAAGTTTTTATTATGAAATTCCTTCAGGTATGATAGAGAAACTGCTAGCTAATCCTTATGCAGGAGATGGAACGGTGCATCCTGATATGCACTTGATATATATAGATGAAATTTGTGGATTGTTTAAGCTTGCAGGTTTATCCGGAGATGGAGTTAAGAAGAAGGTATTCCCTTTATCTTTGGAGGGAAAGGCATTGACATGGTATAGGCTACTGGATGATATTGGAACATGGGATTGGAACTGGTTGAAGCTGGAATTTCACCAGAAATTTTATCCTATGCATTTGGTTCATCTTGATCGGAATTATATATATAATTTTTGGCCTCGTGAAGGGGAAAGTATCGCTCAAGCTTTGGGGAGGCTTAAGTATATGTTGCACACATGCCCCAATCATGAGCTCTCAAGAGAAATAAGTATACAAAACTTTTATGCTCGCCTTTCTCATAATGATCAATCCATGCTCGATACTTCTTCTACTGGTTCCTTTATGAAGAGAACTATTGAATTCAGATGGGATCTTCTGGAAAGAATTAAACGTAACTCTGAAGATTGGGAAATCAACAAAGGTAAAGAGTCAGGTATAAATCTTGAGTTTGATTGTGTTAAATCTTTTATGGAAACTGATATTTTTCATAAGTTTAGTTGTGGCGCCCCGCCTGACTACCACTGTAGTCAGACGGTCACCGCACACACCAGCCCAGGAAATCACTCTGGCATGCGCTTTTACAACAAGCATCATGAACACATGCATTTCTACTAATGGATATATAAGTCTTACATGATATTTTACAAGGGTGATGGCAGCGGAAAAGCTCTATCTAAGGCAGCATGGTCTTGGTGCGGCTCCAATCCACAGGGATCTGACTGGGTTACTCTTCTAGCCTGCAAACGCTCCCGCTCCTCGCTAGTGGCCGTTGGATCCTTAGGTGAACCTGGCCACATTGAAGGCCACTGAATACTTTTGAATGTACTCACAAGCAAACCAAACCAACATATACACCAAGCAAAGCAATTCATGGCATTCAAGCATGCATTTGTTATCTTAACATTATTAACTATGTTATGGCAGGATTATCTATTAATATTAATTATCGCGTTATAACAGGAATACCCAGCATGGAAACTACCAAAGTAAATGCGGTAAGGTAAATCATAACGGTAAATACAATTGATCAAGTTCATTCACATGATCCCTCCGGATCCAAGTTCTTCTCATAGACATCCTTTGGCTACATTTGACATCATCCAGTGCCCATGCACCTTCACTGTAAGTCTGACAAAGCTTACCTTGATCAGGTTTATTCTTAGCAATTATCTGGTTGACTCCTCCAAACTCGACACAGACCAAACAGTGTGACCTAGTACGAACGGTGTCCCATGACCGAGGACGCGGCTATTCGAATAGATTTACACTCTGCAGAGGTTGCACACTTTACCCACACCATGGAGCTCCCGGCCTCGTACTTAGTACATGTTCCCATTCGGGTGGACCGGTGTTGCTCCAACAAGACTTGTCTATTGCCCGACACTCTTACGGGCCCACCGACAATCATACCCTTCCCTGGTCAAGTCCTGGGTGGACCCTGTGTCACTCCTGACACCTGCCACCGTCGTGGCCAAACAAAACTATCCCAAACGGGGACTTGTGCACATAAAACTAAACTTGGCTCACAGGATTATCGCCGCCTACCGGGCCAGGGTAGCACGCATGCATAATCCCCCCCTCTTTGGTGGTACCGATAAGAGGCAAGACAACAGACCAAGTCAGGGCCTCCCCATAAAGGCAAATGTGGCTGCACTGACGAGCTCGGTTCAGTGGCACTATGACTCGATCCAGCCGACGGAGGAGGTTGTCATTATTAAGTCACATTCTTAATCATTGCAATAACAACAATAATGCACTATGAAAACATAACAACCTATCTCCATGTTGTCACCCACGAGTCTCTAGTGCGATAATATGATAAGCATTAGCAGGTAATGTAAATAGCAAGTTCAACCTAGCAGGAGTTTAATCATTTCTATCATATGCATGTTCATTAATTAAACACGCAAGAATAACATAGAGCAATGCTTTAGGGCATATATCAGATGGTCGGCTTGCCTGGGGGTCGATGAATTCGCCAGAGAAAAGTGCGATCATCTCCCGGAAAAATTCACCGAAAAAGATTCTATCTCGGAGGGGCTGAATATAGGGCAGGGGAAAAATGGGTATTTTCAGAATGTGTCAACATGGTGAAAGTGATGTCATCGGAACGGGCTCGACGAACAGAGAACGTGGGCATTGGAATCACCTGAATCGGAGTTACGGTTAAAAAGTTGTGGCCGTTCGTTCGTTAGGCAGAAAAACAAACAGTAACTGTGCTTTTTCTGCTCTTAACTAGTGAACGTCCGCAATTTATCTCTTTCAGCGGCGGGGTTAAAACAGAAAGCGTATTTCCTGGAATATGTCTTCTCTTAAGGAAAGCGTATTCCCAGCCAACGCCGCGGGGAATTACGCGTTCACGAAATGAAAACGCATTCCGGGGAGGGCGCTTCCACTTGAAACCGTGCGGGCCCGGGCGACAGACGCTTATAGGCAGGGCCCGCCTGCAGGTCCATCTCCCTCCTCTCGAAATAGAGGAGGAGCTCGGCTGGGCGCGCGCCGGCGCTCGTTCCGGCGGCCGCGGTGCTTGCGGGGGTCGGGTGAGGGGCCGGATGGATGAAGCGCTCGTCGGCGTGCCCGCACGCACCCATGGCGAGGGCAGAGGTGCACTGTGGCGGCCGAACGGTTGGTAGAGGCGGAGGGCTGCGGTGGCGGTGGGGATGGCGCTGTGGCGCACCGGCGGCCGAGGGAAAGGGAGCTAGAGCTCCGCCTTGCTCAGGGGAGTCCCCTGGTGGAGGTAGCTGGCGCGGGGAGGCAGCGGTTGGCTCAAATTTGAGCCAGGGGTGGCGGCGGCCATGGCGGCCAGAGGAAGGAATAGGGCACTGGGGCTCGCTCCTTTGAGCTATGAGAGAGAGCTGGGAGGGAGAGGGGGTGCTATGGGTGGTGGGGATGCTCGGGGAGGGTGATACGTCTATTTTGCATCATGTTTTGCTACTGTTATTTATGGTGTTTTTAATCAATATAACACTTTGTGGAGCAATTCTAATGCCTTTTCTCTCTTAATATGCAAGATTTACATAAGGAGGGAGATTGCCGGCAGCTGGAATTCTGGACCTGAAAAAGCTATGTCAGAGATACCTATTCTGCACATCTCCAAATGAGGTGAAATTTTACGAAGATTTATTTTGGAATAAATAAAAAATACTGGAAGCAAGAAGTACCAGAGGGGGCCACCCAGGTGCCCACGAGGCACCAGGGCGCGCCACCCCCCCTCCCAGGCGCGCCCTGGTACCTCGTGGGGCCCCTGGCCAGCCTCTGGCCCCCATTTTCTGGTATATAAGTCCATTTGCCCTAGAAAAAATATACAGAAGACTTTTGGGACGGTGCACCGCTGTCTCGATGCGGAACTTGGGCAGGAGCACTTTTGCTCTCCGGCGGAGAGATTCTGCCGGGGATACTTCCCTCCGGGAGGGGGAAATCGTCGCCATCGACATCACCAGCGATCCTCTCATCGTGGGAGGACTAATCTTCGTCAACATCTTCACCAGCACCATCTCATCTCAAACCCTAGTTCATCTCTTGTATTCAATCTTTGTCTCAAAACCTCAGATTGGTACCTGTGGGTTGCTAGTAGTGTTGATTACACCTTGTAGTTGATGCTAGTTGGTTTATTTGGTGGAAGATTATATGTTCAGATCTATTATGCTATTCAACACCTCTCTGATCTTGGACATGAATATGATTTGTGAGTAGTTACTTTTGTTCTTGAGGACATGGGAGAAGTCTTGTCATAAGTAATCATGTGAATTTGGTATTCGTTCGATATTTTGATGATATGTATGTTGTTGATTCTCTTAGTGGTGTCGTGTGAACGTCGACTACATGACACTTCACCATCTTTGGGCCTAAGGGAATGCATTGTGGAGTAGTAATTAGATGATGGGTTGCTAGAGTGACAGAAGCTTAAACCCTAGTTTATGCGCTATTCCGTAAGGGGCTGATTTGGATCCATATGTTTAATGCTATGGTTAGAGTTGTCTTAATTCTTCTTTCGTAGTTGCGGATGCTTGCGAGAGGGGGTAATCATAAGTGGGAGGCTTGTTCAAGTAAGAACAGCACCCAAGCACCGGTCCACCCACATATCAAATTATCAAAGTAGCGAACGCGAATCAAACCAACATGATGAAAGTGACTAGATGAAATTCCCATGTGTTCTCGAGAACACTTTACTTACTATAAGAGATCATTTCGGCTTGTCCTTTGCTATAAAAAGGATTGGGCCACCTTGCTGCACGCTTTGTTACTATTGCTACTTGTCACTTGTTACAAATTATCTTGCTATCAAACTACCCGTTACCGATAATTTCAGTGCTTGCAGAAAATACCTGGCTGAAAACCGCTTGTCATTTCCTTCTGCTCCTCGTTGGGTTCGACACTCTTACTTATCGAAAGGACTATGATTGATCCCCTATACTTGTGGGTCATCAAGAATCTTTTCTGGCGCCGTTTCCGGGGAGTGAAGCGCCTTTGGTGAGTGGAATTTGGTAAGGAAACATTTATATTACGTGCTGAAATTTACTGTTGCTTGTCACTATGGAAAGTAATCCTTTGAGGGGTTTGTTCGGGGTATCTTCACCTCGTTCGGAAACACAAATAGTTGCTCCTCAACCTACTGCACCTACTAAAAATATTTATTATGAGATTCCTCTGGGTATGATAGAGAAACTGCTAGCTAATCCTTATGCAGGAGATGGAACGGTACATCCTGATATGCACTTGATCTATGTGGATGAAATTTGTGGATTGTTTAAGCTTGCAGGTTTATCCGGAGATGGCGTTAAGAAGAAAGTATTCCCTTTATCTTTGGAGGAAAAGGCATTAATGTGGTATAGGCTATGTGATGATACTGATACATGGGACTGGAACCGATTAAAACTAGAATTCCATCAGAAATTTTATCCTATGCATTTGGTTCATCGTGATCGGAATTATATATATAATTTTTGGCCTCGTGAAGGAGAAAGCATCGCTCAAGCTTGGGGGAGGCTTAAGTACATGATGTACACATGCCCTAATCATGAGCTCTCAAAAGAAATTATCTTACAGAATTTTTCTGCTCGGCTTTCTCATGATAATCAAACTACGCTCGATTCTTCTTCGACTGGCTCATTTATGAAGAAAACTATTGAATTCAGATGGGATCTTCTGGAAAGAATTAAACACAACTCTGAAGATTGGGAACTCAACAAAGGTAATGAGTCAGGTATAATACTTGAGTTCGATTGTCTTAAATCTTTTATGGCCACCGATGCTTTTCATAAGTTTAGCACTAAATATGGACTTGACTCTGAGATAGTGGCTTCCTTTTGTGAATCATTTGCTACTCATGTTGATCTCCCTAAGGAGAAGTGGTTTAAATATCATCCCCGTGTTAAAGAAAAGATTGAGGAACCTGTTAGTGTTAAAGAAGAAACAATTGTTTACCATGTTGATCCAGTTGTGCCTGCTGCTTATATTGATAAACCACCTTTTCCTGTTAGGATTAAGGAACATGCTAAAGCTTCAACTATGGTTAACAAAAGTAATATTAGAGCACCTAGACCCTCTGAACAAATTAAAGTTGAACCTGATGTTGCTCTGGTTAAAGATCTCTTAGTCGATAATATAGATGGGCATGTTATTTACTTTTGTGAGGAGGCTGCTAGAATTGCTAAACCTGTTAGAAATGAACGAGATAAGTTAGACAAGAACAAGCCCGTAGTTGGCATGCCTATTATTTCTGTTAAGATTGGAGATCATTGCTATCATGGTTTGTGTGATATGGGTGCTAGTGTGAGTGCTATTCCATTTTCTTTATATCAAGAAGTAATGCATGAAATTGCACCTGTTGAGATTGAAGATATTGATGTTACTATTAAGCTTGCAAATAGAGATACTATTACACCACTTGGGATTGTTAGAGATGTTGAAGTATTGTGTGGCAAAATCAAATACCCTACTGATTTCTTAGTACTTGGCTCACAACAAGATAATTTTTGTCCCATTATATTTGGTAGACCTTTCTTGAATACCGTTAATGCTGAAATTGATTGTGTTAAAGAAAAGGTTCGAGTTAAGTTTGGTGATATATCTCATGAGTTTAATTTCTCCAAGTTTCGTAGACAACCTCGTGAAAAAGAATTGCCTAGTAAAGATGAAATTATTGGTCTTGCTTCTATTGCCGTACCTCCTACTGATCCGTTAGAACAATATTTGCTAGACCATGAAAACGATATGCATATGAATGAAAGAAATGAAATTGATAAGATGTTCTTTGATCAACCACCTATCCTTAAACATAATTTGCCTGTTGAAACTCTTGGAGGACCTCCTCTGCCTAAAGGTGATCCTGTATTTGAATTGAAGCAATTGCCCGATACATTGAAATATGCTTATCTTGATGAAAAGAAGATATATCCTGTTATTATTAGTGCTAACCTTTCAGCGCATGAAGAAAAGAGATTACTAAAAACCCTGAGGAAGCACCGTGCTGCTATTGGATATACTCTTGATGATCTTAAGGGCATTAGTCCCACTCTATGTCAGCACAAAATTAATATGGAACCTGATGCTAAACCAGTTGTCGATCACCAATGACGATTAAATCCTAAGATGAAGGAGGTGGTAAGAACCGAAATATTAAAACTTCTGGAAGCAGGTATAATCTATCCCATAGCTGATAGTAGATGGGTAAGTCCCGTTCATTGTGTCCCTAAGAAAGGAGGTATTACCGTTGTTCCTAATGATAAAAATGAACTCATTCCACAAAGAATTGTAACTGGTTATAGGATGGTAATTGATTTTAGAAAATTAAACAAAGCTACTAGAAAAGATCATTACCCCTTACCTTTTATTGATCAAATGTTAGAAAGATTGTCTAAGCATACACACTTTTGTTTTCTAGATGGTTATTCTGGTTTTTCTCAAATACCCGTATCACAACCCGATCAAGAGAAAACCACCTTCACTTGTCCTTTTGGAACTTATGCTTATAGACGTATGCCTTTTGGTTTATGCAATGCTACCTTTCAAAGATGTATGACTGCTATATTCTCTGACTTTTGTTAAAAGATTGTTGAGGTGTTATGGATGATTTTTCCATTTGCGGAACTTCTTTTGATGATTGCTTAAGCAACCTTGATCGAGTTTTGCAGAGATGTGAAGAAACTAATCTTGTCTTGAATTGGGAGAAGTGCCACTTTATGGTGAATGAAGGCATTGCCTTGGGGCATACAATTTCTGAAAGAGGTATTGAAGTTGATAAAGCTAAGGTTGATGCTATTGAGAAAATGCCATGTCCTAAAGATATTAAAGGTATAAGGAGTTTCCTAGGTCATGCTGGTTTCTATAGGAGATTTATTAAAGATTTCTCTAAAATTTCTAGGCCTCTTACCAATCTTTTGCAAAAAGATGTTCCATTTGTTTTTGATGATGATTGTCTAGAAGCCTTTGAAACACTTAAGAAAGTTTTAACCACTGCACCTATTGTCCAACCACCTGATTGGAACTTGCCTTTTGAAATTATGTGTGATGCTAGTGATTATGCTGTTGGTGCTGTTCTAGGATAGAGAGTTGATAAGAAATTAAATGTTATCCATTATGTTAGTAAAACTCTAGACAGTGCCCAAAGAAATTATGTCACTACTGAAAAAGAATTTCTAGCAGTTGTGTTTGCATGTGATAAATTCAGATCTTACATAGTTGATTGTAAAGTAACTGTTCACACCGATCATGCTGCTATTAAATATCTTATGGAAAAGAAAGATGCTAAACCTAGACTCATTAGGTGGGTTTTATTGCTACAAGAATTTGACTTGCATATTACTGATAGGAAGGGAGCTGAGAATCCCGTAGCAGATAATTTGTCTAGAATGGAAAATGTTCTTGATGACCCACTACCTATTAATGATGATTTTCCTGATGAACAATTAGCTGTCATAAATGCTTCTCATAATACCCCATGGTATGCAGACTATGCTAATTATATTGTTGCTAAATTTATACCACCTAGTTTCACATACCAACAAAAGAAAAAGTTCTTCTATGATTTAAGACATTACTTTTGGGATGACCCACATCTTTATAAAGAAGGAGTAGATGGTATTATTAGACGTTGTATACCTGAGCATGAACAGGAACAAATCCTACGGAAGTGTCATTCCAAGGCTTACGGAGGACACCATGCGGGAGACAGAACTGCACATAAGGTATTGCAATCTGGTTTTTATTGGCCTACTCTTTTCAAGGATGCTCGTAAGTTTGTCTTATCTTGTGATGAATGTCAAAGAATTGGTAATGTTGGTAGACGTCAAGAAATGCATATGAATTATTCACTTGCTATTGAACCATTTGATGTTTGGGGATTCGATTTTATGGGACCTTTTCCTAAATCCAATGGGTATACTCATATTTGAGTTGCTGTTGATTACGTTACTAAGTGGGTAGAAGCTATTACAACTAGTAGTGCTGATCATAACACTTCTATTAAAATGCTTAAAGAAGTTATTTTCCTGAGGTTTGGAGTCCCTAGATATCTAATGACTGATGGTGGTTCACATTTTATTCATGGTGCATTCCGTAAATTGCTCGCTAAATATGATGCCAATCATAGAATTGCATCTCCTTATCACCCTCAAACTAGTGGTCAAGTAGAATTGAGTAATAGAGAAATAAAATCAATTTTGCAAAAAACCGTCAGTAGATCTAGAAAGAATTGGTCTAAGAAACTTGACGATGCATTATGGGCTTATAGAACTGCTTATAAAAATCCTATGGGTATGTCTCCTTATAAAATGGTTTATGGAAAAGCATGTCATTTACCTCTTGAGTTAGAACATAAAGCATATTGGGCAATTAAAGAACTAAATTATGATTTTAAACTTGCCGGTGAAAAGAGGTTATTTGATATTAGCTCATTAGATGAATGGAGAACCCAAGCTTATGAAAATGCCAAATTGTTTAAAGAAAAAGTTAAAAGGTGGCATGATAGAAGAATTCAAAAACGGGAATTTAAAGTAGGTGCGCAAGTTCTATTGTACAACTCTTGTTTGAGATTCTTTGTAGGAAAACTCCTCTCTAAATGGGAAGGACCGTATATCATCAAAGAAGTTTATCGCTCCGGAGCCATCAAAATAAACAACCCCGAAGGCACTAATCCGAGAGTGGTGAATGGGCAAAGAATTAAGCACTATATTTCAGGTACCCCCATTAATGTTGAAACTAATATTATTGAAACAATGACACCGGAGGAATACATAAGAGAGACCTTCCGGAACACTCCAGAACCCTGAAAAGGAAGAGGTATGTGATACGGTAAGTAAACCGACTCCAAAAATTCCATAAAAATACTTTCTGTCAGTTTTGGAATATTAGAAAAAATACAAAAATAGGAAACAGCCGAGGGGACCCACCTTGTGCCCATGAGGCACCAGGGCGCGCCACCCCCCAGGCGCGCCCTGGTGGCTCGTGGGCCCCATGTGAGCCTTCCCGACTCCGTTTTCTCCTGGATTACTTGTTTTGCAAGATAAAAAATCTTTATATATACTCCCAGACGTTTTGACCACCGTATCACAGAAATCTCCTCTGTTCTTCTTTCGTGCTATTTTTCTGACAGATTCGAAAGTATGTCGTCCCAAGACTCAGATGGAGAGAGCTTCGTATCACATTATGTTACAAATCCAAGGATCTATGGGGATATGGATACCTATGGATGGTCCGCGGAGGAGGAGCGAGATGTCAACATGAAGGGAACGGAAGACGTGAGCTCGGATGAAGACGATTCTCCTCTACCTCAACCCGGAGATATGCATGTGGAGTTCAAGAAGTCGAGCCTCCCAAACACAGTAAACAAATCTAAGATCCAATTTATCCCTATCCGCCTTCTACAGGAAAACAAAAACGCACTATGTGAGAAGATAATGGAGCTTGAGCAAGAAATTAGCAAGTTGAAGGAAGAAAACTATGTCCTGAAGCGGAAACTGAAGGACAAGCTCACCACCTCATCACCACCAGCATCACCAAAGAAGGAGACTTGAGCACATGGGTATGGGCACTCCCCTTGGCTTGTGCCAAGCTTGGGGGAAGTGCCCCGGTATCATATCACCATCACTTTTATTATCTTTACCTATTTTTAGTTCGATCCCTAGTTACTTCGTGATTTAGTTGAATGAAAGTTTAGTATGATCTATTTTTGAGTGTTAGCTTCGTGATCTATCTATCTATGTAATCGAGTTGAGAGTTATATAATAAAGAGTAGTTTGAGTTTTTGCTTCTTTACTTTCATGTTCCAATTCTAGCAATGAAAATAATGAAAAAGATCATATGCTAATCTTATGGAAAGTAATGACATTACATAAAGAAAAGTATAAGTGGTAAAATTTATTGGAAGTTAACAAGCATAGCATTAGCCAATGATGCAATTCATGAAAAAGTTAATAAGGGAAGAGAAGATTCACATGCAAATATACTATCTTGGACATCTTTTATGATTGTGAGCCCCCATTAAGTATTTTATGCCAAATTGTTGATGTTGGACAAGGAAGACAACGTAATGAATTATGTTTGTTCATATTCACATAGAAGTTATATTGTTATAGATCCTACAACATGTGGTGCTTGCCCAATATCTTTGCTAGCCAAAAAATCCGCACCAAGTAGAGATACTACTTGTGCATCCAAAACCTTTAAACCCAGTTTCATGTCATGAGAGTCCACTATATCTACCTATGGATTGAATAAAATCCTTCAAGTAAGTTGTCATCTGTGCAAAAAGCAATAAAAATTGCCTCTAAATATGTCTGAACTTTTATTGTAAGGGAAATAAGCTTTGTACGAACTTGTGATGGTAAAGAAATAAAAGCGACAGACTGCATAATAAAGGTTGCTATCACAAGGGGCAATATAAAGTGACGTTCCTTTGCATTAAGAGCTCTTGCATCCAACAACAAAAAGCGCATGACAACCTCTGCTTCCCTCTGCGAAGGGCCTATCCTTTACTTTGATGCATTTAGTTTTTATGCAAGAGTCAATAGTGTTCTCCTCTACTTCCTTTTTATTTTTCTCCTTTGTAAGCATCATGTGGTGGGGAAAGATCTAGGCATATATATATATATCCAGTTGGATATGAGTGATCATGAGTTATTATTGTTGACATCACCCTTGAGGTGAATAAGTTGGGAGGCGAACTCACAAGCCCCTATCTTTCTATGTGTCTGGCTGAAACTTTTTGCCCCATATATATGTTGTGAGTGTTAGCAATCATAGAAGACTAAATGATGGTTGAGTATGTGGACTTGCTAAATCGCTCTTACACGAGACCCTTCCTGAAAATATGATGAATTGCAATTGCATTGTTGACTGAGAACATAGTTTGTTAGTTTTCAAGAAAGTTTATGCCTTATACTCCATTGTTGTGATGAATTGTTACTTGCTCATGAGAAGTTTATGATAATAAATTTTGCTGTAAAAATAATGATCATGATGCTACTATGTCCGTATTTTGTTTTTATCGACACCTCTCTCTCTAAACATGTGGACATGATTATCGATATCGGCTTTCGCTTGAGGACAAGCGAGGTCTAAGCTTGGGGGAGTTGATATGTCCATTTTGCATCATGTTTTGCTACTGTTATTTATGGTGTTTTTAATCAATATAACACTTTGTGGAGCAATTCTAATGCCTTTTCTCTCTTAATATGCAAGATTTACACAAGGAGGGAGATTGCCGGGAGCTGGAATTCTGGACCTGAAAAAGCTATGTCAGAGATACCTATTCTGCACATCTCCAAATGAGGTGAAATTTTACGAAGATTTATTTTGGAATAAATAAAAAATACTGGAAGCAAGAAGTACCAGAGGGGGCCACCCAGGTGCCCACGAGGCACCAGGGCGCGCCACCCCCCCTCCCAGGCGCGCCCTGGTACCTCGTGGGGCCCCTGGCCAGCCTCTGGCCCCCATTTTCTGGTATATAAGTCCATTTGCCCTAGAAAAAATATACAGAAGACTTTTGGGACGGTGCACCGCTGTCTCGAGGCGGAACTTGGGCAGGAGCACTTTTGCTCTCCGGCGGAGAGATTCTGCCGGGGATACTTCCCTTCGGGAGGGGGAAATCGTCGCCATCGACATCACCAGTGATCCTCTCATCGTGGGAGGACTAATCTTCGTCAACATCTTCACCAGCACCATCTCATCTCAAACCCTAGTTCATCTCTTGTATTCAATCTTTGTCTCAAAACCTCATATTGGTACCTGTGGGTTGCTAGTAGTGTTGATTACACCTTGTAGTTGATGCTAGTTGGTTTATTTGGTGGAAGATTATATGTTCAGATCTATTATGCTATTCAACACCTCTCTGATCTTGGACATGAATATGATTTGTGAGTAGTTACTTTTTTTCTTGAGGACATGGGAGAAGTCTTGTCATAAGTAATCATGTGAATTTGGTATTCGTTCGATATTTTGATGATATGTATGTTGTTGATTCTCTTAGTGGTGTCGTGTGAACGTCGACTACATGACACTTCACCATCTTTGGGCCTAAGGGAATGCATTGTGGAGTAGTAATTAGATGATGGGTTGCTAGAGCGACAGAAGCTTAAACCCTAGTTTATGCGCTATTCCGTACGGGGCTGATTTGGATCCATATGTTTAATGCTATGGTTAGAGTTGTCTTAATTCTTCTTTCATAGTTGCGGATGCTTGCGAGAGGGGGTAATCATAAGTGGGAGGCTTGTTCAAGTAAGAACAGCACCCAAGCACCGGTCCACCCACATATCAAATTATCAAAGTAGCGAACGCGAATCAAACCAACATGATGAAAGTGACTAGATGAAATTCCCATGTGTTCTCGAGAACGCTTTACTTACTATAAGAGATCGTTCCGGCTTGTCCTTTGCTATAAAAAGGATTGGGCCACCTTGCTGCACTCTTTTTTACTATTGCTACTTGTCACTTGTTACAAATTATCTTGCCATCAAACTACTCGTTACCGATAATTTCAGTGCTTGCAGAAAATACCTTGCTGAAAACCGCTTGTCAGTTCCTTCTGCTTCTCGTTGGGTTCGACACTCTTACTTATCGAAAGGACTACGATTGATCCCCTATACTTGTGGGTTATCAGAGGGCTCGGCCTCGGCTATTTATAGCCGGTTGAGGTGAAGCAATGAGGATGGCCACCGTGGCGTACTTATCGCCACCCTGGAGCTCCGGCGAGGTGGCAAACGGGGAGAGGCGCCGACCTGACAAGCGGATGTGGCCGGGGACAGCTCACACCGCGTGGGAGGAAGAGGCCATGGGGAAGAGGGGACCGGAGGAAAGCGACGGCGGTTCATGGGCGGACAGTGCCACGGCGGCGTTTGCCGTGGCGCGAGGAGGAAGAATGGGGAGGGGGAAGGTGCTGGAGAGGGGGCGCGTGGACTCCGCGGAGCCATTAGACACGCTCGGATAAGCCAGGGCCGGCCGGAGGTGACCGCACGAAGCAGGCCGAGCGCAGAGCGCTGTTCTGGTGCGGCCGCCGCGTGGTCACCACGCCAACACGCGCTCTGGCGCACGTCTTGATCCAAAACCTTGTCTCTTGCGTGACTCAATGATCAGACATATGGTAGGAGTGGCTGGAATCAAATGGACAGCTATGAGTTGAGAGAGTTGACCAAAAAATGTTTTTGATCAGAAACTTAGATGGAAAATTTGGAGAAATGGATGGAGGGATGGAGTTGGATCCTTGTCACAATGAAATGTGGTAGCAAGGTGTAGATGCTGGCAAAATTTGAGGTCATTTGGACCTTATTTGCATAAACTTCCTTTGTAATGCAAAATTTGGTCCAGAAACTAGATTTTGAAGCTGTGCTCAAATGGCTGAATGAATTGGGCTTAACTTTGGTGGAGGAGGGTTATTTGGGTGTATGGAGGTACTGGCAAAATTTCAGCTCATTTGGATGCTCTATGAAGGTGTTTCCTTCACAAAGCTTTCTGCTAGACAGAAGCTAGATGGAATTTTTGGGAGAAATTGGCTAGATAAAATGATATGAATTTTTGCATGCTCACATCATATAGGGAATGTGAGGTCGTGGATTAATTTCAAGAATTTTGAAGCAATATAAAATATAGTTGCTTCACAAACTCAAAATAGGTCCAAAAATAAGAACTAGATGATGCTCTCAAACTTTGAACTGTGGAACTTGGGATCTTGATGGAAATGGTGAAGATATGTATAGGAGAAGCTCCACAAATTATTTGGGATTTTTCCTGGCTACCAAAATGGTAGTTCCTTTGGAAAGTGCCCAAAATGCAATATTGGCTTTAAATAGGAAAATGCAATTTCCCTTATTTATTTATGGCCAATATTTCTTATGAGAGCTCAATATGATCACAAAGAGTGTCAACACAAGTTTTCATGAACTTTGGAGATGGATAGATATTTTTCTGGATTTAATTCCTTTAAACAGCAAAAAAAGGAATTAATTTTAAATGAAAAATATTGCAAATGCCTTGGCAATATTTTTGCATATCCAGGGTTTACAGATATGGGAGAGTCTCTGGGAAAAGTTTGGGAGGCAACAGATCAAAGGAAATTGGGGTTCCTTTGTAACGAAAGGATTTAGGGTTTCCCTTCCGGTAACTCGGAAGGTAGGGTTTCGGCGGCAAAATCCTGCGAATATATCTTGGGTGGCAAGGTTGGACTGGAGAGAATCTCTGGTTGGATAGGAAAGGCAAGGCTAAATGACCATCTTCATATACCCAAGAGCGAGAGAAATTCCGATAACATCGAAAAAAAGACGGGAGTCCAATCCCGCGAAGGATAAAAAAACAAGGAGCGAAAACCAGGGTGTTACAAACCTACTCCCCTTAAGAAAATCTCGTCCTCGAGATTTCCGGGCTTACCTCCCGGCTAAGGGGAACGTACCTGTGTTTGACTTGGATCCATCAGCTGTCTCTTGTCTTCGTCGGTTCACTGGCCTTTTAACTATCTCGTCTGATGGCTCAGGTGTTGCCTTCTCAAACGGCTGCATTGAATCCTTCTCTTTCCTGTCAGGTGTACCTTTTGTCCTGGTAGTTTGTTGCCTAGGCTTGGTGGGTAGCAGGTAGTGCCGACAAATAGCTTGGTTTCCATGGCCTGGAGCTAGCTGCTTTCGGTTTTATCGCGATATTCCGTATCCTGACTGCCAAGGGTGAGACATCCTTTCTGGGTACAGGGCTCACGTGCTCGTATGGCCTCGGGTGACTAGGGGTGGCTTTCTTTCTATCTTTTCAGAAGGCTCAGTCTGGCTCTGGGTTCCGTACTGATGTTTCCTTCTGTCTTATGCATTATGACTTTGTCCTTAGGTGATCCACAATCCAAGGAACAACATGACCGAACAATTACCGCCGTATCCTCAACTGAAATGTCAGGCATGATCACAAAGTAATCATAGACGGTAATCTCCTACTCCAATGATACTGTGGCATCTACGAACCATAGATGCCGATGTGTATGTGCTTTTAGCTATTCTATCTGAATGTCTTATTTCCCAGTGAATTCAGACTGTCAAACTTTGTCAATTATTGAGGTGGCTCTGCCATACATAGCCTCTGTAGTCCTTGTTATGACCACTAAGGTGAACATAGTATGGCTAGCATCCGGTGTATCTTTCGGAGCATAGCCTCTTATCTTGGTTGATGGCCTGTATTCACGATGAGTGCGGCAGGCTCACTTGTAACCGCAAATAATGCATTGTTGCGGCCGCATGTGCAAGAGTCTGACAAGGATTGGTAATATCACCTTGTCAGTGAGGCTTTGTTTAACTGCTGCGGATGTGGTTTCTCTGAAACTTCTTTATTCTTGGGGGTTCCTTTTGGGGACCTGTCATGACCTGCCAACATGGCTTCTTGGTCATATCATAGCTTGTCGGCTTGTACTCACAAATTACTCTTGAATATCTTGTAGGGATTGCTGTATTCATATCCTTCTTTGACATATGGGACCAATGTTTCTCTGAACACAGTCATTCCTAGGTACGGGTGGCTCACATGAACTGATGAACTGGACTGCATGCTTACAACATATGCAGAGGTAGGATAAATCCTTTCATAATCAACTGAGCTCTGAGGCGGACGTGTGTCCAGACCAGTTCGTGCTTCTAACAAGATTGTTGTGGGCACGATAGTGTGTTGAAGAAAGCTAAATACCTTACGCTCGAAGCTTCTACCAGGGTAGTGTGTCGAAGAAGGCTGGGTACCGTACCTCAGAAGCTTTCCCTCATGTGACTTACTGCGGAAGGTTGAGTGCCTTATGCCGGAAGCTTTCTGTGGTAGCGGGCTGAGGAAGATTGGAGTGCCGTACCCCAGAAGATTCTTTCCCCTAGTAGCGTAGTGAGGAAGATTGGGAGTCTTGCGTCGTAAGCTCTTCTTGATAACTTGCGGAGGAAGGCTGGGTTCCTTGTACCAAAAGCCTTGCACTGTGATACGCAGTCGGACCTATGGCTGATTCTGGCTTCCTTTCAAAGTATCCGGAATTTACCCATAGCGGAGCCAAAACTTGGCATAGGCCATACCTTGTCTGAAGATATTCCGTTGGTCATGCACACCGCTTGTCCTTCTGCTGGTCTGATCCTTGTTGCTGTAGAGGTTGCACAACTGATGCAGACTTCATGTTGGTGATTAATCCGGATGTGTACCGATAGTAAGCAGTTGGCGGATAATTCCATTCGATTTGGCTGAGCTCCCGGGTATTTGGAATTCTCATTGATTCTGGATAGTCGTGGACTTATCCATATGTCTCGCAAACCAGAGTGTTGTTGTTGCTCTCGGCACCTTCACATACTCGAAATATGTCTTCTGTGAGTAATAAATGATTCTTGAGTCCATTGAGAAAAGACTCAGGGTTCACCCCACTGATTGAAATAATCCTTGTGTCGAAGACGGTATAACTTGTCCTGGCTGGTGTCTATCCCTAATAGCTCATCTGACTAGTTCTTAGGTGTCATCCAATCTGAGGCACACTCTCTCAGGTATATTCTGGTCTTGTTTGTAGCACGCAGAGTTTGCTTCTGACCCATTCTTCATTCTTGACAGATCCGGTGATAATGTTCTGAATATCGGGCAGTTGGCTTGGCTTGACTCTTACTGAATTCGGATTATTGGGTATTATCCAAGTTGTGTGTTGGTCTGCTTTGGTAGCTCTTGCGGATGGATCCAGTCGGAGCAAGAGAACGGAATCGAGAAAAGAAGCAAGAACCGCGAAAAACCAAAAAGAATACTACAAAGCAAATAAAGCTCAAATTTTGCGGACTTTATACACGTGGCCAAACGTTCATTAATATAACTAGCCTAGCGCACTCGATGCACCTCTAAGGACTTAGAAGCAAAACCACACAATGCTCCTGGAAGCGATTGGTCTCAATGTAGGAGATATGCCCTAGAGGCAATAATAAATGTTATTATTTATCCCCATGTTCCTAATTATGTTTATGTTCCATGCTATAACTGCTATGGTTCTCGAGTCTACAATAACCATGAGGCTCGGAGGGAAACTCATATGCACGTGTGGAATAATAAATGGTAAAAAGTATTCCTAGTCAAGCCTCTAAGACTGGCTCAAGTGTGCATGATGATCACGTTTTCCTGATCATGGGCATGTCTATGCCGGCAATTTTGAGGGCACAGTGTTAGGAGAACACTTGTGTTGAATCGACCCGATTGATGTTATGCTATGAGATACATTCGTCACAAGTTAATGGTTAATAACACAGAGAAAGTTAACATTTGCATAATTCCTTAGACCATGAGAGTATCGAGTTTCTTCATGCTTGCTTCATGAACTTTGGGGTTTGTTAAACGTCATCCGTAAATGGGTGGCTATTACGGTGGCTTACGGGTTCATGAAAAAGTATGTCAAGGGACTTGATAGCTCAAGATTGGGATTTGCTCCTCCGACGATGGAGATATATTCTTTGGGCCCTCTCGGTGTTACGGTATCCATCATCGTCTGGCCAGACACATTGTGATTTGATCACAGGGATACCAGAACACGGGAACGAGAAAAGAGAACTAAACTGGTAATGAGGTAACTGGCATAGTGGACAAGTTGTTGATTCACGGGGATGCCGATAAATCTCACCTCGGGTGTTTGTAACATATCGCGAAGCGACAGGAATAGCACACGGCAACTGGAGGTTCACTCGAATATTTATTCGTGTGGGTATAGGGGTCAATATGGGTGTCCACGACTCCGATGTTGATAATTGATCGGAAAGTGTTCCGGTCATGTCTATACTTCACCGAACCTATAGGGTCACATGCTTAAGGGTCATCTATCTGCTGAATACTAGACAGGGAGTCTGAGAGAAAGTCACCGGAAAAGTTTCGGAGATAACGGAAAAGTTCCGGAAAGAGAACACCGGAATAGTTTCGGTAAAACCGAAAGGTTGTTTCGGAGTATACCATTAAGTCAAAATGGTCTCGGCAGACACCTGGAAATTCTTAGAGGGTGCCAGAATTGTTCTGGGAACTTCTGGGATTTTTTCGGAGAAAAAACCCGGAACTGTTCCGGAGCTGCCGGAACCGCTTTGGTTGCTTTTCGCAGATGAAAATCACTAATCCGGATATGTTTTGGAACGCTTCCAAAATTATTTTAGTGGGTACTGGAAATGTTCTAAGACCTACAGAAATATTTTCGGATCTAACGGTCGTGGAAAAATGTTTCCATGAATAGTGAAAAGCACTTTTTGGTTACTTTTTGGAAATCCACTTTTTGGGGCTTTTACCAAAAGATCTTGGAGAAGGCTTGGGAGGGAAGGAACCCCTTTTTGTGGCTAAAATTTCAGCCCCTCCACCCCTCCTTCTCCTATAAATAGAGGTGGAGAGGAGCTCTCCACACTCACTCCAACTCTCTCACCAAATGGCATGCATGATCTGCCTTTCTTCTCTCCCTCACACGAAACAGTTTCGTAGAGCCGAACGGCTGTCTGGGTTCCGGTGGGAACTAGTTCTGGACGGCGAAGCCCTGCCGGATAGATGACACCGTATGTGTGCAACCCCATAGAGAGGTCGTAGGTTCGATCTTTTTGCCCGAGGGGCTGTTCGAGAGTGCCTCCCGAAGGGCTGTCCGATTGACCGTCCGAGTTTTGAGGGTCCTCCCGAAGGGCTGTTCGTGACACAGTCTGAGGGACTGTCCAACCGCCTCCTGGAGGGCTGTCGGACGAGCAGACAAGGGAGAACATCCTCGCGGTTGGGAGGTTGTAAATCCTAGCTGCGGGGATCTGCACCGACGATCTACATCGACTCTACTTCCGCTGCGCTATGAGTCGGTAACGATCGGATCGAAACCTTGTATGCAGTCTTCAAAGTGGTCCTGGGCTGGTGTGTAGGTCGGATTTTTTTTGTTTTCTGCTGCGTTCCCCTACAGTGGCATCAAGAGCCGTGCTATGCGTAGATGCAGGTTACGATCTAGAATACATAGAGATGTATGGGTGTTGCACAATATAATTTTGTAGTAGATGAGTTCTATTGCTGAAAATTATTTGTGCGGGTAGCAGATGAAATCTGTTACCCGATGTTCTTGTTGCTTCCCTGAAATTTGCGTATTTCTGATCTTGATAACGGCATGGTGGAGTTTCAAAGTTCTGGCAATCTGCGATCCTGATTGATCAATGAAGTGCTAACAGTTCGTTAAATTCCACCATAGTTAAAAGAAAGATGAAAATTCGCAGACAAAAGGGCAATGCAGATATGATCTACACGGGGGTCATGCGTATGACGAAGTTCAGTATGGGGCTCAAGATTTTATTATCTCGTGTTTCATACACCCCGCAAAGTTAATCTAGCAACTTGAATAATCATGCTTGATGATAAACGTTGGTAGCTGCGGTTTGGTTGAAACCTTAGAAGTAAGGTAAAATAAAATTTTGCATAAACCGATTAGAGGCGTCTAACTTGGTTTTGCAGGATGTGCATGTGATGTGGTATAGCAGTTCTCATATTAATTTGATTATGTATGAGATGACTATACAATGTAAATTAACATGACCTGCATGTCATGATTCGGCATGATGGCTGGAGCCATATGATTGTCACTTTAATGACCTGCGTGTCAACCTTAAGTAATGCACTTATTTTATTAGCTATAGAGATAGCAATATTATCTGGTGCATCGACAAGGTGGTGGCAATCTTCGCGAAGGTGAACACCGAAGCAAATGCCGAGGACGAAGAAATTAAAGACTTCTCCGTCAGAAAGGGCTATACCATATCATGCTATTATGAATTGCCTGAGATGTTTATCCCTTATGATGCACCCTTCTTGATTGTGCGGTAGTCACTTTTATTAGGGTGATCTCTCACAAAATATCAAGTAGTTAGTGTTCTCCCAAGTGTAGCACCGTCACGGCACCTATCTCTTCGGGGTATCACATGGATACATGGGTACGAACGATTAGAGAAGTGTGAGGCAGGTGAGTTGAGACCTCGCAGCGAGATCACTTGGTTGTCTTGACGTTCCGGAGGATCGTCTTGAGCTCGGAACACGCCCATCGAAAGATGAACAAGAGTCACATAGAGATGTGATTGGCAAGTTGGCCTACCGATTGCAATTCTCGTCACTTGAGATGGATACATCCTTGGCGTTGAATTTCAATATGGGTCTTGTATCACTCACAATCAATTATGAGAGATATTGATTTGAGTGGGAGCGCACTTTAGAATTAACTTGTTTAATTCTCAGTGCAATTAATTATGAACACTGTCTAAGTGTGATTTGCATAATAGTTGTAGAATAATGGCTCGCGTTTCCACCTTCCCTATTAAAATTGAATAGCTGTTAAATATCTGGTTAAAACTTTATGGTTGGTAACGTAATGTGAGGATTGTTCTCAAGAGTGCCGAGAAGGACTTTGTCCTATCGCATGCTTTCGGTATCCTCCCGCTAATGCTATGGATGATGTGACTCTCGTCCTTCTATCCAAAAGCTAGAATTCCGTTACGGTCAAGTGCAATATGTTTGTTTCCATGAAACATGAACTTCAAAAGTTTGGGATAGCTATTTGATATTCATGGAACTGAAAATTAGTTTCAGATACAAACAAAGGCTAAAAGATATGGGATATCCAAAGTAATGTTTGTTTTGCAAATTATTAGTAAAGTGTTTACTATGCATTAGACTGAAGAGAGAGGAATCCAGAAGAACGCCTGTCATGAAATGAAGGTGAATAAAAAAACAACTTAAAGGGAAAGGAAATGTCCAAAGGGTGTTAGTGTGACTTACATGCCTAGGAAGTCCGGGGCTAACGCCACTCTTAAAGTTGGGTGCTTCTTCTGAGAGTAGAAATATTGAAAGTTAAACTGTTAGAAGTATAAAGGCAAAAAGAGAGAAGGCTGGAATATCCAGCTCATGTATGAATGTCATACAAGTTATTGATGTATAGAAGGATGGTCAAAGATATAATTCTTGGGAATTATGATTAAACATGTTAATCACTGATTCTTGGGTATTGTGAGTTGATCACAGAGATACCCGCTCGATTGCATTCTGTTGCGACTCGATGCAAGAACTACTACGGCCTAAAAGACTTGCCAGAGTGAGGTTTAGATATGCGCTGGGAACATAGTAAATGTTACTATACCTTCCATTGGTGTATTACCTATGTATTTATTTTCATAATTCATTTTTATAGTTTCATACACTCTAGCCCATTGCATAAGGTATCTTGCAAGAAGGTTGTTCATAAGAGAACTTTTGATGTTCGGTGTTATGAATAACATAAGGGTCATACTTTCATTGTGAATGAGACGTATGTTATGAATATTGATAATAATACATTACCTCTGTATTTACTTTCATAATTCATTTTAGAGTTTTATACACTCTAGCCCATTTGCATAATGTTTGTTGCAAGAGTGTTGCTCATAAAAAGAACAATTGTTGTTCAGTATTATGAATAACATAAGGGCCATACTTCCATCATGGATGGGACGTATGTTATGAATATTGATGGTAATATGATACATCAATAACACTGGCGCTAAATGTCGCAAGACTAAAAGAATACCACATATGTGTGGCACTGCATTTGGTAACATTGGAGAAACCCGCATGGAGAAATTCCGTTATGATGGATTTCGAAGTCATTTGATTATGAATCATCTGACACTTGCAACTTTTGTCTAAAAAGTGAAGTGACTAAAATACCATTCACAGGCCATAAGGAACGAGCAACACACTTATTGGTGATCATACATTTTGATGTGTGTAGTCCGATAAATGTTGTTGCTAGTAGTGGATTTGTCTATCTTCAGAAATGACTCAAGTAGATATATGGATATTTACTTGATGAGACATAAGTCTGGATCTTCTGAAGTCATTCAAAAGGTTTTCAAAATGAAGTAGGAATTATTGTAACAAGAAAATTATGTTTCTGCAATTAGATTGCAGAAAGGAATATTTGAGTTACAAGTTTAGCGAATGTCTGATGAGTTGTGAAAAGAGTTTCATAACTTACACCTCCCGGAACACCACTATGAGTGGAATGTCCGTGAAGATGTACTCAAACCATTTATGACATGGTAAGATCAAAGATGACATAAATCAATTTGCCATTATCCCTTTTAAAAGGTAATGCTTTAGAGACCGCGGCTTCTACACTAAAAAGAGCGCCATCAAATCTGTTGAAATGACATCATGGTATGGTACGCCCAGCCATGTTATATCTTTTCTTAACATTTGGAATATGGGGCTTGTGTAAAATATTTACAAACCTTTTCCAAATCAGACAAGTGCTACTTTGTAGGTTGTCCCAAATTATTGGGTATTCCTCCCTCACTATACCGAGGCAAAAAGGTTTGCCACAAAGAACGGTATGATTTTGTAGAAAATGGTTCTTACAAAAAGGTGAGTGGGAGGACAGTGCAACTCGACGAGATAACAGTATCTTCGTCATCAGGTCAAGGGAAAGAAACCTTGGAATCGATTCCAGAGTTTCCTACTACGACTGATACGGAAGCCTCTACATGAGATGTATGGACTTCGGTCGAACTTGCAACTGAACCACGTAGGCAAAACTCATGCAAACCTCTTAGGTGTGCAAACGAGATATTGTTGTTAGACAACAGTATACCTATGATACATAAGGAAGCGTTGATGGGCCCTGACTCCGGAATTGGCTAAATGCCAATATAATCCGAGATAGTTTCCATATAAATGATTCAAGATTAGATCTTGATAAACCCTTCGGAAGACTTAAAGTCTAACGAATATAAATGGAACTATAAACTGATACGGATAAAAATGTTTTATCCATAAAGCTCGACTTGTTGCAATAACAAATTCAAGGAATTGACTACGATGAGATTGTCTCACCGTAGCGATGCTTAAAGTCGGTTCGGGTTAAACTAGCAATTAATACATATTTCAATCATGAGACATGAAACATGGATGACAAAAGGATTTCCATGAAATGGGAACACAAACTAGGACTTGTATGTGATACAGTCCAAAGTATTTTGTCGATCCAGAGGATGCTAGTGAGTGTGCAAACTTCAAAGTTCCAGCAATGGACAGAAGAGAGCAAAAAGGAGTTGGAATCTTCGTTTTGATGAAATAGTCAAAAGAGTTTGATTTCATCAATGGATAGCAAAGATGCTTGTGGTTACAAGAAATTAAGTGGGAGCATAATAATATTTCTAAAACTTGTGTGCTTGACACATTGTTGATTGGAAATAATATAAATTTCTTGACACTAATTAGCACTTCATTGAAAAATAGTTTCTTCAATGAAGAGCTTGGGCTAAATAGCCTTGTTATTAGGCATAATTATCTACGGAGATAAAATTGCCTAATAGGGCTAAGCCAAAATACATATTGACAAGATGCTAAAATAGTTTAGCATAAAACATCAAGGAGTGATTCTTGCCGAAGTCACACGGAAAGGCTTTTGCAAGACTCGGTGTCCTAAAACACTGATGAGTAAAATACATGATGGAATTTCCACACACTTTTGTGTTTGGATTAATCATGTATTCCATGGTATGTAAAACAACCAGATATGTCCGATACTCCCAAGCTGTTGCGAGTATAAGATACCAAAGTGATCAAAGTACTGATCATGGGACAACAGTGAAAAATGTCATTGAGTACTAAAGTAGCACTGATGACATGTTTTCTCGCAAGCAGAGATTATGAAGTGCTCGTTGTAAGTAATTACATCGATACAATCTTCATCAATGCTCCAAGCGATTTTCGATTTGAGTTAAGGGTTTTGTGTAATACACGATATGGTGGCACGGTAGTTGGAAATTGTTCCAAACAGGTTACTGTGGCGAATTCTATAACAAAGGCTAAAGTATGTTGACGCTTTGGAAGCGACAAAGAAGATGTTGAATAATATAGTTCATTCATGAACTTAGTATGGTTCCAAGATGGCTTTGGTCAATGGGACACTATTGCAGATAGTTGCTCCATAGCTCAGTCTGAGGAATCAAGGTTTGACCTGTGATTCACATATATACAAAGCCATGTCCACACAAAATATGTATTTTGTGAAAGTGTGAAAACGCAAGGATATGCAAAGATACACATGGAACTGAAGATGTCAGGTCCGTTAGACGTAGACTATACCACATGGCGAAGCATATTTTACACTGGCATGCCATAGGTGTAAAGTGCATTAGCATTGACTAGATTATTGACTCTAGTGCAAGTGGGAGTATGTAGGAGATATGCCCTAGAGGCAATAATAAATGTTATTATTTATCCCCATGTTCCTAATTATGTTTATGTTCCATGCTATAACTGCTATGGTTCTCGAGTCTACAATAACCACGAGTCTCGGAGGGAAACTCATATGCACGTGTGGAATAATAAACGGTAAAAAGTATTCCTAGTCAAGCCTCTAAGACTGGCTCAAGTGTTGCATGATGATCACATTTTCCTGATCATGGGCATGTCTATGCCGGCAATTTTGAGGGCACAATGTTAGGAGAACACTTGTGTTGAATCGACCCGATTGATGTTATGCTATGAGATACATTCGTGACAAGTTAATGGTTAATAACACAGAGAAATTTAACGTTTGCATAATTCCTTAGACCATGAGAGTATCGAGTTTCTTCATGCTTGCTTCGTGAACTTTGGGGTTTGTTAAACGTCATCCGTAAATGGGTGGCTATTACGGCGGCTTACGGGTTCATGGAAAAGTATGTCAAGGGACTTGATAGCTCAAGATTGGGATTTGCTCCTTTGACGATGGAGATATATTCTTTGGGCCCTCTCGATGTTACGGTATCTATCATCGTCTGGCCAGACACATTGTGATTTGATCACAGGGATACCGGAACACGAGAACGAGAAAAGAGAACAAAACCGGTAACGAGGTAACTGGCATAGTGGACAAGTTGTTGATTCACGGGGATGCCTATAAATCTCACCACGGGTGTTTGTAACATATCGCGAACCAACAGGAATAGCACACGACAACTGGAGGTTCACTCAAATATTTATTCGTGTGGGTATAGGGGTCAATATGGGTGTCCACGACTCCGATGTTGATAATTGATCGGAAAGTGTTCCGGTCATGTCTATACTTCACCAAACCTATAGAGTCACATGCCTAAGGGTCATCTATCTGCTGAATACTAGACAGGGAGTCTGAGAGAAAGTCACCGAAAAAGTTTCGGAGACAACGAAAAAGTTCCAGAGAGAGAACACCGGAGTAGTTTCGGTAAAACAGAAAGGTTGTTTCGGAGTATGCCATTAAGTCAAAATGGTTTTGGCAGATGCCTGGAAATTTTTAGAGGGTGCCAGAATTGTTTTGGGAACTTCTGGGATTTTTCCAGAGAAAAAACCCGAAAATCCGCTTTGGTTGCTTTTCGCTGATGAAAATCACTAATCCGGAATTGTTTCGGAACGAGTCCAAAATTATTTTAGTGGGTACTGGAAATGTTCTAAGACCTACAGAAATATTTTCGGATCTAACAGTCGCGGAAAAATGTTTCTGTGAATAGTGAAAATCACTTTTTGGTAGCTTTTTGGAAAGCCACTTTTTGGGGCTTTTACCAAAAGATCTTGGAGAAGGCTTGGGAGGGAAGGAACCCCTTTTTGTGGCTGAAATTTCAGCCCCTCCACCCACCTTCTCCTATAAATAGAGGTGGAGAGGAGCTCTCCACACTCAGTCCAACTCTCTCACCAAATGGCATGCATGATCTGCCTTTCTTCTCTCCCTCACACGAAACAGTTTCGTAGAGCCGAAAGGCTGTCTGGGTTCCGGTGGGAACTAGTTCTGGATGGCGAAGCCCTGCCGGATAGATGACACCGTATGTGTGCAACCCCGTAGAGAGGTCGTAGGTTTGATCTTTTTGCCCGAGGGGCTGTTCGAGAGTGCCTCCCGAAGGGCTGTCCGAGTGACCGTCCGAGTTTTGAGGGTCCTCCCCAAGGGCTGTCCGAGTTTTGAGGGTCCTCCCGAAGGGCTGTCCGTGACACCGTCTGAGGGACTCTCCGACCGCCTCCCGGAGGGTTGTCCGACGAGTAGACAAGGGAGAACATCCTCGCGGTTGGGAGGTTGTAAATCCTAGCTGCGGGGATCTGCACCGATGATCTACATCGACTCTACTTCCGCTGCGCTACGAGTCGGTAACGATCGGATCGAAACCTTGTATGCAGTCTTCATAGTGGTCTTGGGCTGGTGCGTAGGTCAGAAATTTTTTGTTTTCTGCTGCGTTCCCCTACAGTCAAGCTCCTACTACTTCCTTAGGGAACATCAAACTCGACGCATGACCATAGCCAAAGTGGCTTAGTCAACAAACCTAGGGTTGTCGGGGAAAGATTGTGGCGCCCCACCTGATTACCACTGTAGCCAGACGGTCGCCGCACACGCCAGCCCAGGAAACCACACTGGCGCGTGCCTTTAGAACAAGTATCATGAACACAAACATTCCTATTAATGGATATATAAGTCTTACATGATATATTACAAGGGTGATGGCAGCGGAAAAGCTCTATCTAAGGCAGCATGGTCCTGGTTCGGCTCCAATCCACAGGGATCTGACTAGGTTACTCCTCTAGCCCGCGAACACTCCGGCTCCTCGCTAGGGGACGTCGAATCCTTAGGTGAACCTGGCCACATTGAAGGCCGCTGAGTACTTTTAAATGTACTCGCAAGCAAACCAAACCAACATATACACCAAGCAATGCAATCCATGGCATTCAAGCATGCATTTGTTATTAGAACAACATTAACTATCATAGCATAATTTACTTACCTAGCAAGATTAATCATCATGTCATAACGGGATTATCTAGCATGATAACTATCAAAGTAACTGCAAAGATACATCATATTAAGTAGTTAATCCATATTCTGAATAATCTTAGGATGCAAATCCGGTCCAAACCTTGCGGTCACCCGACCGCTCATCTCATTGCCATCCCATGGCCAGCATTTCATATTCCTGACATCAACTGCTGTCTAGGCATCTGCATTGCAAGTTTGACAAACCTTACCATTCTCTAGTTCATTATTCACGTCATATGGTTTGTTCCTCCAGACTCGACACAGACCAAATAGTGGCCTAGTATGAACTGTCCATGACCGAGGACGCGGCTATTCGAATAGATTTACACTCTGCAGAGGTTGCGCACTTTACCCACACCATGGAGATCCTGGCCTCGTGCTCCCATTGGGTGGACCGGTGCTGCTCCAACAAAACTTGTCTATTGCCTGGCACTCTTACAGCCCCACCGACAATCATACCCTCCCAGGGTCATGTCCTGGGTGGCCCCTGTGTCACCCCGTGACACCTACCACCATCGTGGCCAAACAAAACTGTCCCAAACAGGGACGTGCGCACATAAACCAAACTGGGCTCACATGATTATCGCCGCCTACCGGGCCAAGGTAGCACGCACGCATAATCCTCCCTATTTTGGTGGTACCGACAAGAGGCAAGACAATAGACTAAGTCAGGGCCGTCCCATACCGACAAATGTGGTTGCACTGATAAGTCCGGATAGGTGGCACTATGACTCGATCCAGCCGACGGAGGAGGTTGTCATTATTAAGTCACATTTCTTAATCATTGCGATAACCACAATAATGCACGATGAAAACATAACAACCTATCTCCATATTGTTACATACGAGTCACTAGTGCAATAACAAGACGAGCATTAACGAGTAATGTAAATAGCAAGTTCAACCTAGCAGGAGTTTAATTACTTTACAAGTCTTAGCTGTAAGTGACAACCATCTGAACCCTTGCATGAAACCGGCAAATAAACCAGTAGCCACCAGAACGGTCTTTACAACTCAGATCTGGGACGTTACTGGAATAACTCAACCCCGGCTCAAGACGGCTGAGAAGCAGCTCCAAGCATGAGACGGTGTCGATAAAAAGAATGTAGCAGTTCCCTAAGACGGCCGAAAAACAGCTCAGAGCATAGGGTCACTACTACAGAAAGAAATTCAACAGCTGTCCGAGACGGTCGAAAAGCAGCTCAAAACGTGGGCCAGTTGTTGAAAAGAGAACATAAAGTTGGCATCCACCCCGGACGGCCGAAAGCAGCTCAGAACACAGGCGTGGTGCCGTCATCAAAGAAAGGCAAGCAAGGGTTCATCAGCGTCACATACAGCTCACCACTATGCATCCGAGCATAAACATATTAATTTAAACACGCAAGAATAACACAGAGCAATGCTTTAGGGCACATATTAGATGGTTGGCTTGCCTGGGGGTGAAGGAATACTCCAGAAAGAAGTGCGATCGCCTCGCGGAAAATTCGCCGGAAAGGGTTCTCTCTCGGAGGGGCTGATAGAAGGGCAAGGGCAAAATGGTCATTTTCACAGTGTGAAAACATTATGAAAATGATACCATCGGAACGGGCTCGATGAACTGAAGATGTGGGCGTTGGATTCACCTGAATCGGAGTTACGAGCGAAAAGTTGTGGCTGTTCATTCGTTAGGCGGTAAAATGAATAAAAGCTGTTCATTTTAGCCACTAACCAGTGAACGTTCACAACTTGACTGTTTCAGCGGCTGTGTTAAAACAGAAAGCGTACTTTACTGAAATACGCCTTTGGTGCAGGGAAAACGTATTGTGCTCTGTAGCTGAGTTAGAATACGTTTTCGGAATTAGAAGACGTATATTGATGAGGGCGCCTCCACTTAATCCAGCTGGCCGGCCTGCTGACCCACTGGTGCGTGGGGCCCGCCTGCAGGGCCTTCGTCCTCCTCCCGGTCGCGTGCCTGGCCGAGGCAGTAGTGGACTCCGGCGACAACTGCCGGCGACGTGGGCCACCTCCCGCGACGCCCGGCCTACTTGCGAGCTAAGCGCGACGAGGCGCATCCGTTCAGATAGGACACGGAGCTCGGGGAGGACCGATGCGGGCACACCCTTGGCCATGGCGGACGGCAGCTTCGGGCGATGATAGGCTCGGGGCTACGGCGATGGAGGGGTAAGAAGGGGCTCGGGCAGGGCTTCGCCGGGGCCGCGGGGGGTCCTCTGGTGGGAAAGGGGAGGAAGGGGAGCTCCGACTCACTCGAATTCGAGCGGAGACCGTGGCGGCCATGGCGACCAGAAGCGGAGAGGGGGAGCTCCGGGGATCGAACGACGGCGTCTGGAGGGAGCTAGGAGGGAGAGGGGGTGGCTGTGGTGCTGTGAGTGCTCGGGGAGGGAGCGGGGCTTGCTTAAATAGCCGCGGGGAGGGGCTAGCCGATGACGACCGAAGCTGCTCGATGCTCGGTGCCGTGGAGACGTGGTTGGCGGGTTCCCGGCGTCGGGGAGCGGCCGACCTGACGAGCATTCAATGCAAAGCGACGGCTCGGGGAGAAAGAGGACAGTAGGGGGGGAGACGACGATGTTCACGCGCGGTACAGTACTATGGCGGCGCTCGCCGTGGCATGGAGAAGAAGAAGGGGAAGGGGGAAGCTACGGTAGAGGATGAAAGCGGCCTCTGCTGAGCCACTGGACACGCTCAGACAAGCCGGGGACGGCCGGAGCTAGCTGGCCGACAAGGACAGCACGCGGAGCGCCGCTTCTGCCCGCTGTCCACGCGGTCACCATGTGCATGGATTTCTGTGGAAGCCTCCTGCATGTCCAATCTTGTCCAGCAAGTCTCTCGTTGCTCAAATAGATGAGCTAAGTGCCTAGAACCAGCTGAGTGACTCTGAGGTGAGATAAACTTGCAGAAAAAGATTTTGACAGCAAACTTGGGTTGACTCTTGTAGAGAAATGAATGAGGGTGGGGAGCTGAACCTTTGTCAAAATGAAATATGATAGGAAGGACTATGTTCTGGTAAAATTTTAAGGCATTTGGACCTCATTTGCATATACTTCCTTTGTAATGCAGAATTTGGTCCAGAATCTAGACTTTGATGTTGTGCTCAACTGGCTTGGTGGAATGAGCTTAATTTTGGTGGAGAGTGATTATTTGTAAATATGGAGGTACTTGGAAAATTTAAGCTCATTTGGATATACAAAAATGGTACTTCCTTCACAGGGCTAGAATCTGGACAGAAACTTGATGGAATTTTTGGGAGAAATTGGCTATATTAAATGATGTGATTTTTTTCATAGTCACATAATATAAGGAATTTGAGGTCCTGGATTAATTTGAGAATTTTTTAAGCAATATAAAATATAGTTGCTTCACAACCTCAGAATAAGTCCAGAAACAAGAATTGGAAGATGTGCTCAAAATTTGAACTATGGAACTTGGGTTCTTGATGGAAATGGTGAATATATGGATAGTATAAGCTCCAAAAATTATTTGGGATTTTTCCTGGCTACCAAAATGGTAGTTCCTTTGGAAAGTGCCCAAAAGGCAATATTGGCTTTAAATAGGAAAAATGCAATTTCCCTTATTTAATTATGGCCACTATTTTGATTGGAGCTCAATATGATCACAAAGAATATCTCCACAAGTTTTCATGAACTTTGGAGATGGATAGATATTTTCCTGGATTTAATTCCTTTAGCTAGCAGAAAAAGGAATTAATTTTAAATGAAAAATATTGCAAATGACTTGACAATATTTTTGCATATCTAGGGTTTATAGATATGGGATGATCACTGGGAAAAGTTTGGGAGGCAATAGATCAAAGGAAATTGAGGTTCCTTTGTAACGGAAGGAATTAGGGTTTCCCTTCCGGTGACCCGGAAGGTAGGGTTTAGGCGGCAAAATCCTGAGAACATATCTTGGGTTGCAAGGTTGGACTGGAGAGAACCTCTGGTTGGATAGGAAAGGCAGGGCTAAATGACCATCTTCATATACCCAAGAGCGAGAAAAAAATCCAGGAACATCGAAAAAAAGACGGGAGCCAAATCCCGCGAAGGAAAAAAAACAAGGAGTGAAAACCAGGGTGTCACAAAGATGGAATTTATAGGCGTTTTCCAAAGGAAACTAGATTTAAGGAGAGAAATGCCATGGTTAGCAAGCAAGGTAAGAATATCTGGCTCACTTAGGGGTTCAGGGCTCACGGGTCGTTGCCTGGTGCGGACACCTCCCATCGGAGGCAAAGGCCACGAGAGTTGGGGTTTGATAAGGGCAAAAACCTATGGGATTGCCTTATGATCAACAGTAGCCGTGCCGGTTTGGCAAAGATGGCTGAAATCCATCTGGGCTTTCTACTGATCAGGAGGCAATGAAGTCTGGCTAGGGTAACCTACAGCCAACCTGGCTTTGATACCATCCGTTGTGGCGCCCCGCCTGGCTACCACTGTAGTCAGACGGTCACCGCACACACCAGCCCAGGAAATCACTCTGGCATGCGCTTTTACAACAAGTATCATGAACACAGGCATTTCTATTAATGGATATATAAGTCTTACATGATATTTTACAAGGGTGATGGCAGCAGAAAAGCTCTATCTAAGGCAGCATGGTCTTGGTGCGGCTCCAATCCACAGGGATCAGACTGGGTTACTCTTCTAGCCTGCGAACGTTCCCGCTCCTCGCGAGTGTCTGTCGGATCCTTAGGTGAACCTAGCCACATTGAAGGCCGCTGAGTACTTTTGAATGTACTCGCAAGCAAACCAAACCAACATATACACCAAGCAAAGCAATCCATGGCATTCAAGCATGCATTTGTTATCTTAACATTATTAACTATGTTATGGCAGGATTATCTATTAATATTAATTATCGCGTTATAACAGGAATACCCAGCATGGAAACTACCAAAGTAAATGCGGTAAGGTAAAGCATAACGGTAAATGCAATTGATCAAGTTCATTCACATGATCCCTCCGGATCCAAGTTCTTCTCATAGCCATCCTTTGGCTACATTTGACATCATTCGGTGCCCATGCACCTTCACTGTAAGTCTGACAAAGCTTACCTTGCTTGGGTTTATTCTTAGCAATTATCCGGTTGACTCCTCCAGACTCGACACCGACCAAATAGTGTGACCTAGTACGAATAGTGTCCCATGACCGAGGACGCGGCTATTCGAATAGATTTACACTCTGCAGAGGTTGCGCACTTTACCCACACCATGGAGCTCCCGAGCTCGTACTTAGTACATGTTCCCATTCGGGTGGACTGGTGTTTCTCCAACAAGACTTGTCTATTGCCCGACACTCTTACGGCCCCACCGACAATCATACCCTTCCCGGGTCAAGTCCTGGGTGGCCCCTGTGTCACTCCTGACACCTGCCGCCGTCGTGGCCAAACAAAACTGTCCCAAACGGGGACCTGTGCACATAAAACTAAACTGGGCTCACTGGATTATCGCCGCCTACCGGGCCAGGGTAGCATACACGCATAATCCCCCCCTCTTTGGTGGTACCGATAAGAGGCAAGACAACAGACCAAGTCAGGGCCTCCCCATAAAGGCAAATGTGGCTGCACTGATGAGCTCGGTTCAGTGGCACTATGACTCGATCCAGCCGACGGAGGAGGTTGTCATTATTAAGTCACATTCTTAATCATTGCAATAACAACAGTAATGCACGATGAAAACATAACAACCTATCTCCATGTTGTCACCTACGAGTCTCTAGTGCGATAATATGATAAGCATTAGCAGATAATGTAAATAGCAAGTTCAACCTAGCAGGAGTTTAATCATTTCTATCACAGGCATGTTCATTAATTAAACACGCAAGAATAACACAGAGCAATGCTTTAGGGCATATATCAGATGGTCGGCTTGCCTGGGGGTCGATGTATTCGCCGGAGAGAAGTGCGATCATCTCGCAGAAAAATTCACCGAAAAAGATTCTCTCTCGGAGGGGCTGAATATAGGGCAGGGACAAAATGGGTAGTTTTATAATGTGTCAACATGGTGAAAGTGATGTCATCAAAACGGGATCGACGAACAGAGAACGTGGGCTTTGGAATCACCTGAATCGGAGTTACGGTTAAAAAGTTGTGGCCGTTCATTCGTTAGGCAGAAAAACAAACAGTAACTGTGCTTTTTTGCTCTTAACTAGTGAACGTCCGCAATTTAACTCTTTTGGCGGCGGGGTTAAAACAGAAAGCGTATTTTCTGGAATACGTCTTCTCTTAAGGAAAGTGTATTCCCAGCCAACGCCGCGGGGAGGGCGCTTCCACTTGAAACCACGCGGGCCCGGGCGACAGACGCTTACAGGCGGAGCCCGCCTGCAGGTCCATCTCCCTCCTCTCGAAACAGAGGAGGAGCTCGGCTGGGCGCGCGCCGGCGCTTGTTTCGGCGGCCGCGGTGCTTGCAGGGGTCGGGTGAGGGGCGGGATGGATGAAGCGCTCGTCGGCGCGCCCGCACGTAACCGTGGCGAGGGCAGGGGTGCACTATGGCGGCCGGACAGTTGGTAGAGGCGGAGGGCTGCGGTGGCGGTAGAGAGGTGAGGTGGGGATGGCGCTGTGGCGCACCGGCGGCCGAGGGAAAGGGAGCTGGAGCTCCACCTTGCTCAGGGGAGTCCCCTGGTGGAGGTAGCTGGCGCGGGGAGGCAGCGGTTGGCTCAAATTTGAGCCAGGGGTGGCGGCGGCCATGGCAGCCAGAGGAAGGAATAGGGCGCTGGGGCTCGCTCCTTTGAGCTAGGAGAGAGAGCTGGGAGGGAAAGGGGGTGTTGTGGATGGTGGGGATGCTCGGGGAGGGCTCGGCCTCGGCTATTTATAGCCGGCCGAGGCGAAGTGATGAGGACGGTCGCCGTGGCGTACTTATCGCCGCCCTGGGGCTCTGGCGAGGTGGCAAGCGGGGAGAGGCGCCGACCTGACGAGCGGATGTGGCCGGGGACAGCTCACACCGCGTGGGAGGAAGAGGTCAAGGGGAAGAGGGGACAGGAGGAAAGCGACGGCGGTTCACGGGCGGATAGTGCCTCAGCGGCGTTCGCCGTGGCGCAAGGAGGAAGAATGGGGAGGGGGAAGGTGCTGGAGAGGGGGCGCGTGGACTCCGCGGAGCCGTTAGACATGCTCGGACAAGCCAGGGTCGGCCAGAGGTGACCGGACGAAGCAGGCCGAGCGCAGAGCACTATTCTGGTGAGGCCACCGCGTGGTCACCACACCAACACGCGCTCTGGCACACGTCTTGATCCAAAACCTTGTCTCTTGCGTGACTCAATGATCAGACAGATGCTAGGACTGGCTGGAATCAAATGGATAGCTATGAGTTGGGAGAGTTGACCAAAAAATGTTTCTGGTCAGAAACTTAGATGGACATTTTTGGAGAAATGGATGGAGGGATGGAGTTGGATCCTTGTCACAATGAAATGCGGTAGCAAGGTGTCGATGCTGGCAAAATTTGAGGTCATTTGGACCTTATTTGCATATACTTCCTTTGTAATGCAAAATTTGGTCCAGAAACTAGATTTTGAAGCTGTGCTCAAATGACTAAATGAATTGGGCTTAAATTTGGTGGAGGAGGGTTATTTGGGTGTATGGAGGTACTGGCAAAATTTCAGCTCATTTGGTTGCCCTATGAAGGTGTTTCCTTCACAAAGCTTTCCGCTGGACACAAGCTAGATGGAATTTTTGGGAGAAATTGGCTGGATAAAATGATATGAATTTTTGCATGCTCACATCATATAGGGAATGTGAGGTCCTGGATTAATTTCAAGAATTTTGAAGCAATATAAAATATAGTTGCTCCACAAACTCAAAATAGGTCCAGAAACAAGAACTGGATGACGCTCTCAAATTTTGAACTGTGGAACTTGGGATCTTGATGGAAATGGTGAATCTATGGATAGGAGAAGCTCCACAAATTATTTGGGATTTCTCGTGGCTACCAAAATGGTAGTTCCTTTGGAAAGTGCCCAAAATGCAATATTGGCTTTAAATAGGAAAATGCAATTTCCCTTATTTATTTATGGCCAATATTTTTTATGAGAGCTCAATATGATCACAAAGTGTGTCTCCACAAGTTTTCATGAACTTTGGAGATGGATATATATATTTCTGGATTTAATTCCTTTAAACAACAGAAAAAGGAATTAATTTTAAATGAAAAATATTGCAAATGCCTTGGCAATATTTTTGCATATCCAGGGTTTACAGATATGGGAGCGTCTCTGGGAAAAGTTTGGGAGGCAATAGATTAAAGGAAATTAGGGTTCCTTTGCAACGGAAGGATTTAGGGTTTCCCTTCCGGTAACTCGGAAGGTAGGGTTTCGGCGGCAAAATCCTGCGAATATATCTTGGGTGGCAAGGTTGGACTGGAGAGAATCTCTGGTTGGATAGGAAAGGCAAGGCTAAATGACCATCTTCATATACCCAAGAGCGAGAGAAATTCCGATAACATCGAAAAAAAGACGGGAGTCCAATCCCGCGAAGGAAAAAAAACAAGGAGCGAAAACCATGGTGTTACATTAGCACTAAATATGGACTTGACTCCGAGATAGTAGCTACCTTTTGTGAATCATTTGCTGCTCATGTTGATCTCCCTAAGGAGAAATGGTTTAAATATCATCACCCATGGAATTAAAAGAAGAACCCATAACAGCTAAAGATGAGATAATAGTTTACAATGTTGATCCAGTTGTGCCTACTTCTTATATTGAAAAACCTCCTTTCCCTGTTAGGATAAAGGAACACTCTAAAGCTACAACTGTGGTTAATAAAAGTAGAATAAGAACACCTAAACCCTCTGAACAAATTAAAGTTGAGCCCAATGTTGCAGTGGTTAATGATCTTTTGGTTGATAATATGATGGGCATGTTATATATCTATGTGAAGAAGCAACTAGGATTGCTTCACGAGATCCTAGAGATAAAAATAAACCTGTTGTTGGCATGCCTGTTGTTTCTGTTAAAATTGGAGATCATTGCTATCATGGTTTATGTGATATTGGTGTTAGTGTGAGTGCTATTCCATTTTCTCTTTATCAAGAAGTCATGAATGATATTGCACCTGTTGAGATTGAAGATATTGATGTCACTATTAAGCTTGCAAACAGAGATACTATTGAACCACTTGGGATTGTAAGAGATGTTGAAGTCTTGTGTGGTAAGATCAAATACCCTACTGATTTTCTTGTTCTAGGATCACCACAAGATGATTTTTGTCCCATTATATTTGGTAGACCTTTCTTGAATACCGTTAATGCTAAGATTGATTGCAATAAAGAAATAGTCAGTGTTAATTTTGGTGATGTGTCTCATGAGTTCAATTTCTCTAAATTCAGTAGACAACCTCATGATAAAGAATTACCTAATAAAGATGAAATTATTGGTCTTGCTTCTATTGTTGTTCCTCCTACCGATCCTTTAGAATAATATTTGCTAGACCATGAGAATGATATGCATATGAATGAAAGAAATGAAATAGATGAACTATTCTTTAAACAAGCGCCTATACTTAAACATAATTTGCCTGTTGAAACTTTGGGAGATCCACTCCCGCCTAAGAGTGATCTTGTGTTTTAATTAAAGAAGCTACTTGATACACTTAAATATGCTTATCTTGATGAAAAGAAGATATACCCTGTTATTATTAGTGCTAACCTTTCAGAGCATGAAAAAAGAGATTACTTAAAACTCTGAGGAAGCACCGTGCTGCTATTGGATATACTCTTGATGATCTTAAGGGCATTAGTCCCACTCTATGTCAGTACAAGATTAATATGGAGCCAGATGCTAAACCTATCATTGATCATCAACGTTGCTTGAATCCTAAAATGAAAGATGTGGTAAGAACTGAAATATTAAAGCTTCTGGAGGCAGGTATAATTTATCCCATAGCTGATAGTGGATGGGTAAGCCCTGTTCATTATGTTCCTAAGAAAGGAGGTATTACCGTTGTTCCTAATGATAGAAATGAACTCATTCTGCAAAGAATTGTAACTAGTTATAGGATGGTGATTGATTTCAGGAAATTAAATAAAGCTACTAGGAAAGATCATTACCCCTTGCCTTTTATTGATCAAATGTTAGAAAGATTATCTAAGCATAAACACTTTTGTTTCCTAGATGGATATTCTGGTTTCTCTCAAATACCTGTATCACAAGAAGATCAAGAGAAAACTACCTTTACTTGTCCTTTTGGAACTTATGCTTATCGTCGTATGCCTTTTGGTTTATGTAATGCACCTGCTACCTTTCAAAGATGTATGAGTACTATATTCTCTGACTTTTGTGAAAAGATTATTGAGGTTTTCATGGATGATTTCTCCGTTTACGGAACTTCTTTTGATGATTGCTTAAGCAACCTTGATCGAGTTTTGCAGAGATGTGAAGAAACTAATCTTGTCTTGAATTGGGAGAAGTGCCACTTTATGGTGAATGAAGGTATAGTCCTTGGGCACAAAATTTCGGAGAGTGGTATTGAAGTTGATAAAGCTAAAGTTGATGCTATTGAGAAAATGCCATGTCCTAAAGATGTCAAAGGTATAAGAAGTTTCCTTGGTCATGCTGGTTTCTATAGAAGGTTTATAAAAGACTTCTCTAAAATTTCTAGGCTTCTTACTAATCTCTTGCAAAAAGATGTTCCATTTGTTTTTGATGATGATTGCGTAGAAGCCTTTGAAATACTTAAGAAAGCCTTAATATCTGCACCTATTGTTCAACCACCTGATTGGAACCTACCCTTTGAAATTATGTGTGATGCTGGTGATTATGCTGTTGGTGTCATTCTAGGCCAAAGAGTTGATAAGAAATTGAATGTTATTCATTATGCTAGTAAGACTCTAGACAGTGCTCAAAGAAATTATGCTACTACTGAGAAATAATTTTTAGCAGTTGTGTTTGCATGTGATAAATTCAGATCCTATATTGTTGATTCCATGGTTACTATTCACACTAATCATGCTGCTATTAAATATCAAACCTAGACTTATTAGGTGGGTTCTTTTGCTACAAGAATTTGACTTGCATATTGTTGATAGAAAGGGAGCTGAGAATCACGTAGCAGATAATTTGTCTAGAATGGAAAATGTTCTTGATGACCCACTTCCTATTAATGATGATTTCCCAGATGAACAATTAGCTGTGATAAATGCTTCTCGTAACACTCCTTGGTATGCAGACTATGCTAATTACATTGTTGCTAAATATATACCACCTAGTTTCACATACCAACAAAATAAAAAGTTCTTCTTTGATTTAAGACATTACTTTTGGGATGACCCACATTTATATAAAGAAGGAGTATATGGTATTATTAGACGTTGTGTACCTGAGCATGAACAGGAACAAAACCAACGGAAGTGTCACTCTGAAGCATACGGAGGACACCATGTGGGAGACAGAACTGCACATAAGGTATTACAATCTAGTTTTATTGGCCTACTCTCTTCAAAGATGCATGTAAGTTTGTCCTTTCTTGTGATGAATGTCAAAGAATTGGTAATATTGGTAGACATCAGGAAATGCCTATGAATTATTCACTTGTTATTGAACCATTTGATGTTTGGGGTTTTGATTATATGGGACCTTTTCCTGAATCCAATGGATATACACATATACTTGTTACTGTTGATCATGTTACTAAGTGGGTAGAAGCTATTCCAACTAGTAGTGCTAATCACAACACATCTATTAAAATGCTTAAAGAAGTTATTTTCCCGAGGTTTGGAGTCCCTAGATACTTGATGACTGATGGTGGTTCACATTTTACTCATGGTGCTTTCCGTAAACTTCTTGCTAAATATGATGTTAACCATAGAATTGCATCCCCTTATCATCCTCAGTCTAGTGGTCAAGTTGAATTGAGTAATAGAGAAATAAAATTAATTTTGCAAAAGACCGTTAATAGATCCAGGAAGAATTGGTCTAAGAAACTTGATGATGCATTATGGGCTTACAGAACTGCTTATAAAAATCCTATGGGTATGTCTCCATATAAAATGGTCTATGGAAAAGCATGTCATTTATCTCTTGAATTAGAACATAAAGCTTATTGGGCAATTAAAGAACTTAATTATGATTTTAAACTTGCCGGTGAAAAGAGGTTATTTGATATTAGCTCTTTAGATGAATGGAGAACCCAAGCCTATGAAAATGCCAAGTTATTTAAAGAAAAAGTTAAAAGATGGCATGATAAAAGAATTCAAAAATAGGAATTTAAAGTGGGTGAGCAAGTTCTATTGTACAACTCTTGTTTCAGATTCTTTGCAAGAAAACTTCTCTCTAAATGGGAAGGGCCATATATCATCGAAGAAGTTTATCGCTCCGGAGCTATCAAAATCAACAACTCCGAAGGCACCAACCCGAGAGTGGTGAATGGGTAAAGAATTAAGCATTATATCTCATGTACTCCCATTAATGTTGAAACTAATATTATTCAAATGATAACACCGGAGGAACACATCAAAGAGTCCTTCCGGAACGCTCCATAACCCTGAAAAGGGGTAGGTATGTGATACGGTAAGTAAACCGACTCCAAAAATTCCATAAAAATTATTCTGTCCATTTTGGAATATTAGAAAAAAAATACAAAAATAAGAAACAGCCGAGAGGACCCACGAGGAGGTCACAAGGCAATAGGGTGCGACCCCCCCCCCCACTGGGCGCGCCGTGTTGCCTTGTGGGCCCCTCGTGTGCCATCCCAACTCCGTTTTCCTCTCGTATGCTTGTTTTGCAAGATAAAAATTCTTTATATATACTCACGGGTGTTTTGACCGTCGTATCGCAAGTTTCTCCTCTCTTCTTGTTTTGGGCTGTTTTTCTGGCAGATCTAGATCCCCATGGCTCCCCGAAGGCTTCGCACCAAGCACCGGATTGTGCAACCTTCGCCTGGCAAACGCCCTTTCAGCGAGGTCTATTATGAGCTATCGTCAGGAGAGGAGGACACCAGCATGCAGGAGGAAGCTGGAGAGGTCACGGAAAACCAGATGCAAGGAGAAGAAGATCAAGCCATGCGCACAGGAGAGGCAACAGAAAAGGGAGACTTATTGCAAACCCTTTATCATAATCTTCCTCCATCTAAAATTGATACACTAAAGGTTTTTGAAGCAATTTGTGCTCAGAATACGTCACTCACTCATGAAGTTATTTTGTTGGAAGAGCAAAAGTGTGCCCTTCGGAGGATCAATGGCAATCTGGAGTACTTACTGAAGCTAAAGGATAAGCCCATCACTTCATCACCACCATCACTGAAGAAGGAGACATGAGTTCACGGGTATGGGCACCACCCTTGGCTTGTGCCAAGCTTGGGGGAGGTGCCCCGGTATCGTATCACCATCACTCTTTATCATCATTATCTATCTTAGTTCGATCCTTTGTTATTTCGTGATTTAGAAGAATAACGTTTTAGTATGATTTAGTTTCAAGTGCTTGTTTCGTGATCTATCTATCTATGTAATCGTGTGTGAGAGTTATATAATAAAGAGTAGTTTGAGTTTTGCTTCTTTACTTCTATGTTTCAACCTAAGCAATAAAAGAATGAAAAGATCATATGCTAATCCCTTGGGGAGTAATGACTTTACATAAAGAAAGGTATAGTTGATAAAATTTATTGGAAATTAACAAACATAGCATTGGTCATTGATGCAATTCATGAAAAAGTTAATAAAGGAAGAGAAGATTCACATATAAATATACTATCTTGGACATCTTTTATGATTGTGAGCCCCCATTAAATATTGCATGTTGAACTGTTGACGTTGGACAAGGAAGACAACGTAATGAGTTATGTTTGATTGCATTCACATAGAAGTTATATTGTCCTAGATCCTCTAACATGTGGTGCTTGCTCACTATCTTTTGCTAGCCAAAAATCCACACTAAGTAGAGATACTACTTGTGCATCCAAAACCCTTGAACCCAGTTTCATGTCATGAGAGTCCACTATATCTACCTATGGATTGAATAAGATCCTTCAAGTAAGTTGTCATCGGTGCATAAAGCAATAAAAATTGCCTCTAAATATGTATGAACTTTTATTGTAAGGGAAAATAAGCTTTGTACGATCTTGTGATGGTAAAGAAATAAAAGCAACTGACTGCATAATAAAGGTTGCTATCACAAGGGGCAATATAAAGTGACATTCCTTTACATTAAGAGTTTGCACATCCAAAAACAAAAAGCGCATGACAACCTCTGCTCCCCTCTGCGAAGGGCCTCTCTTTTATTTTTCTGTATTTACTTTACATGCAAGAGTCAATAGTATTCCCTTCTATTCCGTTTTTATTTTTCTCTCTTTGCAAGCACCATGTGGTGGGGAAAGATCTAGGCATATATATCCAGTTGGATGTAAGTGATCATGAGTTATTATTGTTGACATTACCCCTGAGGTAAATTTGTTGGGAGGTGAAATTATAAACCCCCATCTTTCTATGTGTCTGATTAAAGCTTTTGCTCCATAAAAATGTGTCGTGAGTGTCAGCAATCATAGAAGACTAAATGATAGTTGAGTATGTGGACTTGCTAAAACAAAGAGCTCTTACATAGACTCTTCCTGAAAATATGATGAATTGTAATTGTTTCATTGACTGAGAACATAGTTTGTTAGTTCTCAAGAAAGTTTATGCTCTATACTTCAATGTTGAGATGAATTATTACTTGTCCATAGGAAGCTTTGTGATAATATGTTGCTGTTATGAAATTAATCATGATGCTCTCATGTCCGTATTTTACTTTTTTTTATCGATGCCTCTCTCTCTAAACATGTGGTCATGATTATCGATTTCAGCTTTCGCTTGAGGACAAGCGAGGTCTAAGCTTGGGAGAGTTGATACGTCCATTTTAGATCATGATTTCCTACTGTTATTTATAATATATTTGGTCAATATTTCACTTTATGATGCAATTCTTATGCTTTTTCTCTCTTAATTTGCAAGATTTACATGAAGAGGGAGATTGCCGGCAGCTGGAATCCTGGATCTGAAATGGCTATAGCAGAGATACCTATCCTACAGAGCTCCAAATGACCTGAAATTTCATGAAGAATTTTTATTGAATATATAAAAAATACTAGAGAAAAGAAATACCAGAGGGGACCCACCAGTTGCCCACAAGGCAATAGGGCGCCCCTCAGGGCGCACCCTGATGCCTTGTGGGGCCCTTGGCAGGCCTCCGGCCCCCTCCTTCTGCTATATAGGCTCATTTGCCCTAAAAAAATAAGGAGAAGACTTTCGGGACGAAGCGCCGCTATCTCGAGGCGGAACTTGGGCAGGAGCACTTTTGCTCTCCGGCGGAGCGATTCCGCCGGGGATACTTCCCTCCGGGAGGGGGAAATCTGAGCCATCGACATCACCCATGAGCCTCTCATCGTGGGAGGACCAATCTTCATCAACATCTTCACCAGCACCATCTCATCTCAAACCCTAGTCCATCTCTTGTATTCAATCTTTGTCTCAAAACCTCAGATTGGTACCTGTGGGTTGCTAGTAGTGTTGATTACTCTCTGTAGTTGATGCTAGTTGGTTTATTTGGTGGAAGATCATATGTTCAGATCCTTAATGATATTCAATACTCCTCTGATCTTGAACATGAATATGTTTTGTGAGTAATTACTTTCGTTCTTGAGGACATGGGAGAAGTCTTGTTATAAGTAATCATGTGAAGTTGGTATTCGTTTGATATTTTGATGATGTGTATGTTGTATTTCTTCTAGTGGTATCATATGAACGTCGACTACATGACACTTCACCATAATTGGGCCTAGGAGAATGCATTGGGGAGTAATAAGTAGATGATGGGTTGCTAGAGTGACAGAAGCTTAAACCCTAGTTTATGCGTTATTCCGTAAGGGGCTGATTTGGATCCATATGTTTCATGCTATGGTTAGATTTATCTTAATTCTTCTTTCATAGTTGCAGATGCTTGCGAGAGGGGTTAATCATAAGTGGGAGGCTTGTTCAAGTAAGAACAGCACCCAAGCACCGGTCCACCCACATATCAAATTATCAAAGTAGCGAACGCGAATCAACTAAACATGACGAACGTGACTAGACGAAATTCCTATGTGTCCTCGAGAATGCCTTGCTTTATATAAGAGTTCGTTCCGGCTTGTCCTTTGCTATAAAAAGGATTGGGCCACCTTGCTGCACTTTCGTTACACTTGTTACTTGTTACTTGTTACGAATTATCTTGCTATCAAACTACTTGTTACCGCTACTTTCAGTGCTTGCAGAAAACAGCTTACTGAAAACCGCTTGTCATTTCCTTCTGCTCCTCGTTGGGTTTGACACTCTTACTTATTGAAAGGACTATGATTGACCCACTATACTTGTGGGTCATCAACTCCCTCCTCGGAATGGCTTCTTCTGCCTTGGCGTCTTCGACTTGGCAGGCGAGTTCCTCCCGTGTCAATTTGTGTTTGAATCCAAAGTCTTCAGCGGCTTATGAACTTATCGGGTCTCCTTTTACAGTTAACCCCAACGACCATGTGTTCTAAACCTTATCCTCGGTGGAGAAGTCCTAGAGTCTTTTCTATAAAGGCGTTCACCCACATCCGAGGTCTTCGAGGTAACTTAGTCTCAAAGACTTGCCACTTAGATACAACCAGTGAGAGGGTTCAAACCCTGACAGCTTTATTGAACCGCTACCACCTATCGTGGGGTTGAATCAGTTATAATGCATCATGGCCCAAGGCAACCTTTCATTGGCATGCCCCATCAATGTGGAGATCGTACCCCGGTTTTTAGGGGATATCATCAACATGTTGATTTACCGATGCGAGTATAACGGCCTGCAAGTTTGGGAATAAGCGATTTACGTGGCGCAGCAAGGGGACTCTTGGTCTTTTACTGTCCTATAAAAGCACAGGAGCAGTGAATCATTTTCCCCATGCTTCCATCCCCTGCTCCAATGCTCAAAGCTCAAGCCCCAGCGCCCTCGGATCCATTCCCAAGTTTTCAACCCTCTCGAGCTCTTCCTCATCCTCACACAGCGATGGCCAGTAAGGGAAAGGGGGACACAGCCCCAGCATCCGATGCCGAGCTGAAGGCGCAGTGGGTGCCTTCCAATGTCACGGCGAGCACCATCGAGGAGCTCCGGGCGGCGGGGTACATACCCACCACCGCGAAGTGTTGGCCCCCGGCAACAAGCGATACCGGCCGCTCCTAATCCGCCATCCCTACTCCCGAAGAAGGGGAGAGGGTGGTCTTCGTCCCCCACCTCATCTGAGGTTTGGGGTTTCCTCTACACCCCTTTGTAAGGGGGCTACTGTTCTTCTATGGGTTAGACTTCCATCACCTAGCCCCGAACTCAATCCTCCATATAGCCACCTTCATTACTATATGTGAGGCATTCCTTCGCGTCCAACCGCACTTCGCCCTGTGGTTGAAGATCTTCAGTGTCAAGCCAAAGACTAGTGGCTCCCAGCTCGCTGAATGCGACAGAGCCATGATTAGCAAACTCCCAAGGGTGCTCTGGCCAGAGGGTGTCTTTGTGGAGACAATCAAGGTGTGGTAGCAGGAGTGGTCCTATATAACTGAACCGCTCACCAAAGGGCAAGCCGAGGCCCCTGCCTTTACGGCCGAGCCTCTCTCCGAAGAGGCTCGCCTCCTGGACATAGAAGGGCCTTGACTGGGGAAACCCAGACGAGGTAAAGGTGCTCCAGAAGAGGCTCAAGGTGGTGGTCAGCCAAGGCGTCAAGCTGGTGGACGTGGTCCACGTTATGCTTCAGTGCCACCTCCTACCTCTTCAACTCAACGCCAACCCAATGTGGCGCTACAAACCTGAGGACGAGGCGACTGTGCGGCACTTCTTCCGCACCAACCTCAGCGGGATGTGGACGTCGCTTTTCAAGCCGTCCAAGAACACCTTCCCTCACATGAAGGGAGATATTGGCTATCACGTTGAGAATGGTCCATCTGAGGTATGGACAGTTTTACTTACGTTGCTGCCCTTTCAATATCTTTCAAAAAGTGATCGGCCTGACATCCAATGGTCAGGCCTAGCGTGACAAGGCCAAGAAGATGGGATCTCCGGCGCTGCTGCCCCAAGAGGCCAGGAACCCCCAGCTCGAGGAGCTACTGATCAAGGAGCATCCCGGTCAAGGAGAAGGGGGAGCCAAATAGGAGGAAGGGCCCGCGCAGCCGTGGTGCTTCTTCAGACGCCAGGTCCGAGAGCATTCACAGCTCCTCAATCCAAAAGGAGGAGAAGGAGGAGATGGAAAAGGACGAGGGTTCTTCCCCGAAAGGGGAGAAGAGGACGATGTCCGAAGATGCCGAGGTGGGTCGGACAAGGGTTCTTCCCCGAAAGGGGAGAAGAGGACAATGTTCGAAGATGTCGAGGAGGGTGACCCTCCACCCTCCTCGGCAATACAAAAGGCTTCGGAAGGCGCATGCCGCTCAACCAAGTCGGTCCTCGGCCCTCGCCGAGGATGCCAACTCCGGCTCCTCCGGGGATACACCCCCCCGCCACGCAGGGAGAAACCACAACAGAGAAGGTAATTTTTTTAACACGTTTTATATGACAAGTCTTTAATTGCCATGTTCTTAATTTCATCGTATCGCTTGCCTGTATAGCCCGCAATGCCGGCTTCCCGGAGAGGAGTCGGATAATACCATCCCTCCGCCCGAGCTAGCCAAGAGCTCTTCGGGCGCGCGCGTGCCTCCTTCCCCTGCTCATGACGAGCTGGGGGAGGTTTCTTCGCATCCGGAGCCTCCCGTGTTAAACATAGAGGGTGACGCTGATGCGCCCATGGCCGAGGTTCAAAACTCGGTCGTTGGGGACCAGGGGGAAGGGATTCCCCTGGTCCTGAAAGAAACGGTGCTTAACCACCCGGAGTCCCCAGCCCCGATAGCTCCCGCACCGCCGAGCCGCACGACGGCGGCCATCACCTCTCCAACGAGGGACGGGGCTGAGGACACCCAGCCGCCAATTTTGGGGCGGCACAAGGTGATAGAGGCAGCTCTTCAGAGCTCCTCGATTCTTCCCGAGCACCGTGCCATTCTTGGCACGACTTTCAACCAATTCCGGTCCGCAGAGGCCGGAATTGTGGATTCCTTCAAAGGCCTTGCAAAAGGTTTCGAGGTTTGTTATTTTACTGTTCGCCGGTTTGTACAACTGCAACATTTCTAAGTTAATGCTCAATACACCTAGTAGCCCTTTAAGGATAGGTTTTAAAATAAAAGTTGTCCGAAGACTTATTAATAGGAATCTTGCAAAGCTCAATTTATGCTTTTAAGAGCGCATATACAGTAGCCCCTGAGCCCTAAGTTAGTTTATAAAACTGACTTGGGGGTCGATTTACTGAATTGAAAGTTGTGTTGAAGTGAATATGCAGTAGCCCCCGAGACTCTTGTCGGATCAGAACATCCGACGAGAGGATCGATTTCATTCTTCGGAGTCTAATAATCTTTGCTGCAGGCTGATGACCCACAAGTATAGGGGATCAATCACAGTCCTTTCGATAAGTAAGCGTCGAACCCAACGAGGAGCAGAAGGAAATGACAAGCGGTTTTCAGCAAGGTATTCTCTGCAAGTACTGAAAGTAGCGGTAACAGATAGTTTTGATAGAAAGATAATTCATAACAAGTAACAAGTAGTAACGGTAACAAAAGTGCAGCAAGGTGGCCCAATCCTTTTTGTAGCAAAGGACAAGCCGGAACGAACTCGTATAATAAGCAAAGCGTTCTCGAGGACACATGGGAATTTCATCTAGTCACTTTCATCATGTTTGTTTGATTCGTGTTCGCTACGTTGATAATTTGATATGTGGGTGGACCGGTGCTTGGGTGCTGTTCTTACTTGAACAAACCTCCCACTTATGATTACCCCCTCTCGCAAGCATCCGCAACTACGAAAGAAGAATTAAGATAACTCTAACCATATCATGAAACATATGGATCCAAATCAGCCCCTTACGAAATAGCGCATAAACTAGGGTTTAAGCTTCTGTCACTCTAGCAACCCATCATCTAATTACTACTCCACAATGCCTTCCCTTAGGCCCAAAGATGGTGAAGTGTCATGTAGTCGACGTTCACATGACACCACTAAAGGAAGCAACAACATACATATCATCAAAATATCGAACGAATACCAAATTCACATGATTACTTATGACAAGACTTCTCCCATGTCCTCAAGAACAAAAGTAACTACTCACAAATCATATTCATGTTCAAGATCAGAGGGGTATTGAATAGCATTAAGGATCTGAACATATAATCTTCCACCAAATAAACCAACTAGCATCAACTACAAGATGTAATCAACACTACTAGCAACCCACATGTACCAATCTGAGGTTTTGAGACAAAGATTGAATACAAGAGATGAACTAGGGTTTGAGATGAGATGGTGCTGGTGAAGATGTTGATGAAGATTGGTCCTCCCACGATGAGAGGATCGTTGGTGATGTCGATGGCTTCGATTTCCCCCTCCCGGAGGGAAGTATCCCCGGCGGAATCACTCCACCGGAGAGCAAAATAGCTCCTGCCTAGGTTCCGCCTCGAGACGGCGGCGCTTCGTCCCGAAAGTCTTCTCTTGATTTTTTTTTCTAGGGCAAATGGCTTCATATAGTGGAAGGAGGGGGCCAGACGCCAGCCAGGGGCCCCACAAGGCATCAGGGTGCGCCCAGGGGGGCCGCGCCCTGTTGCCTTGTGGGCAACTGGTGGGTCCCCTCTGATATTTCTTTTCTCTAGTATTTTTTATATATTCAATAAAAAATCTCCGTGAAATTTCAGGTCAATTGGAGCTCTGTAGAATAGGTATCTTTGATGTGGCTATTTCAAGTCCAGAATTCCAGCTGCCGGCATTCTCCCTCTTCATGTAAATCTTGCAAAATAAGAGAGAAAAGGCATAAGAATTGTACCATAAAGTGAAATAATGATTAAAAACATAATAATTATTCATAGGAAATCATGATGCAAATTGGATGTATCAACTCCCCCAAGCTTAGACCTCGCTTGCCCTCAAGCAAAAAGTCAAAATCGATAATCATGACCACATGTTTAGAGAGAGAGACGTCGATAAAAATAAAATACGGTCATGGAGCATCATGATCTTTATTATAACAACAATATATCATCATAAAACTTCTCATGAAAAAGTGACAATTCATCCACAAGTTAAAGTATGAACCATAAACCGAATTGAAAACTAACAAACTATGATCTCAGTCACTGAAGCAATTGCAATTCATCATATTATCAGAAAGAGTCTATGTAAGTGCTTTGTTTAGCAAGTTCACATACTCAACTATCATTTAGTCTTCTATGATTGCTGACACTCACGCCATACTTATGGAGCAAAAGTTTCAGTCGAACACATAGAAAGATAGGGGCTTATAATTTCGCCTCCCAACGTATTTACCTCAAGGGTAATGTCAACAATAATAACTCATAATCACCTATATTCAACTGGATATATATGCATGGATCAATCCCCACCACATGATGTTTGCCAAAAGAGAAAATAAAAATGGAATAGAGGAGAATACTATTGACTCTTGCATGAAAGTAAATACATAAAGTAAAAGATAGGCCCTTCGCAGAGGGAAGCAGAGGTTGTCATGCGCCTTTTGTTTTTGGATGTGCAAGCTCTTAATGTAAAGGAACATCACTTTATATTGCCCCTTGTGATAGCGACCTTTATTATGCAGTCTGTCGCTTTTATTGCTCCACCATCACAAGATCGTACAAAGCTTATTTTCCCTTATAATAAAAGTTCATACATATTTAGGAGCATTTTTTATTGCTTTTGCACCGATGACAACTTACTTGAAGGATCTTATTCAATCCATAGGTAGATATGGTGGACTCTCATGGCATGAAACTGGGTTTAAGGTTTTGGATGCACAAGTAGTATCTCTACTTGGTGCGGATTTTTGGCTAGCAGAGATAGGGGCAATCACCACATGTTAGAGGATCCAAAACAATATAACTTCTATGTGAATATAAGCAAACAAGACCCATTACGTTGTCTTCCTTGTCCAACGTCAACTAATTGACATAGAATATTTGATGGGGGCTCACAATCATAAAAGATGTCCAAGATAGTATATTTATATGTGAGACCTCTCTTCCTTTATTACTTTTTCATGAATTGCTACAATGACCAATGCTATGTTTGTCAACTTCCAACAAGTTTTATCAATTATACTTCTTTTATGTGAGGTCATCACTCCCCATGGGATTAGCATATGATCTTATTTTTATTCTTTCTTTATTTCTAAGATTGGATCATCAAAAGAAAAACACTCAACTCAAACTACTCTTTATTATATAACTTTCACACACGATTACATAGATAGATAGATCACAAAGCAAGCACTCGAAACTAAATCATACTAAAATTTTATTCCTCTAAATCACGAAATAACTAAGGATCGAACTAAGATAGATAATAATGATGAAAAATTGATGGTGATACGATACCGGGGCGCCTCCCCCAAGCTTGGCACAAGCCAAGGGGAGTGCCCATACCCGTGTACTCAAGTCTCCTTCTTCGGTGATGGTGGTGATGGTGAGGTGGTGGCTTGTCCTTCAACTTTAGCAAGTACTTCAGATTACGATTGATCCTTCGAAGGGCATGATTCTGCTCTTCTAACACAATAACTTCATGAGTAAGCGAAGTATTTTGAGCACAGATTGCTTCAACAACCCTTAATGCATTAATTTCAGATAAAGAGAGGTTATGCTGAAGAGTTTGCAGTATATCTCCCTTTTCTGTAGTTTTCTTCCTGTGTACGGCTTGATCTTCTTCTCCTTGAATCCGGTCCTCCGTGACCTTTCCGGGTTCCTCCTCCATAGCTGTGTCCTCCTCTCTAGACGACCACTCATAATATACTTCGCTGAAAGGACATTTGCTGGGTGAAGGTTGAACAATCCGGTGCTTGGTGTGGAGTCTTCGGGGAGCCATGGCGATCTAGATCTGTCAAAAAAATAGCCCAAAACAAGAACAGAGGAGAAACTTGCGATACGGTGGTCAAAACATACGGGAGTATATATAAAGATTTTTTATCTTGCAAAACAAGCATACGGGAAGAAAACAGAGTCGGGAAGGCACACGTGGGGCCCACAAGGCATCACGGCGCGCCCCGGGGGGGTCACGCCATGTTGCCTTGTGGGTGACTCGTGGGTCCCCTCAGCTGTTTCTTATTTTGGTAATTTTTCTAATATTCCAAAACTGACAGAAATAATTTTTATGGAATTTTTGGAGTCGGTTTACTTACCGTATCACATACCTACCCCTTTTCAAGGTTCTGGACCGTTCCGGAAGGACTCTTCTATGTGCTCTTCCGGTGTAATTGTTTCAATAATATTAGTTTCAACATTAATGGGAGTACCTGAAATATAATGCTTAATTCTTTGCCCATTCACCACTCTCGGATTATTGCCTTCGGAGTTGTTTATTTTGATGGCTTCGGAGCGATAAACTTCTTCGATGATATATGGTTTTTCCCATTTAGAGAGAAGTTTTCCTGCAAAAAATCTTAAATGAGAATTGTATAATAGAACATGATCACCTACTTTGAACTCCCATTTTTGAATTCTTTTGTCATGCCATCTTTTAACTTTTTCTTTAAACAACTTAGCATTTTCATAGGCTTGGGTTCTCCATTAATCTAAAGAGCTAATATCAAATAACCTCTTCTCACCGGCATGTTTAAAATCATAGTTAAGTTCTTTAATTGCCCAATATGCTTTATGTTCTAACTCAAGAGGTAAATGACATGCTTTTCCATAAACCATTTTATACGGAGACATACCCGTAGGATTTTTATATGCAGTTCTGTAAGCCCATAATGCATCATCAAGTTTCTTCGACCAATTCTTTCTGGATCTATTAACGGTTTTTTGCAAAATCTATTTTATTTCTCTATTAGTTAATTCAACTTGACCACTAGACTGAGGATGATAAGGAGATGCAACTCTATGATTAACATCATATTTAGCAAGCAATTTACGGAAAGCACCATGAATAAAATGTGAACCACCATCAGTCATTAAATATCTAGGGACTCCAAACCTCGGGAAAATAACTTCTTTAAGCATTTTAATTGAAGTGTTGTGATCAGCACTACTAGTTGGAATAGCTTCTACCCACTTAGTAATGTAATCAACAACAACTAAAATATGAGTATACACATTGGATTTAGGAAAAGGTCCCATATAATCGAAACCCCAAACATCAAATGGTTCAATAACAAGTGAATAATTCATAGGAATTTCTTGACGTCTACCAACATTACCAATTCTTTGACATTCATCACAAGAAAGGACAAACTTTGCATCCTTGAAAAGAGTAGGCCAATAAAAACCAGATTGTAATACCTTGTGTGCAGTTCGGTCTCCCGCATGGTGTCCTCCATATGCCTCGGAGTGACACTTACGTGGGATTTGTTCCTGTTCATGCTCAGGTACACAACATCTAATAATACCATCTACTCCTTCTTTATATTGATGTGGGTCATCCCAAAAGTAATGTCTTAAATCAAAGAAAAACTTTTTCTTTTGTTGATATGTAAAGCTAGGTGGTATATATTTAGCAACAATGTAATTAGCATAGTCTGCATACCAAGGAGTATTACGAGAAGCATTTATCACAACTAATTGTTCATCAGGGAAATCATCATTAATAGGAAGTGGGTCATCAAGAACATTTTCCATTCTAGACAACTTATCAGCTACGGGATTCTCAGCTCCCTTTCTATCAACAATATGCAAGTCAAATTCTTGTAGCAAAAGAACCCACCTAATAAGTCTAGGTTTAGCATCTTTCTTTTCCATAAGGTATTTAATAGCAGCATGATTAGTGTGAATAGTAACTTTGGAATCAACAATGTAAGATCTAAATTTATCACATGCAAACACAACTGCTAAAAATTCTTTCTCAGTAGTAGCATAATTTCTTTGAGCATTGCCTAGGGTTTTACTGGCATAATAGATAACATTTAATTTCTTATCAACTCTTTGTCCTAGAACAACACCAATAGCATAATCACTAGCATCACACATAATTTCAAAGGGTAGGTTCCAATCAGGTGGTTGAACAATAGGTGCAGAAATTAAGGCTTTCTTACGTACTTCAAAGGCTTCTACACAATCCTCATCAAAAACGAATGGAACATCTTTTTGTAAGAGATTGGTAAGAGGTCTAGAAATCTTAGAAAAATCTTTTATAAACCTTCTATAGAAACTAGCATGACTAAGGAAACTTCTTATACCTTTGATATCTTTAGGACATGGCATTTTCTCAATAGCATCAACTTTAGCTTTATCAACTTCAATACCTCTTTCAGAAATTTTATACCCAAGGACTATACCTTCATTCACCATAAAGTGGCACTTCTCCCAATTCAAGACAAGATTAGTTTCTTCACATCTCTGCAAAACTCGATGAAGGTTGCTCAAGCAATCATCAAAACAAGTTCCGTAAACGGAGAAATCATCCATGAAAACCTCAACAATCTTTTCACAAAAGTCAGAGTATATAGCAGTCATACATCTTTCAAAGGTAGCAGGTGCATTACATAAACCAAAAGGCATACGATGATAAGCATAAGTTCCAAAAGGACAAGTAAAGGTGGTTTTCTCTTGATCTTCAGGTGACACAGGTATTTGAGAAAAACCAGAATAACCATCTAGGAAACAAAACTGTGTATGCTTAGACAATCTTTCTAACATTTGATCAATAAAAGGCAAGGGGTAATGATCTTTTCTAGTAGCTTTATTTAATTTCCTGAAATCAATTACCATCCTATAACCTGTTATAATTCTTTGTGGGATGAGTTCATTTTTATCATTAGGAACAACGGTAATACCTCCTTTCTTAGGGACATAATGAACAGGACTTACCCATCTACTATCGGCTATGGGATAAATTATACCTGCTTCCAGAAGCTTTAATATTTCAGTTCTTACCACATCCTTCATTTTAGGATTCAGCCTTCTTTGATGATCAACAACGGGTTTAGCATCTGGCTCCATATGAATTTTATGCCGACATAAAGTGGGACTAATGACCTTAAGATCACCGAGAGTATATCCAATAGCGGCATGATGCTTCTTCAGAGTTTTAAGTAATCTCTTTTCTTCATGCTCTGAAAGGTTAGCACTAATAATAACAGGATATATCTTCTTTTCATCGAGATAAGCATATTTAAGAGTATCTGGTAATTGCTTCAATTCAAACACAGGATCACCCTTGGGTGGAGGTGGATCTCCCAAGGTTTTAACAGGTAAATTATGTTTAAGGATAGGTGCTTGTTTAAAGAATAATTCATCTATTTCATTTCTTTCATTCATATTCATATCATTCTCATGCTCTAACAAATATTGTTCTAAAGGATCAGTAGGAGGTACAACAATAGAAGCAAGACCAATAATTTCATCCTTGTTAGGTAATTCCTTATCATGAGGTTGTCTACAAAATTTAGAGAAATTGAACTCATGAGACATCTCACCAAAATTAACACTAACAATCTCTTTAGTGCAATCAATCTTAGCATTAACAGTATTCAAGAAGGGTCTACCAAATATAATGGGACAAAAATCATCTTGTGGTGATCCAAGAACAAGAAAGTCAGTAGGGTATTTGATCTTACCACACAAGACTTCAACATCTCTAACAATCCCAAGTGGTGAAATAGTATCTCTATTTGCAAGCTTAATAGTAACATCAATATCCTCAATCTCAACAGGTGCAATATCATTCATGACTTCTTGATAAAGAGTAAACGGAATAGCACTCACACTAGCACCAATATCACATAAACCATGATAGCAATGATCTCCAATTTTAACAGAAATAACAGGCATGCCAACTACAGGTTTGTTTTTATCTTTAGTGTCAGGCTTAGCAATTCTAGTTGCTTCATCACAAAAATATATGACATGTCCATCAATATTATCAACCAAAAGATCTTTAGCCATTGCAACACTAGGTTCAACTTTAATTTGTTCAGAAGGTCTAGGTACCCTAATATTACTCTTATTAACCATAGTTGAAGCTTTAGCATGTTCCTTAATCCTAACAGGGAAAGGAGGTTTCTCAATATAAGCAGTAGGCACAACTGGATCAACATGGTAAATGATTGTTTCTTCTTTAACACTAACAGGTTCTTCATTCAATTCAATAGGTGGATGATATTTAAACCATTTCTCCTTAGGGAGATCAATATGAGCAGCAAAAGATTCACAAAAGGTAGCTACTATCTCAGAGCCAAGTCCATATTTACTACTAAACTTACGAAAAGCATCAGTTTCCATAAAAGATTAAACACAATCAACCTCAAGATTTACACGTGACTCATTAACTTTGTCGATTTCCCAATCTTCAGAGTTACGTTTAATTATTTCTAGAAGATCCCATCTGGATTCAATAGTTCTCTTCATAAAGGAACCAGTAGAATAAGTATCGAGCATGGATCGATCATTATGAGAAAGCCGAGCATAAAAGTTTTGAAGAATTATTTCTCTTGAGAGCTCATGATTGGGGCATGTGTGCAACATATACTTAAGCCTCCCCCAAGATTGAGCGATACTTTCTCCTTCACAAGGCCAAAAATTATATATATAATTCCGATCACGATGAACCAAATGCATAGGATAAAATTTCTGGTGGAATTCCAGCTTCAACCGGTTCCAGTCCCATGTTTCAGTATCATCACATAGCCTATACCATGTCAATGCCTTTCCCTCCAAAGATAAAGGGAATACTTTCTTCTTAACTCCATCTCCGGATAAACCTGCAAGCTTAAACAATCCACAAATTTCATCCACATAGATCAAGTGCATATCAGGATGTATCGTTCCATCTCCTGCATAAGGATTAGCTAGCAGTTTCTCTATCATACCCGAAGGAATTTCATAATAAATATTTTCAGTAGGTTCAATAGGTTGAGGAGCAACTCTTATTGCTTCCGGTCGAGGTGAAGATACCCCAAACAAGCACCTCAAAGGATTACTTTCCATAGTGACAAGTGACAATAAATTTCAGCACGTAATATAAATGTTTCCTTACCAACTTCCACTCACCAAAGGCGCTTCACTCCCTGGCAACGGCGCCAGAAAAGAGTCTTGATGACCCACAAGTATAGGGGATCAATCATAGTCCTTTCAATAAGTAAGAGTGTCAAACCCAACGAGGAGCAGAAGGAAATGACAAGCGGTTTTCAGCAAGGTATTCTCTGCAAGTACTGAAAGTAGCGGTAACAGATAGTTTTGATAGCAAGATAATTCGTAACAAGTAACAAGTAGTAACGGTAACAAAAGTGCAGCAAGGTGGCCCAATCCTTTTTGTAGCAAAGGACAAGCCGGAACGAACTCGTTTAATAAGCAAAGCGTTCTCGAGGACACATGGGAATTTCATCTAGTCACTTTCATCATGTTTGTTGTGGCACCCCAGCTCAGAGGAACTGGAACATCCCGTATTCCAGCCCAGAGATCAAGTCTTCCGGAATACGGCACTGCTGGCATAGAACAGAACATCTCTTTATAACAATGAATATGGGTACAAGGGTCCTGATGAAACAAATGATTACATGGGCACGGCGACACTACGCCTGCTAAGGTAGCTCTATGCTAGCAGCAGAACAACACGTAGCAGCGGAATAATTTCTAGCAGCGGAACGGCGACGACGGTGATGGACTCCACTCCAAAGGGACACTGGCTGGGACACGTCCTAGCTCGCAGACTCGGGATCCTCGACAAGCAATCAATCACGGCATCACCTGCAATCTGGCATGACACGCCAGGTGAGTACTTTGAATGTACTCGCAAGTTCACAACAACCAAAAGCATCAAGGCAAGACAACAACATAGCATTAACAGGTTAAGTTATGAACAACTGCTATGATGTGGAGGTAACAATTAATCATGATATGATAAGGCTAGAATTACTGATAGTCCATCATCTTGGGTTACATGAACCATCTGTAACACCCTGGATTTTGTTTTTTCTTTTATTTGGAGTTATTTGGATTTATTGAATGTTTTATTTGCATTTGGGTTTTTCCAGTCATTTCTTTTGGACTTACCACTTGGATTTATTTTTGATTTTCTTCCAAGTGGGTTCTTTCATCCATAAACCCTCCCTAGACCTCATCCCTCCCATAATAATGCCATTGGGTATTTTTATTTAATGGCATTATATGCTTTTTCTCTCTGAAAATGCCTATTTTCCCACAGAGCTTTGAAGCAACCCCTATTTTTATTTGCCCAGAAAATTCCTAGAAAATTCCCAAATATTCTTTGGGTCATGCCTCACCTTCCTATGCAAAAAGATCCCATGGTCATTTGGAAAACTTTAGCCCAGGAAAATATTTTTGCTTCTGGACAGAAAAGTCACTTTGTGAAGCAACTATATTATTCCTTGATCTTTTTAATATGAAATTTTTACCACTTAATGACCTTCCTAATTAATGCTTAAACGCCTAAAACCAGCCCTAGAATCTCAGCCATTTGTCCTCGGCACTTGGAGCAAGTTTCTGTCCAGAAACTTTTCTTCTTTCTCTTGTCACCTCCATTGCACCATTTGGCAAGCCCAGCGCGTTTCTTGGCAAAGTGTTGAAGGGACAACACCGTAGACATGCTTTGGCAGCGCCGAAAGCCACCCCCGTGCCAGTGCACGTGGTGACCGCGTGCGGGCAGGGTGCAGTGCATGCGCTCTGCGCGCTCTGCCCGACGGGTTCGATCGGCCGCCGTCCAACCTCTCCTCTCCCGCCACCGCAACATGTCTAATCCACTCCTGGTACACCCATTCATCCCCCCAGCACCTCCCTGACCTTCCCCGGCGCCGAAAGGGGGCACGGCGGAAGCGGCCACGGCGCTAGCCGACGGCACAGTGGCTTGCACGCGCGCCCTGTTCCTCCTTAGTGCGCCTGCGCTCGAGCCCGTGAGCAAGCACTATGCTTGGCCTCACCTGCGTCGTCTCCTTGCTCGCCCGAGACCTCACCGCCCCCAGGTCGCCCTCCCGCTCAGCTCCGGCGGAGCCCGAACCCTGCCTCGCCTCTTCCTATAAATAGAGCTCCTCCCCGACCGTTCTAGCCATCCCAAACCTCCTCTCCACTCTCAAATCGATCACTAGTAGCTGGTGGCAACGCCGAGAAGGCCCTTGGCCTTCAAATCTCGTCGGCGACCGCCGCGGATCCCCCTCCTCCGTTCACTCATCCTAGTCCACCTCCGCTTCAATCACTGCCACCAACGAGACCGTAGCAACCTCCTGAGCATGACGGTATCAAGAACTCACCAGATTGTCGCCGGAAACGCCGACTCCGATCAGCTCTGCCGCCGCCGTCTCTGGAGAAGATCGCCGCGACGCCGTCCGACCTCCTCAGCTCGAGTTTCGGGTACGTGTGTGACCGTCTCGCCGAGCTAAACCCATTCCCCTCCTCTCCGGTGATCGCCGACGTCTCCTCGCCAGAGAAATGCCAATGACAGCGCCGCCACCCTCTGTTTCTCTCTCTCTCTCTATTTAATCCTGACAACGGGCCCCACCTGTCATTCTCTCTCTTGCTCCTGAACCGGTACGTAAGTGGAGGCGTAATCTCAAAATACGCCTTCGACGTGGCCGCTCGGTTAAATTCTTTGAAATGGAAATTTTGACCAGATTCTAATCCAACTTTGACCTGCAATAACTTTTAATCTATAAGTCCAAATGATTTGATTCTTTTTGCTACTGGTTTGTAAAATTACAAAGTTTCTGTTGGCCAAATTTCAGAATTTTTCTTGCTGTTGAGAATTTCTGGTGCAATAAACAGTGTTATGTGACATTTTCTTTTTGCATTTAATTTAATTTCAGAAGAACCTAGTTGTGTTGGAGAAGGCCAGGAGTACTGTGACACTCCTCTGAACCAAGGCAAGCCACACCATTCATATGCAAGGATGGCATTGCAATGACTTGGTTTAATTGAATTAAATTCATCCTTTATTCACTATTTAAAATAACTTGTTACCTAAAGCTTATTGCATAAACTTTATCCTGTCATGTTGCTAATTTATGCAGTAGGATACATGCTTTCTTGCTAGTGTGCAGTAGATATCATGGCATATACTCATATGACAACATGATGCATTTGTTATTCATGATCATGACCCGTGCATCCATTCATACACTATGGCTCGAATCATTTTCTTTTCAAGTTAAACTTGATAATAATCCAACTTGAACATGCTGTTGATCGAGTCATGGTGCCACCGAATCGAGCTCACCAGTGCAACCACACTTGCCTGGATGGGGAGGCCCTAATGCGGTCTATTGTCATGCCTCTCGCCGGTGCCTCCTACGAGGGAAGGTTGTGCTCTGGTGCTACCTTGGCCCGATAGGCAGTCATAACCTTGAGGACCCGAGTTTTGATGGTACCAAGGTCCCCGTTTGGGACAGTTTTGATGTTGGCCACGACGGTGGCAGCCACAGAGGTGGCGGGTGTCACATGTTGGCACCAGGGTCACCCAGGACATAGCCCAAAGGGGAGTTTGTCGGAGTGGCCGGGAGAGTGACATGCAATAGATTGATTTTGTCGGAATGTCGTTGGTCCACCCGAATGGGAGCACGAGGCCATGAGTTCCGTAGTGTGGGTACAGTGTACTAACCTCTGTAGAGTGTATAAACTATCGATAGCCGCGTCCTCAGATATGGACACAGTTCGTAGTAGGTCACACCGTGGGTCGACAGATATAATTAACTTGCACACTAAGCTTCACAAGATAGCACATGCAGAAAATGGTGATCGAGGATCACTACGAAAGGTTTGCATGTGATCAAGTGAGGATCACGTTGGTAAGTGATGAACGGTGGTTACGCGGTAACCCCGAGATGGTAAGTTGGTCCAAGGGACCATGGCAATGTTTCACGCACACTTCATGATAGTATCATGCTCATGCATTCAACTTGTTAAATGCCCTGTTATTGTTTGTCACACTTGTTTTGTTTGTTGTGAGCTTGCGAGTACATTCAAAGTACTCACCTGGCTTATCATGCCAGATGCAGGAGAAGCCGTGCAAGGAGTTGATGTCGAGCAGTATGTCGCGATCTAGGCCGTGTCCCAGCAGTGTCCCTGTGGAATGGAGTTCCGCTACCTCGTCGTTCCGCTGCCGCGTAGTAGTAGTTCCCTCATCATCGAGGCCCCTGCCATGTCTACTAAATAATGTACATAAGTGCAGCCGCACCGTGTGTGCCGCTTGGCCTCGCTCACCATGTAAGATGTGAACCCATGTTTCCGTTAAGAGATCAATAAAGCGGTTGTTTTCTGTACCAAGTTGTTGTGTATTGCCAGAAGACTTGATCTCTGGGCTGGCAATGCAAGGTAAACCGGTTGCTCTGAGCCGGGGTGCCACAACGCTTGGTATCAGAGCCGCGCTGACTGTAGGACGCCCTAGACAGCCGACGAGTTAGAAAACGGTAGTCTTAGTCTCGGTAGTGATTTAAGACCTGATTGTGCACTTGGGTGTTGCATTGCATGCATATAGCTTATTGTTAATGCTGACCAGCTAATGTCGTGAGTGTAGATGGCACCAGTCCCTTATCCATACCAGCCTGAGCCAACACCTTCCACTTTTCCGCACCTGCTTAGCAACGTATGGCGCCAACTCTACCCTGATGGCGATAACCCCATATACCAGGTGTACCGAGAGTAGCTCGCTGATGGCGTTTACGAGTATCACGCGGAGGTCATCATGCACAACAGTACCGTGGTGGGCACTTACACTCGCTCCACCAAGGGCAGGACTGCTTCTACACCCGACCAGGCGGTCCAGTTTGCAGCATTCGAGGCTCTCACTGACTTGCGCTATAATGAGGTTCAGATGCAGACTCACCCAGGTTTCTACTTCTATCCGTCCCTGTATGAGTCAGGACAGATCCGCTTCCCTTACATTAATCCGGAGTGCGACCGGTCAGCCAGCCACCTGTCTCGCTACATAACAGCGGGATATTTTCTGATCACCAGTCTAGCCCAGGAGCTGTGTAGGATCGAAAGTATGTCTAGAGGGGGGGTGATTAGACTACTTGACCAAATAAAACTTAACCTTTTCCCAGATTTTAGTTGTAGGCAGATTTTAGCAATAGTACATGTCAAGCATCACCCTACACATGCAATTCTAAGAGTATAGCAGCGGAATGTAACCAATTGCATATGTATATAGAGAGGGGGTAGGAGATTTCAAACGCAATGAAGACACGGCGGTTTTTGGCGTGGTTCCGATAGGTGGTGCTATCGTACGTCCACGTTGATGGAGGCTTCAACCCACGAAGGGTAACGGCTGCGCGAGTCCACGGAGGGCTCCACCCACGAAGGGTCCACGAAGAAGCAACCTTGCCTATTCCACCATGGCTTACGTCCACGAAGGACTAGCCTCACTCGGGGTAGATCTTCACGAAGTAGACGATCTCCTTGCCCTTACAAACTTCTTGGTTCAACTCCACATCTGGTTGGAGGCTCCCAAGCGACACCTAACCAATCTAGGAGACACCACTCTCCAAAAGGTAATAGACGGTGTGTTGTTGATGAACTCCTTGCTCTTGTGCTTCAAATGATAGTCTTCCCAGCACTCAATCACTCCTCACAGATTTGGCAATGGTGGAAGAAGGATTTGAGTGGAAAGCAACTTGGGAAAGGCTAGAGATCAAGGTTCAAATGGTAGGAATGTAATATCTTGATCTCAACACATGAGTAGGTGGTTCTCTCTCAGAAAATGTATGGTGGAAGTGTAGGCACGTTCTGATGGCTCTCCTTACTGAGAAGGATGGGGTGGAGGGGTATATATAGCCTCCACACAAAATCCAACCGTTACACACTTTTGACCCAACTCGGTGGCACCAAAACGATAATCTCGGTAGCACCGAACTGTGTAAAAGATATGAACTTTAGGAATCTCGGTGGGACCGATACGAACAACTCGGATGGACCGAAGTGCAATGGCTAGGGCAATCCTCATCTCGGTGGCACCGATTGCATTAACTCGGTAGGACCTAAGTGAAGCAATAAGGCAACAGAGAGTTGGCAAGCCATCTCGGAGAGACCGATTTGCAAACTCGGTGAGACCGAAGTAAATGCAAACGATTACAGAGAGTTGGCAAGGCCATCTCGGTGGGACCGAGATCCATTTCGGTGGATCCGATTTGTTAGGGTTTGGCAGTGGCTAAGTCTTGGATGAACTCGGTGAGGCCGGATTGGAAATTTCGGCGGGGCCGAGTTGGACTTTGGGTTTTGGACATATTTGGGATAGAGAGAGTGGTTGAGGGTTTAGGAATGCTGTCACTAAGCACTTGAGCAAAAATACCATTAAGCAACACCTCATCCCCTTTTAATAGTATTGGCTTTCCTATGGACTCAATGTGATCTTGGATCACTAAACCAAAAATGTAGAGTCTTGATCTTTGCCAATTCTTGTCCTTAGCATTTTGAGGGGTCCACATCTCTAGTCCATGCCATGCCAATCATTGAACATCCTGAAATCTTAATCTTGAATGGATATTAGTTCAATGAGATATATGTTGTTATGAATTACCAAAACCACCAAGGGAGCAAATGTGCTTTCAATCTCCCCCTTTTTGATAATTGATGACAACATATAGATCAAATCTTCGACAGATGATTAAGTAAATGAAATACATCGTCGCTTTGAGAAGTATGTGATAAGCAAGAGCTCCCCCTAAATTTGTGCATTATTAAAAATTTGCGTTTGAATGCAAATGCACAATCGATTAGGCTCATGGGTCACTCTTCCATGTCACATACATCTTGGTGGAGCGCGCAAAATGATATGATTGGAATAATAGGCACGCATCACCAACATAAGTAATTGATCATACAAGATAATAGTAGAGATAAACATGGAATATCACAATAGGCATAATATGATCAATCACCATCGTATCTCATAAGTATAAACGACAGAATATTGTAGCAGGCACACACATAACAAAGAGTATCAACAAACGATCAAACAAGTAGCAAACAAGTAGCAAAAGAAACTCTCGAAGCAAATAAAAAAACAAGAAACTCTCTCTCTCGAAGCCTATGATCTATACAAATCCTCCCCCTTTGGCAACAAGTACCAAAAAGTTCGAATCGTATAGCACTAGTCGGCTCTCTAGGCACGATCCTCCGAAGGCGATCTCCTGCTGGTGGCTCCGGTGTGCGTAGACGGCGTTGAGATGAGAGCGTCCGCGAATGCTTCTGCTGACGACTGCTGGACTGATGGAGTGGAGACCTGCTGTGGCACTGTGGCTGTGGCGGCTGGTGCAGATACTGTGGTCCGTGGATCCACAACTGGTATCGCAGCTGACCTGGCAGCCCTAGGCACTGACTGAAACTGCTCTGTAGTCGGTCTCTCATCTTCACTGTCATCTGATCTGGCAAGCTTGACAGCATCGACATCTCCTTGCAGTTGTTCCACTGAAGTCTGAATCTCAGTCACTTTGACATCCAAGTCATGAAACTTTGTCTCAATAATCCGCTCAAAACTAGCCTGGGTCTGGGTGAGGTTGGCCAGACTTCGCTCAATCCTCAGAGTGGCTTCAAGCAGATATTGCATTTGATCTTTTGGTGTCTTGAGATTCGCAATTGGAGCATTGGGAGCTGCTGCTTCCTGAGCTGCTTTAGCTTCCTGTGCTTTGCGGATTTCCTCTTGAGCTTGGGCAGAAGTGGGATGCGAAGGATCCATCACTATGACATTGTCCTCAAAATCTGGACGGAGTGGCAAATGCTCTCGATCAAGAAGATACGTGCTGGTTCCAACCTTGGAATTGATCAACAACTGAATATGTGGAGCATAACCACACGATCTCTTCTGATCTGCTGCTGTCCTCTTGATAGTCTCTACTATCAGGCTCATCACCTTGAATTTCTGAGGTGTATCGAATAAATGCAGCAAGTTGATGGAGTGGCCACGAATCATCTTATCATCTCCTGACTTGGGTAACAAGGTGTACCGCAAGATTGTGTTTGAGGTGGCCAGTCCTGGTAGCAAATGCTTCACTGATCCAAGCTTGTGAGTCTCAAGATCCTCCTGGGGAATAGCAGTGTACATGTTCTTCATGGAATTGTGATCAAACTTGAGCTTGGCATAAACATCATAATCATCATCCTCTTCCTTGGGTGCACCAAGAAGATTTGCCCACTCAGAAATAGTTGATTGATATCTAATGCCCTCAGTCATCCACACTATGCGACCATCTGGATAGAAATGTGCCGTGGAGTAGAATTGCATGACCATCTCGTCATTCCACTTAGTCAATTTCTTCCCAACAAATTCATCAACACCTGCAATTCTGAAACTCTCATGGACGTGGGGGAAATAGTCCTCGTTCTCATCGATGTATTCCCAATCCACCCATCTCATGTCACTGACTATGGGCTTCTTGTCAAGCAATACTGTCTCATAGAAATCCTGTTGCTCACGGGTGTGAAAACGATAATCACAAGCAGTCCTCCTTCTGATAGCATAAGGATCTGACAATCTCCATTGACGCAGTCCTTTGTCCTTTCTCAACATCATGTTCTCAGCTACTGGGTGTGCATTGTCATGTTCTGGTATCTTGGGCTTCAATTTTCTGAGCACTAGAGGCTCTTCATCAACAGTTGATTCAGGCACTGGGGCCTTGTTCTTCTCTGCAGCAGATATGTTTCTGGTTGATCTCTTGGGTGCTGGTGCCTTAGGCTTTGACTTGGGAGGTGCAGCAGTCTTGATAGCATCAGACATGAGCTTCTGTGCTTTTGCAGGGGGTGCAGCAGCTGGCTCTTCCTCCTCTTCTTCTTCCTCATCAATCATCATAGTAGGTCTGCCAATCACTCGGGCAAAAGATTTCCTTACCCTTTTCTTCTTGGCACCTGCAGCTGCCTCACTAGGCTCTTGCATAGTCTTCTGAGGTACTTTCCTCACAGCTGTTCTTTCCTTGACAGAAGTAGGCTTTGTGCTGTACTCCTTAGCTAGCACTACTCTCTTCTTCTTTTGTGCAGTTTCACTTGCAACAAAGTCCTCATCCTCACTATCTAAGGTTTTCTTCTTCCGTGTTCTGGTTGCAGCTTTAGGAAGATCTGGAGAGCTTCTCTCTCCCTCATAGTAACTTTCATTATGGCTTGATCCTTCACTTTGCTCTTCATGCTGCTCTGACCTGTTCTGACTGTCACTGACATCAGACATCTTGCTGAGCTGACCCTGTGAATAGATAGGTATGGGTAGAGTAGATGAGTCATCACAAAAAGCAGATTGTTTTTCATAAAAAATGAGTTCAAACTTTAGTTCTAGGTTTTCACAGAATGCAGTTCGGACGGACCGAGTTGGTAATCTCGGTGACACCGAAGCACACTACAGAGACATGGCACGCCATTTCGGTCAGACCGAGATGGGTTTCGGTGGCTCCGAGATGCTAGGGTTTCACTGAGACGTTACTTTCGGTCTTACCGATTCGCACAACTCGGTGGCACCAAGATGTACTTGTGCTATGGCCAGGGCCAAATCGGTGGGACCGAAAATTCCTATTCGGTCGGTCCGAGATGCATTCGGCGGAAACCTAACCCTAAATTTTTTGCTCGAATCTCGTTCAAACGAACTAATCTGGTGGAAAGTGAATTGCATTCGTGGCAAGATTACAGGCAATCCAATCATGCATTGAATTGGAAAAGGGAAGCACGAAAGGGATCGAAACTCACCCTAACTCGGTGGAGTTCCTCTACGGCGGCAACGGCGGTGGAGATTACAATTAACGGCGACGGAGTCCTGCGGCGAGAGTGCACAGGCGACGACGGCGACGATCCGAAGACCAAAGGGGCGGCAGAAAAGGGGCGCGGGCGCGTGACGTTTGAAGAAATTTTCAACCGCACGGTTCGCTGGGAATATATACCCATTCGCTGTCGGTGGCACCGAGCGGAACAAATCGGTAGCATCGAGACGTGCAACTGCTTGCAGTTATAGCAACTCGGTCCGACCGAGTTGGTCTAATCGGTAGCACCGAGATGAAAACCTAGATCAATCTAAATGCTTTCGGTTCGACCGAGTTTGAGTGGGTTGGTCTGACCGAAATCAATTAGAAGGTTTTGGAGGTTCAGCCCTTTCAGATCGGTGGCTCCGAGTGCTCCTCACCCGGAGGGTCCGAAAATGACTTGTTCAATTTTTGTGATGCAACAAGAATAGAATTTGAGACAAGAAAGCATAGATAGCTAGAGAAGGTTCTTAGGCATTCTTGTACATCCACTTGGCCAAAAAAACCAAGACAATCAAAACAACAAATGGATGTCCTCGAATGATGAAAACATGCAAATCAACATGCTCACACAATAAGATAGCAAATGAAATATGTGTCAAACATGCACAACCAATTCTAGCATCTATCAAGCAATGGCGATGACTAGGTCATCTATATATGAGTATATTGACTTAGGAGCCAAATGAGAACATTTGATCATAGGTCATACTCATCGTTTAAGCACAAGTGGGGTTACCACTTTTACATAAAGCATTAATGTGTTCACACCATTAGAGTTGCTTTAGCTCAATTGTTTAGAGCAAAGCTCCCCCTAGATGTGATATCCCCCCTAAGAGGGTTGAACTAACCTTGGGTTTTGTCGATGATGACTACATGTAGATGTTGAAGATGTGGATGCTCAATGTTGATGTAGACCATCAAGAGTTGGGAGCAATCCTTTGGAGTTATGTGCTTTCAATACCAACATGGGTTAGTCCCACGCAAGGAACATACAAGGATATCCATAGACATAGAGTGAAATACACATATGATGATGTACATGAATGCATTGATTACCTTGTCCCTTGCCTTACCAACAAGAGGGTTTGTGACTCCATGAACTAGTGCAAAATGTGGAAGTTGGTTGCACAAGTTCTTGCCATAAGGAATATGAGTGAAGTTTGTTGGCGGAGTCACCCTCAAGAACTCTCTAGTTCTTCTTCTTTTGGACCCACATCAACTTGATGGGAATCCTTGGAGTTGTAGTAGCACTTGATGAAGTAGAACTTGATGAAGTCTTGGGAACCCACTTGACCATGGCTTGAGGAGCTTCTTCAAATGAATCAATCTCTTCTTGAAGCTTGTCCTTGCCTTTTAGCTTGTGGTCTTGTGGTGGAAGGTCTTCTTGAGCTTGTGTTCCCTTGAAGGAAGTAGGGTCATACTTCTCTTGTTGAGGAACAAACTTCGTCTTGGGGTATTGACCTTCTTCCCATTCAACTCCATCGGCATTGAACTTTCGTTCAAAACCAACACCTTGGTTCTTTCGATGCCTTCCTTGCTTGCGTACAATTTCCTCAAATTGTTTACTCCCGGCAAGGCTCTTGTAGACACCTTTTTCTATAATTCCTTTCAATAGCATATTTTCTTGCTCAAGTGTAACTTGGCTAAGAGAATCATTAGTGGAATCAATAGAACTACTAGAAGCAACAATATTGGATTTAGCATTGTTATTGTTACTACTAGAGGTAGAACCATTTTTACCCTTGTTGCTAGTTTGCTTAGGTTTAACTTGTGGCATAAAGGTAGACAAGAGTAAATGCTTGGCAAGATATGAAGAACTCTTCTTTCGAAGATCGTCATTGATAGCTTTAAGAAACTCATGCTCTTGCTCTAAATTTAGCTTCTCGAAGCGTAGCTTCTCATGAGTTCTTAGAAGTTCTCTATGATCCTCTTGAGTTGTTTCATGAGCTAACTTAAGAGCATTTAGTTCTTTAGTTAGGCGCTCAATCTCCTTCGTAGCATTGTCACTCGTTTCCTCTTGACTATCATGATTACTAGCATTTTCATTATAGCTCACATCACTAGCCCTATCAACAAGTAAATCATCATCACCAAGCAAATCATCTTCATCACTATTAAAATCAAGATACTCGGGGTGTGATACCTTAGGGCCTTTTGCCATGAAGCATCTTCCAATTCCTTCATTTGGTGAGTCAAATAGATCGTAGGAGTTGGATGACACAAGTGCAAGTCCTGCAACACCTTCATCTTGACTATAGTCGGAGTTGGAGTGATAACTTCTCTCGGAGTGGTTGTCGGAATCGGAGCCGGAAATCCATTCACCAACATGAGCTTGATGTCTTCTTCTTGTGTAGCTCCTTGATGACTTGTCCTTCCTCTCCGAATCCTTGCTTCTTCGAGAGTGTCTTGTTCATAATAATCATCTCTACTCCTTCTCTCCTTACGAGGTGATTCATCTCTTCTATGTCTTCCTCTTGGTGATTCGTCTCTTTTCTTGTAGGGAGCCATACACTCATTTGAGTAGTGTCCGGGCTTTCCACAATTGTAGCAATTACGGTCACGACTTGATGATCTTCTCTCATAATGTCTTGAGCTAGAGCTTCTTTCTTTTCCTTTGTTCTTGTAGAACTTGTTGAACCTTTTCACCATTAGGCTTATCTCTTCATTGGATACTAGCTGGTCACTTGAAGTTGTTGGAGCATCGGTTGAGGTTTTGTAAGCACCACTTGACTTGTTGTGCAGCTCCTCTTTGTCCTTGAGCGACATTTCATGAGCGACAATCCTTCCAATGACTTCCGTGGGCTTGAGATCTTTGTAATTTGGCATCATTTGGATCAATGTGCAGACGGTATCATATTTTCCATCCAAAGCTCTAAGTATCTTCTTGATGATGAATTTGTCGGTCATCTCTTCACTTCCTAAGTCGGCAATCTCATTTGTGATGAGAGCAAGCCTAGAGTACATCTCTGCGACTCCTTCACCATCCTTCATCTTGAACTTATCAAGTTGACTTTGGAGCACATCCAACTTAGATTCCTTGACGGACTCGGTACCCTCATGCATATCAACCAAAGTATCCCAAATTTCCTTTGCATTTTCGAGGCGGCTGGTTTTGTTGAATTCTTTGGGACATAAACCATTGAATAGAATGTCACAAGCTTGAGCATTGTATTGCAACATCTTCAATTCTTCCGGGGTTGCTTCACGATCTGGTTCCTTGCCATCCTCAAAGAAGTCACCTTGCAAGCCAACATGAACAACAGCCCAAACGGCAGGGTTATGACCAAGAATATGCATTTTCATCTTATGTTTCCAACTAGCAAAGTTTGTACCATCAAAATATGGACCTCTACGGTGATAGTTACCCTCACTAGACGCCATACTCTCCTAGGTTGTGAAACCAAGGCTATGATCACCAAAGCTATGGAAATCAAGGCTTACGGAGACCAAAGCTCTGATACCACTTGAAGGATCGAAAGTATGTCTAGAGGGGGGGGGGGTGATTAGACTACTTGACCAAATAAAACTTAACCTTTTCCCAGATTTTAGTTGTAGGCAGATTTTAGCAATAGTACATGTCAAGCATCACCCTACACATGCAATTCTAAGAGTATAGATGCGGAATGTAAGCAATTGCATATGTATATAGAGAGGGGGTAGGAGATTTCAAACGCAATGAAGACACGGCGGTTTTTGGCGTGGTTCCGATAGGTGGTGCTATCGTACGTCCTCGTTGATGGAGGCTTCAACCCACGAAGGGTAACGGCTGCGCGAGTCCACGGAGGGCTCCACCCACGAAGGGTCCACGAAGAAGCAACCTTGCCTATTCCACCATTGCTTACGTCCACGAAGGACTAGCCTCACTTGGGGTAGATCTTCACGAAGTAGGCGATCTCCTTGCCCTTACAAACTTCTTGGTTCAACTCCACATCTGGTTGGAGGCTCCCAAGCGACACCTAACCAATCTAGGAGACACCACTCTCCAAAAGGTAATAGACGGTGTGTTGTTGATGAACTCCTTGCTCTTGTGCTTCAAATGATAGTCTTCCCAGCACTCAATCACTCCTCATAGATTTGGCTATGGTGGAAGAAGGATTTAAGTGGAAAGCAACTTGGGAAAGGCTAGAGATCAAGGTTCAAATGGTAGGAATGGAATATCTTGATCTCAACACATGAGTAGGTGGTTCTCTCTCAGAAAATGTATGGTGGAAGTGTAGGCACGTTCTGATGGCTCTCCTTACTGAGAAGGATGGGGTGGAGGGGTATATATAGCCTCCACACAAAATCCAACCGTTACACACTTTTGACCCAACTCGGTGGCACCGAAACGATAATCTCGGTAGCACCGAACTGTGTAAAAGATATGAACTTTAGGAATCTCGGTGGGACCGATACGAACAACTCGGATGGACCGAAGTGCAATGGCTAGGGCAATCCTCATCTTGGTGGCACCGATTGCATCAACTCGGTAGGACCGAAGTGAAGCAATAAGGCAACAGAGAGTTGGCAAGCCATCTCGGAGAGACCGATTTGCAAACTCGGTGAGACCGAAGTAAATGCAAACGATTACAGAGAGTTGGCAAGGCCATCTCGGTGGGACCGAGATCCATTTCGGTGGATCCGATTTATTAGGGTTTGGCAGTGGCTAAGTCTTGGATGAACTCGGTGAGGCCGGATTGGAAATTTCGGTGGGGCCGAGTTGGACTTTGGGTTTTGGACATATCTGGGATAGAGAGAGTGGTTGAGGGTTTGGGAATGCTGTCACTAAGCACTTGAGCAAAAAGACCATTAAGCAACACCTCATCCCCTTTTAATAGTATTGGCTTTCCTATGGACTCAATGTGATCTTGGATCACTAAACTAAAAATGTAGAGTCTTGATCTTTGCCAATTCTTATCCTTAGCATTTTGAGGGGTCCATATCTCTAGTCCATGCCATGCCAATCATTGAACATCCTGAAATCTTAATCTTGAATGGATATTAGTTCAATGAGATATATGTTGTTATGAATTACCAAAACCACCAAGGGAGCAAATGTGCTTTCAAGCTGACCCGCATTCGAGGTGAGCTAGCTGCCGCTCGATCTGCTTTCGCTCCACCTCTGCTTATCCACACATCACTTGTTCCTCTAGCTACATTACCCCCATCCACACCAGTGATCCCCACGCCCTCCCAGAGTAGCTCAGGCACTTCGGTAGTGAATCCCCATGAGTCCCCAGCCCAGTGGACTATGCTTCTCGCTACCCCAGCCGCTCCGATGCTGCGGAGTCACCCTGCTCCAGATCCTGAGGGGGAGTCTTCCCGTCAGCGTCGTCGTGTTTCCTTTGCTCCGGATGTATCCGTTATCAGTTCCGGTTCAGAGTCCGACACCGAGGAGACACCAGCAGGACCGTCAGTGTGCCAGTGCGATCCCGATCGTCGCATGTAGACGAGTATGATGGGGTGTTTGGTTGTAGGCATGTAGTAGTACGATCCATGCGGTTGCCCTGCTATGTACGTTGGATGATGTATTGTATAATTATGTTGCTTTCTGTTATTCGCTTTGGCTTTTCTCGTTTTCTTTTCCGGGTTTGTTGCTTCACCTCCCTATTTTTCGTTTTCCCCTAATGGATGTTGCTCATCTCCATGCTTCGTATTGGGAAACATGTATAGGATGACAAGGTGTGGCAGTAACTGTTATGGTGGTGACGATACTCCAGTTCGTCGATCCGCCAGGCAAGCAGGACATTCTCCGGAACCATATCAGCCACCACCTCCTCCACCTCAAGCACCCACAACAGAACAGATTATGCGGATGTTTGAAGAGAAGAGGAACCAAGATCTGATGGAATTCTTGAGGAGCATGCAGACTGTGGTTGGGCGGAATAATCACAATGGTAATCACTCCAAGCTGTCAGACTTTCAGAGGACCAAACCACCGAGTTTCAGTCAAGCAGTAGACCCGATGGAAGCCGATGATTGGTTGAGGACTATTGAAAAGAAGCTGGAAATTGCTCGCACAGAAGATGCTGACAAGGTGCCCTTCGCCACTCATTATCTTGAAGGACCAGCTGCTATATGGTGGGACAATGCCAAAGTTATGTGGCCTGCTGAAGACGAGATCACTTGGGATAAATTCAAAGACAAATTCCGCAAGTATCACATTCCTGCCGGTATCATGAAGGTCAAGCAGCGAGAATTTCTCATTCTTACCCAAGGAACCTCGACTGTAAGTGAATATTTAAACAAGTTCAATCACTTGGCCCGTTACTCCACTCATGATGTGGCCACTGAAGAACGGAAGATAGATCGGTTCCTCGGAGGGCTCAACCTTACCCTCCGATGTGCACTCAGCATGCTAGACTTCCCCGACTTCCAAACTTTGGTGAACAAGGCACTCATTGCCGAAAGGGAACACAGACTGGTTAATGATCATAAGACGGCCTATGAAGACCGCAAACGCAAGTTTGAACCCAAGAAGGAAGGGCAAGTTTTTCAGAAGGTTCGTACTTGGCAGCAACCTCAGTTTGAGTTCAAGCCAACTTGGCAGCAGGGGAACATCAAGAATGAAAGTCAGATCAAGACTGTGGTCGCCAAGCCAAATAAGGAAGACTGTCAGCGTAACAATGCCTGTTTCACATGTGGGCAGAATGGGCATTACGCTAGGCAGTGTCCCAAGAACGGCAAGACACAAGTTAACCTGAAGCCTCAAGTCAATTATGTGGGACAATTCCCCAAACGAAGGTACATTCAAGGGCAAGTTCATCATATCTCCGCCGAAGAAGCCGCAGAAGTTCCCGAGGTGGTCATTGGTATGTTTCCTGTTAATGACATACCTGCAACAATTTTATTCGATTCCGGGGCTTCCCATTCTTTTATTTCGTGGAGTTTTGTTGCCCAACATCGCCTTCCCTATACTCTTTTGGACAAAGCTATGATGGTACAGTCCCCCGGATCCAGGCTCAAGACAAATATTGTATGCCGAGGGTTGAAAATATCAAAATATGGAGTCATCTTCCCCGCATCACTGGTATCCATTGAGTCTTCCACCTTGGATATTATTTTGGGGATGGATTGGTTGACAAGACACCAGGTCTGTATCAATTGCGCAACAAGAGAAGTCACGCTCATAAATCCCTCAGGTCAGTTCGCCCGATTCTATGCTGGTCGAGCCATACCAAAGAAAGGAATGGTTTATGCTGCCATTGCAACAGAAATGAATCTAGTCCCAGTGGTCTGTGAATTCCCAGATGTGTTTCCAGATGAATTGCCAGGTATGCCACCTGACCGGGAGTTGGAATTTTCTATTGAGCTTGTGCCCGGAACAGCACCAATTTACAAGAAATATTATCGAATGCCTTCGTCTGAACTAGTGGAGTTGAAAAAGCAATTGGATGAGATGCTCCAAAAAGGATATATCAGCCCCAGTTCCTCTCCTTGGGGTCCACCTGCAATATTCGTGGGCAAGAAAGACGGCGGTCTTCGGATGTGTGTTGACTATCGTGCTCTAAATGATGTCACCATCAAGAATAAATACCCGCTGCCCAGGATTGATGATTTGTTCGATCAACTCAGCGGAGCTCAAGTGTTCTCCAAGATTGATTTGCGCACCGGGTATCACCAGTTGAAAATCAGAAAAGAAGATATTCCCAAGACGGCATTCACTACACGGTACGGGCTGTACGAGTATACGGTCATGTCATTTGGACTGACCAACGCTCCTGCATTCTTCATGCACATGATGAACAAGGTATTCATGGACTTCTTGGATAAGTTTGTAGTGGTGTTCATTGATGACATCCTCATATATTCCAAAAGTGAAGAGGAGCACAAGCAACATCTCCGAGCAGTGTTGGAACGATTACGCGCTCATCAACTTTATGCCAAGTTCAGCAAATGCGAATTTTGGCTAAAAGAAGTGGGATTCCTTGGGCATACTCTTTCCGCTCAAGGAGTGGCCGTGGACCAAAGCAAAGTCACGGAAGTCCTGAAATGGAAGACACCGGTTTCAGTCACCGAAATCAGGAGTTTCTTGGGCCTGGCAGGATATTACCGTCGTTTCATTGAAGGCTTCTCAAAGATTGCCAAGCCAATGACGGAACTGCTCAAGAAAAATCAGAAGTTTATATGGACGGAAGCATGCGAGAACAGTTTCAATGAGCTCAAGACCCGGTTGACCACCGCTCCAGTATTGACTCTACCAAATATCTATCGGAGCTTCGACATCTATTGCGACGCATCCAGGCGTGGCATTGGATGTGTGCTTATGCAAGATGGAAAGGTCGTGGCCTATGCATCAAGACAGCTCTGACCCCATGAGGAGAATTATCCTACCCATGACTTAGAAATGGCAGCTGTGGTTCACGCCTTAAAGATTTGGAGGCATTACATCATCGGAAAGCGATGCCAAATCTACACCGACCACAAGAGTCTCAAATATATATTCACTCAACCGGACTTGAACCTCCGACAACGAAGATGGCTTGAGTTGGTCAAAGACTATGACCTGGGTATCAACTACCACCCAGGAAAAGCAAATGTGGTCGCCGATGCCCTCAGTCGCAAACCGGCTACCGCAAATTCATTACTCGAGCGTCTACACCCAGCACTCCAAGAAGAAATAGCTCAGCTCAATATGGTCTTATGTGATGCAATCTGCGCGGTTACCTTGGAAGTAACCCCTACCCTAGAAGACGAAATTCGAAAGGCTCAACCTGGTGACCCGATGTTACTAAAGATAATGACTCAAGTACGAGAAGGGAAGACGCCAGATTTCAACATTGATGACAAAGGTACACTCCGATTTCGAGATCGAGTATGTGTGTCGGACCTCGGAGGATTAAAACAACAAATTCTGAAGGAAGCCCACGAGTCCGCATACTCTATTCATCCCGGAGGCACTAAAATGTACCAAGACTTGAAGCAAACATTCTGGTGGGAAGGTATGAAGAAAGATATCGCCTATTACATCGCCTGTTGTGATATATGCAACAAGGTGAAGGCTGAACACCAGAAACCAGCCGGTCTACTTCAACCCTTACCCGTTCCGCAATGGAAATGGAATGATATCTACATGGATTTTATCGTGGGATTACCAAGGACACCACGAGGTAATAATGCCATATGGGTCGTGGTCGACATGCTCACCAAGGTGGCCCACTTTATTCCAATAAAGACCACCTACCGTGCAGACCAACTTGCTCAACTCTATGTATCCAGGATTGTCAGTCTGCATGGGGTACCCAAGACGATCACTTCAGACCGGGGATCTTTGTTTACCTCGGCATTCTGGCTACGTCTACATCAAGCCCTAGGGACCGCTTTAAAGCATAGCACCGCTTATCACCCGCAGACAGATGGACAGACAGAGCGGGTAAATCAAATCTTGGAAGATATGCTCCGGGCATGCGCTCTTGCACATGGACCCAAATGGGAAGACAGCCTGCCATACGCAGAGTTTTCTTACAACAACGACTATCAGACTAGCCTCAAAATGTCACCTTTTGAGGCTCTATATGGACGTAAGTGCCGTACCCCGCTGAACTGGTCTCAGACAAGAGACAGCCGAATCTTCGGGACTGACCTAATGATGGAAGAAGAAAAGCAAGTCAAAGAAATTCGACACAGACTGCAAGTGGCAAAATCTCGTCAGAAAAGTTACTATGACTCAAAGCATCGGCAGATCAACTTCGAACCAGGTGAATATGCTTATCTCCGAGTTACCCCCATGAGAGGAGTTAAAAGGTTTCACACTCGGGGAAAACTTGCACCAAGATACATCGGTCCGTTTCCAGTTATGACCCGAGTGGGCAAGGTGGAGTACCAATTAGAATTGCCTCCCGAGCTATCAGAGGTTCATGATGTGTTCCACGTGTCTCAGCTACGAAAATGCATCGCACCACCTGTAAAGCGGACAGATATGGCAGAACTAGAGCTTGCCAAGGATTTAACATACGAGGAGAAACCCTTGAGAATCTTGGAAGAAATGGACAGAGTCACCCGCAGCAAAACTATAAATTTTTACAAAGTCCAATGGGAGCACCACACCGAGGATGAGGCCACCTGGGAAAGAGCGGATTTCTTAAGGACTGCATACCCATATTTGTTTCCTGAGCAACTGAATCTTGAGGACGAGATTCATCCTAAGGGGGGGAGGTTTGTAACACCCTGGATTTTGTTTTTTCTTTTATTTGGAGTTATTTGGATTTATTGAATGTTTTATTTGTAATTGGGTTTTTCCAGTCATTTCTTTTGGACTTACCACTTGGATTTATTTTTGATTTTCTTCCAAGTGGGTTCTTTCATCCATAAACCCTCCCTAGACCTCATCCCTCCCATAATAATGCCATTGGGTATTTTTATTTAATGGCATTATATGCTTTTTTCTCTCTGAAAATGCCTATTTTCCCACAGAGCTTTGAAGCAACCCCTATTTTTATTGCCCAGAAAATTCCTAGAAAATTCCCAAATATTCTTTGGGTCATGACTCACCTTCCTATGCAAAAATATCCCATGGTCATTTGGAAAACTTTAGCCCAGGAAAATATTTTTGCTTCTGGACAAAAAAGTCACTTTGTGAAGCAACTATATTATTCCTTGATCTTTTTAATCTGAATTTTTTACCACTTATTGACCTTCCTAAGTAATGCTTAAACGCCTAAAACCAGCCCTAGAATCTCAGCCATTTGTCCGCAGCACTTGGAGCAAGTTTCTGTCCAGAAACTTTTCTTCTTTCTCTTATCACCTCCATTGCACCATTTGGCAAGCCCAGCGCGTTTCTTGGCAAAGTGTTGAAGGGACAACACCGTAGACATGCTTTGGCAGCGCCGAAAGCCACCCCCATGCCAGTGCACGCGGTGACCGTGTGCGGGCAGGGTGCAGCGCACGCGCTCTGCGCGCTCTGCCCGACGGGTTCGATCGGCCGCCGTCCAACCTCTCCTCTCCCGCCACCGCAACATGTCTAGTCCACTCCTGGTACACCCATTCATCCCCCCAGCACCTCCCTGACCTTCCCCGGCGCCGAAAGGGGGCATGGCGGAAGCGGCCACGGCGCTAGCCGACGGCACAGTGGCTTGCATGCGCGCCATGTTCCTCCTTAGTGCGCCTGTGCTCGAACCCGTGTGCAAGCACTATGCTTGGCCTCGCCTGCGTCGTCTCCTTGGTCGCACGAGACCTCACCGCCCCCAGGTCGCCCTCCCGCTCAGCTCCGGCGAAGCCCGAACCCTGCCTCGCCTCTTCCTATAAATAGAGCTCCTCCCCGACCGTTCTAGCCATCCCAAACCTCCTCTCCACTCTCAAATCGATCACTAGTAGCTGGTGGCAACGCCGAGAAGGCCCCTGGCCTTCAAATCTCGTCGGCGACCGCCGCGGATCCCTCTCCTCCGTTCACTCATCCTAGTCCACCTCCGCTTCAACCACTGCCACCAACGAGACCGTAGCAACCTCCTGAGCACGACGGTATCAAGAACTCACCGGATTGTCGCCGGAAACGCCGACTCCGATCAGCTCCGCCGCCGCCGTCTCTGGAGAAGATTGCCGCGACGCCGTCCGACCTCCTCAGCTCGAGTTTCGGGTACGTGTGTGACCGTCTCGCCGAGCTAAACCCATTCCCCTCCTCTCCGGTGATCGCCGACGTCTCCTCGCCGGAGAAACGCCGACGACAGCGCCGCCGCCCTCTGTTTCTCTCTCTCTCTCTCTATTTAATCCTGACAACGGGCCCCACCTGTCATTCTCTCTCTTGCTCCCGAACCGGTACGTAAGTGGAGGCGTAATCTCAAAATACGCCTTCGACGTGGCCGCTCGGTTAAATTCTTTTAAATGGAAATTTTGACCAGATTCTAATCCAACTTTGACCTGCAATAACTTTTAATCTATAAGTCCAAATGATTTGATTCTTTTTGCTACTGGTTTGTAAAATTCCAAAGTTTCTGTTGGCCAAATTTCAGAATTTTTCTTGCTGTTGAGAATTTCTGGTGTACTAAACAGTGTTATGTGACATTTTCTTTTTGCATTTAATTTAATTTCAGAAGAACCTAGTTGTGTTGGAGAAGGCCAGGAGTACTATGACACTCCTCTGAACCAAGGCAAGCCACAACATTCATATGCAAGGATGGCATTGCAATGACTTGGTTTAATCGAATTAAATTAATCCTTTATTCACTATTTAAAATAACTTGTTACCTAAAGCTTATTGCATAAACTTTATCCTGTCATGTTGCTAATTTATGCAGTAGGATACATGCTTTCTTGCTAGTGTGCAGTAGATATCATGGCATATACTCATATGACAACATGATGCATTTGTTATTCATGATCATGACCCGTGCATCCATTCATACACTATGGCTCGAATCATTTTCTTTTCAAGTTAAACTTGATAATAATCCAACTTGAACATGATGTTGATCGAGTCATGGTGCCACCGAATCGAGCTCACCAGTGCAACCACACTTGCCTGGATGGGGAGGCCCTAATGCGGTCTATTGTCATGCCTCTCGCCGGTGCCTCCTACGAGGGAAGGTTGTGCTCTGGCGCTACCCTGGCCCGGTAGGCAGTCATAACCTTGAGGACCCGAGTTTTGATGGTACGAAGGTCCCCGTTTGGGACAGTTTTGATGTTGGCCACGACGGTGGCAGCCACAGAGGTGGCGGGTGTCACATGTTGGCACCAGGGTCACCCAGGACATAGCCCAAAGGGGAGTTTGTCGGAGTGGCCGGGAGAGTGACATGCAATAGATTGATTTTGTCGGAATGTCGTTGGTCCACCCGAATGGGAGCACGAGGCCATGAGTTCCGTTGTGTGGGTACAGTGTACTAACCTCTGTAGAGTGTATAAACTATCGATAGCCGCGTCCTCGGATATGGACATAGTTTGTAGTAGGTCACACCGTGGGTCAACAGATATAATTAACTTGCACACTAAGCTTCACAAGATAGCACATGCAGAAAATGGTGATCGAGGATCACTACGAAAGGTTTGCATGTGATCAAGTGAGGATCACGTTGGTAAGTGATGAACGGTGGTTACGCGGTAACCCCGAGATGGTAAGTTGGTCCCAGGGACCATGGCAATGTTTCACACACACTTCATGATAGTATCATGCTCATGCATTCAACTTGTTAAATGCCCTGTTATTGTTTGTCGCACTTGTTTTGTTTGTTGTGAGCTTGCGAGTACATTCAAAGTACTCACCTGGCATATCATGCCAGATGCTGGAGAAGCCGTGCAAGGAGTTGATGTCGAGCAGTATGTCGCGATCTAGGCCGTGTCCTAGCAGTGTCCCTGTGGAATGGAGTTCCGCTACCTCGTCGTTCCGCTGCCGCGTAGTAGTAGTTCCCTCATCATCGAGGCCCCTGCCATGTCTACTAAATAATGTACATAAGTGCAGCCACACCGTGTGTGCCGCCTGGCCTCGCTCACCATGTAAGATGTGAACCCATGTTTCCGTTAAGAGATCAATAAAGCGGTTGTTTTCTGTACCAAGTTGTTGTGTATTGCCAGAAGACTTGATCTCTGGGCTGGCAATGCAAGGTAAACCGGTTGCTCTGAGCCGGGGTGCCACACCATCTCACTCTTGGCTACGCGGCCAAGCAATACATATCATCTTGATCACCATATGATCAATATATCCTCGTGATCACCGTGTGATCACATCACAATCCGATGATCATCCACAAGATCATCCCAATATCATAATCTGCATCCTGCCAAACTGTTACTTACTCACATATAAATATAAGTCATCACATAAGTCATTCCGTCATCGTGAGTGTTGATCGAACGGTGTGACCTAGTACGAACCATGTCCATAACCGAGGACGCGGCTATCGATAGATTATACACTCTGCAGAGGTTAGTACACTGTACCCACACCACGGAACTCTTGGCCTCGTGCTCCCATTTGGGTGGAGCAACGACATTCCAACAAAACCAATCTATTGCATGACACTCTCCCGGCCACTCCGACAAACTCCCCTTAGGGCTATGTCATGGGTGGCCCTGATGCCAACTCTTGACATCCTGCCACCTCATGGCGAAACAAAACAAACTTGTCCCAAACGGGGACACCCGGGTACAATACAACTTGGGCACACAAGGTTATAGCCGCCTGCCGGGCCAGGGCAGCGCGCGCACATAACCTTCCCTAGTTGGAGGCACCGGTGAGAGGCATGACAATAGACCGAATTAAGGCCTCCCCATCCAGGCAAGTGTGGCTGCACTGGTGAGCTCAATTCGGTGGCACCTGATCAACGAAATGACAGAATTTGTCCCCAAGGTATATCTGTGATAAATGTTACTCCAATACCATATATCAACCTGTGATCCATGTCATAACAATATCCATCCCATAATCCAAAGAATAATATAGCCAAATTATTAGTATCAAATCCAATATTCAATATGATCATGATGAAAGCATAAATACTATTACTAGCAATCCAATGGCAACCTGTCATCCTCAATCTACAAAACATTAGCCCTAGAAATCCAAGCATCATCATGGCAGTAGAAAGATCAAATATTACTCAAAGAAAATGCCATGAACAAATCATATTAAACTAATGCAATTTTTTAAGCAATATAATTTAATTAAACCATGGCATTGCATTGCAATCATGTAAATGGAGGTTGTGGCTTGCCTTGTTCCAAGATAGTGAGGAAATACTCCTGGTCTTCACATACTTAAATCACTCTAGAAAAACAATCATAGCAAGCAAAATAAATAACCACATAAAGCATTTTTCTCTGTCCAGAAAATCTAGACAGCAGAGAAAAATGTCAACTTCTACCAGAAAATAAAGGAGGTCAAAAGAAAAATACTTCAAAAAGAATCAACTCATTTAGACATGTAGTTTGGGAGTTATTCATGGTCAAAGTTGGGTCAAATCTGGGTTAAAAATGAATTTAAATGAATTTCTGGAAAACCTCCAGGGGGTGACGTCGAAAGCGTATTTTGGTTTTACGCCTCCACTTAGATACCGGTTCGGGGGGGCTGAGAGGCTGACTGGTGGGGCCCTTCGGCCAGGTTTGAAGGAGAGAGAGAGAGGGAACAGAGGGCTAGCGGCTTACCGGCGGCCGTTCGCCGGCGTCGAGGCCGTGGTGGTGCTGGGCGAGGGGCGGGATGGATCAGGCACTCCCCGGCGAGCACGCCCGTACCCACAGCTCCCCGGGAGACGGCTGGACGGCGTCACGCCCTTCGTCTCTGGCGGCGGCAGGCTACGGCCGTCGGCGAGCCCGACGATTCCGGTGAGGATTCGGGCCCCGGAGCAGCTGGGGAGAATCAGTGGGCTGCGAGGGGCTCGGGAATGCCTTCAGTTGGCGCTGGGGCTGACCAGAGTGAGCTGGTGGAGGAGAGGGGCGAGCGACTGGTCTCTCGCCGGAGACGGGGAAGGAGGGCTCCTCCGGCTGGATTCTTGGTGCTAGGCTTCCATTGGGAGAGGGAGGGGGTGAGTGGTGAGGAGTGACGAGCTCAGGGACAGCTTAAATAGGAGGGGGAGGATGCCCGTGGCCGCAAGCTGCCATGGAGGTGCGGTAGATGCTCCGGCGAGGCGTGGCGCGCTGCGGGGCTAGTGAGGCGATGGGAGATGGCAGAGGGGAGCCACTGATGCAGGCAAAGCGGAGCTAGGGATGCAGAGGAAGGAGACGGAGGCGAACATAGGGTGTCGGCCACCACGGCGCACTGTGCGCCCGTGGGCGCGACGGCTGGCGTCCGGCGAGGAGGCTTCTGGAGGGAGGGAGGGGTCACAAGGGTACGTCGGAAGAGGAGGAGGACGGGCGGCACCAGAGGACGAGCGGCACCAGGAACGCACGGGAACGGCTGGGAGGAAGAGGCCCGAGGCTAGGCGACGTGCAGAGCACGACGACAGCAAGCAGAGCGCGCTTCTGACTATGCCATCTACGTGGTCACCGCTTGGCATGACACATAGAGGGCATGTCGGCCTGGAAAAAGTTGTCTAATGTGTTGTCCATCCATACTGGAACCGCATTGATGCCTTGGTTCGATTGAAGTGGCTTTGGGATGATGGGATGCATCAGCTAAAGTTTGTTGTAGCAAACTTGGGCATGAAGTTGTGGTTAAATTACTTAACCAATGGGCCAAGAAAGATGTCACAGGGGATTAGGGTGGGAAGGACTACAGTCCTGTTAAATCTGAGGCCATTTGGACCAAGTTTGATCATAGTTGCTTCACAACTGACAATCAGGTCTAGAAAATGGAATTGGATGATGCACTCACATAGTGTGTTGGATTGGGCTGAAATTTAGTAGAGCATGATGATTCTAACATATGAAGGTACTGGTAGAATTTCATACCATTTGGATAAGTATAAATGGTACTTCCTTCACAATGATCCACACTGGACAGAAACTTGGGGGAATTTTGTGGAGAAAATAGCTTGGCAAAATGATATGAATTTTGGCATGCTCAATGGGTATAGGGATATTTGGGTCCTGGATTAATTTTAGAATTTATGAAGTAATATAAAATGTAGTTGCTTCACACCCTGAAAAAGTGACCAGAATCAAGAGTTGGATGGTGTGCTCACCATGAGCATAGAATCTTGAATATTTTTACATATCCAAGGTTTAGATAAGTCAAAGGATTTTTGAGAATTTTATGGGAATTTTGGGAATAACAGAAATATAGGTTGCTTCGCAACCAAGGGCAAACATGACTATTCGTTTAATAGAAAAAGGAATATTTAAATGGAATGAAAATTATTGTTGGGTTTGGATGGACATGGCTTGATCTAGGGAAATATTCGAGAAGGATGATTTACTTGGGAGAAGAAATAAAGAGGATCTTCCCAAGTTTCCAGTCCAAAGAGCCAATTCAAAAGAAATCCAAGTCAAAATCCAAAGAAAACCAAATGAAAGAAAATGGGCCAAGAATTGGGGTGCTACAAACCTACCCCCCTTACAAAAATCTCGTCCTCGAGATTTGGTTGCTCAGGGAACAAATATGAATATGACTTAAGGAAACGTTTCCATCTCGGGTATCCTTCTCCTTGGTATGTTGTTCCCTCAGAATTTCATATGATCTGATTACCCAGCTCTGGGGTGGTTTGCTTTACCATACCCAGAATTCTGGCAGGCCTTTCTTCATGTGTCAAACCTTATGTTGACTTCGAGTCGCTCATCTCTGCTGACTTAGCTGGGGTGGCGATACATTATCATACCTGTGACATAATAACTTTCCACAAGTTCGGAATGATCTCCAATTGACATGTCACTCTTCGATCTATTGCCGGTAATATCCAAGGAATCTGAGAATAAATTTCCTCAAACAGTAGCACCTCGCGACTGGACTGATGATTTTTCTGGTGGGAAGATATTTTTCATGGCTGGTCGTCCTTGCACTTAATTGCATCGGTAGGAGCACATGATCCGAGTTTGTTGTTCGTCTTTTGGCTTACCCATGCTGTCGGTATATCCATTTGTGGTAATAGGTTGTGAGATGCTTTAACACGGTCGCCGAAGTCAAACTGCTGAGATGGCTAAGGAATCTTGGATCTGACGGGACAGACTTGGATACTCCACACTAACCATTTGAGCACGTGAAGTTGGTCAAGCGGGTTGGCTGAATATGAGGTCCTTATGGATCAGAATAGGCCTCTGAGTGCATGTCCATGTCAATCCATATGGAATCATGGTCTCAAGCTGACTTGGGTATCCGAACCCTAACGATCGTGCAAGAATCATCATACTTTTGCTGTCAGTCTTTCTCCTTGATTGTCAGTATTTTCTTTGTCGGAATCCCTAATGGAAAGAGATTGGCCACATATATATATATTCTCAATTATTCTTGTGACCATAGGGGTTGTTGGTGCAATATTTCGGCATCATACCTTGTTCTTGCGCATGAAATGAGTCCTCATAGGCATAACATGTAGTTGTACAGAGTTCGTTGTTCTGGCCGATCAGACAAGACTGTGACAAGAGTTTATGATATCACCTTGTCCGGTGCAGAGAAACTGACTTTGGGAGCCATTGTCAAAACTGGTGTTCCAAGATTGTCTGCTTCACCATTTGTTGATTCTTGCATCGCATGAGATGTATATCCAACTTTCTTCCTCTGGCATGACTTATGGAGTTGCCGCATCCTTGCCTTTTTTTGGTAGATTTATTCGAACATAGTTGTATCCTCGTATGAGTGACTTGCATGACCTGGGATGAATGCTCACCATTCATATGGAAGTCTAAAGTTAAATACATGATTCCCGGAGCAGACATGTGTCCTGACTGATTTCTGTCAAAACTATTGCGGACCTGATTCTGAAGTTGCACTGTCATATACTGTCAACTCACATTGTAATATGTTGTAACAATGCTGATGACTGTGCATAGTGCAGTGCTGAAGAAGACTGGGTTGCGTGCTGAAGAAGGCTGGATATCTTACGCTTGAAGCTTTTACCCTGGTAGTGTGCTGGAGAAGACTGGGTTCCGTACCCGAGAAGCTTCTCCTCAAGTTGCTTATTGAGGAGCCTTGCATCATAAGCTTCTTCCGGTAGCGTGCGGAAGAAGACTGAGTTTCTTATACCCGAAGCTTCTCACTGTGATGCAAACTGAATACCATATACATACTCATAATATTTTTGCGGCTTGTTACTTGCATGAGAAGAATTGGCTAACTGTCTTCCTTGCTGAATACGGAACACATAACACATTTCTGGTTTTTCTTCCGGAGTATAGCATATTTCCAGTTTCATTCATACCTGAACCAAAACTTCATATATGAGCCATACCTTTGACTAAAAATGTTCCGTTGGTCTTGCCCCTGACTTGTCTTCCTGCTGGCTTGATCATTACTGTTATAACCGATGCATACTCGATGCTGATAGTCAATCCAAGATACCATTTGTATTCCGACCAGATATTTGAAATCCGAATTGCTTCTTCGAGTCCGGTGGTGGTTGAGGAGCAACTTTCATAAGGGGAAGTAAGGTAGCACCGAAGACCCAAAAAGAAGCAAAAGAAACAACTCAATCGAACAAAGGCACACAATAGGCACACAAGCACACACAAGCCATATTGCATCCATTACTACTCAACACAACCCACAACATGCATGCTACTACAACTGATGCAACATGAACTATACAGGCACTAAGGCACTATGAACAAGTTAAAGCTGGGTAGCCGATGAAACAGCTGGTGGAGGGGTGGGTGGAGTAGTTGATACTGGAGTCCCGGAGATGATAGGTGAAGAAGTTGATGAAGAAGGCATTGGGGATGGAGTAATTGCGGCACCGAGCAATCTCCTGGCCCGGGTCGCGTCTCGGACTAGCTCAGCAATAAGAATATACTCGGCCATCATGTAGCGGGACATGGAAGGGATGGCCACATCATCGTGAGGGCGAGCAGAGGGGAACCTGACTCGCCTGGGGTTCTCGGCTATGGTAGGGTAGTAGTGATAAGCACGGTTTTCTTGCATCATAAGCTCTTGATGACGAAGACCAGTAACTCCTGCCAGGGCGGTGAGTTGAACTGCGCGATCTGGAGTGGCACCATATCCGCCATGGAATCTGTAGGTACGTCTTCTGATAGGGATCCTGGCTGCCAGAAAAACATGGGTGACATACTCCAGTAATCTTCCTCCAAGCGGAACCTCGAAAACTTGATACCTCGGCATATCTCCATTAGGGTAGAGGCTATGCCATACATCGTGAAGTAAGGATGTGAAGCTGAGTGGTGCAGGGACTGCATTGAACTCAATTGGAATGGCGGCCATCTACACTCATGGAATTAACGGTTAGGAAAAAGACGAAACCTATATGCATGCCATGCCACAACCAAGTGCATCAATCAAATTCAATAAACAAGTAGGACTCTATACTACTGGTTGCTAACGTTAGCGCTAACTAGGGCGTCCTACAGCCAGACCTGCTCTGATACCATTAGTTGTGGCACCCCGGCTCAGAGGAACTGGAACACCCCGTATTCCAGCCCAGAGATCAAGTCTTCTGGAATACGGCACTGCTAGCATAGAACAGAACAACTCTTTATAACAATGAATAGGGGTACAAGGGTCCTGATGAAACAAATGATTACATGGGCACGAAGACACTACGTCTGCTAAGGTAGCTCTATGCTAGCAGCAGAACAACAGGTAGCAACGGAATAATTTCTAGCAGCAGAATGGCTATGACGGTGATGGACTCCACTCCAAAGGGACACTGGCTGGGACACGTCCTAGCTCGCAGACTCGGGATCCTCGACAAGCAATCAATCACGGCATCACCTGCAATCTGGCATGACACGCGAGGTGAGTACTTTGAATGTACTCGCAAGCTCACAACAACCAAAAGCATCAAGGCAAGACAACAACATAGCATTAACAGGTCAAGTTATGAACAACTACTATGATGTGGAGGTAACGATTAATCATGATATTATAAGGCTAGAATTACTGATAGTCCATCATCTTGGGTTACGTGAACCATCTCACTCTTGGCTACCCGGCCAAGCAATAGATATCATCTCGATCACCTCATGATCAATATATCCTCGTGATCACCGTGTGATCACATCACAATCCGATGATCATCCACAAGATCATCCCAATATCATAATCTGCATCCTTCCAAACTGTTACTTACTCACATATAAATATAAGTCAACACATAAGTCATTCCGTCATCGTGAGTGTTGATCGAACGGTGTGACCTAGTATGAACTGTGTCCATAACCGAGGACGCGGCTATCGATAGATTATACACTCTGCAGAGGTTAGTACACTGTACCCACACCACGGAACTCATGGCCTCGTGCTCCCATTTGGGTGGACCAACGACATTCCGACAAAACCAATCTATTGCATGACACTCTCCCGGCCACTCCGACAAACTCCCCTTAGGGCCATGTCATGGGTGGCCCTGATGCCAACTCTTGACATCCTGTCACCTCGTGGCGAAACAAAACAAACTCATCCCAAACGGGGACACCCGGGTACAACACAACTTGGGCACACAAGGTTATAGCCACCTGCCGGGCCAGGGCAGCACGCGCACATAACCTTCCCTAGTTGGAGGCACCGGCGAGAGTCATGACAATAGACCAAATTAGGGCCTCCCCATCCAGGCAAGTGTGGCTGCACTGGTGAGCTCGATTCGGTGGCACCTGATCAACGAAATGACGGAATTTGTCCCCAAGGTATATCTGTGATAAATGTTACTCCAATACCATATATCAACCTGTGATCCATGTCATAACAATATCCATCCAATAATCCAAAGAATAATATAGCCAAATTATTATTATCAAATCCAATATTCAATATGATCATGATGAAAGCATAAATACTATTACTAGCAATCCAATGGCAACCTGTCATCCTCAATCTGCAAAACATTAGCCCAAGAAATCCAAGCATCATCATGGCAGTAGCAAGATCAAATATTACTCCAAGAAATGCCATGAACAAATCATATTTAACTAATGCAATTTTTTAAGCAATATAATTTAATTAAACAATGGCAATGCATTGCAATCATGTAAATGGAGGTTGTGGCTTGCCTTGTTCCAAGATAGTGAGGAAATACTCCTGGTCTTCGCATACTTAAATCACTCTGGAAAAACAATCATAGCAAGCAAAATAAATAACCACATAGAGCATTTTTCTCTGTCCAAAAAATCTAGACAGCAGAGAAAAATGTCAACTTCTACCAGAAAATAAAGGAGGTCAAAAGAAAAATACAGCAAAAAGAATCAACTCATTTGGACATGTAGTTTGGGAGTTATTCATGGTCAAAGTTGGGTCAAATCTGGATTAAAAATTAATTTAAATGAATTTCTGGAAAATCTCCAGGGGGTGACGTCGAAAGCGTATTTTGGTTTTATGCCTCCACTTAGATACTGGTTCGGGAGGGGCTGAGAGGCTGACTGGTGGGGCCCTTCAGCCAGGTTTGAAGGAGAGAGGGAGAGGGAACAGAGGGCTGGCGGCTTACCGGCGGCCGTTCGCCGGCGTCGAGGCTGCGGTGGTGCTGGGCGAGGGGCGGGGTGGATTAGGCACTCCCCGGCGAGCACGCCCGTACCCGCAGCTCTCTGGGAGACGGCCAGACGGCGTCGCGCCCTTCGTCTTAGGCGGCGACAGGCTACGGCCATCGGCGAGCCCGGTGATTCCAGCGAGGATTCGGGCATCGGAGCAGCTAGGGAGGATCAGTGGGCTGCGAGGGGCTCGGGGATGCCTTCAGTTGGCGCTGGGGCTGACCGGAGTGAGCTGGTGGAGGAGAGGGACGAGCGTCTGGTCTCTCGCCGGAGACGGGGAAGGAGGTATCCTCCGGCTGGATTCTTGGTGCTAGGCTTCCATTGGGAGAGGGAGGAGGTGAGTGGTGAGGAGTGACGAGCTCGGGGACGGCTTAAATAGGCGGGGGAGGATGCCCATGGCCGCAAGCCGCCATGGAGGTGCGGTTGATGCTCCGGCGAGGCGTGGCGCGCTGCGGGGCCAGTGAGGCAACGGGAGAGGGCAGAGGGGAGCCACTGATGTAGGCAAAGCGGAGCTAGGGACACGGAGGAAGGAGACAGAGGCGAACAGAGGGTGTCGGCCACCACGGCGCACTTCTGACCATGCCATCTACGTGGTCACGGCTTGGCATGACACGTAGAGGGCACGTCGGCCTGGAAAAAGTTGTCTAATGTGTTGTCCATCCATACTGGAACCGCACTGATGCCTTGGTTCGATTAAAGTGGCTTTGGGATGATGGGATGCATCAGCTAAAGTTTGTTGTAGCAAACTTGGGCATGAAGCTGTGGTCAAATTACTTGACCAATGGGCCAAGAAAGATGTCACAGGGGTTTAGGGTAGGAAGGACTACAGTCCTGTGAAATCTGAGGCCATTTGGACCAAGTTTGATCATAGTTGCTTCACAACTGACAATCTGGTCCAGAAAATGGAATTGGATGATGCACTCACATAGTGTGTTGGATTGGGTTGAAATTTAGTAGAGCATGATGATTCTGGCATATGAAGGTACTGGTAGAATTTCATACCATTTGGATAAGTATAAATGGTACTTCCTTCACAATGATCCACACTGGACAAAAAAATGGGGGAATTTTGTGGAGAAAATAGCTTGGCAAAATGATGTGAATTTTGGCATGCTCAATGGGTATAGAGATATTTGGGTCCTGGATTAATTTTAGAATTTATGAAGAAATATAAAATGTAGTTGCTTCACACCCTGAAAAAGTGACCAGAATCAAGAGTTGGATGGTGTGCTCACCATGAGCATAGAATCTTGAATATTTTTACATATCCAAGGTTTAGATAAGTCAAAGGATTATTGAGAATTTTATGGGAATTTTGGGAATAACAGAAATATAGGTTGCTTCACAACCAAGGGCAAACAAGACTATTCCTTTAATAGAAAAAGGAATATTTGAATGGAATGAAAATTATTGTTGGGTTTGGATGGACATGGCTTGATCTAGGGAAATATTCGAGAAGGATGATTTACTTGGGAGAAGAAATAAAGAGGATCTTCCCAAGTTTCTAGTCCAAAGAGCCAATTCAAAAGAAATCCAAGTCAAAATCCAAAGAAAACCAAATGAAAGAAAATGGGCCAAGAATTGGGGTGTTACATTTGTTTGATTCGCGTTCGCTACTTTGATAATTTGATATGTGGGTGGACCAGTGCTTGGGTGCTGTTCTTACTTGAACAAGCCTCCCACTTATGATTACCCCCTCTCGCAAGCATCCGCAACTACGAAAGAAGAATTAAGATAACTCTAACCATAGCATGAAACATATGGATCCAAATCTGCCCCTTACGGAATAGCGCATAAACTAGGGTTTAAGCTTATGTCACTCTAGCAACCCATCATCTAATTACTACTCCACAATGCTTTCCCTTATGCCCAAAGATGGTGAAGTGTCATGTAGTCGACGTTCACACGACACCACTAAAGGAAGCAACAACATACATATCATCAAAATATCGAACGAATACCAAATTCACATGATTACTTATGACAAGACTTCTCCCATGTCCTCAAGAACAAAAGTAACTACTAACAAATCATATTCATGTTCAAGATCAGAGGGGTATTGAATAGCATTAAGGATCTGAACATATAATCTTCCACCAAATAAACCAACTAGCATCAACTACAAGATGTAATAAACACTACTAGCAACCCACAGGTACCAATCTGAGGTTTTGAGACAAAGATTGAATACAAGAGATGAACTAGGGTTTGATATGAGATGGTGCTGGTGAAGATGTTGATGAAGATTGGTCCTCCCACGATGAGAGGATCGTTGGTGATGTCGATGGCTTCGATTTCCCCTTCCCGGAGGGAAGTATCCCCGACGGAATCGCTCCGCCGGAGAGCAAAATAGCTCCTGCCCAGGTTCCGCCTCGAGACGGCGGCGCTTCATCCCGAAAGTCTTCTCTTGATTTTTATTTCTAGGGCAAATGGCTTCATATAGTGGAAGGAGGGGGGCCAAACACCAGCCAGGGGCCCCACAAAGGCATCAGGGCACGCCCAGGGGGGGCTGCGCCCTGTTGCCTTGTGGGCAACTGGTGGGTCCCCTCTGATATTTCTTTTCTCCAGTATTTTTTATATATTCAATAAAAAATCTCCGTGAAATTTTAGGTCAATTGGAGCTCTGTAGAATAGGTATCTCTGATGTGGCTATTTCAGGTCCAGAATTCCAGCTGCCGGCATTCTCCCTCTTCATGTAAATCTTGCAAAATAAGAGAGAAAAGGCATAAGAATTGTACCATAAAGTGAAATAATGATTAAAAACATAATAATTATTCATAGGAAATCATGATGCAAATTGGACGTATCACAGGCCCGCGCCTCATCTTCGGCATCCAACTCGAAAGAGTTGGAGGAGCTGAACCACAAGCTTGTGTGGTCCGAAGAGGACATCAATCTGCTTAAGGAGCAGATGGATAAAGCGTAAGGTGAGATATAGAAACTAGCACTATAGCTTTATGCGTTGTTAAAACAACTCGATATGCATGTGATGATTGTGGTGTAGCCGCCACGGCCGAGATGGAGGCCCTCCGCGCCGAGCTCGAGAAGGCTCAGGCTGAGGCCGAGCAACAGAGGGCTGCGGCTTTAAAGAGCAGCGCCGAGCTTGCCGAAGAGCAAGATGCTCGGAGGAAGGACCAAGCTCGGCTGTTGGAGGTGGAGCAGGATTTGAAGGGCCTGTACGCGGAGCGCGACGCCCTTCAAACCGGCAAGAAGAAGGACGTAGGTGAGCTTGAAAGGCTCGAGCTGGCGCGAAAAGAAGCCCAGGTCCAGGCGAGGGCGGACCGGGAAGAACTCCGGCAAGTGTCGGAGATAGCTGCCGGTAAGCCCTATTTATTGCAGTGCGTCTTTGGTGGTGGCCGTTTTGCCGAGCTGACGCAGGTCTGGCATATGTCAGGTGCCTTTGCGGACCCGCCGAGGAGTGCAGCAGATGCGTGCCAGTACTTCAACGGGCGCGAGGATGCTGCCGATCAGAAGGCGTTTTAGACACAATTCCAACTGTCGTCGCATCCGCCTCTCCTCGGGGACCAGATGAAGCAGCTGATGGAGCTGCACCACGTCGCCAGGCTGACCATGGAGGACCTCTGCATCGCTCTTTGGCCTACTGAGCCGCTGCCGAGCAGCTACTTCGGCCTAATCCAGAGGCTCCAGAGCGCCAGCCCCCGCTTCCAACTTTGGAAGCATTCGGCTTGCTTCAAAGGTGCTCAGCAAGCCTATGCGTCTGTGAAGACGCACTATCCTGGGATAAAGCCGGAGGAGATGGCGAAGGGCGGCCCGGAAGGGAAGAAGTGGGTGCCCGAGCAGTATTTCGCCGATGTGATGCCGTGTCGTGGTTTTGTCACGGCAGATGTCCTCGTGAAAGGACTTAGTCGTGAGGCCATCGCAACTAGGTAGTAGCTTGAACGGGGTTGATCAGAATCGAGAAGACGCGAGTTTTACCCAGGTTCGGCCCCTAGCGGTGGAGGTAAAAGCCTACATCCTGCTTGATTGATATTGATGATCATAGTCTCAATTACAAGGGTGCTGTCGTGGTTTTGTCGCGACAGATGTCCTAGCAGAAGGACTTAAAGATGAGGCCATCGCACTAACATGGAAGCTTAGCGGGGTTGAGCGGGAACAGGAAGACGCCAGGTTACCCAGGTTCGGCCCCTCACGGTGGAGGTAAAAGCCTACGTCCTGCTTGTCTATATTGCTGTGGATCTCGATTACAAGGATGCAGATTCGCTAACCTAGCTCTCAAGGGGATTGCAACTTAGTCTTTTCGTATAGGTGCTCCCCTTTATATATACAGGTGGAACCCTATATTACATGAGAGTCCGGATCGTAATTTGACCCGCCTCCTATTCTTCCCTACTTGCTCTCCAAGACGGCTCTCCTTGCCATCTGGCTTGTCGTGAGCCGGCCCATTTTGTAAGCCGGCCTATCCTTACCAGGCCTTGCTAAGCCGGCCCATATAGAGACTTCAGCCCCGCATTGAGTTGGCCCGCTAAGCTCGCGTTATGGCCAGGTTAACACTCTGCCGGGTCTCCTTGCTGGTGAATATCCCCAACAGGTGCTATTTCCCTGACTCTGTCTCGAGAGCTAACAAAATGTCTGTCTTGAGACTTATCTGTCTATCTTGACCTCTAAAAACTTGTCCCTCTTGGGGTGCCCTGCCCCTTCTTATATAAGTTGAAGGGGCGGCTAACATGTAGAGTCCTAGTAGGATTTGGATTTAATCTATTCTGGCTTCTTATCGCGGGCCTCTTACCGTGTGCGACTCACCGCGGCCTTCTTATCTTGGGCTTCTCATCTTGGGCTTCTCTTCTTCCGGGCGGCTTAAATCTCAGGGCGGCTTAAGCCTCAGGGCGGCTTAAGTCTCAGGGTGGCTTAAGTCTCAGGGATGACTTAAGTCTCAGCGATGACCTAAGTCTCAGGGCGGCTTAAGCCCAGAGATGACTTAAGTCTCAGGGCGGCTTAACGTCAGGGATGACTTAAGTCCAGAGATGACTTAACGTCAAAGATGACTTAACGTCAGAGATGACTTAACGTCAGAGATGACTTAAGTCCATGGCGACTTAACGTCATGAGCCGGGTCATATCGTGGAGTTATATCCCCGACATTAGCCCCCAGATTAGCTTGGATTTATTCATGCTAAGCTCCTGAGTTTCTTCCATATCAATATGTTGATGCTGGTTCCATGCAGAAAAAATAACCCTTATGATATTTTTGAATTGTCTTCAAATGCCTTGACTTGATAAAAAGAAAAATCCGTCTGATGTTGTGCCAACTTTCAATGCTTCAGACTTTGATGAATAAAAAATCTGTATGATGTTGAGCTGACTTGTCTGAATATCTTGGAGGAGATAACCTGTAGCCCCCAAGTCCTTAAGAGTAGAACAAAGTGATAGCTTAAGACTTGCTTAAAATGTTGCAACTTTGGAGAAAATCCGGGTTGTCCGTCTGAATCTTCAATCATGAACTGAAAGTTTTGCACTTCACATGTGTAGCCCCCAAGGGCCGGCTCATCAGTATATGATGGGTCGGGTCTTCAACTTGGACCTTTTGATCTATTTAAACAACTGACTATTGTAGCCCCCAAGTGCCGGGTCGTTTGCTTGCAGCGACTTGGAACTTTACATGTACTCCTTTGAAAAGAACATCACATGATGTAACCCCCAGGCTTTGGGTCACTATTAAGGCTTGTGTACTTTGAATTTTTGACAGGAGCAATTGGTAGCCCCCGAGGGCTGGCTTATCATTATGTGATGGGCCGGGTCTTCAATGAGACTAGTAAAAATGACCATGCATTAGCCCCCAAGTGTCGTGGTGCATGCTTGCAGTGACATGGGACTTTCATACTTGATGTAATCTTGATTTGAATAATGTAGCCCCCAAGGGCCAGGTCGTGTACCTGCGGCGACTCGGGACTTTTTCTTCCATAGTAGAATAAAATCATATCCACTTTGTGATGCCTTTGCGATGAAAGAAATCCTTGGCCGTGGTTGCAGTGCAACCCGGCAAATATGTGTGAGAAAATCCATAAGTGTTGTAGTCTTCTACAAAGCACATGTTGAATAACCAAAAACCCGGTCAATTAAATGACCAGGTATTATATGTGACCCGGCTGGAATTGTACCCCGGGGAAAATAGGAGAATTGATATCTCAATCATTTAATGCTGGTTATGATAAACCATGATAAAGATCCAGCCATTTTGGCTATTAAAGATTTGTTTGTTCCTGCAGAGTTACAATGTAACCCGGTTTGAAAACCGGCTCCCGCAACATAAACAAATATGTTCATGTATATATGATGCATTGTATGATGATGCAATGTATGATGATGTATGCGTATGTTAATAGAGTATAAAAAAACGTCGGCTTTAGAGGCACGACAATTTAGACCGGCTTTCGAGGCCCGTGTCTTGCTTTAATGAAGCTGGCGTGATAGCCCATGGTTTATCCTTGCTCTCTGTAAGCCGGCTCTCACGTGACATAACCGATGTTTTAACCAAGACAAGTTCAGGGTCATAAAAATGATTGACTTGTCAAGAGTACACCGGGTCACCTAAGCGGAGTAGCATCAAGCAGACAGGCATGTTTAACCAAGATAATGTGGCGTTATTGCCGGGTCAAGAGGGTGAGAAAGCTAAACTCGGTGAGCTGGAAGCCCCCAAGTGACCATAATTGAGCGGGATACCTATGTTTAGACTGCGCATCATGGCGACTAGTCTTCTTTGGTAACCCTGTTATATGTTTTGCCAAGAAGGCAGGATACCTATGTTTGAACTGCGCATCATGGCAACTAGTCCTCTTTGGCAACCTTAATTTTTCGCCAATAAGGCAACGGCCCCCAGGTACGGGTTGTCTTCCTCGCAATGACTGGGGTTCTTGAATTTTGTGAAAACCGACCAAATCTGACGAGTCATGTCTGTGTAGCCCCCGAGTCTTAAGTCGACTCGAGGAGTTGGCTTGAGATTCTTCATACTTGGCCGTAACATAAACCGGCATATAGTTGACAGCTGATAGCTGAAATTTATTGAAGCCAGAAGCGTGTGGCGAGTTGATGATATTCGCGACGCTTGTTGTATGTCCTTGGCGTTGATAACGCGATGTGAATCCGCGGAAGGTTGAGGTCGACCGTGGCGGGTCATAGATGATCCCGTATAAGTTGTGTCAGTAATCCGGCCGATGGTTTGTCCCGGCTGTTTGTTGAAGTTAACCAAAACACAGCGGCGACAACTTGTGCGCCTGTCCATTGAGCCATCCAGTGCAGGCAGAGGCTGATAATATGTTTTTATTTGCTTCAGAGTTGTTGGAGTAGACCAGGCTGTAGAGGCAGCAGCTTGTGCACATTCGTTGGGCAATTCAAGCGAGCGGGCGCGGCCCTGGTGTGTTGATGTAGACGTGGGAGTCGACCGCGTCATTGGAAACCGATGCGGATGCATAAGTCGGCCACGGCGATGTAAGCCAATGTGGATGCGCACGCTGGCCGCGGCGGTATAAGCCGGCGCTGGCGCGTGAGTCGGCTATGGGTTGGTGTAGACTGAACCGCAGAGGCGGCGGCTTGCATATGCGTTCGTCGAGCAGTGTGGCACGGTCGGATGCTGGCGCATGATAACGTTTGGCGCGAGCTCTGTATCCGTGGCACGACGATCGTCCTTGCGGTAAATAATTGTCCTGTAAAAAAATATCGCAAGCCAGAGTAATTGTTCTCGAAAGAATAAAAATGGATCAAGAAAAATCGACTGGATGGATTTCACCTGATTTGTTCGGACGACAGCTGATCCGTATATAGCGTCCGTTGATAATTTTCCAATACTGTTGTCCTCCCAAGACTGTTGTCCTCATGCAGATATTCCCCGTGGGAGTAATAATACTAGTGGTGAGAGCAGTACAGATGCTTTTTTTTCGCAGCCGGCTTTCACCTGGGCACCCGGCCACTTTTCTCTCTTTTTTTTTCAGGCACCCGGCCACAGCGGTTTGGGAGCGGGCAGAGCCGGAGGTCTGGGCGGCTCAGAGGGCTCGACGCGCAGAAGAGCCTGTCGCGTTCGAGATGGAGGCTTAGTCCGGTGGCTCGAGGCAGGCGGCGGCTCGCTGGCAACAGCGGTTCACGGGCGGCGGCTGTGGCCGGCGGTTTGGCGGAGGCGGCGAGAGGCGACTCGGAGCGGAGCCGCGGTCGCAGCGGAGCAGGGGCCAAGCGAACGGGCCTCGGAGGCGGCTCGACGGCCGGGGTGACCTAGTTAGTGGGGTGAGGCCATGGCGGAGGCGAACCATGGCGGCTTGAAGCAGGCCGTAGGGGAAACGGCACAGAGGCGGCTCGCAGACGGCGAAGGTGAAGCCGCGGAGGCGAGGTGAGACCGCGGAGGTGAGGCCGCAGCTGCGGAGGCGGCGGTTTGAGGGCGGCGACTCGGTACAGGCCAGCGAACGCGGGGCCGTGGCGGTCGGCGGAGGTATGCGGGCCGGTGAGCGATGGCGGCTCGGAGCGCGGAGGTGAGTAGGGGGCCGGCTACTTGCAGGTGAGGCCGCGAGCGTCGAGGCGGCCTCGGCAGCGGTGGAGGTGGCAGGGCGGCTCGACGCGCGACGGCGGAGGCGACTGCGGAGGCGGCCCGCCGCGACGAAAATGAGTTGGTGACGGCGGCTTGGAACAAACTCGGAGGCGGCCCGCGGCGACGGAAACGAGTCGGCAACGGTGGCTTGACACGGAGGCAGGAGCTCAAGGGGAGCAGGGCTGGCTTGGAGGCGAGGCGAGACCGCCCACGATGGGGGTGGCTCGAAGCGGCGTGGTCGCGGTAGAAGAGCTAGGCAAGGCGGCTAGGCAAGGAGGCGGAGGCAGAGCCAGCTCGACGAGGCGTCGGCGAGGCGGGTCGCGGAGATGCAAGCGACTCGTAGCGGCGGGGACTGCTTGGAGGCGGCCGGGGGAGGCAACTTGACAGCCGGCGCGGCTCGGAGTGGAAACAGGCCGCAGCGGCGGCTTGCAGGCGGAGTCCACTCGACGGCCGGGGCGGCTCGCAGCGGCAAAGGCAGGCCGCAGCGGCGAAGCCAATCCATGGCCGCTCGGAGCGGGGCAGTCGCGGCTCAGAGAAGCTCGAGGGCGAGTTGGCGGAGAGCGACGCAAACAGCAGCAGTGAAATCCAGGTCGTGGCCGTATCCGTTCCCGAGTCGACGGAGGCAGACAGAGGCGTGCTGAGGTGGGGCGACTTGCGCGGCGAGGCCGGCGGCTGACGGCGGCTCAAAGCAGAGGCGGAGGCGACGCGAGGCGGGGCGACTAGCTGCGACCGAGGCGGCAAAAAAAAGTGGCTTAGGCGAGGCCGGCGAGGCCGGCTGTGAGACCGCGGCGGCGGGTCGAAGGCGGGTCACGGCGGCGGCGACTCTGCGCAGCTGCGGCTGAAGAAGGCTCTGGAGAGGCGGCGCAGGGGCGGCTCGGAGCTGTAACACCCCGATTTTTGGCCCTTTCTCTTTCTTTTGGATTTCTTCAAATTTTAATTTGGATTTCTTTTTCCGTGGCTATGTGGTCTTGAAACCTGGGAATATCTTCTCTCCTGCCACTTCCTAGTGGCTTGTCATTCTCAAATCTATCCCAAGGCCATGTTATTTCCACCCTAGCCCAACCCCAATTTTATTTCTTGGGAATATTCCTTTTTCTATTAAAGGAATAACCCTGTTTGCCCTAGGTTGTGAAGCAACCTATATTTCTGTCATTCCAAAAATTCCCACAAAATTCTCATAAATTATTTGGATCATATATTCCACAAATATGCCAAAACACATCCTGGCCTAGTTCGAAAATAATTCAGGAATATTCATTTTCCATTCTGTCCAGAATGGCACTTTGTGAAGGAAGTGCCATTTATATTTTCTTGTTTGCCCTTAAAATTTTTGGTCAGTCTCTCATATTCAAATTATTTCCACATGCCAAAATTCAACTCCATTTGCCTAGTAAATATTCCTCAGCAAATTTCCAAAGTTTTTGTCCAAAGAGAAGCTTTGTGAAGGAAGTACTAGCTAGGCTTATCCAAATGAGTTGAAATTTTGGTAGATCCTCCATATGATCAAATAATAACTCTACACTAACTTTCATCTCCATCCAATAATCTATGTGAGCACACCTTCAAATCTTAGTTTCTGGTCATAATTTCAGTTTGTGAAGAAACTATATTTTATATTGCTTAAAAACTTCTTAAATTAATCCAGGACCTAAATATCCCAATATCATTGGGGCATGCCAAAATTCACATCATTTTGCCATGTAATTTTCTCCACAAAATTCCCCCAAGTTTCTGTCCAGTGTGGAGCATTGTGAAGGAAGTACCATTTATACTTATCCAAATGGGATGAAATTTTTGTGGTGCCCTCATATGCCCAAATCATCACCCTCTACCAAATTTCAGATCAACCCAAGCAACCATGTGAGTGCTACTTCCTAATCTAGCTTCTGGACCAGATTTGGCAGTTGTAAAGCAACTATGTTAAATTCTAGTCCAAATCTCTTCAAAATCCACAGGATTGTAGTCCTTCCTACCCTAAACCCCTGAGACATCCTGGTTAATTCTTATCCCCTCTAATTTGATCACTATTCCATGCCTAAGTCTGCAAACAGTAAACTTTCTCTGATCACTCCCATGAACCCACAGTGTATTTCTTCGATCTATCACTTCAGAGAGGTCCCACTTAGGAGGGACTACACGCTAGACATGCTGTTGATGACCAGTATGCACCGCGTGCGCCTGTGCACACGGTGACCACGCGGTCTGGCGCGCCGAAAGCGTGCTCTGGCCGCCGGGACCTTTCTGCCGCCGCCCAAACTCCATCCTCGCGACATCGCGGCATGTCCTCAGAGTTGCTCGAGCTCCCCTGCATCCACGCGTCCCCTCTGGACCCCTCCCCCTCTCCTCTTTCCTCTCTGGCGAGCCACGCCGCCCCGGGATGCCCGGGGCCGTCGTCGCCTTGCCCTTGTCCTCTTGCTCCCCCGTGGCATCTCTACACCGCGTGCACTCCCCCTGACCTCTCTACCCCTCCGCGTGTGCGCGCGCACACGCGGTCGTGCCAGTGCATCCCCCGAGCGCCCTTGGCGGCTTCCGGGCTCGGGCATCTTTCCCCGGCTACATATAGCTAGCCCCGAGCTCTCGCTTGTGCCCCAGCCTCCTCCTCGCCTTCCTAATGCCGCGAGTCCTCATTTGAGCTCAAGGAGCTCCCTGGCCATCTCTCTGGCCGAAACCTCGTCGCCGGCCGCCGCTCGAATTGGAGCTCCATGACCCCTCCCCCTTCCTCTAGCCGCCACCAGAGACCCACACATCCACCCTTGAGCTCGCCCCGCAGCCTCTCCCTTCCTCCCGTGCACCATGGAGCCTCCCCCAAAACCGCCCAAGCCACCGTCCGCCGTGAGCCAAGCCGCCGCCGTTCCGTAGCTTCCCGGCGTCCGTGCGGTGCGGGGATGGACGCGGCTCGGTCTCCTGAGCGTTTCGGTAGCCGGAGCCCCGCCAGAGACGGCCCGTAGCTCCGGCTATCGCCGTCGGGGTTGGCCCTCTCCTCGGCCCGAAGCACGCGCGAAGGAGGAAGACGACGCCACACGCCTGCACGCGGGCCCCAGGTGTCGGTGACCCAGCCGGCCGGGCCCGCAGGTTTAAGTGGTAGCGTACTCTAGTGGTTTACGCTTTCCGTTCAGTGAAAGCGTACTTCGGTGCGGCCTCGGTCAGAAATGCGTATTCTCTGTTCCTAAAGCGTATTTCTCCAAAATGCGCTTGCAGCCTCAGCTCAGCCGCCGAAAGACTTATATTGCGGACGTTCACTCTTTAAGCGCAGAAATGAATAAGTTTTTATTTGATTTCTGCCTAACGAACGAACGTCCGTATCTCGACAACCGTAACTCCGATTCAGGTGATTCCAAAGCCCATGATCTCAGTTCGTCGAGCTCGTTCCGATGGTATCATTTTCATGAGGTTGTCATACTGTGAAAATGACCATTTTGCCCTTGCCCCCTAAACAACTCCGCCGGGAGGGAAACTTTTTCGGCGATTCTTTCCGCGAGTTCATCGCACCTCTCCCCGGTGAATCCTTCATCCCCAGGCAAGCCACGACAACCACTTGCATGATGGCATTGCAATAGCCATGGTTTCCACTTGAATATTTAAATAATTGTTTGCTCATTTAATAATTTTTGAATGCTTCGAATATGCCTGTGAATCCATGTCCATGTTTGTGCCATGTTCATTTTCATCTAGTAAGTGAAATGATTAATTGCTAATGTTATTATTATCCTTGTAATCATTTCCGATGCTAGTGATAATGATATGCTCACATGAGTAGTTACGGTTTGATATGAAAATGCTTGTGATATTCGTGATCATCATTATGCTATGCTCATTTGCATCTCGTAGAATAAAATATTTATCGTTGTTGATGTAATGATGTTAAATGGTTATGTTGCCCATCCATGTTTATGTTGATATCTTGCTCATACGCGTTGTCATTTTATTGTGACTCAGCTCATCACCATTCAAGTTGAACCTGACATTAATCGAACTTGAACAAATCTGTTGGCTTAGTCATGGTACCACCGAATTGAGCTAACCAGTGCAGCCACACTTGACTTATGGGGGGCCCTAATGTGGTCTATTGTCATGCCTCTCGCCGGTGCCTCTGACGAGGGAAGGTTGTGCACTGGCGCTACCCTGGCCCGGTAGGCAGTCATAACCTTGAAGGCCCGAGTTGTATGGATATCCGAGGTCCCCGTTTGGGACGATGTTTATGTTTGGCCACGACGGTGGCGGCCACAGAGGTGGCGGATGTCACAAGTTGGCATCGGGGTCACCCAGGACATAGCCCAAAGGGGAGTTTGTCGGAGTGGCCGGGAGAGTGTCATGCAATAGATTGGTTTTGTCGGAATGTCGTTGGTCCACCCGAGTGGGAGCACGAGGCCATGAGTTCCGTAGTGTGGGTACAGTGTACTAACCTCTGCAGAGTGTCTAATCTATCGATAGCCGCGTCCTCGGTCATGGACACAGTTCGTAGTAGGTCACACTATGGGTCAACAGAAATAATAACCTGAATAATAACAACCCCGGTTCGATGAGAAAGAAGTTGGTTGATCTTTATGTGGTTACGAGTTGATCACGATGGTATTCTTGATGATGGTTGATCATGAGGTGATCGTGTGATGATCACGACGGTAAGAAAGATTGATATCTATGGTGGTTACGAGATAACCTCCGAGCAGACTAAGTTGGTCCATGAGACCTTAAACGTCGACCCCCTTGCATGCTTGTGCTAGTATCATCATGTTCACATCATGAATTATATGTACATGCCATGCTCATTCTCATGTTGATTCTAGTAGCATCATGTTCATCAATGGTAATTAACCTGTAAATGCCATGCTGTTGTTTGTCTTGATTGCTTTGGTTGCTGTGAGCTTGCGAGTACATTCAAAGTACTCACCTGGCGTGTCATGCCAGATTGCAGGTGATACCGTGAATAATTGCTTGTCGAGGATCCCGAGGTTGCGCTCTAGGATGCGTCCCAGCCAGAATCCCTGCGGAGTGGAGTCCGTCACCGTCGTCGTTGTCCCGCTGCTAGAATTTATTCCGCTTCGAGATGTTTCGCTGCTAGCATAGAGCCAGGCGAAGTGTCGCCGTGCCCCTGTAACCTTTGTAATATCGGACCCTTGTACCCGTGTTATTTTCAATAAAGAGCTGATTTGTTCTATGCCAAGCAGTGCCGTATTCCAGAAGACTTGATCTCTGGGCTGGAATATGGGGTGTTTCGGTCTCTCTGAGCCAGGGTGCCACAGGAGCAGAGGCGGGCCACCGCGGAGGCGACTCGGAGGTGGCAGAGGCGACGACTCGAGGCCTGCTCCGGCGGGGGCGGCTCGGAGACGACGCGACGCGAGGCAGAAGCGGCTTGGAGACGACATGAGTCCGCGCCCTTGACCAAATCCTACTCCGGGTCATGGTTGGTTTGACTGTCTCGGCGACTTGGCAATTTCGCGGTTGCGTACTGAGTTGAATCAGTAGTAAAGATCGTGCTTGATGGCATCCGGTTGCGCAGAAGAAAACAGTCTGACTTCGGATCGATGAATCGCCAGATCGCGGCGGTGGCGGCTGCACTGGGCACCTGTAACACTGGTTCTCTCGAATTCTTCGTCATCTGATCAATCGCGTGCTTCTCGATCCGTGAAGAGCTCCCTCCAAGAGCACAACACCACCGTGCGCTGCGCCCCACGGTGGGCGCCAACTGTCGTGGTTTTGTCACGGTAGATGTCCTCGTGAAAGGACTTAGTCGTGAGGCCATCGCAACTAGGTAGTAGCTTGAACGGGGTTGATCGGAATCGAGAAGACGCGAGTTTTACCCAGGTTCAGCCCCTCGCAGTGGAGGTAAAAGCCTACATCCTGCTTGATTGATATTGATGATCATAGTCTCGATTACAAGGGTGCTATTTCCCTGACTCTATCTCGAGAGCTATCAAAACGTCTGTCTTGAGACTTATCTGTCTATCTTGACCTCTAAAAACTTGTCCCTCTTGGGGTGCCCTGCCCCTCCTTATATAAGTTGAAGGGGCGGCTTACATGTAGAGCCCTAGTAGGATTTGGACTTAATCTATTCTGGCTTCTTATCGCGGGCCTCTTACCGTGGGAGACTCACCGCGGCCTTCTTATCTTGGGCTTCTCATCTTGGGCTTCTCTTCTTCCGGGCGGCTTAAGTCTCAGGGCGGCTTAAGCCTCAGGGCGGCTTAATTCTCAGGGCGGCTTAAGTCTCAGGGATGACTTAAGTCTCTGGGCGGCTTAAGTCTCAGGGATGACCTAAGTCTCAGGGCGGCTTAAGCCCAGAGATGACTTAAGTCTCAGGGCGGTTTAACATCAGGGATGACTTAAGTCCAGAGATGACTTAACGTCAGAGATGACTTAAGTCCATGGCGACTTAACGTCATGAGCCGGGTCATATCGTGGAGTTATATCCCCGACACGCCGGGTGCCAGGATATCCGAGGCAAAGTGTCGCAAGGACACTATTTTTTAGTAGACCTCCCCCGGTATGCCGGGGTGTTTTGTGTAAAAAGACAAGTTTCATTTTGATGTGAATGAATCCTTTATGCTCAATGTGTTTATTTTGACTCCTTTGCGACCGTTTATGATATGAAAGTGACCAGTTGTCGGCTTTTGCCCCTTCATAGATGCTACGTAGGGTGTTTCCGTACTAACAGTGCAACCCTTAGCCGACGTATCGGTGCCTGGAGGCGGTTGTGTTAATGGAAACAAGGCAATCAGACAATATGGCTTTATAACTTTCACTTAGTCATAGGAGCTTGACGTTTGGGGGCAAGTTACTAGCCCCGGTTTTTGAGTGTTCAGCCTCAGCCAAGGTCGAGCCATTAACACTTCGACTGATGTTAGAAAAGGCCCGTCGTTTAACACGGGGTAACCTCTAATGATTAATAGTTTGACACAATCATCGGATCGCTGACCAGTTTGTGCTTATTGTGACAGTCAGCTTTCGGCTTTCTCCACTGAGGTACTTAACCAGTTAAACCGGAAGTAACAATTGCAGTGGTGCTCCCTTTACACCCTTAGCCGAACAATCGGAAACATAAGGAGTAAGCACAGGAGCCGGGTAACCCAGCTATTGATCAAAGACACAATTCGTTACCGATGCATATAGAGCAATATCCGAGAATATGAGGCCTATGTATTTTATATGAGTACCGTGGCGGATAAGTGGTCACGGTGTTGAATCTGAGCCCCCAGTCTAAAGCCGATTACTTCTAATAAGCATGTAAAATACGTATCGCAAAAAAGTTTTCTTCGGCGCACGCTTAAGAGAGAAAAAACAGGTATCACACATAAGATGGGAACCGACCACAGAGGTCTTCTCTTAATTTATTGATAGGGTCGAACCGAACTATTTGGGATACCGAAGAAACTACTAAGGATACATAAGAAATATAAAAGATGGAAGGTTTACGCAAAGCATCTGGCATTGGGTTTGATATCTTATCATGGCTCTGTTAGATGTCTGCGCCTTCCTGCTGTGTACCAGCGAGTCATTATCCAATCCAAGGTGTTGTCATCGTTGCCTGCTACGACACTGTTACTATGATTTTATGGAGCGTTCGAGTGGCGTGTCCTTTGAAGAGGTCGTACCAAGCAGCGGCAGTATATTGGCTTGATGTCGTGTCTTTTATAAGCTCCTGGTGGGCCTTTAACCATGCCCTTAAGACGACCAGGATGTAGCTCGGCCAATGTCTGGTTGAGCCGAACAGTGAACCCTTATATTATTGCTCCACAGCTTCCCTTGGAATTTTAAGTGCGAAGTTATGTACCTGTGGTACGTAGTCCTCGGTCAGGCAGGGAAGGCTGTGGAGCGCGTACCCCTATTTGAGGTTCCTGCTTGATTGCGTGGAGGCGAAGGTAACACCTTGGAAGCACTTGAAGGAGCTCCGTGTGCTCGGTGCCTTGATGGACCTTGATGCCTCCTCAGCGGCTTGGGCCTTGACTGCAAGAGCCGCAGTTTGCTCCTCTGTATGAAGGGAGCATTCTGTATTACCATTGACTGTTATGACTCCCTTGGGTCCCGGCATCTTCAGCTTTAGGTAAGCATAATGTGGGACGGCGTTGAATTGCCCGAGTAGTGCGTGATAACCACTGCGGAAAGGAACAATATTGAAGATCAAGTCCTCGCTCCGAAAGTTCTCGGGAGAGCCGAAGACCACTTCCAGGGTTATTGTCCCAGAGCACTGCGCCTCAACACCTGGTATGATACCCTTGAAAGTGGTGTTGTCGGGTTTAATACTTAACAAATCGATGCCCATCTTTCTAACTGTGTCGGTGTAGATCAGGTCGAGGTTGCTGCCACCGTCCATAAGGACCCGGGTTAAGTGAAAACCATCCACTATGGGATCGAGCACCAGAGCCACAGTTCCTCCATGATGGATACTGGTCGGATGGTCTCTTCTGTCGAAAGTGATCGGGCAAGTCGACCAGGGGTTGTACTTCGGCGCTACGGGATCTAGTGCATAAACGTCACGTAGCGCATGCTTTCTCTCCTATTTGGGGATGTGTGTAACATAAATCATGTTTACATCCTTTACTATGGGAGGAAACTGCTTTTGGCCTCCATTATTTGGCCTAGGGGGTTCATCCTCATCCTCGCTACGAGGCTAGCCCTTGCCTGGGTTCTCGGGTGTGATCTTGCAGGCCTGCTTTATGACCCAGCAGTTCTGGTTTGTGTGATTAGCAGGTTTGTCTGAGGTGCCATGCATTTGGCAAGGCTTGTCGAGGATCTTATCCAACGTAGATGGGCCGTCTCTATTCCCTTTAAAGGGCTTCTTCTTCTGGCCATTTCGTTGACTGTTGAATCCAGCATTTATGGTCGCCTCATCAGCATCACTGCCGTTGCCTTTATGGCGACAGAAAGGATCGATATGGTTGACTAGAGGGGGGGAGGTGAATAGGAAACTACCAATTTTTAGCTTTTCTTAACAATTTAGGTTAAGCAACAAATAGGTTGTCTAGATATGCAACTAGGTGGGCAACCTATATGATGCTAACAACAACAACAAGCAAGCAAGCAAACAATACAACACAACAATATCTTGCACAAAGTAAAGGAAAGAAATAACCACAAGTGGAGTCGGTGAAGACGAGGATGTGTTGCCGAAGTTCCTTCCCTTTGAGAGGAAGTACGTCTCCGTTGGAGCGGTGTGGAGGCACAATGCTCCCCAAGAAGCCACTAGGGCCACCGTATTCTCCTCACGCCCTCGCACAATGCAAGATGCCATGATTCCACTAGTGGTGCCCTTGAAGGCGGCAACCGAACCTTTACAAACAAGGTTGGGGCTCTCTCCACAACTTAATTGGAGGCTCCCAACACCACCACAAAGCTTCACCACAATGGAATATGGCTTCAAGGTGACCTCTTCCGTCTAGGGTGCTCAAACACCCAAGAGTAACAAGATCCGCAAGGGATTAGTGGGGGGAATCAAATTTCTCTTGGTGGAAGTGTAGATCGGGGCCCTCTCACCCAAACCCTAGAAGATCAACAAAAGTTATCGGCTAGGGAGGGAGATCGGGCGAAAATGGAGCTTGGAGCAACAATGGAGTTTGGGGAAGAAAGAGGTAAGTCTTCTTGGGAAAGAAGACCCCCTTTATATAGTGGGTGGGGATCCAACCGTTATGCAGCCCGCAGCCCGCACATGAGCGGTACTACCGCTCTCAGAGCGGTACTTCCGCCCTAAGGGAAGTGCCGAAGTGTACAGTGTAAATGTCACAGGGACACGAGCCGGTAGTGCCGCCGGAGCGGTACTACCGCTCGCCCCAGCGGTACTACCGCTGGAGCTACAGTACCACGGCAACAGGAACAAGGGAAGAGACTGAGCCAGGAGCGATAGTGGCAGCGGAAGCAGGCGCGGTACTACTGCTTATAAGCGGTACTACCGCTCCTACTGCCGCTCCTACTGTCGCTCGTCCTACTGGGTCAAAAGGGGACTCAGCAGTAGTATGCCAGAGGGACTACCGCTGAACCCGACAAGAAAAAGTTGAGACCCGAGAAGGAGCGGTAGTACATGCGGTACTAGCAGTGATACTACCACCTATAAGCGGTACTACCGCTGCCAGGAGCGGTACTACCGCTGGCAGCTCTTCAACACCCAACAGCATCACAAAAAGAGAAACTCCAATGAGGCGGAAAGGCAATGAGGGTGCAAAGGGAAGTGTGTACGTGATGATTCCACCCAAACCTTTCCGAAGCGTAACCCCTCTTAATAGTACGGTTTTCCTACGACTCAAGTCCACGAAAAAAGAAACGCGGGAAAAATTAACCGTCTTGCTTTAACACTCCGAGGGGCAACAATCGTCTTGTGCCATATGATAGATTATCTGAAATGCTCAATGCACACGATTAGTCCGCAAAAGCATTGTCATAAATCACCAAAACCACTAAGGGAGAAATATGCCCTAACAATCTCCCCCTTTTTGGTGGATTGATGACAACACGGGATTTGCACAAGGGATACAACGAGATAATAAGCAAACCCAACATCTACAAAATATAGACGGGCTCCCCCTAGATGTGTGCACTATTTAGGTATGCTTTTGGAATGCAAAGCACACACACTAGGATCAACACTCCCCCTATATTTTCTAGACAAGGCAACACTTGCAACAACAAGATATAAGAGAGAAAAGCATGTATGTAAGTCATGGCATGTGAGCATAAAGATAAGGGCACAATAAGGATAATATCTCACAAGCTAACATAATACTAGACAAAAAGATAATGAAAGGGTAGCATATGTCTCACAACATATGATAGGATAGGTACTTAGGTTCTCACAACCACAAACCAAACCAAAGCAAACGATAAAAGAGTTTATGAGAGAAGAAAAGCAACTGCAACTAAGACGCACTCGTGACTCGTCAAATCCCTAAGCTCTTCCCCCCTTTGGCATCGAGACACCAAAAGGGCAAAGAGCACTAAAAACGACTCAAGGTGGTAGTGAAGCTCCAGAACACTCTCAGAACTCCTCATGGTCGTCAGACTCCTCCTCTGCAGCAACTGGTTGATCATCCTCCTCTGACTCTGACCACTTGCAGTTCTTGGAGATCCACTCCTCCTCATCAGTGATCTTGTCCTCGGATCCACTAGTAATCTCCATGCCCAGATGCCTCATCATGGCCTTGTCACGGCTGTGGGCCTTCTTCTCCGCCACATGCGCCTTGTACTGCCCCTGTGCCTGGATACAGAATAGCTTCTTCATCTTCTCCTTGAGCTTCTTAGCCCAAGATGGCTCAGTGGAGGGAGCAAAATCGGACCCCTCAGACTCCTCAGACTCAGTACCAACGGTCTCTGTCTCTGGAGGAACATGCGCTGGAGCGCCCCACTTCTCCTTTTGCCTCAGCTGAATAACATCATGGGAGACCAACTCCCCAGTGACAAGCTCCTCGTCAGGATAAGCAAACTTCCAAGTATCCTCAATGAGCTGCATAAGGTAAGGGCCATAAATGGGGCACTTACAGTCCATAACGGCAGAGTGAAGCTCGGAATACATCACATGAGACACGTCCAACACCAGCTGAGATCCCTTCTCCTTCTGGCAAAAGAGAAGCATGTCCACAAGATAGGAATGCAACTTGATCCAAGTTCCCAATGCGAGGAAAGAGAGAGTTCCTGAAGATGCGATGCATGATATCAAGAAACGGGCACAGCTCATATGTCTCCTTGCCATTGGGTGATACCTTTACCGTGGAGAAGGGCCAAAGAGCAGACTTGTGCGTGGCAGCAACTTCCTTGTGAGGGCGAAACCCAATTGGATTGTGGGCCCCCAGATCATTCTATGACAAGAGCTCCATGAAATCCTTCCACCTAGCTGACAGACGCCTTCCATTTGTCATCCATAGGAGAGTCCTATCTTCATCAGTCCCAAAATGTACCGTGGCATAGAATTGAGCCACAATCTCTGTATCAAAGTCCTTGTTGAAAGAGATGATCCTCATAATGTCCAGCTCGCCACACCACTCCAAGGCCTCACCAAAGTACGCCATGTCTGACTGCATATGAGTGAGATCAACTGACTTGACTTTCATGAACAGGTTCTTCTTCCCTTTCAGAACATCATGATAGTTTGAACGCTGCATCTTGTTCCAAAAAGGATGATTGGCAAGAGAAGGGTCTTGAGGAACTCGATACGGATTACGACGGCGAGCCACACAGAATTCCTTAGAAGGTAAGGTATCCATCAACGGCTCCTTTGCCTTTGCATGCTGCTTGCTGGCAATCTTCTTGGTCCATGACCTGGGCTGATCACTGGGGGCGGTACTGGCACTGGTATCCTCTGAAGTGCGATAGCGCTTTGAACCACCTGTACGCTCCGGATTCTTGCGACGCGCCTTGTGCGCAGAGCTACTACCACCTGGAGCCAACAACACAGCACGAGGGAAAGCAGGTGTAAACAATTGCATAAGCCAAAAGGAATTGATCAAAAGAGGATTGAAGGTTGATGCGAGGGAAGTGGAAGTTGACAGCTCCGGGCGGTAGTACCGCCGCAGTCCACAGCGGTAGTACCGCCTACAAGCAGTAGTACCGCTCCAGGGGGAGCGGTAGTACCGCCCGAGGCGGAGGTCGACGGACCGGACCACAACCGCGGTGAGATCCGGTACTATCGGAGTTGCCAAATTCAAATTCCCTCCAACCAAACTTCAATCCACCTATTCTAGCAGTCTTCTATGCCCTACTCATGCCTCGATTTGACCAAAAATTGAAGAAAGCAACAAATAGTGCCCTAGAGCCTAGATCCAAAAACTAGAATCATAGGAGAGGAAAACGGGGGCAATACCAGCTTCCATGGAAAGAGGAGAAGGTGGGGATCGATCCCACCGGACGGAATCGCGGAAGACGGCACAGAATCGGCGGCCCGGCGGTGGCCACCGGAGCAAGGAGTTCGCCTGGGAGAGAGGAGAGCATGAGGGAGAGAGAGATGAATGGGTATGGGGGAGTTGGAACTCCCCCTGCCCGACTCATAACCCCCTCGCGAATCCGCAGAGCGGTAGTACCGCCCCGGTATGACTGCACGGCAGGAGGCCGGGTAGTACCGCTCGAGCGGTAGTATCGTGGGCCGGAGCGGTAGTACCGCTTATAAGCGGTAGTACCACCCGAACACCAACGATAGTACCGCACAGACGCAACCTTGCAAGATCAAGTTGAGATGGGTGGCTTATGCAAATATTAGGGGCTGTAGATGAGATGGCCTGGGTTGGAGACAAGAAAACCAGCAAAAGGGAAGAGGCACTCCAAGTTCAAAAGGACAAACAAAAGAGGAGCAAACTTGGAGTGACTCAAAAGCACAACGAAAGCCCTAAACGACTAGATAAAACCAAAACGAACCAACTCGAATAATCACCTCTCAAAGAGAGGGCGGTGGCCGAAGCCACCTATGTTTGAGTCAATTGGTATGGCACCGCGAAGATTTTAACCTTGGGCCCATGACCAAAACTCATCTTTGAAGCACAAGTACCATCAAAAATGGCTAATGTGAAAGACTTGATCGATTTATGCATAATGGGGGGAGGGAGAGTTCATTGAGAGAACAACACTCCCCCTATGTCCATGCCTACATCTAGAACAAGATAATCATGATGAATGCGGTGGGGTGTGTCGAGATTCAAGCCACATTGCTTGAATCAATGATATTTAGCTCATGCCTTAACTCGCGAAATCTTGATTCATCCAAAGGCTTCGTGAAAATATTCGCTAGTTGCTCTAGAGTGTTGACGTAGATAATATCAATCTCTCCACGCTTGATGTGATCCCGGATGAAATGATGACGGATCTCAATATGCTTCGTCTTGCTATGTTGCACCGGATTGTATGAGATCTTGATTGCACTTTCATTGTCACATAGAAGAGGCACTTTGTCACAAGTGATACCGTAATCCTTTAAAGTTTGCCTCATCCATAGCAATTGTGCACAACAACTTGCGGCGGCTACATACTCGGCCTCGGTGGAGGAGAGAGACACACAATTTTGTTTCTTCGAAGACCAACTCACCAAAGAGCGACCAAGGAATTGGCACCCTCCGGAAGTTGACTTCCTATCCACATGGTCTCCCGCCCAATCTGCATCCGAATATCCCATGAGATCAAAGCTTGCACCTTTGGGGTACCATAAGCCAAAGTTTGGGGTATGAGCCAAATATCGAAAGATTCGCTTGACCGCCACATAGTGGCTTTCCTTAGGTGCGGCTTGAAACCGTGCACACATTCCCACACTCAACATGATATCCGGTCTAGATGCACAAAGGTAAAGCAAGGATCCAATCATGGAGCGATATACCTTTTGATCCACCGCTTTACCATTGGGATCAATGTCAAGTTGGCACATGGTAGGCATTGGAGTCTTGGCCGGCTTGACATCATCCAACTTGAATTTCTTGAGCATGTCTTGGGTATATTTGTCTTGGTTGATGAAGGTTCCTTCTCTCCTTTGCTTGACTTCGAACCCGAGAAAGAACTTCAACTCTCCCATCATAGACATCTCAAACTTCTCCGTCATGAGTGCGGCAAACTCATCATTGAAAGCTTTGTTAGGAGAACCAAATATAATATCATAAACATATAGTTGGCATATGAACAAATCCCCTTTAACCCTCTTCATAAAAAGAGTGGGATCGATTTTCCCAATTTCAAACCCACGGTCTTGTAACAACTCGGTAAGGTGCTCATACCACGCACGTGGGGCTTGTTTAAGGCCATAGAGTGCCTTATCGAGTTTGTATACATGATTGGGGAACTTGGGATCCTCGAACCCCGGGGGTTGTTTGACATACACCAACTCATTAAGAGGACCATTAAGAAATGCACTTTTCACATCCATTTGTTGCAACTTAAAATCATGATGAGATGCATATGCAAGCAACATGCGAATAGATTCAAGACGAGCAACGGGAGCAAAGGTTTCACCGTAGTCGATACCCTCGACTTGGGAGTAGCCTTGTGCCACCAATCTTGCCTTGTTTCGAATGACAACACCGTTCGCATCTTGCTTGTTCTTAAATATCCATTTGGTTCCAATGACATTATGGTTCTCCTTTGGCCTTGACACCAATTGCCACACCTTATTGTGCTCGAAGTTGTTGAGTTCATCATGCATGGCTTCAAGCCAATCCGTGTCCTCGAGCGCCTCAAGTACCTTTTGGGGTTCAACACAAGAAACAAACGCGTGATGCTCACAAAAGTTTGATAATTGTTTACGAGTGGTTATCCCTTTCTTTAAGCTTCCATAGACATTCTCCATGATATGTCCTTGATGCTTGAGTTTGGAAGCAATCTTGGCAGCACGACGCTCCAATAGCTCCTCCATAGACAATTGAGGAGAATCATCTTGATCATCTTGAACGTCGTCTTGAACTTGCTCTTGATCTTGAACTAGTTCTTGATCTTGAGCTTGCTCTTGATCATTAGCTTGCTCGGTGTCTTGAGCTTGCTCGGAGTCTTGAACTTGATCTTGGGCATCACTTGGTGAATCACCATCATCATGAGATTGATCTTGCCCTTGATCTTGTTCACTCGGTTGAGGGCCTTCGGTTTGCTCTTCGGAAGCATGTGGGTCAATGGTTGGTGATGGCTCCACTTGCGTAGAGCATTGTCCTTCTCCTTTGGCCACAAGGGGTTCCTCAATGGGGAGTATTTGACCAATCCCCATTATTCTTATGGCTTGGGGAGGAATTTCATCACCTACATCACAAAGACCACTTTGCTCCACTTGGGAGCCATTATTTTCATCAAACTCTGCATTACACGTCTCCTCAATGAGTCCATTGGACTTGTTGAGGACACGGTAAGCATGAGAATTTGTAGCATAACCAACAAATATGCCCTCTTGAGCTCTAGGTTCGAATTTAGACAAACGAGCACCCTTCTTGAGAATGAAACACTTACACCCGAACACCCGGAAGTACTTGAGGTTGGGCTTGTTACTGGTAAGTATCTCATATGGAGTCTTGTTCAAGCCTTTGCGGAGGTAGAGCCGATTGGATGCATGACATGCGGTGTTGATGGCTTCGGCCCAAAAGTTGTACGGAGACTTGAATTCTGCCATCATGGTCCTTGCCGCGTCCATCAACGTCCGGTTCTTCCTTTCCGCTACACCATTTTGTTGAGGGGTATATGGTGCGGAGTATTGATGCTTGATCCCCTCATCACTAAGGAACTCATCCAAGGTGTAGTTCTTGAACTCGGTGCCGTTGTCACTTCTAATCATCAATATCTTTGCTTCATGTTGACGTTGAGCTTCATTTGCAAAGTCGATGACGGTTTTTTGGGTCTCGCTCTTCCTCTTGAAGAAATATACCCAAGTGTATCTTGAATAGTCATCCACATTCACCAAGCAATACTTTCTTCCCCCAAGACTATCAAAGGATGGCGGTCCAAAGAGATCCATGTGAAGGAGCTCCAAGGGCCTCTTCGAGTAGATGATAGTCGTGGGTCGGTGAGCCGTCTCATGTAGCATTCCTTCGATACAAGCACTGCAAGCACGATCTTTGGCAAAGCTCACATTTGTTAGTCCACGAACGTGATCCCCTTTGAGGAGACTGCAAAGATCTCATATTGACGTGGGCTAGACGGCGATGCCAAAGCCACCCCATGTCAACTTTAGCCATTAGGCAAGTCACGATCTTAGTGGGTCGCTCCGAGAAGTTAACCACATAGAGACCGTTCTCGACATGCCCAACAAAAGCTACTTTAAGAGTCTTGCTCCACAAAAGGGCCACGGTATCAAGATCAAAGAATGTGGCAAAGCCCATAAGTGCAAGTTGACGAACGGAAAGTAAATTGTATGCAAGGGTCTCAACAAGCATGACCTTCTCAATTGATAGGTCATGAGAAATCACAACCTTGCCAAGACCCAATACCTTAGATGCTGAGGCATCACCAAATTGAATATGGGTGGGCATAGATGGGCTTGGTTGCACGTCCACCACCAAATGCTTGCTCCCGGTCATATGATTTGTTGCTCCACTATCGAGCAACCATGATCCTCCACCGGAAGCAAATTCCTACAAGAGATCAATGCTTGGTTTTAGGTACCCATTCTTGAATGGGTCCTTTGATGTTAGTAACAAGGGTCTTAGGAACCCAAATAGACCATTCAATGTACTCATAATAAGAACTAACAAATTTGGCATAAACATGCCCATCACTAGCATGACATAAAACATAAGAAGGGTTAAAATCACCGGCTTTGTTCGATGGAGTGGTTTTGCCCTTCTTGGCGTTTCCACCCACTACCTTGTCCTTCTTCTTCTTATGAGCACCCTCTCCCTCTTTGACAAATGCCTCTTTGAGAGGGAGAGATTTCTTGGTCTTGTTGTTCTTATTCTTCTTTGACTTGGGCACAAACCCAAGTCCCTCCTTTGCCACAACCTCCTTTTGATTGCTCAAAAGTTCGTTGAGGTTCTTCTCGCCTTGTATGCAAGTCACAAGGCCTTTCTCAATTTGCTCATTTAGCTTGGCATTCTCATCCACAAGATGAATATGCTCACAACAAGGGTTAGTAGCATGAACATTATCAATTAGCACAAAAGGAGGACACGTGGCTATCTCCTTAGTGAGCTTCGCTTGGAGTTGATCATGAGACTCCTTGAGTGTAGCATGTGCACTTTTCAAGGCCTTGTGAGCCTTGTCAAGTAGCTCAAACTCCTCTTTGAGTCTAGCATGGCCAACCCCAAGCTCAACATTCTCGGATTTAAGCACACGAGCAGGAACTTGAGCATGATCATGATCTTTCTTTAGTTTAGTAAGGTCAACGTTTTGTGACTCCTCAAGAGCTGAACGAAGACCTCGCTCTTCCTCAAGAGCAATGGAAAGATCCGCAATCTCATCGGCATAGTCATGACTATGGCCTTCCAAGTTAATGATGGTCTCTTCGTGAGACTCAATGATATCATTGGCCTCACCTAGTTGTTCCAAGAGAGCAACAAAGTGCTTCTTGGTCTCACCTTTGAGCTTACCCAAGAACTTGTCGAACTCATTCTCATCCACCTTTACCTCCTCTTTTTCATCCACACAATCCGTCAAAGAAGGATTAGTAGTGAAGGAAGTTTTGATGTTGGAGGTTACCTTGTTGATGCCTCTTGCCATGAGGCACTTGGGGATGATGTTCTCGTTGGGGGCGTCGAAGAGGGACATCGAGGTTGGGGAAGATGTGGCAATGGCCACGGTGGCCGTTGCAAACACTTCACCACTTGTATCATCATCATCATCATCGGAGTTGTACTCTTCTTGCGCCACCAAGCCCTTTGGAGGCACCTTCTTGGTGGAATTGTTCTTGTTGGGGAAGGACTTGGCCTTGTCTTTGCGAATGAGCTTGCCACCGTTGTCTTCCCTCTTCTCGTAGGGGCAATCCACCACAAAATGACTCACATTGCCACAATTATAGCAAGTCCTCACACGTTGCTTGCCCTTGGAGCCACTTGAGTTGTTCTTGGAGAAGTTGGGCCTTGAGTTCCTCTTGTTGCCCCAAAATTGCCTTGACGCAAGAGCCATGTGCTCGTGGTAAGCATATTTGATGTCTTCGGGGCAACTCTCCTCTTCTTCCTCTTCTTCTTCTTCTTCCGGAATTGCCTTGGCCTTCAAAGCAAGGTTGGTCTTCTTTGACCGTTGGACACGAGCAAGAGCGTTGTCGGCGGTCTTGTTCAAAATGTTCATTGCAATGAATTCATCCAACACTTCACTTGAGGACAAGGTGTGGAAGTCCGGTCTTTGACGGATCACGGAAGACATGCTCTTGTTGAACGGCATGATGGCCTTTAGGAACTTGTGCTTGACCCAAGTGTCATCTGTATCCTTGCTCCCATGATCTCGGAGTGAGACCGCGAGAGTAGTCAATCTCCAGTATAGCTCACGAGGATCTTCATCATCCTTCATCACGAACTCATCGGCCCCATCAAGTATGACCTCAAAGTTGGACCGTTGAATGCTTGAGCTTCCCTTGTACAATGATACAATGTGCTCCCAAGCATACTTGGCGGTAGTGAATGGCCGCAAATGAGAGAGTTCTTCTGGCTGCATTGCGGATTGGAGAATGAACAAAGCGGAGTGATTGAGTTGATTGTCCACTTCTTCTCTTGGTGTCATGTTGTATCGATCATGAGGATGAAAACCTTGCTCAATGACCCTCCAAAGTTGTGTTGAGCTGTGATTCAAATGAGACTTGATACGAAAAACCCAATCATGAAAGTTATTCAAATCAAGCTTAGGAGGAGGACCAAGAGGATTGATGCAAGGTGACGGTACCGGACCTCCATAGTCCGGGGGAGGGCCAACCGAGGCATGGATGCCCATCCCATTTTTACCTAGAGGGGAGTAGTTTGAGTACCTTTAGCCGCTTCCTTGCCGGAGTTGGCCTCGGACTCCGACACGGTGGGATTAACCACTTGCATCGGACCGGTAGAAGATTTCAACCCCTCAAGGAGTTCTTTAAACATGGACTTGACCTCGGCCGTCATAGACGTCTTAAGTGAAGCCATAGCTTCATTTAAGTCGTCTCGGGTGACCGAGTTCAACTCCACGGCCTCGGGAACAACTTCATCCCTTTCCCCGTCGTCAACCATACTCTTCGGGTGGTAAAACCCTTAATAAAGAGACGAGGTTCTGATACCAATTGAAAGGATCGATATGGTTGACTAGAGGGGGGGTGAATAGGCAACTACCATTTTTTAGCTTTTCTTAACAATTTAGGTTAAGCAACAAATAGGTTGTCTAGATATGCAACTAGGTGGGCAACCTATATGATGCTAACAACAACAACAACAACAACAACAACAACAACAACAACAACAACAACAACAACAACAACAACAACAACAAGAAGCAAGCAAGCAAGCAAGCAAACAATACAACACAACAATATCTTGCACAAAGTAAAGGAAAGAAATAACCACAAGTGGAGTCGGTGAAGACGAGGATGTGTTGCCGAAGTTCCTTCCCTTTGAGAGGAAGTACGTCTCCGTTGGAGCGGTGTGGAGGCACAATGCTCCCCAAGAAGCCACTAGGGCCACCGTATTCTCCTCACGCCCTCGCACAATGCAAGATGCCATGATTCCACTAGTGGTGCCCTTGAAGGCGGCAACCGAACCTTTACAAACAAGGTTGGGGCTCTCTCCACAACTTAATTGGAGGCTCCCAACACCACCACAAAGCTTCACCACAATGGAATATGGCTTCAAGGTGACCTCTTCCGTCTAGGGTGCTCAAACACCCAAGAGTAACAAGATCCGCAAGGGATTAGTGGGGGGAATCAAATTTCTCTTGGTGGAAGTGTAGATCGGGGCCCTCTCACCCAAACCCTAGAAGATCAACAAAAGTTATCGGCTAGGGAGGGAGATCGGGCGAAAATGGAGCTTGGAGCAACAATGGAGTTTGGGGAAGAAAGAGGTAAGTCTTCTTGGGAAAGAAGACCCCCTTTATATAGTGGGTGGGGATCCAACCGTTATGCAGCCCGCAGCCCGCACATGAGCGGTACTACCGCTCTCAGAGCGGTACTTCCGCCCTAAGGGAAGTGCCGAAGTGTACAGTGTAAATGTCACAGGGACACGAGCCGGTAGTGCCGCCGGAGCGGTACTACCGCTCGCCCCAGCGGTACTACCGCTGGAGCTACAGTACCACGGCAACAGGAACAAGGGAAGAGACTGAGCCAGGAGCGATAGTGGCAGCGGAAGCAGGCGCGGTACTACCGCTCCTACTGCCGCTCGTCCTACTGGGTCAAAAGGGGACTCAGCGGTAGTATGCCAGAGGGACTACCGCTGAACCCGACACGAAAAAGTCGAGACCCGAGAAGGAGCGGTAGTACACGCGGTACTAGCAGCGGTACTACCGCCTATAAGCGGTACTACGCTGCCAGGAGCGGTACTACCGCTGGCAGCTCTTCAACACCCAACAGCATCACAGAAAGAGAAACTCCAATGAGGCGGAAAGGCAATGAGGGTGCAAAGGGAAGTGTGTACGTGATGATTCCACCCAAACCTTTCCGAAGCGGACCCCCTCTTAATAGTACGGTTTTCCTACGACTCAAGTCCACGAAAAAGAAACGCGGGAAAAATTAACCGTCTTGCTTTAACACTCCGAGGGGCAACAATCGTCTTGTGCCATATGATAGATTATCTGAAATGCTCGACGCACACCATTAGTCCGCAAAAGCATTGTCATTAATCACCAAAACCACTAAGGGAGAAATATGCCCTAACAACGACGCTTATTGTTTCTATTGCGCCGAGGCTTCCCGTTTTCGTCGCGTACTTCTGAGGTGCCGGGGTCGCCAATGTGGTTACCGCTACGGGCCAACCAGCTATCTTCTCCCGCGCAGAATCGGGTCATGAGGGAGGTGAGGGCCGCCATAGTTTCCGTCTTGTCTTGTCCGAACTGTCGCGCCAGCCATTCATCATGAATGCTGTGCCGAAAAGCGGCGATCGCTTCAGCATCAGGATAGTCAACGATTTGGTTCTTCTTGGTCAAAAACCGATTCCAAAATTTCCTAGCAGACTCGCCAGGCTGTTGGACGACGTGAATGAGGTCATCGGCATCCGGGGGCCGAACATAGGTGCCCTGAAATTTAGGTCAAAAGGCATCTTCAAGCTCCTCCCAGCTTCTGATAGAGTTCTCGGGCAGGCTATTGAGACAATGCCTCGCTTGTCCTTTAAGCTTTAAAGGCAAATATTTAATGGCGTGGAGATCGCCTCCTCTAGCCATATGAATGTGGAGAAGGAAATCTTCGATCCACACATCTGGGTCAGTGGTTCCATCGTACTGTTCGATGTTGACGGGTTTAAACCCTTCTGGGAACTGATGTTGCATGGCCTCGTCTGTAAAGCACAGTTGCATGACCTCGTCTGTAAAGCACATCGGGTGTGCAGCTCCTCTGACCCGAGCTACGGCTTGTCGGACGTCTGTTGTTGTCTGAGCACAGGTATCATCACGAGCCCTGTTATGCTTGTCCAGCCAAGCCTGATATCCGACCTGTCCAGCACGCGCGTGGTCCCTGGATCCGTATATGGATCGTGATGGGGCAGGCTGTGCGGACAGTTTTCCTCACAAATCGTACGGTGGAGCAGACGGGATTGGATCTTTGCCTTCACGGTGAGAGATTGCGGGGGGGGGGGGGTCTCAAAACCCTCCCTTTGGCCTATCCCAGCCCCGAGGAGGGCGGTCGGGCTGATTGGTTCGATCATGCTTTTAGAGCAGATTGTCGTCAGCCTCGTCATCGAATGCCGGAAGTAGACGCCGTTTTGGGTAGGATTTGGTTTGGTATGTGTGCCGTTGCTCGAGGTCCTGCTCGGCTGTGAGAACTTTGACCCATTTGTCATTCAGCGTGCCCTAATCGACTTTAAGCTTTCCACGCCCTCTTTTTATACTTCGGGCGGAGCTAATGAGCCGTCGTCGGAAGGTCTGCAGATCAAGGAAGTCCTCGGGGACGTCGAATTCATCGGGTCCAAGACTTATATCTTCTTCTGACTCGGGCATGTAATTGCTGTCATCGGGATCGTCGAGGTCTTCCATTCCTTCGGCATCGTCAATATGACCGGATGCGGCGTTCTCGCCATTATCCTGGTCCTCGGCGCCATCCGGGGTAGTGTTGTCGCCGGAGGCGTCATTGTTAGTGTTGTTGTTGCTGGTGTTCCCATCTCCAGCACGTTTAGAGCACTTCTTGCTCCGTCGGCGTTTGGGAGGATCCTTTTTCTCCTCCTCATCGCCCTTGGGGGTGTCCACCATATAGACATCGTAGGTGGAGGTTGCCGTCCAGTTGCGGGTTTTGGATGCTGTAGCACCAGGCAGATTACCGACATCTTCATCCATGTCGGTTGCCTCCTCGGAGGCGTAGTCCAGTACGTCGGTTAAATCTTCGACCGTAGCGACTAGATGGGTGGCGGGTGGGATGTAAATTTCCCTATCATCGGCTTTACATCCGATCTGGTCGTAGACCGAAGAATGGCCGTCCGAGATCCCGAGGCTCTGGATTCGGTCTAGCATCTCGTTCAAAAGCGAGAGGTCTGCCGGGCCCATCTCTTGATGGTAGGCGGGGCTAACCTGTAATATGCTCGACGAAATGTGTGACACGACTTCGGAGCGTGGTTCGGCCAGGACAAGGGCCTGGTCTGATGCTGAGTTGGTCGGATCCGAACTCGAGGTTGGTTCCGAGGTGTGACCTGATCCGAGGTTCGGATTTGAGGTCAGGTCTGAGGTCGAGGCCACGGCGTCGGTGGAGCTTTCCAACCGATCTGGCGTCCACCCCGAGAGGGCAAGATCGCCACGGGAGTCGGCAGTGTACTCCAGGCTACCAAATCTGATGATCTGATCTGGGGCGAAGTTTTCGACGCGGCCGAGGTGGCCGGTCGGGTTAGCGTGAAGGACGATGTTGCCGAAGGCGAAAAGTTGGCCGGGGACAAAGATGTCGCCGCAGCCGATGTCACGGTTGATCTGAAGACGAGCCATTGATCTTTTTTGACCACAGAGTGGGACCTGGGCCACCAATGTCGGTGCTAAAACCGGTGGATCTCGGGTAGGGGGTCCCGAGCTGTAGGACTAGGAACAATGGTAACAGGGGACGAAGGGCGGCGATGTTTACCTAGGTTCGGGCCCTCTCGAAGAGGTAAAACCCAACGTACTGCTTTGATTGTATTGATGTGATGGAGTACAAAGTACAAGATGATCTAACTTGAGATCGTATGATTGTGTTCTAAACCCTAAGGCTGGTAATCGTGCCTCTAATGACTAAACCCCTCGGCTTATATATGCACCGGGGGTACCTAGGTTACACATATGGTCGGTTGTCAATACGCCGGCAACAGAGCAATCCTTGAAGTACACGCCAAGCCTTCGGAGGTTTCCATCTTGGTCACGCCGAGGTTCGTAGCTTCGGTAATCATTTCCTTTAGTGATCGGCCGGGCCATGAGTCCGGCACATGGACTGTGGGCCGTACATGTTAGCACCCCTTAGTCTAGGACACCGTCAAAGGGGATACAAAAGCAATGAGCGCACACCTGACCTCTTCATAACTAAGATGCGCACAACCAACACCAACGCGCACACACATAGAAGAAAAAAAACACGCCGACAAAGAGCAAAGTCATGCAAGATCAAAGCTATGCCTAAGGAAAAAGAAAAAATAATCCCCGAAGCGATCGATGAACTACAACAAACTAGGTTTCTGAATAAAGTTCAGCATACCAAACCCTTTTACCCTTTTGCAGCCAGTAAACAATCTTATCATCCTCGGACAGAACTACAGACGAACTGTTTTTCAATTCAAAGATCAAGCTGCGTGAGACTAATATACTCTTCATAAATGATTGTGACCAGTCGCGGTGTCACCTAGTATCTCTTAAGCTGAAACTTATCTGCAAAGTAACAGCAGTACTATGATACCATATCCATGGCATATATTCGACCGAGTCGCATAATTGCCTTGAGCTGTTACCAGGACAGGTACATGACTTGGCCGCATCTGGAAGCGAATTGTGTCATGGTATTCTAGCGACCTCGGCTGCCCAGCTCAGCTCAGCCAACCACCTTTCGCACCGCACCGACGACAGGCATCTTTTCCTCCAACAAAAGGGGACAAGTGTGTATGTAATCGTAGGACGAACGCAAACATGGCTGAAACAAGACCGGTGTACAAACATGCCAAATGTGCAGGGAGCATGTGGGACAGGGGTACTCCATCAAAATTAAGAACACCAAACAATGGAATTCCAACAGGGAATTTTTCTATTTGGAGATGTCGACACTGATGACTTCCCGATTAAGATAGAACTGCATCAGGGGTCAACTTTGAGCCCTTATATTTTTGCTTTGGTGATGGATGAGGTCACGAGGGATATACAAGGAGATATCCCATGGTGTATGCTCTTTGCGGGTGATGTGGTGCTAGTTGACGATAGTCGGACGGGGGTCAATAAGAAGTTAGAATTATGAAGATAAACCTTGAAATCGAAAGGTTTTAGGCTTATAGTAGAACTAAAACCAAGTACATGAGGTGCGGTTTCAGGCGCGAGGAGGAGGAGGTTAGCCTTGATGGGCAGCTGGTGCCTCATAAGGACACATTTCGATATTTGGGGTCAATGATGTAGAAAGATGGGGGTATTGATGAAGATGTGAACCATCGAATCAAAGCCGGATGAATGAAGTGGCGCCAAGCTTCTGGCATTCTCTGTGACAAGAGAGTGCCACAAAAGCTAAAAGGCAAGTTCTATAGGACGGTGGTTCGACCCGCAATGTTGTATGACGCAGAGTGTTGGCCGACTAAAAGCCGACATGTTCAGCAGTTGGGTGTAGCGGAGATACGCATGTTGAGATGGATGTGTGGCCACACGAGGAAGGATTGAGTCCGGAATGATGATATATGAGATAGTATTAGGGTAGCACCAATTGAAGAGAAGCTTGTCCAACATCGTCTGAGATAGTTTGGGCATATTTAGCGCAGGCCTCCAGAAGCTCCAGTGCATAGCGAACGGCTAAAGCATGCGGATAATGTCAAGAGTGGGCGGGGTAGACCGAATTTGACACGAGAGGAGTCCGTAAAGAGAGATGTGAAGGATTGAAGCATTATTAAAGAACTAGCCATGGACAAGGGTGCGTGAAAGCTTGCTATCCATGTGCCAGAACCATGAGTTGGTCGTGAGATCTTATTGGTTTACCTCTAGTCTAACCCAACTTGTTTGAGACTAAAGGCTTTGTTGTTGTTGTTGTTGAGTGCGGGTTTACCTCTAGTCTAGCCCAACTTGTTTAAGACTAAAGGCTTTGTTGTTGTTGTTGTTGAGTGCCCCAGAGTTCCATTTTCACAGAAATACCATTGGAAAACAGTACAACTCCTGCAGCAGAGGCTTCTGCAGGTGCATTTCCCTAAGATTTCGGTCGGAGCTGGCATATGCCAGACATGAATACCACCCCAACTCCTCAAGCTACTGGTATAACACCTGGCATGTATACCCCGTCCTGAGTGAACAAGAAACGGTCCATCTCAACAAAATCATATATAGCGCAATAAATCAACAAAACCTAAAGTCGTCCCACGTTCCCCTCCAAAGGAGCCAACGTGGGCGGGCAATAGTTTCGTCGAGGCCAGACATATTCGCATGCTGCAAGATTGCAGTAGACATATTTCGGCAAATGCTAGGCAATACAGGATGCAGCAGGCAAACACCGGCTAAGAACGATATATAGATAGATAGCAATGACACTTGCAGCCAATGTGTATGTACAGCAAAAGACCAGGCCACATAAATAGCAGCAAACTAAGTGGATGGTCGCCCTGTTCGCCAACACTCGAGAGCACACCTAAAGGCTTCTACCACTAGTATGTACAGGCAAGGATAGATAAGACTGGCTGACGGGGCACCCTCTGCTTCTCCCCCTCCTATCATCAGCTCCACACCCAATCATGTCGTAAGTTTAGCGAGCCGCCCACATCTACGTATCTTGTTTCCCTACATGATATACTTACAAAACCACGAGTGAGTTTCTGCTGCGTGTGGCGCGGGCAGCCAGTGTCAGTATCGGTTTCCAGTCAGGACAGGTGGAAGGACCCCTGCCCCTCCGTAATCGCGTAGAGTAGCTTCTCCCTCATCCTTTCCTGAAGGGCAAAAGGCTTGGTGTTAGTACGCCAATGTACGGTAACTTTCAGGAAACTCAAACGTATAGCAACTGGAACTAAAACTACTGCAAATAATCATGCCAGAAAAGGCATGTTCAGAATGCCAATTACTATTGACTTGGATATGTGCGCTTCATCTTAAGTGTTACATCAAGACAATTAAAGCGCTTATCTTAATTAATAATAAAAATGGTAAGAAGAATATAAGTAAACTAATCTACTAAGATGTGCTCAGTTTAGATAGCAGAAAGGTAGAGTTCAGACCTTAGAGCAGTAGGCAGGTAACTTAAGATAGTTAGCGCAAGTCATCACACTTGGCAGATCATCATCAGCATCATTGTTGCTATGCTGTTAATTGTATAGCACAAGTTAGCAAACATGGTAAAAAGCAACTGATAGAGAGATAGAGAGGTAGCTTTACATTGTGAAAACAGACCTTCCTGACAACTGTCAAATTTGGATTCAGTGCAGCCAAACCGCCTGGAGGGAGCCGAGGTGAACCCGTTATAAATTGCAAGAAAGCTCTGCGTTCATGGCATCCAAACTCTTGTATGATCTCTAACAACTGCAGCGCATTAAGATTTCTTGTTATGGTACTGAGATAATATTTTTCTTGGAAAATGGAACTTCAAAATGTATCTACTAATAAAAGACTTACATTAAGGACTGCAGGACTGCTGGAGGTGTAGCCGTGATCAAATTTTATGTGATCCACAAGTTTCACAAACTGTTCAGAAGCAAGGTGTCAACAACAAAAATTGAATAGTTACAAGAAAATCAACAACTTTCAACAAAAGACGAGCACATACATCCCAGTTATCTTGTTCTCCGCAGAGTAATCTCTCCAGCTCATCCTCTGAGAATGCCCGAAGTGTGCTTAGTGGAAATACCTGCAATACCCAGTGTCAGTGTAGCACAACAAATTGGATTTTTCAAACTACGAGCAGTAAGAGACAACACCAGAGAAGAGTGAAAAATGTATAATGAGAAGTGAAACGTCGAGTTCATGTCACCCTATAGGCCCCATGTGAGGCTCATGAGTTACAAATCAAAGCAACATAGCGCCTAAATACACCTGAACAGACAGATGAGGAAACTCTGGTAAAAGGACGAAGGGCGAGTCAATCGCCAAATCAAAATGATTGCCATCAGAAGCAGTTAGAAGTTTATACATGTTGGATTAAGATTACTTAAGAAATACACAGGGTTATTAAATGAGGAAAGGCTTTTGCATTGTCTAATTAACGCTTTACTGCCAAGTTCCTCCGAAACTGTAGAGCCATGATAGCTTCTAGGTAAGTAACAATGCATCCTACACACACTCCACATTTTGTGAACTGGGACAACCCAACCATGGTGTTGTAACTAAAAAAAAAGCCTTTTTTAGATGGTGTAACTGAAAAGCTGTCATTAATTACACAAGTATAAACATATGAGAGCAGCACCATGATATAGCATACCTGACTGAATCCTGACTCAAAAGCCTCCAGCTGTCTTGTGATTCCACTTTTGACCGTTGCCTCGACAACAAAAGAAACATATTCTTCCAAATTCTCACCAGTTACCTGAAAATAACGTAAGTAATTTAGGGAATACTTTAATCTGCTGAGAACCCGGCAACGGAAAGTGGCACGGTCATATCACTTACATTATCTGTAGTACCCTCTGAAGAAAGCACATATTCTGGATACCCTGGGACAGCAAAGTCAATAACAAGATCCTCAATTTTACAACCTCGATAAGACAAATCAGATGTGCTCTGGCATTCCCTTGTCGAACATGATTCTAAATATTTCCTTTGACAAGTAAGCGCTTTAAACTCCATAAGGGTCATTGCCAATTCAGGATCAAATGAATTGATATCATATATATTAAGCTCCTAACATAGAAAAGATTATTAGATCGGCAAACAGAAGAAAGCGTAATAAACATGATATATATTCCAAGAATGTAGGACCCAAAATACCTGTCCTAGGATAAGCTTGTAAAATGCTTTGGAAAATGGAATGTCAAGAATTCTGCCATCCTTAATAGCCTTTGCAAGAACCTGACCAAGGAGGTGAAACCTTTTATTTACTTCCGAGAAGGAAGTACAATCTACAGAAGCAGACCACGGTCGAGGAAACAGTCCATTAGGCGCGACCACAGTCCGGGGACCAATGTGAGTATTGTCGGTGCCAGCTTCACAAGGAAGCTCGCCCCTCCACATGCCTAAACCAGACTTCTGAAACTCATGACTTATCAACGTATAGAACTCCATCGTAGGACCTAAACCTGTGCCTACTTCTTCTTCATATTCTACTTCAAGCAGTGCATTACTCTTAGCATAGGACCGCATCATTTTCGCAGCTGAAGCCAGTATATCATCACGATCAACTTTGAACTTTTTCCGTGAAATGGATGAACCTCTTTCTGTTGATATGTTGCTAACACTCGTATCTATCATATGACCACGTTGCATTGATGAAGAACCAAATGCTGTCAGTTGGAAATACTTCCATCTTGCCTCAAAGGAAAATAAGAAAGGGCACGCAGACATCAGTTCAGTGCACCATAAAGGCAGACAGCGAGACCTTAAAACCAAGGGATCATGCATCTGTTGCTCCAGTTTATCTGTCAATTTAGCACTGACAAACTCCTGCAGTGGAACTGAAGAAACAGAAGGCTTCAGATCATCAAGGTCAGTTATCCTTCCTTGAGCAAAAGCATGGTTTCTCTCATCAGACACGAGGTGAAACGAGTATCGGTTTAATCCTTCTAAAACTTTCAGCATAAACAATATGTCATACGATGAATTTGATCTATCAAGTTTGCAAGGGATCTTGCCAAGCAACAAGCTGCTGAAGAAAGGGAGTGCTTGCCACATTAAACCAGTTTTACTGTCATTTGTTGATACCGCTGCATTAGACAGGTTCTCAGGAGAATCATCTTTTTCTGGGTTTGCAGCTGTTCGAAATGTGATGTCATGCACACTACACCAAAACTGGGTGTCCAAAATTACATCAGCTCCCGCATTGATCTGATCTTGCAGGATTGATTGATACAGAGTAACAGATCGGTCAAGCTCTTTTCCTTTCAGGCTAAATACCAGTTTTGGCTGTACAGCACAATCAGTCCCAGCCGGCTTGTTTCTTTCAGGTTGACCTCCAGCTGCACATCCATTATGGTATTGAGGTTACCAGAACAAGTGACAGGTTGCAAATCAGAGAATAACAGCTAGTAATTAAGTCAAATCTAGACGCACACTCACTGGAAGATGGCGACCCTTTCTTCGAGCATGGTTCTACAGAAGAATTTTGATTTTCCCTGGTGATACCCTGAAAAAGAGTCATTCTAGTCTTAGAACACAGAAACCTAGAAGTATGAACAGCGATAAGCTGTGGATTTATTGAATGATTTTTTCCAGTATCAACGGGTATGTATGATGTAATTGCCAAACCATGCATAATCTCTACGGCACTAAAAGAAAGTTATAAATATAAGCAAGTAGCACTCAACCAAAGAGCCTATTCATATTTCAATATATCCCAACTGTTCATGTTTCTAAAGATTGCAAACAGAATAATACCTCTGATGAAGGAGAAGATTCCGGGCTGGAATCTCTTTCCTGAGGGTCATCTTCAGCACATTTACTCTCGAAAGCAACACTACTAGGTGATGATTCAGTATTCTGATCACTTGTGCCTGTACTGACTTTGGGCCACAGAAATTGTTCAATAGAATGCAAGGAAGAAGAGATTTCCAAATTCACAGCATTATCATAGCTTGATAAGTTTGTTTCATCTTCATCCTTCTTGAAACGTACTCGAATACATGGACTAATTGTTGAGTGGCGAATAGGTATATCAGAAATATTGCTCCTTGGCTTGAAATTGTGGCTCATTATCACTGGGAAGTTGTCAAGAGAAGTAAGAGCATTCTGCAGTTTCCTTACAAGTAGTGTCAAGAGCATATCACCCCAACCTTGCTCCATTCTTGAGAAACAAATCCGGGCAAATGACTGAAATCTTTTCAGCACAGCACAAAAATGCTCAGCATTGTAATCTTTAAGATTGTCATCCACCTGAAGGTATTTGCCGTTAGACAGGTAATTTAACAAAGATTTGACCAGTCCGCTCTCAAGGAATTCAAACGTCGTCATTGTTTCTCCTCCGTGAAGCTCCATCATCACCTCACTCAAAATGGTAGACAAGTGTTCTTCATTTTGAAGACTGTCTTGGTTTAATGACTTGTCAGCAGAGTCATTTAGAACTGCGCAGCAAGTTTTGAGCTTCTGCAAAATCTCTGTTAACCCCATCTCCGAATTCACTGCTTCAGCTGTAAAGTAAGTTGTCTTCACATGTCTTGCGAAATTAAAAAGGTTCCCCTGTCCAATCCTACAAGCCCTTGTTTCAGCAGACTCAGATTGGCGGGAATCAAATGCATAGCAGAAACATGTAGGTTTATTTCTTATAACAGGTTGATTCTCTGACTGTTGAGTGTCATCAGAGAGAGGGGGGCTGGACTTTGAGCAATCCTCTTGCATAAGAAGAGCCTCTACTGCATAGACAACACCTTCTTTGATAAAAGATCCAAGGTAAGCATCCGGAAGCTTTTGCATGAGAATCTCGATAATCTTCAGTGATGAGATTAGCACATGATGATCCTTCCGGGACAATAAACCAGCCAAGAAGCTGACACATAATCACAGAAGTAACATATTCATTTAGACTCAGAAAATTAACACAAGTTCGGTGAAAATGTCTATCGACTGTTATGCAAGGAATGCAGCCCTTCTTTTGCAGGTCGTGTTTACCTTGATATGTTTGTTTCCTTGAGTAACTCTTGAAGCATTTCAGGTTTACTGAAGTAACAGATGTTATTTACAATTGAAGAACAGCCATAGCAAATGTACGAATTTGCACCAGAGTTGACTGCCTGCACAAAACAACATACTCACTTCATATTTCAGAGCACGAGCATCCTTAATGAGCTGTTAGTTCGTTATTATGAACAGACCTTGATCAAGATAGGAAGGATATCCGTAGAGAACTGACACAAGAACCCTGGTTCATCGACAATTATTTTTTCTTTAGCAAGTACCATATAGGTGTCTTCAACATCTCTTGCCGCAGAAGGAATAAGCTGGATTGCTAATTTCAGAGCTTCATTAACCTGGTAGGATTAAGAATTAAACTACCAAATCACTGGATGACAACTAGTGTGAACTTCAGGGCTGCATGTTGGTGTAGAAAGAGGGGTCAAGGGATGTGATCAGCCAAGTTCTACTATTACAGTGATCAGTGCAAATAATGTTTCGCTTGTTCAGAAGTCGAAAGCAGTGCTTATAATACAAGTTAAGTCACAAAGAAATGGATAGGACAAATTAGCAATAATTGCAACGTAGCTTATAAGATTATGGCCCAGTTCTTTTGGCCGATTCTCCCATAATCTTGAGAATCGAACCTCCCCAAGATTCTCCCAGAATCTTGAACCCGTATTTTTTTGACAGTCCTAGAGGTCCAATTCTCTCAAGATTCTGGGAGTTAAACTGAAAACTTACCGGCGGCCCGGGCAGTAATAGAATGATCACCTTGGCATTAGTTACCAAAAAGACTAATGCCACCATCTACCGTACTATAAATACCAAAGATGAATTTCTGAAGCGCTAAAAAGTCTTTGGGTTCATGAATGAAAGCAAGTTATTGCCAAGCCATGTCCATTTGATAGTTTAAAGTTCAGATTGTAGTTTGCTGGATAGCCAGGATACTGGATGGCAGACCAAACCTCAGGCAAACTAATCAATTCAGAGGCGACCAGATTTAGCATGCATATGAGAGCAATAAATAGCATGCAAAATGTCAATCTGCAAGCCAGTTTGAACATCTATATCAAAGCTGAAGGCTTGCATGAACACCGGAAGTTCTTTTCTAGTAAATATACTGATCAACTAAACTTAGTGCATGTGTTACTACTGATAGTAACGGCAGCCTCTGCTCATGTAGGTTATGGACCACCTGATGTCGACATTACCAAGAAACAAACCTATAGAAATATGGACTGGCAGTAAAGAAGCTATTAAGCAACCAACCTGGTTATTTTGGTTTTCCGATGGCAGGTATGGCATCCCATGGGAGAGATCTGAACTGACCAAAATCCCCCTTATGGTGCTACCAACATTCAACTCAAAGAGAGACTTCACTGCCACAAGTGAACTACAGGCTAGCTTAGCAAGAAGCCCGATCAAGTTCTGCAATCACAACAAACTACAATCAACTCCCTCAAAGACGTAACTGAGGATACGCACATTAGGTCAAGGGGAAGCATACACTGCAAGTTGATGGGTTAAGGGAAGTGAGTCCGCTGGCGTTGATCAAAGGAAGGACCTTCTCTACCAGGCCCTGGTGGCACAGCTGGTCAAGAAGCTCCACTGAACCACTAAAAGAGTCTACAATGCTTATCAGGCAAGTTGCAACCTTTTCAACAACCTGTGATATTATATCACCTGAAACATTAGCAGAGCACTATGTACATGCCTAATACAAGCAAGCTCGGTTAAATTAGTGGGTAACAATACCATCTTGTCCTCAGACTGGAGTAGATTACACAGCATTGGGATCGAATCCATCACAAACTGGGAGCAATCTGCCGGGACCTTCTTGCAGGCATTTGCAACAGCTGAGACAGCAACCCTCTGAACCATCCAAGCAGGCATCCAATTAGCGAATGCAGTAGATTCTCAGCACCAAAAGATCGAATTTCTGCAATTCTAACCTGAATACTTGCAGAGAAGAAGTCAATGTATGCCAGCACGGCGGTTATCATGCCTGCCTGCAAGCACTGCGCCGGCTGCCGCAGCGATATCTTCTCAAACGCCTGCAAGCACTGCTCATACAAACAGAAGAAGCGTGATTGATCACATAAAGCGCTTCGTTCAGGTCAATGTGATGTCTGGCTGGGTTTTCAGGGCTGCTCCGTTACCTGCTCGGCCACATCAAGGTACTCGATCGCGAGGAGCCGGGAGCAGAGCACGGGGAGCAGGCCGTGGCGGACGACGGCGTCGGCGGCGCGCGGCATGGCATCGCAGAGGTAGGTTATGGCGCGCACGGCGAGCAGCAACTCGTCGGGGCTGGCGACCTCGGCGCCGGCCAGCCGCACGAGCGCCCGCGCGGCGGACTCCACGGGGAAGTAGCCCCCGGCGTCCTCCGTGCAGAAGGAGAGCGCCTCGCAGAGCTCCGTGAGCGACGCGAGCAGCGCGCCTCCCCCGGCGCCCTCCGAGGCGACGGCCGCCACCATCCGACGGAACTTGCCGCCCCCGGGCCCCCCGTCCCCATCCGACTCACACGACGACCCGCCGTCCCCGTCCCCATCGTCGCCGTCCACATCGGCATCGGCATCGGCTTCGGCGGCGTGGCCAGAGGACGAGGTGTCCATGTCGGAGGCGGCCTGCTCCGGCGGCGCGGGCGCGGCGACGGCGGCGGCGGAGGTGGACGGCTCGGCGGTGCAGGGGCGCTTATCGGCGGGGGGCTCGGCCTCGCCGGAGCCCCCGGGGTCGGAGTCGGGGCGCTTCCGGCAGCGATCCATCGGCGCGCGCTTACCTCAGACTCCTGGGCGCAGACGTAAGCCAGCACAGCAGCAGTCCTCCCTCCCTCGCTCCGTCCCAACAACACGATCGATCGGAGGGGAATCAGGGGTGATATGAGAGACGTGCGGGGTGGGGGGTGGGTTTTTAGTCTGGTTTACCCCTCCCCTTTCTCTCTCTCTCTATCTCTACCTGCGCGATCGATCGGGTTTAAAATCCGGGAGATTTTTAACCGATTTGGTGCGGTTTCTGGGGGAGATTCCGCGTGTTTATCTGGGAGTTGGGGTGCTCCGCACCGCCATTGTGTGCGGGGAGGGTGGGTGGAGGGCAGTAATGGAACTGCGCGGCCTGGCCTGGCGTTGCGGTTTGGGGTTTGCTTTTGGACTTTTGGGGTACCGCCGTGTCGTCGTCCATTGGCGGGGCGAGGCTTACCTGGGAAGGCACTGCTCGTAGGGCTGGACGAAAAGCTCGTTACTCCCTGGCTTAACGAGCACTCGAAAGCTCGACTCGTTAAGGCTCGTGCTCGTTAGTTAAAGAGCCGAGCTGAACATCAATTTTAGCTCGTTAATATTAACGAGCTTAACGAGCTAGCTCACGAGTTTAACGAGTAGCTCGTTTGGCTCGTTATTTTTCACATCAGTATTTTTTAGTTTTTACTAAATGCAAATGCTTAGCTCAGCCCGGCCCAATGAACACTGGTCGACTACAGCCCATCTCCTCCCAGTCTCCCACATTCGCATCTGGACAATTGATGAAGAGAACTAGAGAAGTACAGAACAGATACGAAGAGACAAGAGGAGACTACGGAGCTTAACGAGTACTCGTGAGAGCTCACGAGCTTAACGAGTATTTAACGAACCGAGCCGAGCATGAGTTTGAGCTCGATACTGTTAACGAGCTTAACGAGCACGAGCTTAACGAGCACGAGCTTAACGAGCCGAGTAGCTTGTTAGTCCAGCCCTAACTGCTCGTGCGTCCTTTGTTAATTGCGGATTATGTGGAGGGCGGATGGATAGGCTCCGGCTCTGATCGAGGACGGGATTTCCTCGGCTGCTTTAATTAGTAGAGCGCTTTATTTTACTCGATCTTGTTTCTTTTTATTGAGGGAAGTCGATTTTGTTAGGGTCCGTACGATGTACAGAGCGCCGTTCTCAGAACCGTGGATGGGCCGGACTAGAAGGATGGTCCAAGGCCGCCAAGTGCCATTTTATTCAACTCGCTCTCATTTTATGCAAACCAGTAGAATGCCCGTGCGTTGCCATGAGCATTTTAAAAATAAAAAATCTTATTGGCTCATCATGATCATGTTGTATTGAAAAAAAAAATGAGTTTTATGGATATATCTTTACCTTAATTTTTTCTTTACCTAATAATAATAAAGCACGGAGTGTTTCTGTCGGCTCACCGTCGTCGCCCCTTTTTGCGAAAAAGTCCTTATATTTTTTGTTTATTGAACCCGCAGTACACGTTTAAGTCGCGGCCGAACCGTTATTTTGTATTTTCTCAGAAAACCCCCTGACATTTCAGGTAATCAACCCACCGTCCATATTTAAGTCAGCCGAATCGTTTTTTTTGTTTTAACAAAAAAAAACCTGACTTTTCGGTTAATCAATCCGCAGTTTATCTAAAACAAAATTATCCATATCTTTTAAACCGTAACTCCGATTTTAACATGTTATATATGAAATTTGATTAGAAAAATGTGTAGAATCTAAATATGATGTTATTTTTAACTGTTAAATATTTTTAAAATATTATTTTTGGTGCACACTTAATCTATAGTGCACGGTCCATTGTTCTTTCGTACCGGCGGTGATCCGAATTGCAAATAAACACCCATTAAAACCAGATTGAGAGGAAAGAAAACATCGATAACCACGCATGCACAACTCTGAAAAACCCCGCGGGGAAAAACAACATATTTCTCTTCTTATTCCAAGCGAGTGTGCGTGCGCGCGCGCGAGATAGAGATGCCTTAGGACTGACCACATTCAAACGCGTTTTCGTTATGTGAGCACTGAGGCCACTGTCGGCAACACAAATGTGATGCCATGTGAAAATAAAGGACGTGGACCTATTAGGGTCTTGAGTCATGGTTATTCGGTTAAGAGCGTGTGTTATTTTCTCTCCCGTTGCAACGCACGGGCTCTTTTGCTAGTCTTTACCTAATAATAAAGCACGGAGTGCTTCTGTCGGCTCACCGTCGTCGCCCAACTATCCCTAAAGTTGAAGTAAATTACCCACCCTGCCACCCGTAAGTGAAAAAAAATTGTTCGTTTTTTTTATCCACGTCCACTTAGGCTGGAATTGGGCCTTCCAGCAGGAATTGGGCATCGCATATATCGGGACTCGACGCCGCCGGACCGGACCGGTTTCCGTTGGCATGCAGTAGCTAGGCGGCTATGGCTAGGCTAGCCAGGCATCGGAACTCGCAAGTTTCACCGCTAGCTAGCGAAAGTCATTAGTGCTTCTGCCCGTACGTCGTCGCTAATTTTTGCAGAAATAAGTCGTTAAATTCCGTACGTCGCGGAGGCGCAGGAGGAGCAGGAGGGGAGGCGCGGAGGCGCTCGCCCGCAGTCAACGCGGACGCAGCGGCCGTCCATGGCGGCTCGGGTCGATGCAGGAGGACGAGGGGAGGGGCTCGCGAGGGCTGGGACCGGGAATGGAGCGGAGGCGGGTGGATCTGGCGATTCTGAAGGGGATGCGGTGACGAGCGCCCTCCACGGCTGCTGCCGGCGCCTAAAAGTTGCTCCTTATGCAAATTAATAGTCCCACCTTGCTTCTTTAAATCAAATCCTACTAACTTATATACGCCAAGCAAGGGGCCCGCGCGACGGCGGGGCTGCGCGGGCGCATCGCGGCCTCTTCTCTGGCTGGCGGCGCGAGGGGATCGAGCAGGAGGGGATCGAAGGGAGAGAGAGAGTGCGTGGGGATCGGGAAGAGAGGCTGGTCGGTAGAGAGGCTAGGGTTAAGGGCCGGCTAGGCCTTGGGTGGGTGTCGATGGGCCGGCGCAGTTGGGCTGGTGCCTGAGAGAGAGAAAAAAAAGAAGGGTTGGGTCGGCCTTTTTTACAGAAACGAAGGAGAGTCCAAAAGATTTACAGAAAAAGAAAATGGCATGTGGCTAACATATCTCAATATTCGGAAACGGACTCAAATCTTAATCTTTGCAGGATGATGATAGAGTTTCAGACTTGGGAGTTCAAATGTTTGAACTGAAATGATGACCCAATGATGTTTCAGACTAAAGATAGTGCATTCGTTGTCACTTAGTCACATTATGTTCTGCTTATGTTAGCATTGTCCATCTTGATGGAAATGGATGTACTGGTATTGTATTAAGGTGATGACATGATATTGAGGTGAGATTTTGACTACATTCAGAAACAGTGAGCCGTGAAAAACAGAGCAAGACAAGTTGGTTGTATTCATATTTTCCTTCGAAGCAATCTGAAGTTTAGCAGAAGAACCATACATTAGGTTTTGATTTATTTCAGCACTTTGTCTGAATTTTATTTCAATTAACGCATATGTTGTGTGAATGATGCTAGGCTTCAGCCTGATCGGTGCTTAACGTCTTGCTGAATTAACTGTATTTTGTAAACCCTGCTAATTTGCTCACATAAACTATGCTACTATATCAGACTGGGGAACGGGAAGGGAGATCGAGTTCGTACGTCTTTTCTTAAGTAAGAGAGAGAGAGAGAGAGAGAGAGAGAGAGAGTGCGTGTTGTTTGTGTGTGTGTGTCGGTCAAGTCCTTCTGCTTGGGCGAAGCCCAAAAACAGTGCAAAAAACAAATATAACTGAAATATAATTTTCCAAAAAAATGTTTGTCACAAAAAAATCGAATCAACTTTTAGAAATGTTCTGAAAACTTACAAAAAAACACCTTTTCCAAAAAAAAAACTGTGTTTTTATGAACAAGAAAAAAAATAGCTTGAAAGACTATTCCATGCAACTACTCTTTCATAGGATGAGACCGTAGATCTAAATTAGGTCCTGACAAATGCCATTAGGGTATAAGAAGCGTTGTGTAATGCCACGTGCAGCATGTTCAAAAAAATTCGCCCGTTGCAACGCACGGGCATTTGTACTAGTTAATTAATTAATTAATCTTTACCTAATAATAAAGCACGGAGTGCTTCTGTCCGTATACCCGTCGTCGCCACTTTTGCAAAAAAGCCCCTCACTTTTTATAGAATCAACACGCAGTCCATATAAGAGTCAACCCAAAAGAGGAAAAAATAGCCCACACCGCCTACGCCGTCCGTCTCCCACACGAAGCAAAGCAGTTGATTTTCTTTACCTAATAATAAAGCACGGAGTGCTTCTGTCCGTATACCCGTCGTCGCCACTTTTGCAAAAAAGCCCCTCACTTTTTATAGAATCAACACGCAGTCCATATAAGAGTCAACCCAAAAGAGGAAAAAATAGCCCACACCGCCTACGCCGTCCGTCTCCCACACGAAGCAAAGCAGTTGATTTTCTCCATAAAATCCCACATCGCTACTTTACAGTTGATTTCATCGGTTCATATACGTGCGCCTTGGTGATTCAACAAGAGGCAACGGAAATCAGAGGAACGAATCCAGAGAGGTGTGCAGCGAAGGAACCAAACCGAATCCAGAGAGGTGTGGAAGAAATTGGGATGATGCGGATAGAAATTGGCCTGCTAGCGAAGGGAAGGGGCTTCTTCGGGCAAAGGAGAGGCCGAAGGGGAGCAACTGGCCTCACTCGGCCAGGAGGGGGCAGCGGCTATGGCGCCTCCATGGCGCAAGCAGGGGAGGTGAAGGGGGGGGGAGGAAGCGGCGGACGGCAGCGGCTTGTGCTCGCCGGCAACGGGCCCAGCCAGCCCTGGCCGGCCGCCAGATCTGGTGAGCAACGGAGCCAATGCACACCGCGGCCCTGCAGCCCCCATCGCCACCAGCCACCACCCACCGGGAGGAGAGGGGCTCCACCACCACGGCACGGGGACACCGGCCCCCCTCTCGTGCGCGCCGAAGAGTAGACCGTCGCCGCCCCAGCCGACGCTGCCAGAACCTCCAGCGCGGAGGGTAGGGGAGAGATGATCCTGGCGGTGCTGGAGCTTGGCGGGGAAGGGGAGGAGGGGGCGGGGCGGGATCACGGCGGCGGTGTTGTGGGCTCAGGCGGCAGCAGCGGGTGCATCACGGCAGCGGACTTGGCTCGGCGAGACCTACGCGCAAGAGGAGAAAAGGAAAAGGAAACACAGGAGAGAGCGTCAGCGAGGCCGCCGGATTCTTCTAGCCAGCCGACGTGCTAGCTAGCGTGGCAGCCAGCCCCAGCCTTCACACACGTGTTAGCGTGGATGTGTGTTTGCTCTCCTGTCAAAAATGTGTTTGCTCTCTAAAGTCTAAACTATGCACACGTTGCTTTTTTTATTATGGTTGAATTTGACTCATCTATTTTTTTTTTGAATTTGACTCTGTCTATGTCCCTGGCGAACTCATACTGACGGGCTACTAGGACGCGAAAACTGAAAAGGTAACAAACACCATACATAGATGAATAAGGATTAGGCAATGTTGGACTAACATATATACACAGGTTAGGGCATACACGGTGAAAACATATATGCTTGCACGTCCAATAAAAGTAAATACAAAATAAATTATCTTCAGGCTCTGTTGATCCCGATTCATACGAGTGCATGACAAATCGTCGGCGCCAAAACACAGACATTTACGTGTCAAGCAATAGGGTCTTTTGTTGTTCTCGATGAAGCTATTGTTTCAGATCAGGAAAATGATGACATGCTTGATGTCCGTAATGATGGACATGTTGGATGTGGTATGGAGCAACTTGGCAACCACCTTATACACACTTTTGCCTCAAACATTGATGCTATGGAGGAACAATAACAATTGCATCCAGGTAAAATTACTTTGAAAGTGCTGCATGCACACCATTTTAATTTTTTGATGGTAGTACAATGATTAATATATCAATGTTTATAGATGATTTAATTTCGTGATAATCATTATGTTTTTTATTCGATTAACTAAACTTCTTCGCTTCTTATGAGTTTGATCCATACAGTTGTTCATTCCATCAAGCTGGCCGCTAACAAAAAGTGTGGTGAACTACGACAATGCAAGTGAGAAGAGCACGGTGGAGAAATCCACGCTACCTTGCAATGTCCGACGCTTGGCTAAACTACCAAATCGCGTCCACGGATAACGTGTGGTATGAGGTGGCGGGCGCCAACATACACAATGTCATCGCAATGGGTGCCGTTTTTTTCTCCCGTTGCAACGCACGGGCATATTTGCTAGTTATTTATCTTTACCTAATAATAAAGCACGGAGTGCTTCTGTCGGCTCACCGTCGTCGCCCCCTTTTTGCGAAAAAGTCCTTATGTTTTTTCTTTATTGAACCCGCAGTCCCTATTTTAGTCGATCCGGAACGCTTCGTTTTTTTTTAAATTTTAATAAAAGGGCTATTGCTTCTGCCCGTTCACCGTCATCCTCTTTTTTTTTACGTTCGTTTCATTCGCACAAAAAGGTTGGCACCAATGGGACTTGAACTCAGAACCTCGCGTAACATCCCACACGCAACAACCAGCTAAGCTAGCTACCTGATGCGAACAGAAACAAGTTTTATGTACTTATACCTTCTGCGAACTATTTATACAAAGAGAAAACAACGTCCGGCTGCTGTACGTGCGTAGGCCCATTTAAGTGACACATGCGGCCCGATTACAGTGCAAAAATATTGCTCTCAAATAGGGTCAATATACCTATTGAATAGTCCCACCTTGCTCCCTTACACTCAATTCATGTAACTTATATACGTTTTTAAGTTTTTTGAGATATCAAATAGGTTGGCTCCGGAATAAAAAAACTGAGTGGGTCGCATCTCTATAAAGAGGATTAATATAAAGAGGGAAGAGAAGGAAGGCTCTAGACGGACCATTACAAAATTTGCACGCACGACAAATGAATTTCAATGTGATGGCCGGCCGGTGGCTGCATGGACCCAAATAATTAGAGAGCTCTAATTAAACATGACTTGATGGTTGGCTAATATAACGGGATTCATTTGAGATATGAGTTGACTGCTGGATGATAATCCGGGGGGGCGTACTTGGCGCAAGAGAAAAAAGTTGATGCTATTGAGCAGCAGGCCAGCTCCGAAACGAAGGCAAATAAAATAGCCGCAGACACCATGAGAGATCGGAAAATGAATAACCGAGGCGCTAGACACGGAAACGACGATCCAAATTCGGCTAACGATTGGCTTAAAAATATCGTTTAATAATGATAAAAACAGAAAGCGAAATAAACTGTACCGTTTGATTTTAGTTTCGATTTGGTGTTTGGTTCATTGGTTTTTATGCCTACCCTGCAGACATCAATGCTGCACAAAGCTGCTCGGCCTAATATTTTAGAGCGGATTAAAAAATCAAGACGTGATTACACTGTCACATTTCTTCTAATGGCTTCTATAATTGTTTATCTCATCCTGGCATATGTTCGCGTGACGGATATACCCAATCTCATCAGCATTTTGCACGTACCCCAGACTGAATAAAACAAAAAATGCCTAGGCGTCGGAGGCAATTTGATGGTGCGACCTCATCAACAATTTTCACGTTAACCTGGACCAATCAAGGCTATGAGTCAATCTGATGGTGCGAGGGCATGCTACGCTAGAACATAGGTCGACGAAGGTCTGCACTCGAGAATTCTTAGAAGTTCTTTTATTTCTATCACATGTGCAGCCTGATTCTTACCCTTGGGCGATGTGTTCTTTTAGAACGAGAGTGATGTTTTTTTTTTCTCCCGTTGCAACGCACGGGCATGTTTGCTAGTCTTTACCTAATAATAAAGCACGGAGTGTTTCTGTCGGCTCACCGTCGTCGCCCCTTTTTGCGAAAAAGTCCTTATGTTTTTTGTTTATTGAACCCGCAGTACACGTTTAAGTCGCGGCCGAACCGTTATTTTGCATTTTCTCAGAAAACCCCCTGACATTTCAGGTAATCAACCCGCCGTCCATATTTAAGTCAGCCGAATCGTTTTTTTTGTTTTAACAGAAAACCCCCTGACTTTTCGGTTAATCAATCCGCAGTTTATCTAAAATAAAATTATCCATATCTTTTAAACCGTAACTCCGATTTTAACATGTTATATATGAAATTTGATTAGAAAAATGTGTAGAATCTAAATATGATGTTATTTTTAACTGTTAAATATTTTTAAAATATTATTTTTGGTGCACACTTAATCTATAGTGCACGGTCCATTGTTCTTTCGTACCGGCGGTGATCCGAATTGCAAATAAACACCCATTAAAACCAGATTGAGAGGAAAGAAAACATCGATAACCACGCATGCACAACTCTGAAAAACCTCGCGGGGAAAAACAACATATTTCTCTTCTTATTCCAAGCGAGTGTGCGTGCGCGCGCGCGAGATAGAGATGCCTTAGGACTGACCACATTCAAACGCGTTTTCGTTATGTGAGCACTGAGGCCACTGTCGGCAACACAAATGTGATGCCATGTGAAAATAAGGGACGTGGACCTATTAGGGTCTTGAGTCATGGTTATTCGGTTAAGAGCGTGTGTTATTTTCTCTCCCGTTGCAACGCACGGGCTCTTTTGCTAGTTTCTTTACCTAATAATAAAGCACGGAGTGCTTCTGTCGGCTCACCGTCGTCGCCCAACTATCCCTAAAGTTGAAGTAAATTACCCACCCTGCCACCCGTAAGTGAAAAAAAACACGGAGTGCTTCTGCCCGTATACCCGTCGTCGGCGATTTTGCAGAAAAGCCCCTGCGTCTTTAGGAAATCAACCCGCACTCCTCCTTTTAAGTGGATTCTGAGAAAACGTTTCAATTAAAAAAAAAACCTCTAATCCCGCCCGGGCCCGAACCGGACCGCGCCGCCGCCCGCAGCTCCCTCCTGCCTGAGCTCCCCTCGCTCCCCTCGCGCCCGCAAGTTGCCTCGCCGGCGACCTCACACCTCCGCCGCGCCCCGCCGCCGGCGACCTTCTCCGCCGGACCACCGGCCGCTCTGCCGCCTTGCCCCTCTCCCTTCTCCTCCTTCTTCTCGATCTCCTCTCACCTCTCTCCCTCTTTCTCGCTCGACAGGGACCTCCATGGCGCCGCCGGCCCTCAATCTCGCCGGATCCGGCCGCCTCCACGTCAAATCCGCCGGAAATGGATCCACCCCGGCCAGATCCGCCTGGATCCGACCGAGCCCCGCCGTCATCGCCACCGGAGCGCCGCCCCGCTCGACCTGCAGCGTCACCTTCCATTGGCAGCCCTTGGAGAACCTCATCTCTCTGATTTGCTCCCTATTTGTTGCAGGATGGGCAAGAACCAGATACAGTAGTTACAACAAAAGGCATGAATTTAGAGGAAGATGCAGCAAGGCAGAGGTAGTAATCTCAAAAGGATTCTGAAATACATTAGCGTGAACAGGTGTGCTCTTGTTGTCAGTTCAGGTGTGCTCCTGCTGTCAGGTCGTGTGGAATTTTTTTTATCAGTTTTGTGGGTATGCGAGTTGGTAAACCAAGTGTGGCTGCTACCCACTGATTCCTTCCTACTCCCCCAATTTTTCTCACAAAATGCATTTTGTGGTATGATGCGACTACTACTAAAGATAAAACATTTAAGGATCTGAATATTTGAGCAGAGACCTATTACGTGTTGCAGCTAGCTCGAACTACATTTATAATGCACAACTCAAAGGACTGATGCTATTGGTAAGATAAGGTCACATGAATCCCAATTAAATGGGAAGCAAAGGGTGAAAAATGGGACCATAGAAATCACTATTTATTCTATCCTCTGTGTCTTTCATGTGGAGAAGAACATGTTTCCTATATGAAAAATCAATACATTATTATTGTTACTTATCATTGCCTTGGACATAAAATTCAAACATGAGGACTTGGTTTCTTTCTTTTCTACAGTATCCTGATGCATGCTTTGGCCGTTGCTCTTTAATTAAATGTTATTTTGTTCAGACTATTTTCATCACTCAAGTGGTTGAACTGTAAGTTCAGAATTGGCAGTAAATCGTGCAGTATCTTGATGCATGCTTTTTCTACACAGGCTTTGCGGTAAATCGTGTATTTTCCACTTACACACAAGGTGCCCAGCTTCTAATCAGTCTTGGCATTGATCTTTTCAGAATTGATCGAGTAAAAAAGCAACTTCGGCATGCCAATGGGACCTTTTCAGTAAGTGCTTTGACTCTGCTTTCATGTCCATGTGTGGAATAATTGCCAATGATGTCAAAATTAAGCTCCTCCTGTGAATGAACAAGTAAATGTTCCCATTCAACTATAGATATATTTTTTCTATTTCTTGATGAAAATGTTCCAGTATCATGTACTATCCGCGTTCACCTAATCATCTGTGTCATCCGTGTTGTGCTCCTGCCGCCGGCTGTGTGTGTGTGGCGTGGGTGGCATGACGTGCACGCTCTATTTGCGTAGGAAGCGGGCGGTTGCAGGCAGAGGAAGCGGCTTGCTACTTGCAGAGGAAGGAAGCGGGCGGTTGCAGCCAGAGGAAGCGGCTTGCTACTTGTAGAGGAAGATTAGGATTGCATAGCACGATTAGAATAGCTCACTTTATTGTGCAGGGCTAATCATGATTCAGAAGCAAGGGTAGACAATACAAAGTACAGAAAACATTTCCAAAGAGATGAGCAGAATACCAATGTGTGCAGAGAGTATGTACATGAGCATAGAAGAATGCAAAAATATTCATGGCATAAACAACTTAATTACAACATGGTAGTTGACGCGAGGTGTACCTGTACGGAGAAAGATTTGTAGTGTGAAAATGTAAATGTGTCGATTCAGTCTAGCATGAGAAAGTAGTTCCTTTATTCTGTTAAAAAACTCCAGAGCATGTATCCAGATGACACTCCATCTAATTCATGGTATGTGCAAGTGTTTGTTCAGATGAATCTGGCATGTCATCTGGTGGTTCCTGAGAACTCGCATGTATCTCACTGTCAATCATCGTTATTTCCATGTCATCTTCGGACACTTGATCAGCTTCATCACCATGAAACGGTGAATCTCTAACAAGGGATTTTCTTTGTCTGCTATGTCATGCATATTCAGAACCATGGGGTCAGCATAGAAAACTCAGTTAGCCTGCTGGTTATTTTTTTCGTTGCTCGGCTTTTGAACTCCATAGTTAGAGAATGATGGAAGGGATTTGGACCTCGCTGAATTACTTGGAGATACACCTCTCCAGCCATCATTGCTGCTGATGCCAAGAGGATTGCTACACGAGACTGGCACTCTATTTCTCTGCAGTTATCCTTATTGACATTTCTATGACGTTGTTTGGGTAGCAACTTTTGATATTTCCTGCTCACTGTGGTCAGAGGAAATAAACATATGTCCAAGCATGTCAAAGCCCCTATTCTCAGGCTCTTGATACTGAAATTGATGGGATATCTTCGATCTGCTAGAGAGATATTTCTTTGCTTCATTAACGACTGTTGCGTGCCTTCTGTAGCCAGAATGAGGGATTTCATGTGTTAGGCCAAAGAATACTTCAATTTCTTGAGCTTTCTTAATGCTTGGCTAAATATTTAATCCATGTTCCCATAGAGTTTGATAAAGGCTAAATTTTGCATTTACTGCGAATTTTTTTGCACATATAATTTCTCACTATTTTTTTATTACACATTAATTTTTCTCCCGTTGCAACGCACGGGCATATGTGCTATCTATATCTATATCTTTATTTCTGTCGGCTCACCGTCAAATTACCCTCGAAGTTGGCCAAAAAACGTTTTCGCAAACGAGACAAAAAAATTGGCGCAGCCTGGATTCGAACCATGGTCTACTGGTTGTAAGAGCGATGGGCTAGCCCGTAGAACTATGATTGGATCTGAGGGAGTATAGGGTTTGGCCTTAGATGAACCCATACTGCTTTTTTTTAGGGATAGATGAACCCATACTTCTGGGCCTGTCACCCCGGCTGGGCCTGTCTATCGTCCCTGGTGGGCCTATGCGCCCGTACAAAATCAGCCACCAGTCCGTTAATTTACCTATTATAAATAGTCCCACCTTGCTATCTAACATTAAATTCTCCTAATTTATATATGTCTTCTAGGTTCCTGGGTCTCAAGGAGCTACTCGGGAATCAAAAGAATTTCAAACGATCTAACAGATCTCAGAGAGAGATAACGAGGAAAAAGGATGAAGCGGAGGAAGAGAAACCTAATATAATATAGCGGCTAATTAACGAGGACAAAGGAAGGCCTCCGGCAAGAGGAATCACGTGGCTGTGATGGTGGTCGGCTATCAATGAAAAAAGAGGAGGCCTAAAAAGCTTGAAAAATCATGGTCGGACTCGACGACCACGTGGCTGTGATGGAGGAATTACAGAAAACATGCACATGTTGCATTGGCGCAAAGAGACCCTGGTCGGCTATCAATGAAAAAAAGAGGAGGCCAAAAAAGCCAGAAAAATCATGGTCGGACTTGACGACGCGCACAAGCACCGGCGGCATCAAGATCATCGTCTCTGTCAACCTTGACAGCAGCCGCCTGCTGACACGTTTGGTAGTATGTACAAGATCGGCTGACAGCTCATACTGCCACATGACATGTATGGTTTTTTACTTCTCCATCTATTTCTGCATATTAAGTCATAAAATCCCTTGATAGTAGACAAATAAAATAGACCAAACTTGCAGAAAACACATCATAATCAACAATTCAACATATATAGTTACAAATGAATAATTTATAATACTGATAAAAACACATCATGATCGACCAAACTTTCATGTAGAAGCTTTTTGAGAATAAAAGAAAATTAATATAAAGTAATATACCCTATTTAAATAAAATAGTGTTGTAAGTAAAAACTAATTTACATTTTTAGCGATGGATTCCACTAAAATGCATAATCAATCACTATATGTTCAGATTGAAATAATATGACATTTTTATTTCGTGGGAGTTGTACAGTTGCAATTTAAATAAAAATAATTGAAAGCTACAAGAAAAGAAAATACATCAAAATCACAACTGGAATAGTGCATTAAAGAGAATGGACCACAACCGGCCATAAAAGAAGATTACATGACTCAGTCACATAATATAGGATGTATTATATTGTATTGTAATAGTTTAAACACCAAAATACATCCTCATGAGAAAGTTTTGCTCACATTTAGGATGTAAGAGATTTGCACCAAATTTCCCAATTATGAGCCACGACGAGCCGTTTCTACTCGATATCTTGATGATGAGAGAGAGAGAGGGGTGGCGGAAGAAGACCAATTTATATTGGTAAAAACAAGTCGACAATGCCATTCTAATGTGCATGAAAGTCCTAATGATATGTCACAGATAATTGGTATTAATTAAATCGTATAAATATAGGTCCCGTTGCAACGCACGGGCCCTTTTGCTAGTAATAATAATAAATGGGCTATCGTTTCTGTCCGCTCACCGTCGCGGTATTTTTGGAAAAACATCCCTCTACTTTTTGATAATTGCACCCGCAGTCCCTCTTTGAGTGGATCTGGGGCGGTGGTTTGACGGGCTTCACGGGGGAGGTGCTACCCTTAAGCCAGCGACGGCGGCTGCAGCGGGACGATGCGGGCGTCTACATCTTCTTCAGGGGTTGCGGGGCCTGGATGGCGTGATGCTCGCGCACGAGGCCAGGCAAGCGGAGGGGCGGACGGATCGAGGCTGAGGAGCACGAGCATGACGGAGAGGCGACCGACGGTGGGAGGAACTCCAAGGCGGCGCAGTCCCTGTCAGACACATCCGCTCGGACCCGATGGCTTGCGGCTGGAGCTCAGGACGAGGGCGCGGGTGGCCCGAGTCCGGGAGGAAGGTAGTGAGAGGCGGCTCGCCGGTGTCAGCCGATGGCGCGGCGGCCGGGGTCAGGAGGGGTTGGCGCGCGCGGGGGGCGGCGCTGGTGAGTCGGGAGGATTCGGCGGCGCGCGGGGACGCAGGTGCGGGGGATCCCCACAGCCACAGGGATGGCACCTCCTCACTCACCCCGCCCAAAAGTGGGCTGCAGCTGATCGACGAGGTCGCTAAGCTCGCATGCTAATGGAGCAAGTGGTTCCGTGCCGCTGATTCGTCGTGACCGCTTGGCAGGGTTATCTGGTCAAAGGGGAGGGGGATGGGGCTCAGGCTGGACTGTTGGGAGGGTCAACGAGGTGGTCAGAGCAGAGAGGGAGAACGACCGTTCTCTGCCTCAGTTGCGAGGTTGGAAGGTAGGTGACATTCGACGTGTGCCCGGGCACGACGGCGGCTGCAAATATAAACAGCGGGAGAGACATCTGGTGAGGGAGAGACGAGACGGGACTACAGGTGAGGGAGCTTTTTTTTTTTTTTTTTTTTTTGAACGAAGGCTCAAGAAGAGCCCGGCTTTAAATTAACAAAGCCATCAACCGGGACTATAGGTGAGGGAGTGGAAGCTTTTTGTGTATTCGTACATGTCACATCATCAATACTAAAACAGGCCACGTACCAATCCACTCGAAGACCCCAGAAGCACACATGTCCATGGCTGTATGCCCATTGAACAAGACCTGACAAAATAGCCCCTGGTGAAAATATCAAAACAAATTTTTAAAATTCTGTTTTTTTTTCTGTGAAACTTTGACAATTGTTTTGATAACTTGCAAAATTTCATCACCAGATGACATTCGTGTAAAATGTGGCAAAAAAAAAACAAAATATATGCTCAAAAAATGTTATTTTCAAACGCATTTTTGGAGCATCGATTTTGTTTTTTTGCCACATTTTACAGAAATGTCATCTGACGCTGAAATTTTGCGAGCTATCAAAACATTTGTTAAAGTTTCAAACAAAAAAAATTCGCAATTTTTTGAAACTGTTTTCATTTTATTTTGATTTTACTGTTCACCCGAGCTCACATGAGCTCGGGACTAGAACAGCACTTTCTGTCTTTACTTTATTTAAGATATATATACTGTGGTGGATTGGCTCGAGTCTTTCCATAGATCCTTGTCTTTGGTAATTTTCATCTCTCTGTCTCTTAAACTTGATACATACATGTGCGGAACATGCCTTTCATCCATGAAATAAGCACAGAACAATACAATTTTTTGAGAATCATAACAATACAATTAAAGTATATATGAACTAGGTGTGTGGCAAACACTCTTATCTTGGTACGGTTCAATGACATGTGGACCATGCGGTGACCAACATTATTGATTTGGAATTCACCACGTTCAAACGCATTGCCATGTGATGAACATTGTCGCCACTGTTGACAGGGGAAGAAATGACAAATGAGTATAAGCTGCAACATGAGTGTGGCATCACGTTAAAATAGAAGACATGAGTTTCTGTCGTGTCTTAAGCAATGCTTATTGGGTTAGTGACATACATTTTTTTTCTCCCGTTGCAACGCACGGGCATATTTGCTAGTTATTTTTTTAATAATTAATACTAAAGCACGGAGTGCTTCTGCCCGTATACCCGTCGTCGGCGATTTTGCAGAAAAGTCCCTCTGTTTGTGAGAAATCAACCTGCAGTCCCTATTTAAGTGGATCTGAAAAACCGATTCGATTTTGCAAAAAAGGCCCTGTACTTTGGTAAACTCAACCCGCGGTCTATACGTCTGGCTTTATTAATCGGGAGCGAGTCAACGCGGCGGCTCGAGCAGCTGGGGGCGGAGCGGCCGCGAGGCGGGGGTCGCCGGTGACGACGAGGAAGGCCGGAGCGCGGCTTCCCGGGCGGATCTATGGCGGCTCCTGGGCAGAAAGGAGACAGAGAGGTGAGGGGGAGAAGAAGGGAGAAAGGAGGGGTGGTGCGGCGACCTAAGTAGGAGCTCGCCGGAGTCGGTCGACGGCGGACGGGCGCGGGAGACGGACGGATCCGGCGCGGCGACGCGAAGTCCTTGCAGGTGGTGGCGGGGTTGGTTCGGCGCGCAAAAGCCCACCTTGGCCGCCTCCGACGACTCATCGCCACCGCGGAAGTCATGGACTCCGACCACTCGCACGCCCTGCAGCGGCTAGAACTGGCTGAAGGTCATCCTGCATCCTCGACTTCATCCTTTCGTGCGCCCTCCTCAATCCACGACCTCTGGTATACTACTGCTCCTCCCTCCCCTCTCCTTCCCAATCCACCCCGTAATTTCTCTGTTCGCAGTCTCGGCGATCCTGAATTTAGCTTGCTTCCCCGTCTTAGCAACTGGGCCTTATGCTACTCCCAGCTCGAGCTCCACAAGCACGTCGCAAGCTACTCCAGGCCTACCTCTCTGCACCAGTCGATGGCCCTGGACCAGCTGTCCCCATGGCCTTGTCGCCTCCTTCCCTCACGTTTCCTTCCATGATGTAGCAATTTTTTGATTTGTTGAGAGACAAATGTGCCGCAATGTAAATAGGCTATGCTAGGAGTTCAGTTGCCCAGGGAACGAGAATTTGTCCGTGATACTCTGACTGAACCTATTTTCGGCATCACCACTAATGTTTTCAGATGTCACCCTCTGAAGTTGCTTCATTGCTGATGAGTTAATGTTTTATGCAACCCTGCCATCTACAATTTGCCAGTCAGAAGGTGACCTGAAGCTTAAAATAGAGAAAATGGCCATTAACGATTTCGTGTACTAAGTCACAAGGTATTTTCAGTTTGTGTCAAGCAAATAAGAGTTTCATTATTGTTTTGGAGCAATTCAGATTTGCTTTTTCATATTTGTTGGAGAATCAGATCGATGAATATTGAGTTTATATCAATTAGGGTATCTTTTACAAAGTAATACTATCCGATCTGACACCCTGTTAACCTAATGATTTCGTGTACTACTTATTTTCCTCATGATTTTTAGGTTGCACGATATGGCTTTTGGAGGCAATTTTAGATCTGGCTTAGTGACAGGATCGTCTTTTTCTTGAGTTATTTAGCTAAAAACATCACAAGACACGGTCCTAATTGTTTCCAGATTTATATCTCTGTTCAATCTGCCTTCATTGAAATTCTGAACATGCCAAGGTGTTAAGCTCGTGGTGTATTTCTTATGGTGGAGGGAGTAATAAGTGATAGTTCTGCAAAGTTCGACCAGGCTGCTATGCATATGCAAGTATAACTACATCGGCTGGTGCGTATACAGGCTGAGTGCAAGGCACGCTGGCCCATTTGAGTGAAGCCAGTAGGACCACAAAGATTTGCAGTACTGAGAGACAGCCTGCACTGGTAAAAATCACAATGGACTTCGCCCATGATTATTTCTACTGTGGGCTGCTTTTACTGGTTTGATATGTGACCTGAATGTGAGCTAGAGTATAGGGATTATCTTCTATGCTATCGGTTGGTCTTATATTCTCATTTCTTAATATTTCCTACTCATTTGCTTATAGTTTCGTGATCCAGCAAAATCTTTCTATTTTCTTCAGATTCTTAAGCAATTAATGGTATTTGAAGAATGACGGATGGAGCATGCCCGCTTTTTGAAAACTATTGTGGACCATTGTTGTTCGAGACTATATTGTGCTTCGGGCCATTGTGAGACGTCTATCACCATGAATTGCTTACATGATACATGAAATAGGAAAAAAAATGCAAGTCATTGCGTCTCTCCGTTAGAGGACGATTGCACATTCATGGTCTAGGATTTTTTTTACTGAGCTCATGGTTGTGAACTATTTATTTCCATTTCTTTGGTAGTGATATTTGGTTAAACTGGAGATCCTAGCTATAGATCAACGGTGTAAAGTATATGTATTGCTGCTCAGAGGTTCTGTAGATAAATCTTTACTGATTTTTCATTTTTGTCATGTACGCTTCAATTCTTGCATGCCAAATAAACGTAAGTTCATGTTTAATTGTTTAGTTGTCTCATGTTCGCTCTTCATTATTCTATATCAAAGTGATGTCGTTCAATGCATTTGTCCCTTTCTGATGTAGAAATTGATTTCCATGAGGCATATGCCCTCAAGCTACAACAATATCATTCTTCCTGGTGTTGCATTAAATATACCTCTTATTTTTATTTATTTTCCTTTGGATTTGGAAGCAGTGTATTAGGTAGACATCTTTTGGTGAACTGCAGATTTGAGCGCAGGGTAGAATTCTTGGTTCATTCTAGAATTTTGTTGTAGATTAGTTGGCAGATTAGAACGTCTTTGGCGAGTTCTTTGTTGGTCAGGTCCAGCTCCCTTGGCACTTGACCCAGCAGACGCGTGTGCGTGTGGAGATCTCCCATGCATCCACTGCATCACCTGCTGTTGGATGGCAGTGGGGATGTCCAGTGTGGAAGGCCTATCCGCCGCGGCCCAGCTCAGCTCCGAGGAGAACAGTTCCAAGGCCCAACTAACAGTCTACCACAACTCCTAGCCAGGGTAGTTAAATTGCTTTATCAATCAATCTATCAATCAATCATAGGCTACAATTAACCAGTGTAATTTGGATGTGCAACACCAGAGACCATTTGATTGAATTGGTGGTATTTTTCTGACCCAAATCAGTTCATAGTAATGCTAGCCTGATACAATTATCAGATCCTTTTGTCCTGGCAAGCCGATGGTCTTTTGTCATGTCCTGCAGATGGTCTTTTGTCCTGTCAAGCAGATGGTTAATTACTGGACAAGTAGAGCATGGCATTTTCCGTGTGCAAGAGCCTCGATCCACATTGATAAGCCTGCAGAGGCTACTTCAAGTCAAGTGGATTTAGAATTTTTTTACTATGTGTACTCATGTATTATTTAGGTTAGAATAGTATCAGATTTGATTGGTGCCCTAAGTTCATAACACAGTGACAGGTTACTTCTTTCTGGCTTTAACTTTGAAGCCTAAATAAGCATCTTTTGCTACTTAATTGTGCTTGCAGTCATTTGTGATTCTCAGTTCATGAATAATATATGTTCACAAGACATAAATTTAGAACTTTTGGCACATATGTACTTTAATATTCTTGCACACTTTTATTCCTTGATTTTTTTCATTGAAGATGTGTCAAGTTAGTGTATAATTATTTTCATCAGAGCTCGAACATGGCATGGTTTGAAGGATCAACCAATAGCTTCATTCGTTGTGATCCTGGGACCTGGACATATCCTTCATGCCAATAAGTTTATTTAGTGATGACACCTGAACGTGTAACTCATGGTTCAGGGTGTGTAGTAATATTGACATGATTGTGATGATAGTTTTGCCGGTATGGATTTTTCAGAAGTCGAGCACACATACTCATGAACGTTGTGCTGCCTATTCGTTATCCATCCATACTACCCAGAAGCCTGACACTTTTTTCAATGGTCTTCACGGATAGTTGTTGAGCCCATCTCAGATGAATAGCTGGATACCAGGATGTAGCGCCATCATATATCCCTACCAAAATTGAAGTTTTTTCTTTGGTAGGACAAGGTAATTCTCTAGATTATAATCATAATAATTACTTGCAAGTTCTCAAGAAATATTTGTTTTGCAACTATAAGAAAGACGATTAGACCGACTTAAGGGTATAGCTTGTAATATGATGCCAGTTCTTGAATTAGTTGTTTCATGCCATTTTAAATGTTTTACATAACACATTGGACAGTATACTTAAATGGTTGGTTTCATTCATTACCTTGTCATAAAATTTAAACACCATTTTTCATATGTAGGTTGCTCGGTTCACTAAGCAAGAAGTTTGTTACTTTTCTCATAGATGAAACATCTTGATTTATTATCAACATGTTCGATGTGTATGATGATCTTATGTTTGACAAGACTGATGTTTAACAACTAGAATATTTATGCCTTTGTTTCGACGCACGAACAATTGTACTATACATGGCGACAATAACATCACTTTCACAATGTCACTAGAGATGAAGGTAACCTTATCTCTGACGCTTGTCAGAGTTCCGTATAAGAAGTGGTGCATAGTGGCATGTGGAGCAGTTTTTGCACACACACAAAAAAATCCCGTTGCAACGCACGGGCATATGTGCTAGTGATATTCCAATGTCACTAAATTTCTCGATCCATCAACCATGGGTAAGTGCAAAAGTAAATGAATCTGAGTTGACTGAAATAAGAAAGGATCAAATGAATGAATCATGCACATGCCTTCATCACTTCTTCTCCACCTGAAAATGGAACCCAATACGTTGTTGCTGCAACATTGCATTGCTCCATGGGAACCGATCAGCGTGCTCACTCGCGCTGAGGAACCCCATTTGGCCATTTCTTCCGCCGCCGACCTCAACATCACCCTTGATATCTCTCCGCCAGCTCTGTCACCAAGCCATGTCCATCATGTTTCACTGCATCTTACATTACTCCTCACGTAACATAAGTAAGTACTATTGTTCAAGCATGCATCCTAGTCCTTGGATGGAGCACATTCAAACATTTGCGATCCACCACTTTTTCACCCTCCCCTCTCTCCATGAGACTCTCGTACCGCGTCAACGACGCTCCCCTCGTCCAGCATGGGTCGCCGCCCCTCACGGGAATCAACTCAATATTATAAGGGGAAAACTAAAAGCTTGAAAACATAAACCAATGCATCCATCCACAAAATAAGCTCTACTTCATGACAACCAATGATTAAAAAAAGAATTATTATGATCACATCCAGTCTAATAGGAGATTACATGGGTTGCAAAATCCACACATCATCGCACAAGGCATTCTAAATTTTTAAATACCACAATTACCATAACATTGAAAATAAAGCTAGGGATATTGAAAAATGTAAGACAATAGCACTCTATCTCTCCGGTATTGTTCCATGGATAGGGATGCTCCCAGGCTTTATTGTTATCTTGAAAGAAAATCTGGCTTGAATGACTTCTTTGGTCATAGAAAGCGTCGGAGCTCCTTGAACCTACATATTGCACCCTTTGTGTTAGTCAAGATCGAAAAATAGCTAGGCATTGGTAATCAGGAATGTACCTTTTAATCAAGTTATTTGCTCCGTTGATGTCTGGGTTGAAGTATTATCTAAGACTGCTTAGTCGTAAAAGTATTAGCATCTGAAATTCAGTATGCGAAAGCCTTAAAAGTATTAGTAGACAGCCAGACAACTTAAAACACAATAGCAGGAAGCCAAAAGCAAAATAGTTAAGTGCATACAATCACAGGCATGTTGCCTCTAGAAATCCCTAGCAAGAGACACTGGTCTTCTACCCCACATTACATATGTCGAAAGATACTAAGCATAATATTAACTCATTTAGTTATCCAGCTGACCAGATCAGTTGTAAGCATTACGTGGTTCTTATTTCAGTGAAAAGGAATTTCGTTGAATAGTGAACTTAACTGGTATAAAAGAACAATAATATGGGTTGCGCTTAAACCGCAAAAGATTTTTCTAGAAGATCAGAATAAAATACGTGCAATAACTCACTAAAAATCTTCTATGTTCTTACTATTTGGGGATACTAACTCTTTGAGTAACAGAGTAATAATAGGACATTGCACAGTTCAATTCACGTGAGCTAGATTGACACACTTTTGCTGCAGCCAGAGGTGATATCCAAAGCAATGGGTGGGATGAAATTCTTGACAACAGCCTGCAATCAGGTAATGAAGGACCATTTGATGTCTATAAACTTGACAGTAAAGACATCGCTCAACCTTTGAAAAATTAGATACAGATCAAAGGAGCCTATCGCATCATCCCGGCCATTAACATCAAAACCATCATTCTAGATTTCTTAAGTTGCAACATATTTCCTCGAAGCTGCTATGTGAAGATAAACCTTACAATCAGATTTCTTTCTCGTATCATATCAATGGGGCATCATGCAATATAACAGAAGATCGTTCAAGTCTACCATGTGTATTTAGGAAAAAGAGCAAATATTGCAGTAACTTTTTTTGATGAAATAATATAAAAGAGGTTCTGGAACATACTCCTTGGCTTCTTCTAAGCCTCGGTAGAAGCATGGTTGCTTGCATTTGAGATGCAAGGAAGAAAAAAACGGCATTCAGAAAGGGCACCACATGCGTCAACTGATTGAGAAACTCAGAAGCACCTCAACTAACAACTAAAAAGGTGTCCTGAAATAGAATCCCACCTATAAAGCTATAAGCATAAATAACAAGCAAGGCAAAATCAAAAGACATAAAAAATCTGTGAAGCACATAATACTTTTACATTATTAGAGCCTATAGATATTGCAAAGACATGAGAAATGGTCAACATGGCAATATTGTTTAGTGGTCAAACAATCCCAAAATGATACATTGAGAAATCTATATCGGCCTTCCAATTTATAGAAGAATACGAAAGAGAGCTTAGTTAGACTTTTACACAATGCTCATTTAACTTGTGAAGGACAAAAATATGCCATCATAACTCAATGCTAATATATACAACGCCCGTGCGGCAGGCGACGTTGCTATGGGCTGCAGTGTATATAAATTGCTTGCCCGTGCGTTGTAACGGGGGCATACATATTCTAATGGGTCAATACCAATGGTGGCTAACATATACCTTTAGGATCCTTGTGCACAGCAGGTGGCATTGTTGACTTCTTTATCATTAAACCATTGTCGTTCTTCTTCTCCCTGCAAAGCTGGCGGCCGACGGCGACGAGCTCCGCCTTCTTATTCTCATTGTCGTGGCCGTCCTTATCATCCTCGTTGATTAGCTCGATCAACAATCCATTGTTCTTCTCCACCATTCTCTATCACTCTAGCAGCTGCATGGCGAGCTGGTCGTCGTTAATTGATGTCAAAGAAGCCAACAAGGCCAAGAGGTTGTTGATGGTCTTGCTCTCGTCCCCATGGTCGTTATCACCGCTGCTTGGGGTGTCATTCATCAACGACACCCACACTGCAAACTCATTCTTCATGTTCATCTCCTCCTCCTCCTAAGTACACTATAGTCAAGGACGACCATGACTATACGAGTGGTAGGGGACATATCGATTTACCTTCATGTACTTTTCATCTATCCTATTGAAACTTTGAAACCAGCGGGATAGGGTGGTGGGAAGAGAGACGAAAAAAACCAGACGAAGGTGAGAGGAGAGACGAAAAAAACCAGACGAAGGTGGGAGGTGAGACGAAAAAAACCGTGGAACGGAGACTACCAAGTCTGCCTTTAGGAGCAGAGATACTCCCTCTACAGAGAAATATAAGATCGTTTAGATCACTAAAGTAGTAGTTAAGTGCTAGGGTTCCTCTCTCCTCTCGGTGCCGATCTTAGCCGCCGTTGAGACCGCTACTCCCCTACCTCCGGTTGTCGAGGCGGTCTAGTTCGGACTGATTAAGGGGAGGAACTAGGGTTTCGATGGCCCCGGCAGAAGTGTTTCTTCGGGCTAGAGATTTAGCATGGACAAGGAGGCCTTGGGATCGGGTGGTGATCCGAATGACCTCAAGGTGATGTTGCAGGAATTGGGCCTCACTGAGGAGGACCTGGATGATGTCGTGCTGGAGCAGAAGGCTCTACCGACTGAAGCTACCAGATGGATGGCGATTGCTAGGGTTCACAATGATAAACCCAGTAGCCAATTATGGTTCTATAAAAATATGACTCCTCCTTTCATCCAACCTCGGAAAGCGGGATCTGAAGAGAACCAAGACAAGTGAATCAGTTGATAAGAGTAATAACAACAATAATAAGACTTGTCAGGCTTGACGGCAGTGGGCTCCTTTGTGGAGCGCCGTCGGGAGCAATGAGTAACTTATGTTGGAATTGTCGTGGTTCGGGCATGGCCGCAACAATCGAGAACTTCGCGATCTAGGGAGGCGATATGCCATGTCCGTGTTATGCATTGTTGAGACTCATATTGACAGGACACGGGTTGAAAATTCAGCACCTGCTCTAGTCTTTGATAATAGTTATGATGTTAGTAGTAATGGTAGGAGCAGTGGATTAGGAATTTTCTGGAATAATGAAATAAAGGTTGGTGTTATTGGGTACTCGGAGTATCATATTGATGCTACAGTTTCTGACTGCGACCCTAGGCAGTGGCATTTATCGTGTGTGTATGGTGAGGCCCAGACAAATGAATGACAAAAACCTTGGGATATGTTGCGCTACATTGCGACACATAGTGATTTGCCCTGGATGTGCCTAGGAGATTTTGACAAGGTGTTGCATTTTTCGAAGCATGTTGGTGTGGGCCATCGAAGCCAAACCCAAGTTGACGGTTTTTGAGATGCTATTGATATTTGTTGTCTTCGAGACTTAGTTTCCATTGGATGAAGTTGGACTTTTGAAAAGAAAGTGGTCAGGGGAAGTCACACCAGAGTCAGGCTTAACCTGTCGCACAGCTGGCACCTCAACCCCGATAGGGTTTCGGTGCCGGCGGTGTCGGTCTCAGACCACAAGCGGTTGGCGGAGATCCGCCTATGTCGTGCTCAACTCCTGGCCGAGCACAAATAACTCCTGGCCGAGCTCTGTCATGACCCGGCGTACGTGGTGGATTCACTGAATTGGGACGCGTGGTTTGCCATCGATCACGAGGAGCGCCACCAGTCGTCCTTTGTGCCTGCGCAAGTGAAAGTGCAACTAATCCCCGGGCGGTTTTGGTAATTAATAACAACATACATGTCATTGAACTAATGCATATGCAAAGATCATTTCAGGAAAGTTCAATGTAGGTATGGCAAGGACATGTGATTGTGTGATGACCCACAAGTATAGGGGATTGCAAAAGTCTTCGAGAGTAGTATTTCACCCAATTTATTGATTCGACACAAGGAGAGCCAAAGAATACTTATGAGCCTTAGTAGTTGAGTTGTCAATTCAACCACACTTTTTTTTTGAAAAGGAGGAACACCCCCGGCCTCTGCATCTGGACGATGCATGTAGCCACTTTATTAATTATTCACAAAGACCTTACAAAGTAGTACATCAGTAAGTCTGAAGCCACCATCTTGGCAACATCTGTCGCTACTTCTATCCACTTGATGAAGGCGTGCCGATAGTCCGAGCCTAATACCAAACAGCCCTCGCACCTAAGCCTAACATCTAAAACCGGAGGCCCCACCCAAGCCATATACCTGGTCTGGGGCACACACCAGTCCGACGCACTCTCAGAGGCCGCCGCCGCCGTCTTCCACCGATCCATCTTCAGAGCAGATACTGACGCCACGACCTTGCCAGGTCTGCCATCGACGCCACCACAACGCCAGACAGCGCGATCCTCCTGCGCGAGTCCATCTACACACATCGAACGCCGAGGCTCCACTGCGCCACGCTGCTGAGATCCACAGTCCTCGATGCGTAAGATGAAACACCGCTCCACCAAAGATCCTGTCCGCTGGTCCCTCGAGCCCGTGCACACCTCCAAGATTGACGCCCCCAAGGGGGAAATGACGCAAGAGCGCCGCCGTCATCCGATCTACCGATCTAGGGTTTCCCCCGGAGGTAGCAGATAGAGGTCTGGAACTTCTCCACGGCGATGTCTTCAAGAAGAGAACGACACAGAAGAGCGCCGCCATCGCCGGCCTTGGCATCTAGCCGAGCGCAAGGTTTTCACCCAGATCTGTTCGAAGAACCTCCATCAAGTCTTGTGTACGGATCGCCTCCATCTCCACCGGGGACTGGAAGTAGGCTCCAGGCTGCCGCCGCCTGACCAGCCAGCAGCCGCGCCGCACGAGCAGCAGGGCCGCCCGCAAGCCCCAGCCGTGCCACCGGAGAGCCCTACACCAGATCCCGCCGCCGGCCCAGGAGAGGACGACGCCACGTACGCCCAGCAGCCACCGCCGCCAGCCCGTGCCGTCGTGCCGCCGCGCCCCACAGCCGCGCCTCGCCGCCACTAGAAGAAAGCGTCCCGCGCCGCCATCCTCGGGCAGGAGGAGAAGAAGGCCCCGCCGCCGCCTAGGCCGAGCGGGCTTTGCCCGGCGACCTGCGCCGGCGGCGGCGAGGAGGGGCGGAGGAGGGAGGAGGGAGGAGGGGCGGAGAGAGGCGTCTGTGTACCTACGTCTTGATTGTTTGATAGTAGCGGTGGCAGTAACAATAGTAGCAGTGACAGTGACAATAGCAGTTTTGTAGTAGTTTTAACAGTAGCAGCAACATTAGTAGTAACTTAGCAAAGACAATATGAGCAAAGGTAGGCATTGGATTAACAATGGATATTTGTATGGATGACATCAACCATGTAACAATCACAACCTAGAGCGATACACAATAGCTCCAATTCATCAATTGAATGTAGGCATGTATTCCGTATATAGTCATACATGCTTATAATAAGAACCTGCATGACATCTTTTGTCCTACCCTCCCGTGGCAGCGGGGTCCTGAAGGAAATCTAAGGGTAACTAAGGCCTCCTTTTAATAGAGAACCGGATCAAAGCATTAACACTTAGTGAATACATGAACTCCTCATATTATAGTCATCACCGGAGTGAATCCCAATTATTGTCACCTTGGGGTCTGCGGATCATAACACATAATAGGTGCATACAACTTGCAAAATATGATTTAAAACTCACTTATATTCATGAAAACATAATAGGTTCATATCTGAAATCATGGCACTCGGGCCCTAGTGATAAGCATTAAGCATAGCAAAGTCATAGCAACATCAATCTCAGAACATAGTGGATACTAGGGATCAAGCGCTAACAAATTTACTTGATTACATGATCAATCTCATCCATCCCCATCACCGTCCAGCAGGCCTACGAAGGAATTACTCACTCCCGGTGGTGAGCATCATGGAATTGTTGATGAAGAAGGGTTGATGATGACGATGGCGACAAATTCCCCTGTCCGAATCCCCGAACGGACTCCAAATCAGGCCTCCCGATGAAGAATAGGAGGTGGCGGCGACTCTGTATCGTAAAACGCGATGAAACTTCTTCTCTCATTTTTTTCCTCGGGAAGACGGTACTTATGGAGGTGGAATTAGGTCAGACGGAGCCACGTGGGCCCCATAAGACACCAGGGCGCGCCCAGGGGGTAGCCGCGCCCTGCTGCCTTGTAAGCAGCTGGTGGCCCCCTCCAGTGGATATTTGCACCAGTATTTTTTGTATATTCAATAAAAAAGTCTCCGCCAAGTTTCGTCCAATTCTAAGAACTTTTATTTCTGTACAAAAACAACACCAAGGTAGTTCTGCTGAAAACAGCGTCAGTCCGGGTTAGTTCATTCAAATCATGCAAATTAGAGTCCAAAACAAGAGCAAAAGTGGTTGGAAAAGTAGATACGTTTGAGATGTATCAACTCCCCAAGCTTAACTCATTGCTTGTCCTCAAGCAATTCAGTTGATAAACTGAAAGTGACAAATAAAAACTTTTACGAACTCTTTTGTTTTTGTTGTCGTATATAAGCTTAACTAGCAATCAAGTTTTCAGCAAAGATCATGAACTGACCATGTGAATGATAACACTTAGAACTCACATTTACTCATATCAATGGCATAATCAACTAGCGAGCAATAATAATATATCTCAAATGCCAACACTTTGTCAAAACAATCATGATATAATATGATAGTATGGTATCTCGCTAGCCCTTTCTGAGACCGCAAAACATAAATGCAGATCACCTCTGAAGTTCAAGCAACGACTAAATATTGTAATTCAGAGTAGAAGAGATCCAGTCATGCTCACATACAACATTAACTAGACTCAATGCATGTTAAACTAAGAATGACAATAGCGCTCTCTATGTTTTGGTGCTTGAATGAGAAGGTGATGACTCAACAATGAAAGTAAATAACATGAAAGTAAATAGAAAGGCCCTTCGCAGAGGAAAGCAGTGGTTTGTAGAGGTGCCAGAGCTCGAAGCTAAAATAGAGATGAATTCATTTTGAGTGGTGTGCTTTTCCTGTCAACGTTACGATAAAGGATTTCAACATCTTCCATGCTAAACACGTTAATGGAGCTTCCCAAAATGAAAATTTTGTTTTACCCCCACCCCCCCACAACCATACAAACACAAGCCATGGCTAGCCGAATCCATAGGTGCCCTCCAATCAATCAACTTTCCGGGGGGAGTTTTGTTTTTGTTTTTATCAAGTTATGCAGGACTGGGCATCCCTTTTACCAGCCTCCCTCAAGTTTAACGAGCGAATAAACTCTCGTCGTGAGTTAAACACACTTAGCATGGAAGATATTAACCGCCCCATCGCTCCATGAGCGGTACGGGCACACACAACAGGTGTTTATTTGAAGGATTAGAGTTGGCACATGCAAAATTTACTTGGAACAGCAGGGTAATACCGTATATAGGTAGATATGGTGGACTCTTTTAGCACAACTTTGGGTTTCATGAATTTGGATACACAAGTAGTATTCCCGCTTAGTACAGATGAAGGCTAGTGATGGCTCTATATTTTACGCATTTTTTAGAGCTTTTTTGTTGCATGTTCTCTTTATATATCATGTCCCATTGAACCAAATAGTTGTCCATTATGCATGATTACCGGTATTTACACTTTTCATTGTGAGCATTGCACATTTAGCATTTTATTTGGTTTTTATTAGTTTTCATTGTTTTCTTGTGTCTACGGGCGTTTTGGAGCAACCTAGGACCAAGCACAATGAAAGGACCAAGGATGGGGTTGATACGGAGTCAGCCAGGGGTAAGACTTAGCCATTTCGAAGGTCGGAAAAAGTCATTTTTTCCAAAGTGCTCCAAATCAAGATCTAAGACCATAAATGGATCGGCGTCGTTCATACGAATCCAACGAGCCCAAGAACGTCAAATTCTGAGTTCGTATGAAGATTTGACGACCATTTTACCGGAGGAGTACAAATCAAAAGACGGTGTTCCGAACGACCGCGCGCGGTCGTTTCGGCGGTCGTTTGACATGTAGACAACTCCGAAAGTTGCCCTTCCAGACAGGATTCTTCACCGATTTCGTCCCCGTTCGATCCCACGAGATCCTTGGCTCATAAAGAAGAGATTGGGAGAGGATTTGGCTCATCTTGAGCCCTTGGATGAATCCCATCAAGAGAGGAGGCTAGGGAGGATCCATATAAGTCACCCTCAACCCTAGCCGCCACCACACACACAACACACCATGCCATTCACCAAGAACACATCCATCTCATCTCCATTGCTGCTCCACACCAAGAGAAGGAGGGACAACCACCAAGGGAAGAAGGAGGAGCCTCCACCACCATGAGCACCGGTCTCCGGGCCGGTGCCCTCGCGGATGGTGGTGCCACCATCTCCATCACCATCGCGGCGGCCATCATCATCATCATCACCACCGCGCCGCTGCCATCACCACCATGCCTTCTCCCTTCACCGGCTTAATGCCGGCTTGTAACTTGTCCCTAAACTTCATGTCATTGATTGAGTAGTTGTACTTGTTCTTGAGGATATGGTTGAACCTCATATGATATTTGTTGTGATCTAATATGACCTATTCATGATTTGAGTTAGTAGCCTTCGCGAATGTTGAGAGGAGCGCTCACTCACATTTGTGCCTTGTGCCGTGAAGTATATTACAGTCCTTGTGATGGTTAGAGATATTGGGGTAATTTGAGGTGACAGTAAAAGCCTCGGTTCCTCACCTTTGCAAAGGAATGGGGAATTACGGAGAACCCTTAGAGAGGCCGCGTCCACGGGACAACCCTTAATTGCCATTAGTTGTAACCCTATGGGGGAGACTATGACGGTGGCATGCGTGGCACGAAGTCTACCTAGAGTAGAACGTGTACTGTACCCGGCTCCGCCCACTTATGCATTTGACCAGTTACTAGAGGATACGATAGTTCATATCTGGTAGTGATTCCGGACCCCTCGAGAACGTTTACTACTCAAGCGTCTTCCTTACTAACTTAGTGTCATTTAATTCCTATTTTTATTCATCTTGTTATTAGTTTAGTTAAATCCCTTTTTATCTCGTTTTCCTAGCAACGATAGAATAGGCTATTTCCAAACTCTGGTTTGGGTGCGTACGTGGCTGCATGAAGGTGACAACGTAGTTGCGGGGTCTGTGGTGCCTTCCTATTCGCTCCATGTGGGTTCGACACTCTACTTATCACAACGAAAGTGCTACAATAGCCCTGTGTACTTGCAGGTCATCAAGCATTTTCTGGCGCCGTTGCCGGGGAGCATAGCGCTTGGTTATTACTTACCCGCTCGCACTTAGTTTATTTTATTTGTTGCTATTTATCTTACTGTTTTTCCCTTAACCAAAAAAAATACCAAAAATATGTCTTTCACTGAGATTCTTCTGCAGACGCTGTAATAGAACAAATCGAGAAGAGAGGAATGACGTATGCACATTACCGATTTTCTTTTAAAGGTCTTGATGTGGAACAAAGATTAAAGTTATTGGATTACTATGTTGAAGGTATATTTAAATTCCCTACTTTTTGTGAGTATTGTAAATCCAATGAACATATGAGCTTCAGCTACAAGTTCCACCCATGCCTTATTATATCGTCATACAATCGTGATGACTATCCTTTTGATTATGTTGAATTGATTGAGGAGCAAGTACTATTCCTTAGAACCTCTAAACTTATGAGAAGGGTAAAGGAGCTTACTCCGTATTATCCAGAGGTTTCTGATTATAAGGAGGACTTGGAGATTATCCATGACTATTGCATTACTAATAATTTTAATAGAAATACTTATTTCATGGAATATGAGAAGCGGTTCACTGCGATCTCCCAAGGCTCTCAATTGCAGGAAAATAACCTCATGAAAGAAACCGAGGAAATACTCGAGCGGTGGAAGAAAAATACACTGGAAGCTACATTCCAGGAAGTATGTCTAGGAGACAAGAGGGAAAATGAACATGGAGATGAAGGAGGGAAAGGCCGCCTTCCGACAAATCCTACTGATCATGGTAACTTCCTAGACACAATTAATGCCCAGCTCGATGATCATTTATCATATCTACGTTCTGTTAGAGCTTTCATGGAACCTATTGAAATAATGCTTGAATATTCTCCACCGGAGGATATAGTGAGGGCTGATGTTTCAAAGTTTATTGTTAGAGATGAACTAGATATTGGCATTGTTCCCGATGTGCCTCCGATGACTCCTTTTGATGAAACACCAATTGGCATTCATCTTAGGGATGAGATAGCACAAAAGGAGGGTGAGTTGCTTGCTTAAGAGATTTATCAAAGAGTGATGCAACCACCATGGTGCCTGATCATTCCTCGTTACCTGCGGATTTGTCAATATTGGACAAACCCCAAATTGCATATTCAGAAATTGATCTTGATGATATATGGGCTGATTTTCTGCAGGCTCTCCATAGACCTCCTTTGGAGAGTAAATTGCAAAGTATTATAAATGATAATAGCCTTGATATTGAATTTGCAAATTTGGATACTAACATTTCCAGGTACACTAAAGATAAAGAAGAAGGTTATAATTTCCTTGTTGCTCCATATCCTCTCGGTTATAAAAGTATTGTCAAAATGCAGCTACTAACCTTGCAGGCATCTCCACTAAAATGGATGCATCGGTACTCGCCGAGGAGTGAGTATGAATTTTCTTATATGATGCCGATGCACTGGAAGACAGTATGACTCCGACCGAGCCCTGCTATGAGGTGCTCCAAACCCTGGTCGAAGTCTGGTCTAACACTCGGGGTTGAAATCCCTTGGGATCCGGGTGGATGACCATATGGAGCACCGAAGCCTAGCTATATGGCTATAAAGAAAGCACTGCCAGGGAGGTAACCCGGAAGTCCATAGGTGTCTTTCTTAGCTTTGTGTCTTGAGTCTAGTGCATTCATGATTGCATTGGCACTTTTATTTTGGCTTTGAGTAGTTGCTATTTGAGTTGGTTGTAATAGTTTTCATTGGCAAAATTTATAGCATGTCGGTAGCCTGTTTTTGTTGCATGCCTCCTCCTATTTTTATTGCAATATTGCTATGTGTCTAACGTGAGGAGGAAGCACAAAAGTTTTCATGAAGTTCTGCAGCTTCAGGAGAAAAGACGACGTTCCATGCGACCGCCCCGGTCGTTTGAGCGCCCGTATGAGCTCGTGGTCGCAAAAGAGAAGAAGACCAGAGCAAAAGATGGCCTACCGTACGAGCGCTCGCGCCCGTACAAGCAGTTGTTTCACTTGGCGACCACAACGAGCGTCTCCATAGAGCGAACGACGGCGTTCCATATGACCGCAACCGGTCGTTTGAGCGCCCGTATGATGGCAAAAATACCTCCAATTGATTCTTTTTTGACGTCTGAGGTCGACGGGGTATTTTCTAATTGATCATTTGCTTTGTAATTAGTGTTAATTACCTCTGAAACTAAGTGACCAATAATTCTCTGTAGCAACTATGTTTTATTTATTTCTTTTTTTCGTATACCGAATCGATGCTTTTATTTGTGTGTTATTTTCGTAGGGACCTGGACCTTATGTGGTGACATGTACGGTATGGTGCCAACCGTATAAAAGACCCACACAAGTCGCTTGGTTGCTTCAACATGACGAACTCCAACCACAAGTGCCCGGTAAAGTTTTCCAATACGAACCTTGCTCAAATAAAAGTTGGTGAGTACGGAGTCTCTCACCTTAAGTGATGATCTCCCTTTTTAATCAGGCACATGGGAGGATGCACACTTGTGCTTTTATCTTGTCTCACACGCACTTCATTCAAATCTAGGAGTAGTGCACACTTCTAGCATAGTTCGTCAACTTAAGCATGGTGCTTAGGTTAATGAACCGATCTTGTGAGACAATTATTTTATCACCTGTGTTACTAATCCCTTGTGCTACAAAAAAAATGAAAAACACAAAAGCACAAAAATATTTTGTTTTCTTTTTAGTTCATTTTCAGCAGGTTCTATCGGAGGGCAGTCACCGGACCACAACAAGGAAATTCATTGAGGCAAGGTCCATGTCAATTAAAAGAGAAGTCATATGCACCTTAACGGTAAAAGTTTCTAACCCTTGCTTAGACGTAAGCTTGGGGAGGTAACCACTTCTCGTGCTCTCTTTTAATAACTGCATTTTCCCTTTACTTTCGTAATTTTCCCTAGTTTAGTTCTAGGCGTGGGGAGGTTACTTTTGCATGTGTAGTATCTTGTGCAATGCTCTTGATCATATGGTTCTTGTGCATAGGTGTGTCCCGCTGTTTTGACATGCTTGCTTTGCACTTGTTTGACATAGTTTGTGGGAATCTTGCTATCTGTTGAAAAACATTGCCATGTTCTTTTATCAAAAACCCAATAAAGGAGTCCTTTGCACTGTTGCCTTTCTTTCACCTAATCACTTAAGTTGGGGACTATAGTGGTGGCTTGATTAGCGATTGAATGATTGTAGAGGCTTTTTGCCGATGAATCCAGCATCTTTGGTTGATCCGGGATGCGCAATGGGGTTTATCTCCGCCAAACTATCCCCTCAGGGTACTTAGCTTTTGAGTCTTATGCAACAAGACACCGTGATGCTCTTGTGTAGTGTTTGAGTTCTTTATGACTAAGGCAAGTTTGAAACCTTTTGCACTTCCATTCATCTTTTATTGCTAGCCTCTACAATACCGTGCATTGCCCACTCTCACAATGAGACTTGGTGCATACTTCACAGGTACATCCAAACACGTGGGAGGACTTTCTCTTGTTCTCCTACACATAAAACACCCCATCTCCACAAAACAGCCACCATATCTACCTACATGGCATTTTCATAGCCATTCCGAGCATATCTCCATGCACTACCATCATTTTAGCTAGCTCGATATTTTCATGGCTTGTCCGTTTTTTGATATCTATGCTACGCTGGATCATTGCACATACTGGTACACTGCCAGAGGCACTCATCATATAGAGTTTCTCTCATGTTTTCATTTTATCGAGTTGTAAGTAAATAAAAGTGTGATGATCATCATTATTAGAGCATTGCCCCGGTGAGGAAAAGAACGGTAGAGACTTATGAGTCCTCGAAAAAGTGGGGATGAGGTCCATGAGGCTGTTCTAAAAAAGGCCAAAAAGAGCCCACAAAATAAAAAAATAAAAAATGAAAAATAAAATAAAAAATGAGAGAAAAAGGGAAGGGGCATGCTACTATCCTTTTACCACACTTGTGCTTCAGAGTAGCACCATCTACTTCATATAGAGAGTTTCCATATACTTCATGACTATGCTAGTGGGATCTTTACATTATAGAACTTGGCTTGTATATTCCGATGACGAGCTTCCTCAAATGCTCGAGGCCTTAATGAGCAAGCAAGTTGGATACACACCCACTTAGCTACATTAGGAGAGCTTTCATACACTTATAGCTCTATGTGCATCCTAGTTGCATGGCGATCACTACTCCTTGCGTTGACATCGATCATAGGGCCTTCTCCATTGCCTAATGGTCAGCTACGCTGATGCAAGACTTTCTTTGTTTTTGACTTCTCAAAACCTCAACCATTTTCTATCATTCCCTTAAGTGCGAGGCATAGGCTTGCGCTCAGTGCTGCATAAGTAGTTGAGTGGTTTAATAACGCAGACAGATGATCTTGCTATTGTACCTGGTATACCTCAGGTTGGTGTCTTTGAAGAGATCGCTAATGCAAGATTTCTTTTGTATTTGATTGTCATTGCTGTGTTCCCAACATAATATTGACCTTCTGTCTAAACCTTTGGCAATGGGAATTTGGGCTCCACAAAAATATTTTCCTCTTTCTCGACCTCCATGGCAATGGAACTAAGAGGATAGCTTGTATTACTCCCTTGCTGGTTAACTTTTGCATGCTTGCACGATGAACATGGATATCACTTTTGGGGTTTGGTTCAATGTATGCTTTAGAGTTGGTAGCATTGAGCTCTTGGTAGTCAACCTTCTTACTCGAGGATGAGCAAGGTTTAAGCGTGGGGAGGTTGATGGCTCTATATTTTACGCATTTTAGAGCTCATTTGTTGCATGTTCTCTTTATATATCATGTCCCATTGAACCAAATAGTTGTCCATTATGCATGATTACCGGTATTTACACTTTTCATTGTGATCATTGTACATTTAGTATTTTATTTGGTTTTTATTAGTTTTCATTGTTTTCTTGTGTCTACAGGTGTTTTGGAGCAACCTAGGACCAAGCACGATGAAAGGACCAAGGATGGGGTTGATACAGAGTCAGCCAGGGGTCAGACTTAGCCATTTCGAAGGTCGGAAAAAGTCATTTTACCAAAGTGCTCCAAATCAGGATCTAAGACCAGAAATGGATCGACCGTTCATACGAATCCAACGAGCCCAAGAACGTCAAATTCTGAGCTCGTATGAAGATTTAGCGGCCATTTTACCGGAGGAGTACAAATCAGAAGACGACGTTCTGAACAACTGCGCGCGGTCGTTTCGACGGTCGTTTGACATGCAGATAGCTCCGAAAGTTGCCCTTCCAGACGGGATTCTTCACCGATTTCGTCCCCGTTTGATCCCACGAGATTCTTGGCTCATAAAGAAGAGATTGGGAGAGGATTTGGCTCATCTTGAGCCCTTGGATGAAGCCCATCAAGAGAGGAGGCTAGGGAGGCACCATATAAGTCACCCTCAACCCTAGCCGCCGCCACACACACAAGACACTACGCCATTCACCAAGAACACATCCATCTCATCTCCATTGCTGCTCCACACCAAGAGAAGGAGGGACAACCACCAAGGGAAGAAGGAGAAGGCTCCACCACCATGAGCACTGGCCCGGACCTCGCGCCGGCGCCGCCATCACCGGTGACTCCACCATCTCCATCACCATCGCGGCGGCCATTGATGACCCACAAGTATAGGAGATCAATCGTAGTCCTTTCGATAAGTAAGAGTGTTGAACCCAACGAGGAGCAGAAGGAAATGACAAGCGGTTTTCAGCAAGGTATTCTCTGCAAGCACTGAAATTGTAGGTAACAGATAGTTTGGTAGCAAGATAATTCGTAACAAGTAACAAGTAGTAATGGTAACAAAAGTGCAGCAAGGTGGCTGATACGTCTCCGTCGTATCTATAGTTTTTGATTGTTTCATGCCAATATTCTACAACTTTCACATACTTTTGGCAACATTTTATATTATTTCTGGGACTAACATATTGATCCAGTGCCAGTGCCAGTTCCTGTTTTCTGCTTGTTTTTTGTTTCATAGAAAATCCATATCAAACGAAGTCCAAAGGCAATAAAGTTTTATGGAGAATTATTTTGGAATATATGTGATTTTTGGGAGGTGGAATAAACGCAAACGGAGGCCCACGGCCTCCACAAGGCACTTTGGCGCGACCCCCCTAGCAGCGTGGTGCTGCCTTGTGGGCACACCGTAAGTTGGTTGGGGCTCTTCGTTGGCCGCAAGGAAGCTTATATCGAGAAAAAAATTGTGTTAAAATTTCAGCGCAATCGGAGTTACGGATCTCCAGGAATATAAGAAACGGTTTTCGGCCAGAAAACAGGAACCTGAAACAAAAGAGAACAGAGAGAGAGATCCAATCTCGGAGGGGCTCCTCCCCTCCGGGAGCCATGGCGGCCATGGACTAGAGGGGAAACTCTCCTCCCATCTAGGGGGGAGGCCAAGCAAGAAGAAGAAGGAGGGGGGCTCTCTCCCCCTCTCTCCCGCTGGCGCCGGAGCGCCGCCGGGGCAATCATCGTGATGGCGATCTACACCAACAACTTCGCCGCCGTCAACACCAACTCTCTCCCCCTCTATGCAGCGGTGTAACACCTCTTCTCCCCGCTGTAATCTCTACTTAAACATGGTGCTTAACGCTATATATTATTATCCAATGATATGTGGCAATCCTATGATGTTTGAGTAGATTCGTTTTGTCCTATGGGTTGATTGATGATCGTGATTGGTTTGAGTTGTATGTTTTATTTTTGGTGCTGTCCTATGGTGCCCGCCGTGTCGCGCAAGCGTGTGGGATTCCCGCTGTAGGGTTTGCAATATGTTCATAATTCTCTTATAGTGGGCGGCTAGAGTGATAGAAGCTTACACCCGAGTAAGGGGGTTGTTGCGTATGGGAGTAAAGAGGACTTGTTACTTAATGCTATGGTTGGGTTTTACCTTAATGATCTTTGGTAGTTGTGGATGCTTGCTGGAGTTCCAATCATAAGTGCATATGATCCAAGTATGGAAAGTATGTTAGCTCATGCCTCTCCCTCATATAAAATTGCAATAATGATTACCGGTCTAGTTATCGATTGCCTATGGACAAATCCTTCTCTTGTGTTACAAAAGCTTTCTACTAAACAACTAACTTTTATTATCTCGCAAATTACTCGTAGTTTTATTCTTGCAAAGTACTCCTAGTTTTATTCTTGCAAAGTAGTTCTAGCATTACACCTACAAAGTACTTCTAGTTTCATACTTGTTCTAGGTAAAGCAAACGTTAAGTGTGCATAGAGTTGTATCGGTGGTCGATAGAACTTGAAGGGAATATTAATTCTACCTTTAGCTCCTCGTTGGGTTCGACACTCTTATTTATCGAAAAAGCTACAATTGATCCCCTATACTTGTGGGTTATCAAGACCTTTTTCTGGCGCCATTGCCGGGGAGCAATAGCGTGGGGTTGATATTCTCGTGTGTGCTTGTTTGCTTTATCATTAAGTAGTTTTTATTTTGTGCTCTTGTTTTCTATCTTTAGTTATGGGTAGGAAACGTAAAATACCAAAAAATTAGTTGTACTTGCTAAACCAATGGTTGAAGAACCACCCAAAATCTATCATACTGCTGAAGCTTTCTACTTGGATCATCTTCGATCCCTTTGTGCTCGTGCTGAAAACCCAACTAGCTTAGTTGAGGGAAAATCATTAGATGAGCATGCTTATTTTGTGCGACACCGCTTGTCTCAAAAAGGGAAACTCTTATGGCATCATATTAATACTTTGAATTGCTATGCTTGGAATTTATGTGAAATACATGATTTTACTTGTTGTTCTGAAGACCCTAAAAAACACCTTCAGTACCAATGTGAGTTTATGGATAATGGAATCTTATCTTCTTATGCCAGAGGTGTTTATAGTTACTATGATATTGAACAAATAGAAGAATTTGTTGCTTTTAAGGGTTCATATGAAATTGCTTCTTTGATTGAAAAGTGTGATGCTACTCTTTACAAATCTGAAAATTTTGCCATACTTAAATATTGCTATGAAAACTATGCTTCTAATGCTTATGTGAAAGAATATGTTGAGGACACCTCCGCTGTCCAAGAAGAGACTAATATTTTGCAGGGATCTATGGAAGAAGAAATTGATGACACTGTGAGCTCATTAGATGAAAAAATTGAGGAGGAGAGCGAAGAACAAAAGGAGGAAGAGCGGATTGATCACCCGTGCCCACCTTCTGATGAGAGTAACTCTTTATGTCATACATTGTTTAATTTCCCTTCATGCTTACCGAAGGATGAATGCTATGATCCCTTTGATGCGTCTGAAATATCCCTTTTTGATGAAATTGATGCTTGCTATGCTTGTGGCCATGATGCCAATATGAATTATGATTATGGAGATGAACTTGCTATAGTTCCTTATGTTAAGAATGAAATTGTTGCTATTGCACCCACACATGATAGTCCTATTATCTTTTTGAATTCTCCCAACTACACTATATCGGAGAAGTTTGCACTTATTAAGGATTATATTGATGGGTTGCGTTTTACTATTACACATGATGATTTTGATGAATATAATATGCATGTGCTTGCTGCTCCTAATTGCAATTATTATGAGAGAGGAACTACATCTCCGCCTCTCTATGTTTCCAATACGATAAAATTGAAAGAAACTGTTTATACTATGCATCGGCCTTTATTATGTGTGCATGAATTATTCTTTTATGACATGCCAATGCATAGGAAGAGAGTTAGACTTCGTTATTGCATGATATATGTTTCTTTGTGCTCACTACTAAATTACAAATCATTGTTAATTAAAATTGGCTTTGATATACCTTGGGATCCGGGTGGATCGATTACTTGAGCACTTTATGCCTAGCTTAATGGCTTTAAAGAAAGTGTTGCCTGGGAGACAACCCGGAAGTTTTAGAGAGTCATTTATTTCTGTTGTGTGCTTTTAAAAAGTTTAAAAACAAAAAAAATATAGAGGGGAACCTAAAAACTTTTTCAAAAAGAGAAGCGATTGGAAGGTTATGCATTGGAGAAGTGAGGGTCGACCTTGAACACTTATGTTCATGCTCATGGAAACAATGTAGAATTTTTCATGGAAGTTTCTCACAAAAATAATTATCCCCTTGTACAAATCCATTGTATTATAAAAATAATGTGCCAAGATTTACCTTTAGGATGATTAAATCGCTTGTTTGGTGTGTGCTGTGAAAAAACAGAAACTTTTGCTGTAGTGCTTGAATTTTTTTATTTTACTGGAACGTGCAAAAATTCTGAAATTTTTACACAGTACTGATATGCAATTTTTTTATTTTGTACTAATTTTTCAGAATTTTTAGAGTTACAGAATTATATGTACCATCTGCATCTTTACAGACTGTCCTGTTTTCACAAATTGCTGTTATAGTTTCGTTATTTGCGTATGTTTGAAATCTTGTTGAGCCCCATTGACTTGGGAGACATAGAATTATGATAGCATACAGTGGGTAATGTTTGATTATAATTATACAATAATGTTACACCAGGACATGATGGGATTTGATGTTATATGTACTAACCCCTCTAATAAAAAGTTCGGTTAAGTTTTGTGTGGATGAAGTGTTCGAAGATCGAGGAGGTAACGATATGAGGAGAATAAGGAGAGGCAAGAGCTCAAGCTTGGGGATGCCCAAGGCACCCCAAGTAAATATTCAAGGATACTCAAGTGTCTAAGCTTGGGGTTGCCTCGGAAGGCATCCCATCTTTCTTTGACAATTATCGGTATGTCTCAGTTTTTGTTTTGTTCACATGATATGCGTAAATTCTTGGAGCGTCGTGTGCTTTTTATTTTTATTTTAATAAATGCACCATGCTGGTATGAGATAGTCTTTGGTTGATTTATAGAATGCTTCATGCACTTCACTTATATCTTTTGAGTATGGCTTTATAGAATGCTTCATGTGCTTCACTTATATCATTTGAAGTTTGGATGCCTGTTTCTCTACATATAGAAAACCGTTATTTGTAGAATGCTCTTTTGCTTAACTTATATTCATTAGAGTGTGGTCTTTTGTAGAAATAATTAAACTCTCATGCTTTACTTATATCTATTTAGAGAGTCAACAGGAATTGGTCATTCGCATGGTTAGTCATAAAATCCTACATAAAACTTGTAGATCACTGAATATGTAAGTTTGATTCCTTGCAATAGTTTTGCGATATTAAGATGGTGATATGTGGGAGGTACTAGTGAATGATTGTGGTTTAGTAAGAATATTGGTGTTAAGGTTTGTGATTCCCGAAGCATGCACGTATGATCTGTCGTTATGCTAAAAAGTTGGAGCATGATTTATTATTGATTGTCTACCTTATGAGTGGCGGTCGGGGACGAGCGATGGACCTTGTCCTACCAATCTATCCCTCTAGGGGCATGCGTAGTAGTACTTTGCTTCGAGGGCTAATAAACTTTCGCAATAAGTATGTGAGTTCTTTATGACTAATGTGAGTCCATGGATTATACGCACTCTCACCCTTCCGCAATTTGCTAGCCTCTTCGGTACCGTGCATTGATGTCTACTACACAACTTATTCTTGTAGACTCGTGTTGGGCCTCCAAGCACAGAGTTTTGTAGGACAATAGCAATTTTCCCTCAAGTGGATGACCTAAGGTTTATCAATCCGTGGGAGGCGTAGGATGAAGATGGTCTCTCTCAAACAACCCTGCAACCAAATACAAGAAATCTGTTGTGTCCCCAACACACCCAATACAATGGTAAATTGTATAGGTGCACTAGTTCGGCTAAGAGATGGTGATACAAGTGTAGTATGGATAGTAGATATAAGTTTTTATAATCTGAAAATAAAAAAAACAGCAAGGTATTAATTGATAAAACGGAACACAAACGGTATTGCAATGATTGAAAACAAGGCCTAGGGTTCATACTTTCACTAGTGCAATCTCTCAACAATGCTAACATAATTGGATCATACAACAATCCCTCAACGTGTGACAAAGAATCACTCCAAAGTTCCTTTTAGCGGAGAACATAAGATAGAAATTGTTTGTAGGGTACGAAACCACCTCAAAGTTATCCTTTCCGATCGATCTATTGAGCTATTCCTATAAGTGTCACAAACAGCCCTAGAGTTCGTACTAAAATAACACCATATGATACACATCAACCAACTCTAATGTCACCTAGATACTCCAATGTCACCAGAAGTATCCGTGGGTTGATTATACGATATGCATCAAACAACTTCATAATCATAATATTCAATCCACACAAAGAACTTCAAGGAGCACCCCAAAGTTTCTATCGAAGAAAAGATAATGAAAACGTGCATCAACCCCTATGCATAGATTACCCCAATGTCACCTCGGGAATCCGCGAGTTGAGTGCCAAAACATATATCAAGTGAATCAATATAATACCCCATTGTCACCACGGGTATTCATATGCAAGACATACATCAAGTGTTCTCAAATCTGAAATATTCAATCTGACAATAACGAAACCTCAAAGGGAAAAGATTCGATTCATCCCAACAAAGATAGAGAGGGAAGAAACACCACATGATCCAACTATATTAACAAAGCTCGCGATACATCAAGATCGTGCCATATCAAGAACACGAGAGAGAGAGATCAAACACATAGCTACTTGTACATACCCCTAGCCCCGAGGGTGAACTACTCCCTCCTCATCATGGAGACCGCCGGGATGATGAAGATGGCCTCCGGTGATGATTCCCCTGTGGCACACCGGCTCAGAGCAACCGGTTTACCTTGCATTGCCAGCCCAGAGATCAAGTCTTCTGGCAATACACAACAACTTGGTACAGAAAACAACCGCTTTATTGATCTCTTAGCGGAAACATGGGTTTACATCTTACATGATGAGCGAGGCCAAGCGGCACACACGGTGCGGCTGCACTTATGTACATTATTTAGTAGACATGGCAGGGGCCTTGATGATAAGGGAACTACTACGCGACAGCGGAATGATGGGGTAGCGGAACTCCATTCCACAGGGACACTGCTGGGACGCGGCCTAGATAAGCCAGGTGAGTACTTTGAATGTACTCGCAAGCTCACAGCAAACAAAACAAGTACGACAAACAATAACAAGGCATTTAACAGATTTAATGCATGAGCATGATACTACTTAACATGAGAGGTGCACGAAACATTGCCATGGTCCTCGGGACCAACTTACCATCTCGGGGTTACCGCGTAACCACCGTTCACAACTTACCAACGTGATCCTCACTCGATCTCATTCATACCTTGCATAGTGATCCTCGAGCACCATGTTTGCATGTGCCATCTTGGAATCTTAGTGTGCAAGTTAATTATATCTGTTGACCCACGGTGTGACCTACTACGAACTGTGTCCATATCCGAGGACGCGGCTATCGATAGATTATACACTCTGCAGAGGTTAGTACACTGTACCCACACCACGGAATTCATGGCCTCGTGCTCCCATTCGGGTGTACCAACGACATTCCGACAAAACCAATCTATTGCATGACACTCTCCCGGCCACTCCGACAAACTCCCCTTTGGGCTATGTCCTGGGTGACCCTGATGTCAACATGTGACATTCGCCACCTTTGTGGCTGCCACCGTCGTGGCCAAACAATAACATTGTCCCAAACGGGGACCTCGGTACCATCAAAACTTGGGTCCTCAAGGTTGTGACTGCCTACCGGGCCAGGGTAGCGCCAGAGCACAACCTTCGCTCGTAGGAGGCACCGGCGAGAGGCATGACAATAGACCGCATTAGGGCCTCCCCATCCAGGCAAGTGTGGTTGCACTGGTGAGCTCGATTCGGTGGCACCATGACTCGATCAACAACATGTTAAAGTTGGATTATTATCAAGTTTAACTTGAAAAGAAAATGATTCGAGCCATAGTGAATGAATGGATGCACGGGTCACGGTCATGAAATGTGAATGCATCATACTACCATATGAGCATATGACATGATTCCTACTGCACACTATCAATAAACATGTACCTTACTGCATATTAACAAAATGACAAGATTAAAGTCTATGCAAGAAGGTCTATGTAGCAAGTTATTTTAAATAGTGAATATATGATGAATTTAATTCAATTAAACCAAAGTTATTGCAATGCCATCCTTGCATATGAATGTTGTGGCTTGCCTTGGTTCAGAGGAGTGTCACGGTACTCCTGGCCTTCTTCAACACAATTAGGTTCTTTTGAAATGAAATTAAATGCAAAAAGAAAATGTCACATACTACTGTTTATTGCACCAGAAATTCTCAACAGCAAGAAAAATTCTGAAATTTGGCATACAGAAAATTTGGAATTTTACAAACCAGTAGCAAAAAGAATCATCTCATTTGGACTTATAGATAAAAAGTTATTGCAGGTCAAAGTTGAATTGGATCTAGTCAAAGTTTGATTTAAAAAGAAAAACCAGAGACGCCCACGTTGAAGACGTATTCTGGGAATACGCCTTCCCTTATACCGTTTCGGGCGAGCGCGGGAGAGAATGACAGGCGGGACCGCGTCTGTTTTAAAAGAGAGAGAGAGAGAGCGGGAACAGTGCTAGGCGGCACTGTCGTCGGTGTTTCTCCGGCGAGGAGACGTCGGCGATCACCGGAGAGGAGGGGAACGGGACGAGCTCGATGAGACGGTCACGTACGTACCCGAAGCGCAGGCTGGGGTGGTCGGACGGAGTCGCGACGATCTTCTCCAGAGACGGCGGCGGCGGAGCTGATCGGAGTCGGCGTTTCCGGCGACAATCCGGTGAGTTCTTGCTACCGTCGTGCTCAGGAGGCTGCTACGGTCTCGTTGGTGGCAGTGGTTGGAGCTGAGGAGGACTACCTTGAGTGAACGGAGGAGGGGGATCCGCGGCGGTCGCCGGTGAGGTTTGAAGGCCAGAGGCCTTCCCGGCGTTGCCCACAGCTTCTGGAAGTCGATTTGAGAGAGGAGAGGGGGTTTGGGATGGCTAGAACGGTCGGGGGAGTGCTCTATATATAGGTGGAGGCGAGGCAGGGTTCGGGCTCCGCCGGAGCTGAGCGGGAGGGCGAACCGGGGACGGTGCGGACTCGGGCGAGCTAGGGGACGACGCAGGCGAGGCCAAGCACAGCGCTCGCACGCGGGCTCGGGCGCAGGCGCACTAAGGAGGAACAGGACGCGCGTGCAAGCCACTGTGCCGTCGGGTAGCGCCGTGGCCGCTTCCGCCGTGCCCCCTTCCGGCGCCAGGGAAGGTCAGGGAGGGGCTGGGTGAGATGAATGGGTGTACCAGGAGTGGACTAGACATGATGCGGTGGCGGGAGAGGAGAGGCTGGACGGCAGCCGATCGAACCTGACGGGCAGAGCGCATGCATTGCACCCTGCCCGCACGTGGTCAGCGCGTGCACTGGCACGGGGGTGGCTTTCGGCGCTGCCAAATCATGTCCAACGTGTTGTCCCTTCAACGCTTTGCCAAGGAATGCGCTGGGCTTGCCAAATGGTGCAATGGAGGTGACAAGAGGGAGCTGCAAAGTTTCTGGACAGAAACTTGCTCCAAATGCTGAGGACAAATGGCTAAGATTCCGGGGCTGGTTTTAGGCGTTTAAGCCTTACTTAGGAAGGTCATTAAGTGGTAAAAATTTCAGATTAAAAAGATCAAGGAATAATATAGTTGCTTCACAAAGTGACTTTTGTGTCCAGAAGCAAAAATATTTTCCTGGGCTGAAATTTTCCAAATGACCATGGGATATTTTTGCATAGGAAGGTGAGGCATGACCCAAAGAATATTTGGGAATTTTGTAGGAATTTTTTGGGCAATAAAAATAGGGGTTGCTTCACAGCTCTGTGGGAAAATAGGCATCTTCAGAGAGAAAAAGCATATAATGCCATTAAATAAAAATACCCAATGGCATTATTATGGGAGGGATGAGGTCTAGGGAGGGTTTAAGAATGGAAGAACCCACTTGGAAGAAAATCAAAAATAAATCCAAGTGGTAAGTCCAAAAGAAATGACAGAAAACCTCAAATGCAAAACCAAATATTCAATAAATCCAAATAAAATCCAAAGAAAAGAAAAAAAAAGACAAAATCCAGGGTGTTACATACCTCCCCCCCTTAGGATCAATCTCGTCCTCGAGATTCGGTTGCTCAGGAAACAAATATGGGTATGCAGTCCTTAAGAAATCCGCTCTTTCCCAGGTGGCTTCGTCCTCAGTGTGGTGCTCCCATTGGACCTTGTAAAACTTTATAGTTTTGCTGCGGGTGACTCTGTCCATTTCTTCCAAGATTCTCAAAGGTTTCTCCTCATATGTTAAATCCTTGGCCAGCTCTAGTTCTGCCATATCCGCCTGCTTTGCGGGTGGTGCGATGCATTTCCGTAGCTGAGATATGTGGAACACATCATGAACCTCGGATAGCTCGGGAGGCAATTCTAACTGATAGGCCACTTTGCCCACTCTGGTCATAACTGGAAACGGACCGATGTATCTTGGTGCAAGTTTTCCCCGAGTGTGAAACCTCTTGACTCCTTTCATGGGGGTAACTCGGAGATATGCATATTCACCTGGTTCGAAACTGATCTGCCTATGTTTTGAGTCATAGTAACTCTTCTGACGAGATTTTGCCACTTGCAGTCTGTCTCGAATTTCTTTGACTTGCTTTTCTGCTTCCATCATCAGATCAGTCCCGAAGATTCGGCTGTCTCCTGTCTGAGACCAGTTCAGCGGGGTACGGTACTTACGCCCATATAGAGCCTCAAAAGGTGACATTTTGAGACTAGTCTGATAGCCGTTGTTGTAAGAAAACTCCGCGTATGGCAGGCTGTCTTCCCATTTGGGTCCGTGAGCAAGAGCGCATGCTCGAAGCATGTCTTCCAAAATTTGATTTACTCGCTCTGTCTGTCCATCTGTCTGAGGGTGATAAGCGGTGCTATGCTTCAAAGCGGTTCCCAAGGCTTGGTGTAGACGTAGCCAGAATGCCGAGGTAAACAAAGATCCCCGGTCTGAAGTGATCGTCTTGGGTACCCCATGTAGACTGACAATCCTGGATACATAGAGTTGAGCGAGTTGGTCTGCACGGTAGGTTGTCCTTATTGGAATAAAGTGGGCCACCTTGATGAGCATGTCGACCACGACCCATATGGCATTATTCCCTCGTGGTGTCTTTGGTAGTCCCACGATAAAGTCCATGCAGATATCATCCCATTTCCATTGCGGAACAGGTAATTAAGGGTTGAAGTAGGCCGGTGGGTTTCTGGTGTTCGGCCTTCACCTTGTTGCATATGCTGCAGCATGCGATGTAATAGGCGATATCTTTCTTCATACCTTCCCACCAGAATGTTTGCTTTAGGTCTTGATACATTTTGGTGCCCCCAAGATGAATAGAGTATGCGGACTCATGAGCTTCCTTCAGAATCTGCTGCTTTAGGTTCTTGAGGTACGGTACACAGACTCGATCCCGAAATCGTAGTGTACCCTTGTCATGAATGTTGAAGTCTAGCGTCTTCCCTTCTCGTACTTGAGTCATCATCTTTAGTAACATAGGGTCACCAGGTTGAGCCTTTCGAATTTCGTCTTCCAAGGTAGAGGTTACTGTTGGAAATATGCCCTAGAGGCAATAATAAATTGGTTATTATTATATTTCCTTGTTCATGATAATCGTTTATTATCCATGCTATAATTGTATTGATTGGAAACTCAAATACATGTGTGGGTACATAGACAACACTGTGTCCCTAGTAAGCCTCTAGTTGACTAGCTCGTTGATCAAAGATGGTTAAGGTTTCCTAGCCATTGACATGAGATGTCATTTGATAACGGGATCGCATCATTAGGAGAATGATGTGATGGACAAGACCCAAACTATAAACGTAGCATATGATCGTGTCAGTTTATTGCTATTGTTTTCTGCATGTCAAGTATCTGTTCCTATGACCATGAGATCATGCAACTCCCTGACTTCGGAGGAGTACCTTGTGTGTATCAAACGTCGCAACGTAACTGGGTGACTATAAAGGTGCTCTACAGGTATCTCCGAGGGTGTCTGTTGGGTTGGCATGGATCAAGACTGGGATTTGTTACTCCGTATGACGGAGAGGTATCTCAGGGCCCACTCGGTAATACAACATCACAATGAGCCTTGCAAGCAATGTGACTAAAGTGTTAGCCACGAGATCTTGTATCACAGAACGAGTAAAGAGACTTGCCGGTAACGAGATTGAACTAGGTATAGAGATACCGACGATCGAATCTCGGGCAAGTAACATACCGAAGAACAAAGGGAACAACATACGAGATTAACTGAATCCTTGACATAGAGGTTCGACCGATAAAGATCTTCGTAGAATATGTAGGAGCCAATATGGGCATCCAGGTCCCGCTATTGGTTATTGATCGTAGAGGTGTCTCGGTCATGTCTACATAGTTCTCGAACCCGCAGGGTCTACACACTTAACGTTTGGTGACGATTAGTATAGTTGAGTTATTGTGTTGGTGACCGAAGGTTGTTCGGAGTCCCGGATAAGATCCAGGACATGACGAGGGTCTCCGGAAGAGTCCGGAGGTAAAGATTAATATATGTGATAATAGTGTTTTGATCTCCGGAAAGGTTCCGGAATTCACCGGAAGGGGTTCCGGGTGTTTACCGAAGTGTTCGGGTGCAGCAACACTTTATATGAGCCAAAGGGGTAAAGCCCATGAGGTATTGGAAAGTGCAAAAGGAAGTTTTGCTACTGCCTTAAGCGGTACTACCGCTGGTAAAGGCAGTACTACCGCGTAAGCGGTACTACCGCTTGTTGGAAGCGGTACTACCGCCCAAGCGGTACTACCGCTTGTGCGCGGTACTGCAGGGATCCGAGTTGGACTCTTTCCCTGCGGGCCAAACCGACCTTGTGCGGGCAAAACCGACCTGGAGGAGGCTTTTACTCCAAGTTTAGACCCCAAGGCTCAACATATAAATAGAGGGGCAGGGCTAGCACACGGGACACATTAAGATTTCCCAAGCTGTGTGTCGGCAACCCTAACCCTCTAGTTCTCCCGTCATAATCTCCGTAGTGCTTGGCGAAGCCCTGCAGAGATTGTTCCTCACCAACATCACCACGCCGTCGTGCTGCCGGAACTCATCTACTACTTCATCATCGCTCGTTGGATCGAGGAGGTGAAGGCGTCATCAAGCCGTACGTGTGTTGAATGCGGAGGTGCCATCCGTTCGGCACTAGTTCGTGATCGGATCGAGGGACGACTTGCGATTTGGATCGCGGAGACGTTCGACTACATCAACCGCGTTTCTTAACGCTTCCGCTTAGCGATCTACAAGGGTATGTAGATTCACTCTCCCTCTCGTAGATGCTCATCACCATGGATAGATCTTGTGTGTGCATAGGAAAATTTTTGTTTCCCATGCAACGTTCCCCAACAGTGGCATCTGAGCTAGGTCTATGCGTAGATGAGATCTCGAGTAGAACACAAACGAGTTGTGGGCGTGGGTGTATACATATTGCTTGCCGTTACTAGTTGATACTTGATTCGGCGGTATTGTGAGATGAAGCGGCCCGGACCAACATTACGCGTACGCTTACGCGAGACAGGTTCCGTCAACTGACATGTAAACTTCGTTGCATAAAGATGGCTAGCGGGTGTCTGTCTCTCTCACTTTAGTTGAATCGATTTCAATGAAGAGGGTTCTTTTAGAAGATCAAAAAGCAATCACTACACCACGTTGTGGTTTTGCGTAGGTAAGAACGGTTCTTGCAAACCCGTAGCAGCCACGTAAAATATGCAACAACAATTAGAGGACGTCTAACTTGTTTTTGCAGGGTATGTTGTGATGTGATATGGCCAATTACATGATGAGATATATGTGATGTATGAGATGATCATGTGTTGTATAGAATATCACGACTTGCATGTCGATGAGTACGGCAACTGGCAGGAGCCATAGAGTTGTCTTTAATTATTTTCGCCGTTTTTGCTTTACTTTATCGCTATGAGTTAGCTATAGTCATGGAAGCAACAGTCGGCGCGACAACCTCATGGCGACACGTTGATGGAGATCAAGATGATGGAGATCATGGTGTCATGCCGGTGACGATGGAGATCATGCCGGTGCTTTGTAGATGGAGATCAAAAGCACAAGTTCATGGCCATATCATGTCACTTATGATTTGCATGTGATGTTAATCCTTTTATGCATCTTATTTTGCTTAGGACGACGGTAGCATTATAAGGTGATCCCTCACTTAAATTTCAAGATAAAATTGTGTTCTCCCCGAGTGTGCACCGTTGCGAAAGTTCGTCGTTTCGAGACACGCCGTGATGATCGGGTGTGATAGACTCTACGTTCACATACAACGGGTGTAAGCCATGTTGCACGTGCGGAACACTCGGGTTAAACTTGACGAGCCTAGCATGTACAGACATGGCCTCGGAACACAAGAGACCGAAAGGTCAAACATGAGTCATATAGTAGATATGATCAACATGAAGATGTTCACCATTGAAACCACCTTAACTCACGTGATGATCGGGCTTGAGTTGGTAGATTTGGATCATGTTACACTCGAATGACCGGAGGGATGTCAATTTGAGTGGGAGTTTTTAAGTAATATGATTAACTAAACTCATTATCTAGAACAATAGCCTAAGTTGTCTTTGCTATATTTATGTTGTAGATCATGGCTCGCGCAGTAGCACCCCTGAATTTTAATGCGTTCCTAGAGAAAGCTAAGTTGAAAGATGATGGAAGTAACTTTGTGGACTGGGCCCGTAATCTAAGGATTATCCTTACGGCTTCCCAGAAGGCTTATGTCCTTGATGCACCGCTTGGTGATCCACCCGCTCCAGTTGAGTCTCTAGACGTTGTGAACGCCTGGCAGGCTCGTTCTGAAGATTACTCAATAGTTCAATGTGCAATATTGTATGGCTTAGAAATGGGACTTCAAAGACGTTTTGAACGTCATGGAGCATATGAGATGTTCCAGGAGTTGAAGTTTATCTTTCAGAAGAATGCCCGGATCGAGAGATATGAGATCTCCGATAAGTTCTATGCTTGCAAGATGGAGGAGAACGGGTCTATCAGTGATCACGTACTCAGAATGTCTGGGTACTCCACCCGTCTGGCAGAATTGGGGATGCCCCTTCCACCAGAGGCTATCACTGACAGAGTTCTTCAATCATTGCCACCTAGCTACAAGAGCTTCGTGTTGAACTATAACATGCACGGGATGAACAAGTCAGTCGCCGAGCTGTTTGCGATGCTGAAAGCCGCTGAGTCTGAAATTCAGAAGGAGCATCAAGTGTTGATGGTCAATAAAACCACTAGTTTCAAGAAAAATGGCAAGGGTAAGAAGGGTAACTCCAAGAAGAGTGGCAAAGCAGTTGCTCCTCTCGTGAAGAAACCGAAGGCTGGACCCAAACCAGAAACTGAGTGCTTTCATTGCAAGGGAACTGGACACTGGAAGCGGAACTGCCCCAAGTATTTGGCTGACAAGAAGGCGGCCAACAACAAACAAGGTATATATGATATACATGTTATTGATGTGTACCTTACCAACTCTCGTTGTAGTGCCTGGGTATTTGATACCGGTGCGGTTGCTCATATTTGCAACTCAAAACAGGAACTGCGGAATAGACGGAGGCTGGGAAAGGACGAAGTGACGATGCGCGTGGGAAATGGTTCCAAGGTTGATGTGATCGCCGTCGGCACGCTCGCTCTTCGATTACCATCGGGATTAGTGATGAACCTGAATAATTGTTATTTAGTGCCTGCGTTAAGCATGAACATTATATCTGGATCTTGTTTATTGCGAGACGGTTACTCATTTAAATCAGAGAATAATGGTTGTTCTATTTATATGAGTAATATCTTTTATGGTCATGCACCCAATGTGAGGGGTTTATTCTTATTGAATCTCGATAGTAATGATACACATGTTCATAACATTGGTGCCAAAAGATGTAGAATTGATAATGATAATACCACTTTCTTGTGGCACTGTCGTTTAGGTCATATTGGCGTAAAACGCATGAGGAAGCTCCATGCTGATGGACTTTTGGAGTCACTTGATTTTGAATCACTTGACACATGTGAGCCATGCCTCATGGGCAAGATGACTAAAACGCCGTTCTCTGGAACAATGGAACGGGCAAGTGACTTATTGGAAATCATACATACTGATGTGTGCGGTCCGATGAGTATTGAGGCGCGCGGTGGTTATCGTTACTTTCTCACCTTCACTGATGACTTAAGTAGATATGGGTATATTTACTTAATGAAACACAAGTCTGAAACATTTGAAAAGTTCAAACAATTTCAGAGTGAAGTTGAGAATCATCGTAACAAGAAGATTAAATTCCTACGATCTGATCGAGGAGGAGAATATCTGAGTTATGAGTTTGGCAGTCACTTAAGACACTGTGGAATTGTTTCACAACTAACACCGCCTGGAACACCACAGCGTAATGGTGTGTCCGAACGTCGTAATCGAACCTTATTGGATATGGTGCGATCTATGATGTCTCTTGCCGATTTGCCACCATCGTTTTGGGGTTATGCATTAGAGACAGCTGCATTCACTTTAAATAGGGCACCATCGAAATCCGTTGAGACGACGCCATATGAACTTTGGTTTGGCAAGAAGCCAAAGCTGTCGTTTCTTAAAGTTTGGGGATGTGATGCTTATGTCAAAAAGCTTCAGCCTGAAAAGCTGGAACCCAAAGCGGAAAAATGCGTCTTCATAGGATACCCAAAAGAGACAGTTGGGTATACCTTCTACCTCAGATCCGAAGGCAAAGTGTTTGTCGCTAAAAACGGAACATTTCTTGAGAAAGAGTTTCTCTCAAAAGAATTGAGTGGGAGGAAGATAGAACTTGATGAGGTTGTTGAACCTTTACTTCAACCTAAAAGTAGCGCAGCACAGAAAGATGTTTCTATAGAGCCTACATCAGCTGAAGAGGAAGTTAATGATGATGATCATGAAGCTTTGGATCAAGTTGCTATCGAACCTCGTAGGTCGACAAGGACGCGTACTGCTCCTGAGTGGTACGGCAACCCTGTCTTAGAGGTCATGTTGTTGGACAACGATGAACCTACGAGCTATGGAGAAGCGATGATGGGCCCGGATTCCGAGAAGTGGTTAGAGGCCATGAAATCCGAGATGGGATCCATGTATGAAAACAAAGTATGGACTTTGGAAGTATTACCTGAAGGGCGTAAGGCCATTCAGAACAAATGGATCTTTAAGAGGAAGACGGACGCGGACGGTAATGTCACCGTCTATAAAGCTCGACTTGTGGCAAAGGGTTTTTCACAAGTTCAAGGAGTTGACTACTATGAGACCTTCTCACCCGTAGCGATGCTTAAGTCCGTCAGAATCATGTTAGCAATAGCTGCCTTCTTCGATTATGAAATTTGGCAGATGGATGTCAAAACAGCGTTCCTTAACGGTTTCCTTAAGGAAGAGTTGTATATGATGCAACCAGAAGGTTTTGTCGATCCAGAGAATGCTGACAAAGTTTGCAAACTCCAGCGATCCATTTATGGACTGGTGCAAGCATCTCGGAGTTGGAATCTTCGCTTTGATGAGGTGGTCAAAGCGTTCGAGTTTATACAAGTTTACGGAGAAGCTTGTATTTACAAGAAAGTGAGTGGGAGCTCTATAGCGTTTCTAATATTATATGTGGATGACATATTACTGATTGGAAACAATATAGAAATGTTGGAAAGCGTGAAGGAATATTTGAACAAGAGTTTTTCAATGAAGGACCTAGGAGAAGCTGCTTTCATATTAGGCATCAAGATCTATAGAGATAGATCGAGACGCTTAATAGGACTTTCACAAAGCACATACCTTGACAAAGTTTTAAAGAAGTTCAAAATGGATCAGTCCAAGAAGGGGTTCTTGCCTGTATTGCAAGGTGTGAAGTTGAGTAAGACTCAATGCCCAGTGACTGCAGAAGATAGAGAAAAGATGAGTGTCATCCCCTATGCTTCAGCCATAGGCTCTATCATGTATGCAATGCTGTGCACAAGACCCGATGTCAGCCTTGCCATAAGTATGGTCGGAAGGTTTCAAAGTGATCCAGGAATGGAACACTGGACGGCGGTCAAGAATATCCTGAAGTACCTGAAAAGGACTAAGGACATGTTTCTCGTTTATGGAGGTGATCAAGAGCTCGTCGTAAAAGGTTACGTCGATGCAAGCTTTGACACTGATCCGGATGACTCTAAGTCGCAAACCGGATACATATTTATTCTTAATGGGGGTGCGGTTAGCTGGTGCAGTTCCAAGCAAAGCGTGGTAGTTGATTCTACATGCGAAGCGGAGTACATCGCTGCCTCGGAGGCGGCGAAGGAAGGTGTCTGGATGAAGGAGTTCATGACAGATCTTGGAGTAGTGCCTAGTGCGCTTAACCCAATGACTCTGTTTTGTGATAATACTGGTGCCATTGCTCTAGCCAAGGAACCAAGATTTCACAAGAGGACCAGACACATAAAGCGACGTTTCAATTCCATCCGCGATTACATCAAGGAGGACGACATAAATATTTGCAAAGTACACATGGATCTGAATGTTGCAGATCCGATGACTAAACCTCTTCCAAGGGCTAAACATGAACAACACCAGAACTGCATGGGTGTTCGATTCATTACAATGTAAAATCACATAGTGATGTGAACTAGATTATTGACTCTAGTGCAAGTGGGAGACTGTTGGAAATATGCCCTAGAGGCAATAATAAATTGGTTATTATTATATTTCCTTGTTCATGATAATCATTTATTATCCATGCTATAATTGTATTGATTGGAAACTCAAATACATGTGTGGGTACATAGACAACACTGTGTCCCTAGTAAGCCTCTAGTTGACTAGCTCGTTGATCAAAGATGGTTAAGGTTTCCTAGCCATTGACATGAGATGTCATTTGATAACGGGATCACATCATTAGGAGAATGATGTGATGGACAAGACCCAAACTATAAACGTAGCATATGATCGTGTCAGTTTATTGCTATTGTTTTCTGCATGTCAAGTATCTGTTCCTATGACCATGAGATCATGCAACTCTCTGACTTCGGAGGAGTACCTTGTGTGTATCAAACGTCGCAACGTAACTGGGTGACTATAAAGGTGCTCTACAGGTATCTCCGAGGGTGTCTGTTGGGTTGGCATGGATCAAGACTGGGATTTGTTACTCCGTATGACGGAGAGGTATCTCAGGGCCCACTCGGTAATACAACATCACAATGAGCCTTGCAAGCAATGTGACTAAAGTGTTAGCCACGAGATCTTGTATTACGGAACGAGTAAAGAGACTTGCCGGTAACGAGATTGAACTAGGTATAGAGATACCGACGATCGAATCTCGGGCAAGTAACATACCGAAGAACAAAGGGAACAGCATACGGGATTAACTGAATCCTTGACATAGAGGTTCGACCGATAAAGATCTTCGTAGAATATGTAGGAGCCAATATGGGCATCCAGGTCCCGCTATTGGTTATTGATCGTAGAGGTGTCTCGGTCATGTCTACATAGTTCTCGAACCCGCAGGGTCTACACACTTAACGTTTGGTGACGATTAGTATAGTTGAGTTATTGTGTTGGTGACCGAAGGTTGTTCGGAGTCCCGGATAAGATCCAGGACATGACGAGGGTCTCCGGAAGAGTCCGGAGGTAAAGATTAATATATGTGATAATAGTGTTTTGATCTCCGGAAAGGTTCCGGAATTCACCGGAAGGGGTTCCGGGTGTTTACCGAAGTGTTCGGGTGCAGCAACACTTTATATGAGCCAAAGGGGTAAAGCCCATGAGGTATTGGAAAGTGCAAAAGGAAGTTTTGCTACTGCCTTAAGCGGTACTACCGCTGGTAAAGGCAGTACTACCGCGTAAGCGGTACTACCGCTTGTTGGAAGCGGTACTACCGCCCAAGCGGTACTACCGCTTGTGCGCGGTACTGCAGGGATCCGAGTTGGACTCTTTCCCTGCGGGCCAAACCGACCTTGTGCGGGCAAAACCGACCTGGAGGAGGCTTTTACTCCAAGTTTAGACCCCAAGGCTCAACATATAAATAGAGCGGCAGGGCTAGCACACGGGACACATTTAGATTTCCCAAGCCGTGTGTCGGCAACCCTAACCCTCTAGTTCTCCCGTCATAATCTCCGTAGTGCTTGGCGAAGCCCTGCAGAGATTGTTCCTCACCAACATCACCACGCCGTCGTGCTGCCGGAACTCATCTACTACTTCATCATCGCTCGCTGGATCGAGGAGGTGAAGGCGTCATCAAGCCGTACGTGTGTTGAATGCGGAGGTGCCGTCCGTTCGGCACTAGTTCGTGATCGGATCGAGGGACGACTTGCGATTTGGATCGCGGAGACGTTCGACTACATCAACCGCGTTTCTTAATGCTTCCGCTTAGCGATCTACAAGGGTATGTAGATTCACTCTCCCTCTCGTAGATGCTCATCACCATGGATAGATCTTGTGTGTGCGTAGGAAAATTTTTGTTTCCCATGCAACGTTCCCCAACAGTTACTTCCAAGGTAACCGAGCAGATCGCATCACACAAAATCATATTGAGCTAAGCTATTTCTTCTTGAATTGCTGGGTGCAGACACTCGATTAATGAGTTTGCGGTAGCCGGTTTGCGACTGAGGGCATCGGCGACCACATTCGCTTTCCCTGGGTGGTAGTTGATACCCAGGTCATAGTCTTTGACCAACTCAAGCCATCTTCTTTGTCGGAGATTCAAGTCCGGCTGTGTGAATATATACTTGAGACTCTTGTGGTCGGTGTAGATTTGACATCGCTTTCCAATGATGTAATGCCTCCAAATTTTTAGGGCGTGAACCACAGCTGCCATTTCTAAGTCATGGGTAGGATAATTCTCCTCATGTGGTCGGAGCTGTCTGGATGCATAGGCCACGACCTTTCCATCTTGCATAAGCACACATCCAATGCCACGCCTGGATGAGTCGCAATAGATGTCGAAGCTCCGATAGATATCTGGTAGAGTCAACACTGGAGCGGTGGTCAAACGGGTCTTCAATTCATTGAAACTGTCCTCACATGCTTCCGTCCATATAAACTTCTGATTCTTCTTAAGTAGTTCAGTCATGGGCTTGGCAATCTTTGAGAAGCCTTCAATGAAACGACGGTAATAGCCTGCTAGACCCAAGAAACTTCTGATTTCTGTTACTGAAACAGGTGTCTTCCACTTCAGAACTTCGGTGACTTTGCTTTGGTCCACGGCCACTCCTTGAGCGGAAAGGGTATGCCCAAGGAATCCCACTTCTTTTAGCCAAAATTCGCATTTGCTGAACTTTGCGTAGAGTTGGTGAGCGCGTAATCGTTCCAACACTGCTCGGAGATGCTGCTTGTGCTCTTCTTCATTTTTGGAATATATGAGGATGTCATCAATGAACACTACTACAAACTTATCCAAGAAGTCCATGCATACCTTGTTCATCATGTGCATGAAGAATGCAGGAGCGTTGGTCAGTCCAAATGACATGACCGTATACTCGTACAGCCCGTATCTTGTGGTGAACGCTGTCTTAGGGATATCTTCTTTTCTGATTTTCAGCTGGTGATACCCGGTGCGCAAGTCAATCTTTGAGAACACTTGAGCTCCGCTGAGTTGATCGAACAAATCATCAATACTGGGCAGCGGGTATTTATTCTTGATGGTGACATCATTTAGAGCACGATAGTAAACACACATCCGAAGACTGCCGTCTTTCTTGCCCATGAATATTGCAGGTGCACCCCAAGGAGATGAGCTGGGGCGAATATATCCTTTTTGGAGCATCTCATCCAATTGCTTCTTCAACTCCACTAGTTCAGACGAAGGCATTCGATAATATTTCTTGTAAATTGGTGCTGTTCCGGGTACAAGCTCAATAGAAAATTCCAGCTCCTGGTCAGGTGGCTTGCCTGGCAATTCATCTGGAAACACATCTGGGAACTCACAGACCACTGGGACTAGATTCATTTTTGTGGCGATGGCTGCATAAACCATTCCTTCGGTATGACTCGACCAACATAGAATCGGGCAAACTGACCTGAGGGATTTATGAGTGTGACTTCTCTTGTTGCGCAGTTGATACAGACCTGGTGTCTTGTCAACCAATCCATCCCCAAAATAATATCCAAGGTGGGAGACTCAATGGATACCAGTGATGCGGGGAAGATGACTCCATAGATTGATATTTTCAATCCTCGGCATACAATATTTGTCTTGAGCATGGATCCGGGGGACTGTACCACCATAGCTTTGTCCAAAAGAGTATAGGGAATGCGATGTCGAGCAATAAAACTCCGCGAAATAAAAGAATGGGAAGCCCCGGAATCGAATAAAATTGTTGCAGGTATGTCATTAACAGGAAACATACCAATGACCACATCGGGGACTTCCGCGGCTTCTTCAGCGGAGATATGATGAACTTGCCCTTGAATGTACCTCCGTTTGGGGAATTGTCCCACATAATTGACCTGAGGCTTCAGGTTGGCTTGCGCCTTGCCGTTCTTGGGACACTGCCTAGCGTAATGCCCAGTCTGTCCGCAGGTGAAACAGGCATTGCTACGCTGACAGTCTTCCTTATTTGGCTTGGCGGCCACAGTATTGATCTGACTTTCATTCTTGATGTTCCCCTGCTGCTAGGTCGGCTTGAACTCGAACTGAGGTTGCTGCCAAGTATGAACCTTCTAAAAAACTTGCCCTTCCTTCTTGGGTTCAAACTTGCGTTTGCGGTCTTCAAAGGCAGTCTTATGATCATTAACCAGTTTGTGTTCCCTTTCGGCAATGAGTGCCTTGTTTACCAAGGTTTGGAAGTCGGGGAAATCCAGCATGCTGAGTGCACATCGGAGGGTAAGATTGAGCCCTCCGAGGAACCGATCTATCTTCCGTTCTTCAGTAGCCACATCATGAGTGGAGTAACGGGCCAAATGATTGAACTTGTTTAAATATTCACTTACAGTCGAGGTCCCTTGGGTAAGAGTGAGAAATTCTCGCTGCTTGACCTTCATGATGCCGGCAGGAATATGGTACTTGCGGAATTTGTCTTTGAATTTTTCCCAAGTAATCTCGTCTTGAACGGGCCACATAACTTTGGCATTGTACCACCATATAGCAGCTGGTCCTTCAAGATAATGAGTGGCGAAGGGCACCTTGTCAGCATCTTCTGTGCGAGCAATTTCCAGCTTCTTCTCAATAGTCCTCAACCAATCATTGGCTTCCATTGGGTCTACTGCTTGACTGAAACTCGGCGGTTTGGTCCTCTGAAAGTCTGACAGCTTGGAGTGATTACCATTGTGATTATTCTGCCCAACCACGGTCTGCATGCTCCTCAAGAATTCCATCAGATCTTGGTTCCTCTTCTCTTCAAACATTCGCATAATCTGTTCTGTTGTGAGTGCTTGAGGTGGAGGTGGTGGTGGCTGATATGGTTCTGGAGAATGTCCTGCTTGCCTGGCGGATCGACGAACTGGAGTGTCGTCGCCACCATGACAGTTACTGCCACACCTTGTCATCCTATATGTGTTTCCCAATACGAAGCATCGAGATGAGCAACATCCATTAGGGGAAAACAAGCAAAATAGGGAGGTGAAACAACAAACCCAGAAAAGAAATCGAGAAAAGCCAAAGCGAATAACAGAAAGCAACATAATTATACAATACACCGTCCAACATACATAGCAGGATAACAACATGGATAGCACCACTACATGCATACAACCAAACACCACATTATCCTCGTCTACATGCGACGACCGGGATCGCACTGGCACACTGACGGTCCTGCTGGTGTCTCCTCGGTGTCAGACTCCGAACCGGAACTGATAACTGATACATCCGGAGCAAAGGAAACACGACGACACTGACGGAAAGGCTCTCCCTTAGGGTCTGGAGCAGGGTGACTCCGCAGCATCGGAGCGGCTGGGGTAGCGAGAAGCATAGCCCACTGGGTTGGGGACTCATGAGGAGTCACTACCGAAGTGCCTGAGCTACTTTGGGAGGGTGTGGGGACCATGGGTTTGGGTGGAGGTAATGTAGCTGGAGGGACAAGTGATGTGTGGATAAGCAGAGGTGGAGCGAATGCAGATCGAGTGGCAGCTAGCTCACCTCTAACGCGGGTTAGCTCCTGGGCTAGACTGGTGATCAGAAAGTATCCCGCCGCTATGTAGCGAGACAGGTGGCTTGCTGACCGGTCGCACTCTGGATTAATGTAAGGGAAGCGGATCTGTCCTGACTCGTACAGGGACGGATAGAAGTAGAAACCTGGGTGAGTTTGCATCTGAACCTCGTTATAGCGTAAGTCAGTGAGAGCCTCAAATGCTCCAAACTGGACTGCCTGGTCGGGTGTAGAAGACGTCCCGCTCTTGGTGGAGCGAGTGTACGTGCCCACCACAGTACTGTTGTGCAGGATGACCTCCGCGTGATACTCGTAAACGCCATCGGCGAGCTGCTCTCGGTACACCTGGTATATGGGGTCATCGCCATCAGGGTAGAGTCGGCGCCACACGTTGGTCAGCAGATGCGGAAAAGTGGAAGGTGCCGGCTCAGGCTGGTACGGATAAGGGACTGGTGCCATCTACACTCACAACATTAGCTGGTTAGCATAAAATGCAAACTATATGCATGCGATGCAACACCCAAGTGCACAATCAACCTCAAATCACTACAGGGGCTAAAACGACCGTTTTCTAACGCGTCGGCTGTCTAGGGCGTCCTACAGTCAGCGCGGCTCTGATACCAAGCGTTGTGGCACCCCGGCTCAGAACAACCGGTTTACCTTGCATTGCCAGCCCAGAGATCAAGTCTTCTGGCAATACACAACAACTTCATACAGAAAACAACCGCTTTATTGATCTCTTAGCGGAAACATGGGTTTACATCTTACATGATGAGCGAGGCCAAGCGGCACACACGGTGCGGCTGCACTTATGTACATTATTTAGTAGACATGGCAGGGGCCTCGATGATAAGGGAACTACTACGCGACAGCGGAATGACGGGGTAGAGGAACTCCATTCCACAGGGACACTGCTGGGACGCGGCCTAGATCGCGATAAACTGCTCAACGTCAACTCCTTGCACGGCTTCTCCTGCATCTGGCATGATAAGCCAGGTGAGTACTTTGAATGTACTCGCAAGCTCACAGCAAACAAAACAAGTACGACAAACAATAACAAGGCATTTAACAGATTTAATGCATGAGCATGATACTACTTAACATGAGAGGTGCACGAAACATTGCCATGGTCCTCGGGACCAACTTACCATCTCGGGGTTACCGCGTAACCACCATTCACAACTTACCAACATGATCCTCACTTGATCACATTCATACCTTGCATAGTGATCCTCGAGCACCATGTTTGCATGTGCCATCTTGTGAATCTTAGTGTGCAAGTTAATTATATCTGTTGACCCACGGTGTGACCTACTACGAACTGTGTCCATATCCGAGGACGCGGCTATCGATAGATTATACACTCTACAGAGGTTAGTACACTGTACCCACACCACGGAATTCATGGCCTCGTGCTCCCATTCGGGTGGACCAACGACATTCCGACAAAACCAATCTATTGCATGACACTCTCCCGGCCACTCCGACAAACTCCCCTTTGGGCTATGTCCTGGGTGACCCTGATGTCAACATGTGACATCCGCCACCTCTGTGGCTGCCACCGTCGTGGCCAAACAATAACATTGTCCCAAACGGGGACCTCGGTACCATCAAAACTTGGGTCCTCAAGGTTGTGACTGCCTACCGGGCCAGGGTAGCGCCAGAGCACAACCTTCCCTCGTAGGAGGCACCGCCGAGAGGCATGACAATACACCGCATTAGGGCCTCCCCATCCAGGTAAGTGTGGTTGCACTGGTGAGCTCGATTCGGTGGCACCATGACTCGATCAACAACATGTTAAAGTTGGATTATTATCAAGTTTAACTTGAAAAGAAAATGATTCGAGCCATAGTGAATGAATGGATCCACGGGTCACGATCATGAAATGTGAATGCATCATACTACCATATGAGCATATGACATGATTCCTACTGCACACTATCAATAAACATGTACCTTATTGCATATTAACAAAATGACAAGATTAAAGTCTATGTAGCAAGTTATTTTAAATAGTGAATATATGATGAATTTAATTCAATTAAACCAAAGTTATTGCAATGCCATCCTTGCATATGAATGTTGTGGCTTGCCTTGGTTCAGAGGAATGTCACGGTACTCCTGGCCTTCTTCAACACAATTAGGTTCTTTTGAAATGAAATTAAATGCAAAAAGAAAATGTCACATACTACTGTTTATTGCACCAGAAATTCTCAACAGCAAGAAAAATTCTAAAATTTGGCATACAGAAAATTTGGAATTTTACAAACCAGTAGCAAAAAGAATCATCTCATTTGGACTTATAGATAAAAAGTTATTGCAGGTCAAAGTTGAATTGGATCTGGTCAAAGTTTGATTTAAAAAGAAAAACCAGAGACGCCCACGTTGAAGACGTATTCTGGGAATATGCCTTCCCTTATACCGTTTCGGGCGAGCGCGGGAGAGAATGACAGGTGGGACCGCGTCTGTTTTAAAAGAGAGAGAGAGAGCGGGAACAGTGCTAGGCGGCACTGTCGTCGGCGTTTCTCCGGCGAGGAGACGTCGGCGATCACCGGAGAGGAGGGGAACGGGACGAACTCGACGAGACGGTCACGTACGTACCCGAAGCGCAGGCTGGGGTGGTCGGACGGAGTCGCGGCGATCTTCTCCAGAGACAGCGGCGGCGGAGCTGATCGGAGTCGGCGTTTCCGGCGACAATCCGGTGAGTTCTTGCTACAGTCATGCTCAGGAGGTTGCTACGGTCTCGTTGGTGGCAGTGGTTGGAGCTGAGGAGGACTAGCTTGAGTGAACGGAAGAGGGGGATCCGCGGCGGTCGCCGGCGAGGTTTTAAGGCCAGAGGCCTTCCCGGCGTTGCCCACAGCTTCTGGAAGTTGATTTGAGAGAGGAGAGGGGGTTTGGGATGGCTAGAACGGTCGGGGGGAGTGCTCTATATATAGGAGGAGGCGAGGCAGGGTTCGGGCTCCGCCGGAGCTGAGCGGGAGGGCGAACCGGGGACGGTGCGGACTCGGGCGAGCTAGGGGACGACGCAGGCGAGGCCAAGCACAACGCTCGCACGCGGGCTCGGGCGCAGGCGCACTAAGGAGGAACAGGACGCGCGTGCAAGCCACTGTGCCGTCGGGTAGCGCCGTGGCCGCTTCCGCCGTGCCCCCTTCCGGCTCCGGGGAAGGTCTGGGAGGGGCTGGGGGAGATGAATGGGTGTACCAAGAGTGGACTAGACATGATGCGGTGGCGGGAGAGGAGAGGTTGGACGGCGGCCGATCGAACCCGACTGGCAGAGCATGCAGAGCGCGTGCGTTGCACCCTGCCCGCACGCGGTCACCGCGTGCACTGGCACGGGGGTGGCTTTCGGCGCTGCCAAATCATGTCCAACGTGTTGTCCCTTCAACGCTTTGCCAAGGAATGCGCTGGGCTTGCCAAATGGTGCAATGGAGGTGACAAGAGGGAGCTGCAAAGTTTCTGGACAGAAACTTGCTCCAAATGCTGAGGACAAATGGCTAAGATTCTGGGGCTGGTTTTAGGCTTTTAAGCATTACTTAGGAAGGTCATTAAGTGGTAAAAATTTCAGATTAAAAAGATCAAGGAATAATATAGTTGCTTCACAAAGTGAATTTTCTGTCCAGAAGCAAAAATATTTTCCTGTGCTGAAATTTTCCAAATGACCATGGGATATTTTTGCATAGGATGGTGAGGCATGACCCAAAGAATATTTGGGAATTTTGTAGGAATTTTCTGGGCAATAAAAATAGGGGTTGCTTCACAGCTCTGTGGGAAAATAGGCATCTTCAGAGAGAAAAAGCATATAATGCCATTAAATAAAAATACCCAATGGCATTATTATGGGAGGGATGAGGTCTAGGGAGGGTTTAAGAATGGAAGAACCCACTTGGAAGAAAATCAAAAATAAATCCAAGTGGTAAGTCCAAAAGAAATGACAGAAAACCTCAAATGCAAAACCAAATATTCAATAAATCCAAATAAAATCCAAATAAAATAAAAAAAGACAAAATCCAGGGTGTTACATCCCCCCTCTGATAGGGTGCCAGAAAAGGGCTCCAGATGGGATCTCCTTGGTACAGAGGCTTGCGGCGGCGTAAAAACTCATCTAGGTTAACTTTCGGGGGTTTCTGAATATATAAGATTTTTCAGCGTTGGAATCACGCAAAGAGGTGCCACAGGGGGCCCACGAGGCACCAGGGAGCGCCTGGGGGGGGGGGGCAGGCACGCCCAGGTGGCTCGTGGGCCCCTGTGGCTCTTCTGCTGCTCCTCCGAAGCTTCCTGGGTCTGTTTCCTTCCAGAAAAAATCGTCAAAAAGTTTCGCTGCATTTGGACTTCATTTGATATGGATTTTCTGGAAAACCAAAAACAAGCAGAAAACAACAACTGGCACTGGGCACTAGGTCAATATGTTAGTCCATAAAAATCATATAAAAGCCATATAAAAGTGCACCAAAATCATACAAAACTATAATAAACATGGCATGAATACTTCATAAATTATAGACACGTTGGAGACGTATCATGCATTGCCCTGTCTCACATCGAGAGTTGGTGCAAACTTCACCGGTGCATCCAAACCCCGTGATATGATACGCTCTATCACACATAAGCCTTCTTATATCTTCCTCAAAACAGCCACCATACCTACCTATCATGGCATTTCCATAGCCATTCCGAGATATATTGCCATGCAACCTCCATCATCATCATATACATGACTTGAGCATTCATTGTCATATTGCTTTGCATGATCGTAAGATAGCTAGCATGATATTTTCATGGCTTGTCCATTTTTTGATATCTTTGCTACGCTAGATCATTGCACATCCTGGTACACTGCTAGAGGCATTCATATAGAGTCATCTTGTATAGTTTTTATCGAGTTGTAAGTAAATAAAAGTGTGATGATCATCATTATTAGAGCATTGTCCCAGTGAGGAAAGGATGATGGAGACTATGATTCCCCCACAAGTTGGGATGAGACTCCGGACAAAAAATAAAAAAAAATAAAAGAAAAGAAAAAGAGGCCAAAAGGAGCCCACAAAAAAAAGGAAAAAGGAAAAAAAGGAAAAAAAAGGAGAAAAAAAATGAAATGAGAGAAAAAGAGAGAAGGGGCAATGTTACTATCCTTTACCACACTTGTGCTTCAGAGTAGCACCATGTTTTTCATATAGAGAGTCTCCTATGTTGTCACTTTCATATACTAGTGGGAATTTTTCATTATAGAACTTGGCCTGTATATTCCGATGATGGGCTTCCTCAAATGCCCGTGGTCTTCATGAGCAAGCAAGTTGGATGCACACCCACTTAGTTTTCAGTTTGAGCTTTCATACACTTATAGCTCTTAGTGCATCCGTTGCATGGCAATCCCTACTCCTCACATTGATATCGATTGATGGGCATCCCCATAGCCCGTTGATCCGCCTCGTCGATGTGAGACTATCTTCCTTTTTGACTTCTCCTTATTAGTCTCTATCATCATTCTATTCCACCCATAGTGCTATATCCATGGCTTGCGCTCATGTATTGCGTGGGGGTTGAAAAAGCTGAAGCGCGTTAAAAAGTATGAACCAATTGCTCGGCTTGTCATCGTGGTAGTGCATGATAAATACTTTGTGTGAAGAAGATGGAGCATGACAGGATTGTATGATTTTGTAGGGATAACTTTCTTTAGCATTTTTATTTTGAAAGGCATGATTGTTTGTTGGTATGCTTGAGTATTGATGTCTTTATATCAAACTATAGACTATTGCTTTGAATCACTCTTGTCTTAATATTCATGCCATGATTAGATTACATGATCAAGATTATGCTAGGTAGCATTCCACATCAATTTTTTTATCATTTACCTACTCGAGGACGAGCAGGAATTAAGCTTGGGGATGCTGATACGTCTCCGTCGTATCTATAATTTTTTATTTTTTTCATGCCAATATTCTACAACTTTCACATACTTTTGGCAACATTTTATATTATTTTTGGGACTAAAATATTGATCCAGTGCCCAGTGCCAGTTCCTGTTTTCTGCTAGTTTTTTGTTTCATAGAAAATACATATCAAATGAAGTCCAAACGCAATAAAGTTTTACGGAGAATTATTTTGGAATATATGTGATTTTTGGGAGGTGGAATCAACGCAAACGGAGGCCCACAGCCTCCACAAGGCACTTTGGCGCGACCCCCTAGCAGCGTGGTGCTGCCTTGTGAGCACACCGTAAGTTGGTTGGGGCTCTTCTTCGGCCGCAAGGAAGCTTATATCGAGAAAAAAATCGTGTTAAAATTTCAGCACAATCGGATTTACGGATCTCCGGGAATATAAGAAACGGTTTTCGGCTAGAAAACAGGAACGCGAAACAGAAGAGAACAGAGAGAGAGATCCAATCTCGGAGGGGCTCTCTCCCCCTCTAGAGGGGAAACTCTCCTGCCATCTAGGGGTGAGGCCAAGGAAGAAGAAGAAGGAGGGGGGCTCTCTCCCCCTCTCTCCCGGTGGCGCCGGAGAGCCGCCGGGGCAATCATCGTGATGGCGATCTACACCAACAACTTCGCCGCCGTCAACACCAACTCTCTCCCCCTCTATGCAGCGGTGTAACACCTCTTCTCCCCACTGTAATCTCTACTTAAACATGGTGCTTAACGCTATATATTATTATCCAATGATATGTGGCAATCCTATGATGTTTGAGTAGATTCGTTTTGTCCTATGGGTTGATTGATGATCGTGATTGGTTTGAGTTATATGTTTTATTTTTGGTGCTGTCCTATGGTGCCCGCCATGTCGCGCAAGCGTGTGGGATTCCCACTGTAGGGTTTGCAATATGTTCATAATTCTCTTATAGTGGGCGGCTAGAGTGATAGAAGCTTACACCGGAGTAAGGGGGTTGTTGCGTATGGGAGTAAAGAGGACTTGTTACTTAATGCTATGGTTGGGTTTTACCTTAATGATCTTTGGTAGTTGCGGATGCTTGCTAGAGTTCCAATCATAAGTGCATATGATCCAAGTATGGAAAGTATGTTAGCTCATGCCTCTCCCTCATATAAAATTGCAATAATGATTACCGGTCTAGTTATCGATTGCCTATGGACAAATCCTTCTCTTGTGTTACAAAAGCTTTCTACTAAACTACTAACTTTTATTATCTCGCAAATTACTCGTAGTTTTATTCTTACAAAGTATTCCTAGTTTTATTCTTGCAAAGTAGTTCTAGCATTACACCTACAAAGTACTTCTAGTTTCATACTTGTTCTAGGTAAAGCAAACGTTAAGTGTGCGTAGAGTTGTATCGGTGGTCGATAGAACTTGAAGGGAATATTAATTCTACCTTTAGCTCCTCGTTGGGTTTGACACTCTTATTTATCGAAAAAGCTACAATTGATCCCCTTTACTTGTGGGTTATCAGTGGCCCAATCCTTTTTATAGCAAAGGACAAGCCGGAACGAACTCGTATAATAAGCAAAGCGTTCTCGAGGACACATGGGAATTTTATCTAGTCACTTTCATCATGTTTGTTTGATTCACGTTCGCTACTTTGATAATTTGATATGTGGGTGGACCAGTGCTTGGGTGTTGTTCTTACTTGAACAAGCCTCCCACTTATGATTACCCCCTCTCGCAAGCATCCGCAACTACGAAAGAAGAATTAAGATAACTCTAACCATAGCATGAAACATATCGATCCAAATCAGCCCCTTATGGAATAGTGCATAAACTAGGGTTTAGACCCAAAGATGGTGAGGTTTCATGTAGTCGACGTTCATACGACACCACTAAAGGAAGCAATAACATACATATCATCAAATATCGAACGAATACCAAATTCACATGATTACTTATGACAAGACTTCTCCCATGTCCTCAAGAACAAAAGTAACTACTCACAAATCAAATTCATGTTCAAGATCAGAGGGGTATTGAATAGCATTAAGGATCTGAACATATAATCTTCCACCAAATAAACCAACTAGCATCAACTACAAGATGTAATCAACACTACTAGCAACCCACACGTACCAATCTAAGGTTTTGAGACAAAGATTGAATACAAGAGATGAACTAGGGTTTGAGATGAGATGGTGCTGGTGAAGATGTTGATGAAGATTGGTCCTCCCACGATGAGAGGATCGTTGGTGATGTCGATGGCTTCAATTTCCCCCTCCCGGAGGGAAGTGTCCCCGGCGGAATCGCTCCTCCGGAGAGCAAAATAGCTCATGCCCAGGTTCCGCCTCGAGACGGCGGCGCTTCGTCCCGAAAGTCTTCTTCTAATTTTTTTCTAGGGAAAATGGCTTCATATAGCAGAAGGAGGGGGCCGGAGGCCTGCCAGGGGCCCCACAAGCTCGGGGGGCGCGCCCCCAGGCTTGTGGCTTCCTAGTGGGCCCCCTGTAACACCCCATGTAATTAAGCTACAGTGATCACCCTCTGATAATGCCAAGTCATCATGATTAACAATGCTTGATCATCATTTGCATCATATCTCATTTCAAATTCCAATTCAAATTGAAATTCAAATATAAAGTGAAAATAAAAGTTGTTCCAATTTGGAAACTAAAATGTTCATTAAATGGCAAATAATCCATAACTAATTATGTTAAGAAAAACAACATCACCCAAATTACCTAGATAACTCTAACATCACCAAACAGTAGCAAAATAACAACGTTTAATCCCTTTTTGTTTAATAAAAATTCTAATGAAATCATTTATTCACCAAACCAATTTCTGGCAGTGTTAAATATTGCCTAGTGTTTAAATGGACCAGACTCATATTTTATAAAAGTCAAATTGAGGCTAAACATTTTGCAAAGCAGAGGGATTAGAAGAAATCAGAAAAAGAAAAAGAAAAATCCTAACGCCTACTGTGCCTATGGGCTCTAGTCAAACAGTGCAAGGCCCAGCCCGCTAAGCCCTCGTCTCCCTCCTCGGGCAGGTGTCGACGCGCGTGCGCTCCCGAGCGCTGATGGCCGCGCTGTCGGCCATCCCGCGACTCCCCCGAGCGGATAAGGGCGCCCCCGAGCTCCTCTCGCACTCCCGCGAACCCAAGCCCCCTCAGATCCTCCTCCCTTCGCCCGCTTTCTTCCTCCCCGCGCAGACACCCGACGCCGTCGACATGGCCGAACTCGCCGGCGTGGCCACATACCTCCCCCACGCCTGAGATCGAGCCCATTCACTCCGCCTTCCTCCTCTACTTCCTCTCCGACCATGGGAACGAGCTCTGTGCCACCACAGCTCTGGGATTGAGCTCCTCCCCGTCTTCGGTCGCCGGTGCTCCTCCGTCAAATGCCGCTGCCTTGCTGCTCCTAAGCCTTCGCCGGGCCCCCGTGTGCCTCCCCGGTGAGCGGTCCCTCCTTTCCCCTCTCTCCGCGCTGCTTTTAGCCGCCCGTAGCCGCTGCTGCCATCGCCGCCCGAAGCTTGCTCCGCCGCGCAGCTCGTCGCCGTCGTTGTAGCCGGTGTCGTGGCCGGGCAAGCACGGCAACGTGCTCAGGGCACCTCGCTGGTGCCGCCCGTGCCACTAGATCGCCTCCTCGTGCCCCACCTCGCGGATCCCGATGACGCCCGAACTCTGGCGTCCGCCGCGGTCGCCGCCGCCGTCGATTTGGCCCGTCTCCGGCCGAGCCCGTGCCACCACTAGATGCGCCACTTTGCGCCCGTTCGAATGCGACCATCCGCCGTGATTTTGGTCGCCGGACGGCGATTTCCGGCGGGGTCCAGTGCACGCCGCCGGGCGAAACACTCGCCGGCGCGATTCCGGTGAGTCGCCGGTCGCCGCCGACGTGGCACTGGCCGGGCCCCACCTTGTGCCACTGACGCTGGGCCTCACTGGCCCCGTTGACTGGGTTGACCAGTCAACGGTGCTGACTGGGCAGCCCAGTGTCGCTGACATGTGGGCCCGCACTGTTTAAAACGTTTTTAAATAAATAAAAAGTTAATTAAGCCGTTAATTAAATCAGTTAGTTAATTAGTTAACTTAATCAGTCACTGACTACTGGTCCCCACCTGTAAATTAGCTAAATTAGATTAAATTAACCTCTGTTTAATTAAGTGAGTCACTGACCAGTGGGACCCACTAGTCAGGTTTGACTCTGGTTAGCCGGGTTTGACCGCTGATGCCATGCTGACGTCACTGGCTACTGTTTCGGATAATTCGGAAATAAATAAATAAAACAATTCCAGAAAATGATTAAAACTTTGAAAAATTATATAAAATAAACCGTAACTCGGATGAAAATAATTTATACATGAAAAACGATCAGAAAAATATGAAGAATCCGAATATGCCACCCACATACCTGCCACACCCCTCTAACATACTGAACATGGAACTTTTTGCCTGATGTCGATAAATGAATAGTGCATTACCTTAATAAAATAAATTCCTAAATTATCTAAAGCAGTTAGATAGGCATTATATCACCTCTGCATATCATTTAGGCATGTCATGCGTCGCTGTTGCATTGTTGCCGTGAATTTATTGTTTCTTCCCCCTCCTTCTCTCCCGATAGACGCCGAGACCGCCGCCGACACAGCTGAGTACGACTACGCTCTAGACGAGCAGCCTTCAGACGACCAGCCCCTCTCAGCAGAGCTTCCAGGCAAGCAAACCCCCTTGACGCATGCCTATATCACCTATTCTCTCTCCCTCCTGCTTGCATTAGAAATTGCTACTGCTATTGATTTATCCTATTCTGATGCATAGCCTGTTTCTTGTAACTTCTGTTGATACTATACCTGATATCCTAAATGCTTAGTATAGTTTGGATGAAAACCCATCTGTGGCCCCTCCACCTTGTCCTAGCTGCCCCGCTTAGTTACCAGTGCCCTGATCGATGTGATACGGGCTGAGACCTGCACATCACTGCACAACCCCCTTAGTTGATCGACGCTGCAGAGTTAATATCGAGTGTCGAGGGTGATACCTCTTATCTCACTTACGGTGATGCCTCTGTAGAATAGCTATCCGGTCGTGGGTTACCGAGGGTGATTCCTCTTTCATCAGCTCCAATAAAGCTTCCGTCGTGCAACTCCTCAAGTGTGAATCCATCGAGGGTGATTCCTCCGGGTTCACCTTGACTGATATTTCGAGTGGGAATACATCGAGGGTGATTCCTCAGATTCCTTCTCGATACTTTGGACACACGGGTATTTTGACTTTACTACTGTCATTTGATAAGTCGGGTCGGCCCCGAGGGGTACCCACGAGTGATACTGTGGCGGAACGATAGGGCAGGCGGAGACCACCCTGTTCGTGATCCGTGTGTTACCAAGTCAGAGCGACAAGAATCCTGATCGTGTCTGCGAGCTACTAAATACGCCTAACGGATTTGGGTATTTGATCTGAGTGGGTCGTTGGCCCTATACGCACTACCACCACGTGGGATAATGGTTATGGGACCCTCTACGTCGTATGTATCAGCCGAAAGCTCTTCAGACGTCACAGCTCAGAGATGCAGGCTGATTGCTGGGGTGGGCTGGTTACGTCACTGTGTATACAGTGTCGCGCCTGGGCCCCGGCCAGTCACGCAACGTGTAGGAGTGCAAAGGGCGATGGCCCAAGACCCCTTCACACTTAGGATTTAGACCGGCGTGCTGACCTCTCTGCTGAGCCTAGGTAGGACTGCGTCGTGTCGATTACCCGAGGCTGGGTATTACCCAGCAAGTGTGTCCGGCCAGATGTAATCGAGCGTGTTGGGTAACAGTAGTGCACCCCTGCAGGGAAGTGATCTATTCGAATAGCCGTGTCCACGGTAACAGGACGCTCGGAGTTGTATCCTGATCCACTACAACTACAAACTGATGCTGATTCAATATTAAACTGTTAATACTGCTCTCGGGATCGCTTTCTCGCAGGGAGTCGAGAAAGGATCTCAGGGCGTTGTTATTACATAACCACTATTATATGCTACTGTGATCTACTCTCTTCTGATGCTGCAAGATTGCTTCAAGATGCTAGTCTTCGATAGGCTAGGCTTCTTCCCCCTCTATTCTGGCATTCTGCAGTTCAGTCCAAAGATATAGCCCCATTCCTTTGATACCAATGCATATTTAGCATAGTTCTGATGTCAGTCTTGCGCGTACTTTGGATGAGTACTCACGGTTGCTTTGCTACTTCTTTTCCCCATACCCGCTTGCTGCAAACAGACGACGGTGTCCCGGAGCCAGACGACACCGCAGGAGCTTACTACCAGGAGAGTCCCGGAGGCACGTACTACTGGGTTGAGCCAGCCGATCAGGAGTAGTTCGGAGGCCCTAGGCAGGAGGCCTTCGCCTTTTCGATCAGTGTCGCTGTTTGAGCTAGCCTTCTTAAGGCAAACTTGACTAACTATGTCTGTACTCAGATATTATTTGTGTGTATGACTTATGTATTCGGGTCCTCGTGACCCCTGGTTTGTAATATGAAGACTTATGTTTAAATTTGAGTTTAGAGTTGTGTTGTGATATCTTCCCGTGAGTCTCTGATCTCGAGCGTGCACGTTTGCGTGTATGATTAGTGCACGGTCGAGCAGGGGCGTCACACCCCCTCCTAGTAATTCTTTCGCCAGTATTTTTTATATATTCCAAAATAATTCTCCGTAAATTTTTAGGTCATTTGGAGTTGTGCAAAATAGCTATCTTTGTTTCACCCCTTTTCGGTCCAGAATTCCAACTGCCGGCAATCTCCCTCTTCATGTGAATCTTGCAAAATAAGAGAGAAAAGGCATAAGAATTGTACCATGAAGTGAAATAATGATTAAAAACATATTAATTAACAGTAGTAAATCATGATGCAAATTGGACGTATCAACTCCCCCAAGCTTAGACCTCGCTTGTCCTCAAGCGAAAGCCGAAATCGATAATCATGACCACATGTTTAGAGAGAGAGAGGCGTCGATAAAAATAAAATACGGACATGGAGCATCAAGATCTTTATTATAACAGCAGTATAACATCATAAAACTTCTCATAAAAAAGTGACAATTTATCCACAAGTTAAAGTATGAACCACAAACCAAATTGAAAACTAACAAACTATGATGTTAGTCACTGAAGCAATTGCAATTCATCATATTATCAGAAAGAGTCTATGTAAGAGCTTTGTTTGGCAAGTTCACATACTCAACTATCATTTAGTCTTCTATGATTGCTGACACTCACGGCATACTTATGGAGCAAAAGTTTCAGTCAGACACATAGAAAGATAGGGGCTTATAATTTCGCCTCCCAATGTATTTACCTCAAGGGTAATGTCAACAATAATAACTCATGATCACCTACATCCAACTGGATATATATGCCTAGATCAATCCCCACCACATGATGTTTGCCAAGAGAGAAAATAAAAATAGAATGGAGGAGAATGCTATTGACTCTTGCATGAAAGTAAATACATAAAGTAAAAGATAGGCCCTTCGCAGAGGGAAGCAGCGGTTGTCATGCGCTTTTTGTTTTTGGATGTGCAAGCTCTTAATGTAAAGGAACGTCACTTTATATTGCCCCTTGTGATAGCAACCTTTATTATGCAGTCCGTCGCTTTTATTTCTTCACCATCACAAGATCGTACAAAGCTTATTTTACCTTACAATAAAAGATCATACATATTTAGGAGCAATTTTTATTTCTTTGCACCGATGACAACTTACTTGAAGGATCTTATTCAATCCATAGGTAGATATAATGGACTCGCATGGCATGAAACTGGGTTTAAGGGTTTTTGGATGCACAAGTAGTATCTCTACTTAGTACAGAATTTTGGCTAGCAAAAGATAGGGGGCAAGCACCACATGTTAGAGGATCCAAAACAATATAACTTCTATGTGAATATAAGCAAACATAACTCATTACGTTGTCTTCCTTGTCCAACGTCGACTATTTGACATAGAATATTTAATGGGGGCTCACAATCATAAAAGATGTCCAAGATAGTGTATTTATATGTGAGACCTCTCTTCCTTTATTACTTTTTCATGAATTGCAACAATGACCAATGCTATGTTTGTCAATTTCCAACAAGTTTAATCAATTATACTTCTTATATGTGAAGTCATCACTCCCCATGGGATCAGCCTATGATTTTACTTTTTATTCTCCTTTTATTTCTAAGATTGGATCAACAAAAGAAAAACACTCAACTCAAACTACTATTTATTATATAAATTTCACACATGATTACATAGATATATAGATCACAAAGCAAGCACTCGAAACTAAATCATACTAAACTTTATTCTTCTAAATCACGAAATAACTAAGGATCGAACTAAGATAGATGATGATAATAAAAAGTGATGATGATACGATACCGGGGCACCTCCCCCAAGCTTGGCACAAGCCAAGGGTGATGCCCATACCCATGTGCTCAAGTCTCCTTCATCGGTGATGGTGGTGATGAAATGATAGGCTCGTCCTCCGTCTTCCAAGGCATAGGTTCTCCATCATAAAAGGATGAACGTGTTTCCGGAGTCCTAAAATTTGCAGCTAAACTCATACCTTTGAACTTGGCCTCATACTCAAATTTTTGGTTTTGTAGATCATATATTTGGGCCTGAAGATAATCAATCCGGTCATTACACGTCCCCAATATTCTTGCCGTCCACCTTGTGCTCACGGATGAACTCCTTGATCATGGAGTGGTTAGCACTAAGTCCGCGCTCCACCATCCCTTGGCACTTGAAGATCTCCTGTTCCACCGCTTCCAGCCTGGCCTTCTCGCTCCCGGTCTTCTTAGGTCCTTGAACGTCCCAGATGTGGAGCACCCCCTCACGCATCTCAATGGCTTGAGGGTGCTTCATCACCTCCGGTAGGGACGGGTTGATGACCTTCTCGTAGAACTTGTCCTTGGATGAGCTTGGAGATGCCATGGCGATCTAGATGTCAGAAAAATAGCCCGAAACAAGAACATAGGAGAAACTTGCGATATGGTGGTTAAAACACCCGTGAGTATATATAATGATTTTTTCCCGTGAAGAACAAGTAATATCGAAGAAAAATGGAGTCGAAAAAGTCCACGAGGGGGCCACAAGCCTGGTAGGCGCGCCCTGGGGGGGTAGGGCGCGCCCCCAGGCTTGTCGCCTCCTCGTGCACTTTTCGGACTGTTTATTATTTTCCTAATTTTTTATATATTCCAAAACGGATAGAACGTACTTTTATGGAAGTTTTGGAGTCGGTTTACTTACCGTACCACATACCTACTCCTTTTCAGGCTTCTGGAGCGTTCCCGAAAGATTTCTTCTTTGTGCTCTTCCGGTGTCATTGTTTGAATAATATTAGTTTCAACATTAATGGGCGTACCTGAGATATAATGTTTAATTCTTTGCCCGTTAACTACTCTTGGATTATTGCCTTCGGAGTTGTTTATTTTGATGGCTCCAGAGTAATAAACTTCTTCGATGATATAAGGTCCTTCCCATTTAGAGAGAAGTTTTCCTGCAAAGAATCTTAAAGGAGAATTGTATAATAGAACATGATCACCTACTTTGAATTCCCGTTTTTGAATTCTTTTATCATGCCATCTTTTAACTTTTCTTTAAACAACTTGGCATTCTCATAAGCTTGGGTTCTCCATTCATCTAGAGAGCTAATATCAAATAACCTCTTTTCACCGGCAAGTTTAAAATCATAGTTAAGTTCTTTAATTGCCCAATCTGCTTTATGTTCTAACTCAAGAGGTAAATGACATGCCTTTCCATAAACCATTTTATATGGAGACATACCCATAGGATTTTTATAAGCAGTTCTGTAAGCCCATAGTGCGTCATCAAGTTTCTTAGACCAATTCTTTCTGGATCTATTAACGGTCTTTTGCAAAATTAATTTTATTTCTCTATTAGTTAATTCAACTTGACCACTAGACTGAGGATGATAAGGAGATGCAATTCTATGATTAACTTCATATTTAGCAAGTAATTTACGGAAAGCACCATGAATAAAATGTGAACCACCATCAGTCATTAAATATCTAGGGACTCCAATCCTCGGTAATATAACTTCCTTAAGCATTTTAATAGAAGTGTTATGATCAACACTACTAGTTGAAATAGCTTCTACCCACTTAGTAACGTAATCAATAGCAACAAAAATATGTGTATACCCATTGGATTTAGGAAAAGGTCCCATATAATCAAAGCCCCAAACATCAAACGGTTCAATAACAAGTGAATAATTCATAGGCATTTCCTGACGTCTACCAACATTACCCATTCTTTGACATTCATCACAAGAGAGGACAAACTTACGTGCATCTTTGAAAAGGGTAGGCCAATAAAAACCAGATTGTAATACCTTGTGTGCAGTTCTGTCTCCCGCATGGTGTCCTCCATATGCCTCGGAGTGACACTTTCGTAGGATTTGTTCCTGTTCATGCTCAGGTACACAAAGTCTAATAATACCATCTACTCCTTCTTTATATAAGTGTGGGTCATCCCAAAAGTAATGTCTTAGATCAAAGAATTTTTTTCTTTTGTTGGTATGTGAAACTAGGTGGTATATATTTAGCAACAATGTAATTAGCATAGTCTGCATACCATGGAGTATTACGAGAAGCATTTATCATAGCTAGTTGTTCATCAGGGAAATCATCATTAATAGGAAGTGGGTCATTAAGAACATTTTCCATTCTAGACAAATTATCAGGTACGGGATTCTCAGCTCCCTTTCTATCAATAATATGCAAATCAAATTCTTGTAGCAAAAGAACCCACCTAATAAGTCTAGGTTTAGCATCTTTCTTTTCCATAAGATATTTAATAGCAACATGATCAGTGTGAATAGTAACTTTGGAATCAACAATGTAAGATCTGAATTTATCACATGCAAACACAACTTCTAAAAATTATTTTTCAGTAGTAGCATAATTTCTTTGAGCATTGTCTAGAGTTTTACTAGCATAATGAATAACATTCAATTTCTTATCAACTCTTTTTCCTAGAACATCACCAATAGCATAATCACTAGCATCACACATAATTTCAAAGGGTAGGTTCCAATCAGGTGGTTGAACAATAGGTGCAGAAATTAAGGCTTTCTTAAGTATTTCAAAGGCTTCTACACAATCATCATCAAAAACAAATGGAACATCTTTTTGCAAAATATTAGTAAGAGGCCTAGAAATTTTAGAGAAGTCTTTTATAAACCTTCTATAGAAACCAGCATGACCGAGGAAACTTCTTATACCTTTGATATCTTTAGGACATGGCATTTTCTCAATTGCATCAACTTTAACTTTATCAACTTCAATACCTCTTTCAAAAATTTATGCCCAAGGACTATACGTTCATTTACCATAAAGTGGCACTTCTCCCAATTCAAGACAATATTAGTTTATTCACATCTCTGCAAAACTCAATCAAGGTTGCTCAAGCAATCATCAAAAGAAGTTCCGTAAACGGAGAAATCATCCATGAAAACCTCAACAATCTTTTCACAAAAGTCAGAGAATATAACAGTCATACATCTTTGAAAGGTAGCAGGTGCATTACATAAACCAAAAGGCATACGACGATAAGCATAAGTTCCAAAAGGACAAGTAAATGTGGTTTTCTCTTGATCTTCAGGTGAAACAGGTATTTGAGAGAAACCAGAATAACCATCTAGGAAGCAAAAGTGTGTATGCTTAGATAACCTTTCTAACATTTGATCAATAAAAGGCAAGGGGTAATGATCTTTCCTAGTAGCTTTATTTAATTTTCTGAAATCAATTACCATCCTATAGCCAGTTACAATTCTTTGTGGAATGAGTTCATTTTTATCATTAGGAACAGCGGTAATACCTCCTTTCTTAGGAACACAATGAACAGGACTTACCCATCTACTATCAGCTATGGGATAAATTATACCTGCCTCAAGAAGCTTTAATATTTCAGTTCTTACCACATCCTTCATTTTAGGATTCAGCCTTCTTTGATGATCAACAACGGGTTTAGCGTCTGGCTCCATATGAATTTTATGCTGACATAAAGTGGGACTAATGCCCTTAAGATCATCGAGAGTGTATGCAATAGCGGCATGGTGCTTCTTCACAGTTTTAAGTAATCTCTGTTCTTCATGCTCTGAAAGGTTAGCACGAATAATAACATGATATATCTTCTTTTCATCAAGATAAGCATATTTAAGTGTATCCGGTAATTGCTTTAATTCGAACACAGGATCACCCTTGGGTGGTAGAGGATTTCCCAAGGTTTCAACAGGAAAATTATGTTTAAGGATAGGTGCTTGCATAAAGAACAACTCATCTATTTCATTTCTTTCATTCATATGCATATCATTCTCATGGTCTAGCAAATATTGTTCTAAAGGATCAGTAGGAGGCACAACAATAGAAGCAAGACTAATAATTTCACCTTTATTAGGTAATTCTTTATCATGAGGTTGTCTACTAAACTTAGAGAAATTAAATTCATGAGATATATCACCAAACTTAATTCTAACCTTCTCTTTAACACAATCAATTTCAGCATTAACGGTATTCAAGAAAGGTCTACCAAATATAATGGGACAAAAATTATCTTGTTGTGAACCAAGCACAAGGAAATTAGTAGGGTATTTGATCTTACCACACAAGACTTCAACATCTGTAACAATCCCAAGTGGTGTAATAGTATCTCTGTTTGCAAGCTTAATAGTAACAACAATATCTTCAATGTCAACAGGTGCAATATCATGCATTACTTCTTGATATAAAGAAAACGGAATAGCACTCACACTAGCACCCATATCACATAAACCATGATAGCAAAGATCTCCAATCTTAACAGAAACAACATGCATGCCAACTACGGGCTTGTTCTTATCTAGCATATCTCGTTCATTTCTAACAGGTTTAGCAATTCTAGCAGCCTCGTCGCAAAAGTAAATAACATGCCCATCAATATCATCAACCAAAAGATCTTTAACCATTGCAATATTAGGTTCAACTTTAATTTGTTCAGAAAGTCTAGGTGTTCTTATATTACTTTTGTTAACCATAGTTGAAGCTTTAGCATGTTCCTCAATCCTAACAGGGAAAGGAGGTTTCTCAATATAAGCAGTAGACACAACTGGATCAACATTGTAAACAATTGTTTCTTCTTTAACACTAATATGTTCTTCATTTAATTAAATAGGTGGGTGAAACTTAAACCATTTCTCCTAAGGGAGATCAACATGAGCAGCAAAAGATTCACAAAAGGTAGCTACTATCTCAGAGTCAAGTCCATATTTAGTACTAAACTTATGAAAAGCATCTGTTTCCATAAAAGATTTAACACAATCACTCAAGATTTATACCTGACTCTTTACCTTTGTCGATTTCCCAATCTTCAGAGTTGCGTTTAATTCTTTCCAGAAGATCCCATCTGAATTCAATAGTTCTCTTCATAAAGGAACCAACAGAAGAAGTATTGATCATTATGAGAAAGCCGAGCATAAAAGTTTTAAATAATTATTTCTCTTGAGAGCTCATGATTGAGGCATGTGTGCAACATATACTTAAGCCTCCCCCAAGCTTGAGCGATACTTTCTCCTTCACGAGGCCAAAAATTATATATATAATTCCGATCATGATGAACCAAATGCATAGGATAAAATTTCTGGTGAAATTCCAGCTTCAACCGGTTCCAATCCCATGTTTCAGTATCATCACATAGCCTATACCATGTCAATACCTTTCCCTCCAAAGATAAAGGGAATACTTTCTTCTTAAATCCATCTCCGGATAGACCTGCAAGCTTAAACAATCCACAAATTTCATCCACATATATCAAGTGCATATCAGGATGCACCGTTCCATCTCCTGCATAAGGATTAGCTAGCAGTTTCTCTACCATACCCGAAAAAATTTCATAATAAATATTTTCAGTAGGTTCAGTAGGTTGAGGAGAAACTCTCAATGCTTCCAGTCGAGGTGAAGATACCCTGAACAAGCCCCTCAAAGGATTACTTTCCATAGTGACAAGTGACGGTAAATTTCGGCACATAATATAAATGTTTCCTTACCAAATTCCACTCACAAAAGGCGCTCTAATCCCCGGTAACGGCACCAGAAAAGAGTCTTGATGACCCAAAAGTATAGGGGATCAATTGTAGTCCTTTCGATAAGTAAGAGTGTAGAACCCAACGAGGAGCAGAAGGAAATGACAAGCGGTTTTCAGCAAGGTATTCTCTGCAAGCAGAGAAATTGTAGGTAACAGATAGTTTGGTAGCAAGATAATTCGTAACAAGTAACAAGTAGTAACGGTAACAAAAGTGCAGAAAGGTGGCCCAATCCTTTTTATAGCAAAGGACAAGCCGGAACGAACTCGTATAATAAGCAAGGCGTTCTTGAGGACACATGGGAATTTCATCTAGTCACTTTCATCATGTTTGTTTGATTCGCGTTCGCTACTTTGATAATTTGATATGTGGGTGGACCGACGCTTGGGTGCTATTCTTACTTGAACAAGCCTCCCACTTATGATTACCCCCTCTCGCAAGCATCCGCAACTACGAAAGAAGAATTAAGATAACTCTAACCATAGCATGAAACATATGGATCCAAATCAGCCCCTTACGGAATAGCGCATAAACTAGGGTTTGAGCTTCTGTCACTCTAGCAACCCATCATCTAATTACTACTCCACAATGCCTTCCCTTAGGCCCAGAGATGGTGAAGTGTCATGTAGTCGACGTTCGCACGACACCACTAAAGGAAGCAACAACATACATAACATCAAAATATCGAACGAATACCAAATTCACATGATTACTTATGACAAGACTTCTCCCATGTCCTCAAGAACAAAAGTAACTACTCACAAATCATATTCATGTTCAAGATCAGAGGGGTATTGAATAGCATTAAGGATCTGAACATATAATCTTCCACCAAATAAACCAACTAGCATCAACTACAATATGTAATCAACACTACTAGCAACCCACAGGTACCAATCTGAGGTTTTGAGACAAAGATTGAATACAAGAGATGAACTAGGGTTTGAGATGAGGTGGTGCTGGTGAAGATGTTGATGAGGATTGGTCCTCCCACGATGAGAGGATCGTTGGTGATGTCGATGGCTTCGATTTCCCCCTCCCGGAGGGAAGTATCCTCGGCGGAATCGCTCCGCCGGAGAGCAAAATAGCTCTTGCCCAGGTTCCGCCTCGAGATGGCGGCGCTTCGTCCCGAAAGTCTTCTTCTGATTTTTTCTAGGGAAAATGGCTTCATATAGCAGAAGGAGGGGGCCGGAGGCCTGCCAGGGGCGCGGCAAGCTCGGGCGTGCGCCCAGGGGGGGTAGGGTGCGCCCCCAGGCTTGTGGCTTCCTGGTGGGCCTCCTCCTGGTAATTCTTTCGCCAGTATTTTTTATATATTCCAAAATAATTCTCCGTAAATTTTCAGGTCATTTGGAGTTGTGCAGAATAGCTATCTCTGTTTCACCCCTTTTCGGTCCAGAATTCCAGGTGCCGGCAATCTCCCTCTTCATGTGAATCTTGCAAAATAAGAGAGAAAAGGCATAAGAATTGTACCATGAAGTGAAATAATGATTAAAACGTATTAATTAACAGTAGTAAATCATGATGCAAATTGGACGTATCAGCCATCATCATTATTATCACCACCACGCCGCCGCCATCACCACCATGTCTTCTCCCTTCACCGGCTTGATGCCGGCTTGTAACATGTCCCTAACCTTCATGTCATTGATTGAGTAGTTGTACTTGTTCTTGAGGATATGGTTGAACCTCATATAATATTTGTTGTGATCCAATATGACATGTTCATGATTCGAGTTAGTAGCCTTCGCGAATGTTGAGAGGAGCGCTCGCTCACATTTGTACCTTGTGCCGTGAAGTATGTTACCGTCCTTGTGATGGTTGGGGATATTGGGGTAATTTGAGGTGATAGTAAAAGCCTCGGTTCCTTGCCTTTGCAAAGGATTGGGGAATTACGGAGAACCCTTAGAGAGGCCGCATCCACGGGGCAACCCTTAATTGTCATTAGTTGTAACCCTATGGGGGAGACTATGACGGTGACGTGTGTGGCACGAAGTCTACCTAGAGTAGAACGTGTACTAGACCCGGCTCCGCCCACTTATGCATTTGACCAGTTACTAGAGGATACGATAGTTCATATGTGGTAGTGATTCCGGACCCCTCGAGAATGTTTACTACTCAAGCGTCTTCCTTACTAACTTAGTGTCATTTAATTCTTGTTTTTATTCATCTTGTTATTAGTTTAGTTAAATCCCTTTTTATCTCGTTTTCCTAGCAACAATAGAATAGGATATTTCCAAACTCCGGTTTGGGTGCGTACGTGGCTACGTGAAGGTGACAACGTAGTTGCGGGGTCTGTGGTGCCTTCCTATTCGCTCCATGTGGGTTCGACACTCTACTTATCACAACGAAAGTGCTACAATAGCCCTGTGTACTTGCAGGTCATCAAGCATTTTCTGGCGCCGTTGCCGGGGAGCATAGCGATTGGTTATTACTTACCTGCTCGCACTTAGTTTATTTTGTTTGTTGCTATTTATCTTACTATGTTTCCCTTAACCAAAAAAAAGTACCAAAAATATGTCTTGCACTGAGATGTCTTCTGCAGACGCTGCAATAGAACAAATAGAGAAGAGAGGAATGACGTATGCACATTTCTGATTTTCTTTTAAAGGTCTTGATGGGGAACAAAGATTAAAGTTATTGGATTACTACATTGAAGGTATATTTAAATTCCCTACTTTTTGTGAGTATTGTAAATCCAATGAACATATGAGCTTCAGCTGCAAGTTCCACCCATGCCTTATTATATCGTCATACAATCGTGATGATTATCCTGTTGATTATGTTGAATTGATTGAGGAGCAAGTACTATTCCTTAGAACCTCTGAACTTATGAGAAGGGTAAAGGAGCTTACTCTGTATTATCCAGCCACTTGAATTCTTCAGAGGAGGATACCATCATAGCATACTACATCACAACCATTTTAATGCATGTTGACATGCAAGCATAAATATCATGAAGGCTATATTGGTTTTGAATCAACTACATGCATGAACATGTGCCAAATCAAGCCACTTGAATTCTTTAGAGGAGGATACCATCATAAGGTACTACATCACAACCATTTTAATGCATGTTGACATGCAAGATAAATCATTATTCACTCCTAGCTACTTAAGCATGGCATGAGCAACTATAATCTCTAATTGTGATCACAAACATGTTTACTCATAATATGCTGAATTAGGACCACTGAGTTAAACATATTTACAAAAACAAAAACAAGAAGATTTCATACCAGCTTTCCTTTACCATAGTCACTTCATCAAGTTATCATCATAATTGCCTTTCACTTGCATGACCAAATGATGTGATAATAATAACAGTGCAAGAGTGCCATGGACTAAGCTGGAATCTGGAAACACTTTATTCAAAGGAGAAGACGAGGGAATATTGGCCCTTCATTAGATCAACAATAAAGCATAAAAGAGCCACTCGACAATTCTTACGAAGTCTTCTCCTTACGATGACTCAAAAAACAAAAAGAAATTCAGAGAAACACACTGAAATATTTTTGGTGTTTTTAGTTTTTCTAAAGAAAGCAAACGAAAAGCGAGAAAAACTATTTACACGGAAGAACTCCCAACAAACAACAAAAGAAGAAACGAGATATCTTTTTGGGTTTTCTTTTACTACTACGAACTAACTAAACGAGAAAGAAAACCGAAAACAAGTGAGATATTTTTGGATTTTTCAAAGTTTTTGAAACACACAAAAGAAACAAAGTAGAACGGAACATGGATATACAATGGAAAACAATGAACACCGACAAGTGGAATGAATGTGTTATACATGAAATGAAATGTCGGTGAGAATACGTACTCCCCCAAGCTTAGGCTTTTGGCCTAACTTGGTCTATGGCCACTACTGGCCATGGTAGTAGTTGTAGTGGTAGCTAGGGGCGGAGTTTTGCGCCGCCTGCTCAGCGAGCTGAGCGGCCTCTACTACCGCGTTGTGCTTGCGGGCCTCCTCCTCATAGACAAAACACCTTTGTTTGTTATGAAAGTCAAAGAGAGAAGGCGCGGGCAAAATAACAGAGACATCATGGTATTTATTAAAGGTCAGATTGTATTCATATTCATTAGTCTCATACTTGATAAACTTGTGGCGTTGCATTGCCTCAAAATCCAAATACTTATAAGGGAGTACGGGATCATTGGGCCTAATAGAAACTCCAAGGCTCGCAGCTAAACGTGACGCATAGATTCCTCCATACAAATCGCCATTACGTGCATTTCTACCTAAGCGACGTGCAATTATGGCCCCAAAGTTATAATCTCTAGAACCCTAAACGGCAGCATGCAGCATGCTCAAATCAGGTGCACAGAGTGCGCTCATCTCATGTTTGCCATCCAGGCATCTCCCGATAAATATTGCAAAGTAGCGAATAGCAGGAAACTGAATGCTTCTAATTATAGCTTGTGTTACACCTCTAACCTCCCCATTACAAAGACTACTAAGGAATGCATCATAGTCCACCTTACGCGGTTCGACAAGCAAACCCCAATACGGAATTTTACAGATACGTCAAAATTCTTCTAGAGGCAAGTTGTAGGATTTTTCATAAAGATGAAAGAGAACTCAAGAAGTAGCAGATAAGTACTCAAATTGTTGCACAAACAGTAGGATGCTAGTACTGGGTGCACTTATCTAAGAGGAAGGCGGTCAGCTCGGCATTCTCAATATACTGATCAAATTCTTGCTTAATACCGACGCCCGTGGTGTCACAAGTACAGTGACAAGATTTTACTTTGGCACCTCGCGCAGAGCTCACTCGGGGCTCATGGTAAGCCAGACGAGCCGCTCTTTGGCTTGAAGAACCTCCCAAAGACCTCCTTCTAAACATGATTACCACCTTGAAAAATTTCTGAATTTTTTTGGGACACAAATAAGAGGTTAATAAAACTCAACAAAATCAATAGCAACAACTCCTAAAAGTGTCTAGAGGCTATATCAAGCATTCAAACTACTTAGAACTAAGTGAATTCAACATGCAAACTCATTTTCTTGGTCACCACAGCAGCAAAAATAAGCAAAGTATAAACCACTTGAACAAAAACTAATTGTACCATTGGAGGAGTCGCATACCAAGGAGCAATTTCTCTGCAAAGTTTTGGAAATGGAGCTCTGAGCAAAGAGATCGAAAATCTCAGGTTTTGGGGCAAGAACAAAAGAACAAGAGCTACCATGATTTTTTCTAGAGGAATAAGAAGCAGTGGGCAAGTGCACTAAGTGAGTGGGGTCATGTGGGCCCCACAAGACAGCAGGTGCACCCCCTGGGGTGTGTCTGATACGTCTCCAACGTATCTATAATTTACGAAGTATTCATGCCATGTTTACAACAATTTTATATGGTTGTGAAGCACTTTCATATGATTTTTGGGAACTAACCTATTGACCTAGTGCCCAGTGCCAGTTTCTGTTTTTTGGCTATTTTTTGTTTCATAGAAAATCCATACCAAACGATGTCCAATGCCACGAAAATTTACGGTGATTTTTTATGGTCAAGAAGAGACCCACGAAGCTTCGGAGGAGGGCCAGACGAAGTCTAGGAGAGTCACGAGCTCACCTGGTGCCCCCCTAGGGCGCGCCACTTGAGCTCATGGGTCCCTCGGGACTCCCCCTGACGTGATTCCAACGCTGAAAAATCCTATAAATCCAGAAACCCCCAGAAAGAAACCTAGAACTCCGCCGCAAGCCTCTGTTCCGAAGCGATCTCATCTGGAGGCCTTTTCCGGCACCCTACCGGAGGGGAAAATCATCACCGGAGGCCATCTTCATCATCCCCACAGTCTCCATGACGAGGAGGGGGTAGTTCACCCTCGGGGGTGAGGGTATGTACCAGTAGCTATGTGTTTGATCTCTCTCTCTCCCGTGTTCTTGATTTGGCACGATCTTGATGTACCACGAGCTTTGTTAATATAGTTGGATCATATGGTTCTTCCCTCTCTATCTTGTTGTGATGAACTGAGTCTTTCCCTTTGAGTTTTCATTATTATCGGATTCAATACTTTGGATTTGAGAACACTTGATGTATGTCTTGCATGTGGATACCCGTGGTGACAATGGGGTATTCCATTGAGTCACTTGATGCATGTTTTGGTAATCAACTTGCGGATTCCCAGGTGACATTGGGGTAATCTAGGCACATAGGTTGATACACATTTTCATCCTACTTTCTCCGGTAGAAACTTTGGGGTACTCTTTGAAGTTCTTTGTGTTGGATTGAATATTATGAATCTGAAATTGTTTAATGCATATCGAATAATCAACTCACGGATACTTGTGGTGACATTGGAGTATCTAGGTGACATTAGAGTTGATTGATGCGTATCATATGGTGTTATTTTAGTACGAACTCTAGGGCTATTTGTGACACTTATAGGGATGGCTCAATAGGTTGATCGAAAAGGATAACTTTGAGGTGGTTTGCTACCTCCAACAATTTCATCTTATGTTCTCCGCTATTGATAGGAACTTTGGAGTGATTCTTTGTCGCACGTTGAGGGATTGTTATATGAGCCCATTAGGTTAGCACTGTTGAGAGATTGCACTAGTGAAAGTATGAACTCCAGGTCTTGTTTCCAAGCATTGCAATATCGTTTGTGCTTACTTTTGTTACTAGCTACCTTGCTGTTTTTATTATTTTAGATTACAAAAACCTATATCTACTACACATACTACACTTGTATCACCATCTCTTCGCTAAACTAGTGCACCTATACAATTTACCATTGTATTGGGTGTGTTGGGGACACAAGAGATTGTTTGTATTTGATTGCAGGGTTGTTTGAGAGAGACCATCTTCATCCTACACCTCCCACAGATTGATAAACCTTAGGTCATCCACTTGAGGGAAATTTGTTGCTGTCCTACAAAACTCTGCGCTTGGAGGACCAACCGAGTCTACAAGAATAAAATTGTGTGGTAGACATCAAGCTCTTTTCTGGCGCCTTTGCCGGGGAGGTGAGTGCTTGAAGGTATATCTTTAGATCTTGCAATTGAATCTTTTAGTTTCTTCTTTTATCACTACTTTGGTTTATAAAAGAAAATTACAAAAAAAATGGAATTGAAGTTTCATCAAATACTTTATCTTTATGAAGTCTTCCTTGAAAATGATGGATCGGAAAATTGTGCCAAAGTGTTAGAAGAAGAATTCAATAAAATGTTTGGCATAAAATCCTTGAATGCTGAGAATGATTGCAATGTTATTAGTATGTGTTCTTTGAATATCCATGATGCTAATGATATGCAAAGCCATAAGCTTGGGGATTCTATGTTTCATGAAGATGATCTTTTTATTCCCCCTACTTTTGATGAGCAAATTTGTTATGATGAAAGCATGCTTCCTATTTATGATGATTATATTGATGAAAGTGGGTTTGGAAGAGTGTCAACTCTAGGTAATAATTATCCCACTATTTTGGAGGGTGTTGAACCTTATTGCAATAATTATGAAAGTGGATTTGGAGAGGTCATAACTTTATTTAGTGATGATTCCACTATTTCGGAAGAGGTTTCAATTGATTGTGACAACAAAGTTGCTATCTATGATGATTATTGTGATGACATGTATGTTATAAAGAATAATGATAGCCATGAAACTTGTCATCATGATTTTAATGCTCAAATTGATTATGCAAATCAAGTATCATATGATAGTTATTTCATTGAATTTGTTCCCACTATTATTGATGAGAATAAATTTGCTTATGTGGAGAGTAACAAAAATTATATGCTTGTCGGTCATGAAAAGAATGCTTTATGTGATAGTTATATAGTTGAATTCATTCACAATGCTACTGAATTTTTTTATGAGAGAGGAACATATGTTTATAGATATCTAAATAATATCAAGTTTCCTTTCTATGTGTTGAAAGTTTTGAAGTTATACTTGTTTTGCCTTCCTATGCTAGTTGATTATTGCTACAATAAATTGTTTGTTTACAAAATACCTATGCATAGGAAGTGGGTTAGGCTTAAATGTGTTTGATATATGCTTCATGATGCTCCCTTTGTGTTTCAATTCTTTACTTTTATGTGAGCATCATTAGAATCATCATGCCTAGCTAAAAAGGCATTAAAGAAAAGTGCTTGTTGGGAGACAACCCAATATTTACACCTATTGTTTTTGTGTGTTCACATGATTAAGATAATGTAGTAATCATGTTTTGTGCCTTTTATTTCAATAAAGTGCCAAGTTAAGCCTTTGGGATAGTGTGGATACTTGTTGATTTGATTCTGTGCAAAAACAGAAAATTTTGCGCCTAGTGCTGGAATTTCTATTCTGTACTGGAAACTGATAAAATCCTGAAATTTATACACATTATTGGGTTACAAATTTTTTATGTTTTACTAATTTTTCAGAATTTTTGGAGTTACAGAAGTGTGACTTTAATTCAGATCATTACAGACTGTTATTTTTTTGACAGATTCTGTTTTTATTGCATAGTTTGCTTGTTTTAGTATTTCCATAGCTTATATTGTGTGATATAAATTATGAAAATGATAAAGTATAGTAGGAATTATGTGAGAACAATTATGAATCTTGTCTTGACAGTACCAAAGTGAATGATTTATTCTTTGTCATACTAACCTATCTCACGTGTTCCGTTGAGTTTTGTGTGATTGAAGTTTTCATGTTTTGGGTGAGATACCGATATGAGGAGAATAAGGAGCGGCAATACCCTAAGCTTGGGGATGCCCAAGGCACCCCAAGGTAATATTCAAGGAAGACTCAAGCGTCTAAGCTTGGGGATGCCCCGGAAGGCATCCCCTCTTTCGTCTTCGACATTATCGGTATACCTCACTTGGAACTATATTTTTATTTGTCACATGATATGTGTTTTGCTTGGAGCGTCTTTTCGTTTTGTTTGATGTTTGAATAAAATCCTTGGATCCGAGATCTTTATTTGGAGTGAGTCTTCACATAGCTACTTAATTGTTTGACTACTCATTGATCTTCACTTATATCTTTGGAGTAGTTTGCCATTCACTCTTGTGCTTCACTTATATCCTATGAGTAAATCGTTGAATGAACTGAATATCATAAACCTCAAATTATATATGTTCCATATGCTTAGTAATATTTCACATTGGGTTTAGAAAGTAAAATCTATTGAAGTTTGACAATCATGATATTGGTCATACAAGCAATTCATTAATGATTAGTATATGGAAGAGAAATTTCACATACAAATATATTATCTTGGACATCTTTTATGATTGCGAATACCCATTAATTATTTTCAAACTTGATCAAATTAGTTGAAGTTGGACAAGGAAGACAATGTAATGAGTTATGTTTGGGTATATTTGCATAGAAGTTATATTGTTATGGATCCTCCAACATGTGGTGCTTGTTTATAATCTTTTCTAGCCAAAATTTATGTACTAAGCAGGAATACTGCTTGTGCATCCAAATCCTTGAACCAAGTTTCTTCCATGAGTGTCCACCATACCTACCTATATGCGGTATTACCCTGCCGTTCCAAGTAAATTTGCATGTGCCATCTCTAAAATCATTCAAATAAACATCTGTTTTGTGTGCCCGTACCGCTGATGGAGCGACGGGGCGGTCAATATCTTCCATGCTAAGTGGGTTATTCTCACGACGAGAGTTTATTCACTCGTCTTGCATGAGAGAGGTTGGTATTTGGGATGCCCAACCCCGCTAAATAAAAACAAAGAAAAATATAATAAAACAAACTCCCCCGGAAAGTTGATTGTTTGGAGGGCACCTGTGAATTCGGCTAGCCATGGCTTGTGTTTGTATGGTTGTGGAGGAGTAAATCTTTTCCTTTCTGCATGGGAACTGCCAATAATGTGTTTAGCATGGAAGATATTGAAATCCTTTGTCGTGATGTTGACAGGAAAAGCACACCACTCAAAATGTATTCATCTATGTTTTTAGCAATGAGCTCTGGCACATTAGAGAATCCATGCTTCCCTCTGTGAAGGGCCTATCTATTTACTTTTCATTGTTGAGTCAACTTCTTATTTCAACCTCATTTATTCTCCACTTGGCAAGCATCATGTGGTGGAGAAAGATCCAGGCACATATATCCAGTCAAATATATTTGATCATGAATTATTATTGTTGACAATTATCTCCATGATAAGTAAGTTGGGAGGCAAAACATTAAGCCCCTATCTTCCTCTGTGTCTGGTTGAAACGGTTTGTTCTAAAAATATGCTTTGAGTACTAGCATTCATAGAAGACTATATGATAATTGAGTATGTGGAGCTCTTACTTAGACTTTTATGAAAATAAGTGGAATTGTATTTGTTTGGTGACTAAGAACATAGGTTGTTAAGTTTCAAAAGAATGCATTGTTTGAACCATAACATGTGAATTGATTGCTACTTTATGATGATGAGTTTTATGAGAAAGAGTTGATGTTTATGATGCTAGGAAAAGTGATTAGAATATCATTCATCAAACTAATGCACTATGCTAGCATCCACACTTCATAAATTATTTCTTTTATCCTTTACCTACTCAAGGACAAGCAGGAGCTTGGGGAAGCTGATACGTCTCCAACGTATCTATACTTTATGAAGTATTCATGCCATGTTTACAGCAATTTTATATGGTTTTGGTGCACTTTCGTATGATTTTTGGGAACTGACCTATTGACCTAGTGTCCAGTGCCAGTTTCTGTTTTTGGCTATTTTTTGTTTCGCAGAAAATCCATACCAAACGAAGTCCAAATGCCACAAAAATTTACGGTGATTTTTTATGGACAAGAAGAGACCCACAAAGCTTCAGAGGAGGGCCAGATGAAGTCTAGGAGAGTCACGAGCTCACATGGCGCCCCCCTAGGGCGCGCCACCTGAGCTCATGGGTCCCTCGGGACTCCCCCTGATGTGATTCCAACGCTGAAAATCCTATAAATCCAGAAACCCCCAGAAAGAAACCTAGAACTCCCGCACTGTCGTGGGTACGACCATCTATGGGGCCATCTAGCCCCTCTGTGGTTTGGCAAGGGAGATCAACGTGCACAAAGAGCAGAATCAACAGAGAGCGCGAGGGATTTACCCAGGTTCGGGCCACCGTGAGGTGTAAAACCCTACTCCTGCTGAAAGCACATTTGCTCCCTTGGTGGTTTTGGTAATTCATAACAACATATGTCTCATTGAACTAATGTCCATTCAAGTTAAAGATTTTAGGATGTTCAATGATTGGCATGGCATGGACTAGAGATGTGGACCCCTCAAAATGCTAAGGACAAGGATTGGCAAAAGATCAAGACTCTACATTTTTGGTTTAGTGATCCAAGATCACATTGAGTCCATAGGAAAGCCAATACTATTAAAAGGGGATGAGGTGTTGCTTAATGGTCTTTTTGCTCAAGTGCTTAGTGACAGTACTCCTGAACCCTCAACCACTCTCTCAATTCCAAATATGTCCAAAACCTACATTCCAACTCGGCCCCACCGAAATTCTCTATCCGGCCCCACCGAGTTCATCCAAGACTTAGCCACTGCCAAAACCCTAACAAATCGGATCCACCGAAATGGATCTCGGTCCCACCGAGATGGCCTTGCCAACTCTCTGTAATCGTTTGCATTTACTTCGGTCTCACCGAGTTATGCAAATCGGTCTCACAGAGATGGCTTGCCAAGTCTTTGTTGCCTTATTGCTTCACTTCGGTCCAACCGAGTTGATGCAATCGGTGCCACCGAGATGAGGATTGCCCTAAGCCATTGCACTTCGGTCCATCCGAGTTGTTCGTATCGGTCCCACCGAGATTCCTAAAGTTCATATCTTTTACACAGTTCGGTGCTACCGAGATTATCGTTTCGGTGCCACCGAGTTGGGTCAAAAGTGTGTAACGGTTGGATTTTGTGTGGAGGCTATTTATACCCCTCCACCACATCCTTCTCTGTAAGGAGAGCCATCAGAACGTGCCTACACTTCCACCATACATTTTTTGAGAGAGAACCACCTACTCATGTGTTGAGATCAAGCTATTCCATTCCTACCATTTGAACCTTGATCTCTAGCCTTTCCCAAGTTGCTTTCCACTCAAATCCTTCTTCCACCATAGCCAAATCTGTGAGGAGTGTTTGAGTGCTGGGAAGACTATCATTTGAAGCATAAGAGCAAGGAGTTCATCAACAACACACCGTCTATTAGCTTTTGGAGAGTGGTGTCTCCTAGATTGGTTAGGTGTCACTTGGGAGCCTCCGACATGATGTGGAGTTGAACCAAGGAGTTTGTAAGGGCAAGGAGATCGCCTACTTCATGAAGATCTACCCCGAGTGAGGCTAGTCCTTCGTGGACGTAAGCCATGGTGGAATAGGCAAGGTTGCTTCTTCGTGGACCCTTTGTGGGTGGAGCCCTCCGTGGACTCGCGTAGCCGTTACCCTTCGTGGGTTGAAGCCTCCATCAACGTGGACGTACGATAGCACCACCTATTGGAACCACGCCAAAAATCACTGTGTCTTCATTGCGTTTGAAATCTCCGATCCCCTCCTTTACATACATATGCAATTACTTACTTTCCGCTGCTATACTCTTAGAATTGCATGTGTAGGGTGATGCTTGACATGTACTATTGCTAAAATCTGCCCACAAATAAAATTGGGAAAAGGTTAGGTTTTATTTGGTCAATTAGTCTAATCACCCTCCTCTAGACATACTTTCGATCCTACAAGTGGTATCAGAGCTTTGGTCTCCGTAAGCCTTGATTTCCATTGCTTTGGTGATCATAGCCTTGGTTTCACAACCTAGGAGAGTATGGCGTCTAGTGAGGGTAACTATCACCGTAGAGGTCCATATTTTGATGGTACAAACTTTGCTAGTTGGAAACATAAGATGAAAAATGCATATTCTTGGTCATAACCCCGCTGTTTGGGCTGTTGTTCGTGTTGGCTTGCAAGGTGACTTCTTTGAGGATGGCAAGGAACCGGATCGTGAAGCAACCCCGGAAGAATTGAAGATGTTGCAATACAATGCTCAAGCTTGTGACATTCTATTCAATGGTATATGTCCTGAAGAATTCAACAAAATCAGTCGCCTCGAGAATGCAAAGGAAATTTGGGATACTTTGGTTGATATGCATGAGGGTACCGAGTCCGTCAAGGAATCTAAGTTGGATGTGCTTCAAAGTCAACTTGACAAGTTCAAGATGAAGGATGGTGAAGGAGTCGCTGAGATGTACTCTAGGCTTGCTCTCAGCACAAATGAGATTGCCGGCTTAGGAAGTGAAGAGATGACCGACAAATTCATCATCAAGAAGATACTTAGAGCTTTGGATGGAAAATATGATACCGTTTGCACATTGATCCAAATGATGCCAAATTACAAAGATCTTAAGCCCACGGAAGTCATCGGAAGGATTGTTGCTCATGAAATGTCACTCAAGGACAAAGAGGAGCTACACAACAAATCAAGTGGTGCTTACAAAGCCTCAACCGATGCTCCAACAACTTCAAGTGACAACCTAGTATCAAATGAAGAGATAAGCCTAATGGTGAAAAGGTTCAACAAGTTCTACAAGAACAAAGGAAAAGAAAGAAGCTCTAGCTCAAGACACTATGAGAGAAGATCATCAAGTCGTGACCGTAATTGCTACAATTGTGGAAAGCCCGGACACTACTCCAATGAGTGTACGGCTCCCTACAAGAAAAGAGACGAATCACCAAGAGGAAGACATAGAAGAGATGAATCACCTCATAAGGAGAGAAGGAGTAGAGATGATCGTTATGAAGAAAGATACTCTCGAAGAAGCAATAATTCGGAGAGGAAGGACAAGTCATCAAGGAGCTACACAAGAAGAAGACATCAAGCTCATGTTGGTGAATGGGTTTCCGGCTCCGGCTCCGACAACCACTCCGAGAGAAGTTATCACTCCAACTCCGACTATAGTCAAGATGAAGGTGTTGCCGGACTTGCACTTGTGTCATCCAACTCCTATGATCTATTTGACTCACCAAATGAAGGAATTGGAAGATGCTTCATGGCAAAAGGTCCCAAGGTATCACACCCCGAGTATCTTGATTTCAATAGTGATGAAGATGATTTGCTTGGTGATGATGATTTACTTGTTGATAGGGCTAGTGATGTGAGCTATAATGAAAATGATAGTCAAGAGGAAACGAGTGACAATGCTATGAAGGAGATTGAGCGTCTAACTAAAGAACTAAATGCTCTTAAGTTAGCTCATGAAACAACTCAAGAGGATCATAGAGAACTTCTAAGAAATCATGAGAAGCTACGCTTCGAGAAGCTAAATTTAGAGCAAGAGCATGAGTTTCTTAAAGCTATCAATGACGATCTTCGAAAGAAGAGTTCTTCATATCTTGCCAAGCGTTTACTCTTGTCTACCTTTATGCCACAAGTTAAATCTAAGCCAACTAGCAACAAGGGTAAAAATGGTTCTACCTCTAGTAGTAACAATAACAATGCTAAATCCAATATTGTTGCTTCTAGTAGTTCTATTGATTCCACTAACGATTCTCTTAGCCAAGTTACACTTGAGCAAGAAAATATGCTATTGAAAGGAATTATAGAAAAAGGTGTCTACAAGAGTCTTGACGGGAGTAAGCAATTTGAGGAAATTGTACGCAAGCAAGGAAGGCACCGGAAGAACCAAGGTGTTGGTTTTGAACAAAAGTTCAATGCCAATGGATTTGAGTGGGAAGAAGATCAATACCCCAAGACAAAGTTTGTTCCTCAACAAGAGAAGTATGATCCTACTTCCTTCAAGGGAACTCAAGCTCAAGAAGATCTTCCACCACAAGACCACAAGCTAAAAGGCAAGGACAAGCTTCAAGAAGAGATTGACTCATTTGAAGAAGCTCCCCAAGCCATGGTCAAGTGGGTTCCCAAGACTTCATCAAGTTCTACTTCATCAAGTGCTACTACAACTCCAAGGATTCCCATCAAGTTGATGTGGGTCCAAAAGAAGAAGAACTAGAGAGTTCTTGAGGGTGACTCCGCCAACAAACTTCACTCATATTCTTTATGGCAAGAACTTGTGCAACCAACTTCCACATTTTGCACTAGTTCATGGAGTCACAAACCCTCTTGTTGGTAAGGCAAGGGACAAGGTAATCAATGCATTCATGGACATCATCATATGTGTATTTCACTCTATGTCTATGGATATCCTTGTATGTTCCTTGTGTGGGACTAACCCATGTAGGCATTGAAAGCACAAAACTCCAAAGGATTGCTCCCAACTCTTGATGGTCTACATCAATATTAAGCATCCACATCTTCAACATCTACATGAAGTCATCATCGACAAAACCCAAGGTTAGTTCATCCCTCTTAGGGGGGATATCACACCTAGGGGGAGCTTTGCTCTAAGTAATTGAGCTAAAGCAACTCCAATGGTGTGAACACATCAATGCTTTATGTAAAAGTGGTAACCCCACTTGTGCTTAAACGATGAGTATGACCTATGATCAAATGTTCTCATTTGGCTCCTAAGTCAATATACTCATATATAGATGACCTAGTCATCGCCATTGCTTGATAGATGCTAGAATTGGTTGTGCATGTTTGACACATATTTCATTTGCTATCTTATTGTGTGAGCATGTTGGTTTGCATACTTTCATCATTCGAGGACATCCATTTGTTGTTTTGATTGTCTTGGTTTTTCTGGCCAAGTGGATGTACAAGAATGCATAAGTACCTTCTCTAGCTATCTATGCTTTCTTGTCTCAAATTCTATTCTTGCTACATCACAAAAATTGAACAAGTCTTTTTCGGACCCTCCGAGTGAGGAGCACTCGGAGCCACCGATCTGAAAGGGCTGAACCTCCAAAATCTTCTAATTGATTTCGGCCGAACCAACTCACTCAAACTCGGTCCAACCGAAATCACTTAGATTGATCTAGGTTTTCCATCTCGGTGCTACCGAATTGAACCATTTCGGCGCCACCGATGTGCTATACTACGTGCAGTTACACATATCGGTGCCACCGAGTTGTTCAACTCGGCGCCACCGACAGCGTACGGGTATATATATCACGCGGACCGAACGCTTGAAATTTCTCGACCCCACTCGTTCCCGCACCCCGTTGCTGCCATCGCCCTTCGTCTTCGCACTTTGCCGTCGTCTCCAGCGCGCCCTCGCCACAGGACTCCGTCGCCGTCAACGGCAATCTCCACCGCCGTTGCCGCCGTAGAGGATCTCCACCGAGTTAGGGTGAGATTCGATCCCTTTCGTGCTTCCATTTTCCGATTCAATGCACGTTAGGAATGCCATGATTCTTGCCACGATTGAAATGCTAAATCCACCAGGAAAATTCCGTAGATTAGATTCGAGCGAAATTTCTACGTTTAAGTTTCCGCCGAATGCATATCGGACTGACCGATTCGAAATTTTCGGCCCCACCGATTTGGCCTCTGGCCATAGCACTAGTACGTCTCGGTGCCACCGAGTTGTATGAATCGGTGAGACCGAAAGTAAAGTCTCAGTGAAACCCTAGCATCTCGGAGCCACTGAAACCCATCTCGGTCTAACCGAAATGGCGTGTAAGGTCTCTGTAGTATGCTTCGGTGTCACCGAGATAATCAACTCGGTCCATCCAAAATGCATCTTGTGAAAACTTGAAACTAAAAGTTGAACTCAAATTTTATGAAAACTATCTGCTTTTTGTGATGACTCATCTACTCTACCCATACCCATCTATTCATAGGGTCAGCTCAGCAAGATGTCAAGTGGCAGTGACAGTCAGAACAGGTCTGAGCAGCATGCAGAACTAAGTGAAGGGTCAAGCCCTGATGAGAGTTTCTATGAGGGAGAGATGAGCTCTCCAGATCTTCCTAAGGCAGCCACTAGAACAAGGAAGAAGAAAACTTCTGACAATGAGGATACAGATTTTGTTGCTAGTGAGGCAGCAACAAAGAAGAAAAGAGTTGTGCTTGCTAAGGAGTATAGCACCAAACCATCATCCACCAAAGATAAGACTGCTATGAGGAAAGTTCCAATGCAGACTGTGCAATACACTCTTGAAGAGCCTAGTGACACAGAACCAGCAGCAGGTGCTAAGAAGAAGAGAATAAGGAAAACTACTGCCCGTGTGATTGGCAGACCCTCCATGATGATTGATGAGGAGGAAGAGGCAGCAAGTGCACCCCCAGCAAAAGCTCAAAAGCTCATGTCTGATGCAATCAAGACTGCTGCACCCTCCAAGTCCAAGCCAAAGGTGCCAGCACCCAAGAGGTCAACCAGGAACATATCAGCTGCTGAGAAAAACAAGGCCCCAGTGCCTGAGTCAAATGTTGATGAAGAGCCACTAGTGCTCAGAAAGTTGAAGCCAAAGATTCCAGACCATGACAATGCACACCCAGTTGCGGAGAACATGATGCTGAGGAAGGATAAAGGACTGCGTCAGTGGAGATAGTCAGATCCTTATGCTATAAGGAGAAGGACAGCATGTGATTATTGCTTTCACACTCGTGAACAACAGGACTTTTATGAAACAGTGTTGCTTGATAAGAAGCCCATAGTCAGTGACATGAAATGGGTGGATTGGGAATACATCGATGAGAATGAGGATTACTTTCCCCATGTTCATGAGAGCTTCAGAATTGCAGGAGTTGACGAGTTTGTTGGACAGAAGTTGACCAAGTGGAATGATGAGATGGTCATGCAATTTTACTCTACTGCTCACTTCTATCCAGATGGCCGAATAGTGTGGATGACTGAGGGCATAAGGTACCAGTCAACCATCTCTGAGTGGGCAAGTCTTCTTGGTACACCCAAGGAAGAGGATGATGATATAGACATTTATGCTAAGCTCAAGATGGATCACAACTCCATGGCCAACATGTACACTGCAATTCCTCAGAAGGACCTTGAGACTCATAAACTTGGATCAGTGAAGCATCTGCTCCCAGGATTAGCCACAACGAACACCATCTTGCGGTACACTCTGCTACCCAAGTCAGGAGATGACAAAATGATTCGTGGCCACTCCATCAATTTGCTGCATTTGTTTGATACACCTTAGAAATTCAAGGTGATGAGCCTGATAGTAGAGACTATCAAGAGGACTGCAGCAGATCAGAAGAGATCGTGTGGATATGCTCCACACATTCAGCTATTGATCAATTCCAAGGTTGGAACCATCACATATCTTCTTGATCGAGAGCACTTGCCACTCCGTCCAGACTTTGAGGACAATGTTATAGTGATGGATCCTTCGCATCCCACTTCAGCACATGCTCAAGAGGAAATCCGCAAAGCCAAAGAAGCAAAAGCAGCTCAGGAGGCATCAGCTCCAAATGCTCCAGTTGCCAATCTCAAGACACCCAAGGACCAAATGACATATCTGCTTGAAGCCACTCTGAGGATTGAGCGAAGTTTGGCCAACCTCACCCAGACCCAGGCTAGTTTTGAGCGGATCATTGAGACGAAGTTTCATGATTTGGATGTCAAAGTTACAGAGATTCAGACTTCAGTAGAACAGCTGCAGGGAGATGTTGATGCTGTCAAGCTAGCGAGATCAGATGACAGTGGAGATGAAAGACCTACTACAGAACGTTTTTAGACAGTGCCTAGGGTAGCCATGTCTGCTGTAGTGCCAGTCGTGGATCCACAAACCACAGTATCTGCACCAGCCGCTACTGCCACAGTGCCACCTCAGGTCTCTACTCCACCAGCCCTGCAAACGTCTGCAGAAGCCTTCACGGATGCTCTCCTCTCGACGCCGTTTACGCACACCGGAGCCGCCAGCAGAAGATCGCCTTCAGGAGCTTCGGAGGACCATGCTTAGCGAGCCGATTAGTCCTATACTTATTTGAACTTTTTGGTACTTGTTGCCAAAGGGGGAGAATATGTATAGATCATAGGCTCCGAGAGAGATAGAGAGTCCTTGCTTTTGATTTTCTTCGAGTTCTTTTGCTACAATTTGTTTGATGCTACCTTGTTATGAGTGTGCTTGCTACAGTACTTTGATATTTGCTTATGCTTGTAAGATACTATGCCTCATGTGATGATCATACTATGCTCGTTGTGATGATCTATGCTTATCTTGTATGATCATTCATTTGTATTGGTGATGCGTGCTTACTTTTCCACTCATATCATTTTGCGCGCTCCACCAAGATGTATGTGACATGGAAGAGTGACCCATGAGCCTAATCAATTGTGCATTTGCATTCAAACGCAAATCTTTAATAATGCACAAATTTAGGGGGAACTGTTGCTTATCACATACTTCTCAAAGCGACGATGTATTTCATTCATTTAATCATTTGTCGAAGCTTTGATCTATATGTTGTCATCAATTACCAAAAAGGGGGAGATTGAAAGCACATTTGCTCCCTTGGTGGTTTTAATAATTCATAACAACATATGTCTCATTGAACTAATGTCCATTCAAGTTAAAGATTTCAGGATGTTCAATGATTGGCATGGCATGGACTAGAGATGTGGACCCCTCAAAATGCTAAGGACAAGGATTGGCAAAAGATCAAGACTCTACATTTTTGGTTTAGTGATCCAAGATCACATTGAGTCCATAGGAAAGCCAATACTATTAAAAGGGGATGAGGTGTTGCTTAATGGTCTTTTTGCTCAAGTGCTTAGTGACAGTACTCCTGAACCCTCAACCATTCTCTCAATTCCAAATATGTCCAAAACCTACATTCCAACTCGGCCCCACCGAAATTCTCTATCCGGCCCCACCGAGTTCATCCAAGACTTAGCCACTGCCAAAACCCTAACAAATCGGATCCACCGAAATGGATCTCGGTCCCACCGAGATGGCCTTGCCAACTCTCTGTAATCGTTTGCATTTACTTCGGTCTCACCGAGTTATGCAAATCGGTCTCACCGAGATGGCTTGCCAAGTCTTTGTTGCCTTATTGCTTCACTTCGGTCCAACCGAGTTGATGCAATCGGTGCCACCGAGATGAGGATTGCCCTAAGCCATTGCACTTCGGTCCATCCGAGTTGTTCACATCGGTCCCACCGAGATTCCTAAAGTTCATATCTTTTACACAGTTCGGTGCTACCGAGATTATCGTTTCGGTGCCACCGAGTTGGGTCAAAAGTGTGTAATGGTTGGATTTTGTGTGGAGGCTATTTATACCCCTCCACCACATCCTTCTCTGTAAGGAGAGCCATCAGAACGTGCCTACACTTCCACCATACATTTTTTAAGAGAGAACCACCTACTCATGTGTTGAGATCAAGCTATTCCATTCCTACCATTTGAACCTTGATCTCTAGCCTTTCCCAAGTTGCTTTCCACTCAAATCCTTCTTCCACCATAGCCAAATCTGTGAGGAGTGTTTGAGTGCTGGGAAGACTATCATTTGAAGCACAAGAGCAAGGAGTTCATCAACAACACACCGTCTATTACCTTTTGGAGAGTGGTGTCTCCTAGATTGGTTAGGTGTCACTTGGGAGCCTCCGACATGATGTGGAGTTGAACCAAGGAGTTTGTAAGGGCAAGGAGATCGCCTACTTCGTGAAGATCTACCCCGAGTGAGGCTAGTCCTTCGTGGACATAAGCCATGGTGGAATAGGCAAGGTTGCTTCTTCGTGGACCCTTCGTGGGTGGAGCCCTCCGTGGACTCGCGCAACCGTTACCCTTCGTGGGTTGAAGCCTCCATCAACGTGGATGTACGATAGCACCACCTATCGGAACCACGCCAAAAACCACCGTGTCTTCATTGCGTTTGAAATCTCCGATCCCCTCCTTTACATACATATGCAATTACTTACTTTCCGCTGCTATACTCTTAGAATTGCATGTGTAGGGTGATGCTTGACATGTACTATTGCTAAAATCTGCCCACAAATAAAATTGGGAAAAGGTTAGGTTTTATTTGGTCAAGTAGTCTAATCACCCCCCCTCTAGACATACTTTCGATCCTACACCTGCTTTGGTGTATTGGATGTGTGAGAGCACATGTACAAGGAGCGCTTCTCCCGGCAAGGTGCGGAGAGAGCAGCTACGCATGCAAGACGTGCTAGTGTTTGAAAAAGGATCCGAATCCCTCTAACTGTTGCCCTGGCCCTCCTTTTATAGCTCAAGGGGTTACCATAGTGGCAAAACAATAATTACAAGTCGACTAGATAGCAAACAGTGCTATCATACCTAACTCTGCCAGTTTAGGACAAAAGCATTAAATGCTTCGTTAGGTGTCATGTGGAGAGGCAGCCCCGACAAGGTTTCTGCACCGCTCGCCCAGCTACCTCGTATTGTTTTGACACGCCTCCTGGACGGGTATCATTAAAGGCAAATCTTCTCCCTGCATGCTGACACGTGCCCGACAAATCTCACCAACCAGCCCGCGTGGTCGACACCTCACTGATTAGCGACTAGCCGCCCGGTGAGGTGGAGCGTTGACGAGCTGACGAAAGCTTGCCGACACGGAGCTTGCCGGGTTTTCACCTTCCCGGTTCGACCTTGCCGGCAAGGAATGTCTTCACCCTGAGTACTTAGTTGAGTGCTTGTTGATGCTTCGTCTTGAGCTTCTCTCCAGTAGCTTCCGCAACTGGGCCCTGAATCTTGGTCTTGGTGGTTCCCGGCAAGCCTTGGCCAGCAAGGAGGCTGCTACCGTCTGTGCATAAGTCAGGGTATAAAATACCCATGTTTTATACACCGATAGGAGCCCCCGGGCCTGGGCCATACGCGCGTTTGAAGCATCGTTGGGCTAGGCCCAAACAATGCACAGTCACGCGGCGGGAAAATTGCCGCTATAATATTTGGTCATGATGGTTATCCTGACACACGTCCAATCCACGCATTAAATGCGGGTCGTGGGAACTTGGACTATTGCGGTTATTTCGCGGTAGTGCGCCTATAAAAAGCGCTGCTGGGGTAAACAGTGAATAGCCAGCCCCCTCGCGTCTTCCCCATAAAAAGGAAACCATGAGGAGGCGCTGCTCATTCGCCCCTGCCTTCCTCTGCTTCATCTTCTTCCTTTCGCCAGAGCTCCTTTTTCGCCGCCGCCGCCATCAATTCGCACCTCACCTTGACCTTCTTCTTCCTCCCGAGTCCCGATGGCGCCTAAAAGAGCCGATGCGGCGGGGAAGAAGCCCACCAAGTCGCTCGACCCCAAGGCGGAGGAGAAGAAGAAGGCGTTGGAAGTGCTGGTGAAGCGCGGAGGGAAAATGCAATCTTCTCGCCGTCTTCCTTGGACGGCAACGAGTTGATCAAGAGGTACACGTACATGTGGGGAAGGGATACCAAGGATCACAAGGCCCTAGTGGTGCTTCCTGAAGGCGACAAGGATCCAGCAGATTCGTATCCGTTCTTCTGCGCTTACTTTTACTGCGGTCTGGTTCCTCCATTCTCAGATTTCTTTAGCGCCATGATGTTCAGTTTTGGGTTCAGACTGCTGGATTTTACTCCAAATGCGATGACTTGCATGGCAGTCTTTGCTCATCTATGCGAGAACTTTGTTGGAGTTGTCCCCAACGTCGATCTGTTCCGCCACTTCTTCGTCCCCCGGATCGAAGACAAATCACTCTCCGACAGCGTGACATGGATTCCCAGGATGAAATCCAAGGGCCAGTATCTTGCCGGGCAGCTCCATCTCAAGTGGGACAAGTGGAGGGCAGAATGGTGCGGGATCCAAGAAAAGGATTTCCCTCAGTTCTATATACCGCGTACGACGAGAGTTCTACGCGGCAAGAATTGGAGCAATCTTGGCGCCACTGATGCGAAACTTCGCCCGGCACTGAACATAATCGCCCGCCTCAAGGCCGCCAAGTTGACCATAGAAATGGTTGGCACTGATTTCCTCCGGCGACGCATCGCACCGCTGGAGAAGAGAGAAAGGTTCACATGGGAATACCAGAACACCGCTGATATTATGCGACTGTATCCTGGGACCGGCAACAATTTGACAATCATGGAGCATGCCTGCCTCTGCGAACAGTTGTTCTGGAAAACTGGTGTATTCCATTTGCCAGATGGAATTATCCCGCAGCACATCAACTCCGCCAAGGATTCCATCTTGTCGATGATGCCGGACTGTGATGCTCACGGAGTCAAAGCGGACTGGCCAATGCCCACCTTGGTGAACGAGATGGATTGGGCCTCCAACCTGACGGAGAAAGCTTCCCGGAGGGAAACGGATCTCATTCGGGCCACCAAGGATGAAGAACTGGCGTACATCGCCAGCAAGGCCGCAGAGATCGCGAGGAACAACGCAGCAGGTGGTTCTGGAGCCGCGGCAGCTGAGGATGATGACGAAGAGCATCACGAGAAAGAAGCTGCCGAAGAGCAGCAGGAAGAGCCTGCCGGAGACAAGACTGCCAGAGCTGAGGTTGCCGGGACCGAGGTTGCCGGAGAGCCTGAAGAGGAAGAAGGCCCTCGAGCCCCGAAGTAGAAGCGCCGTCTTCGAAGGGCGGTTAGTCAAGAGCCGGTGCGCACCTCTTCGCCAGGGGCTGGTTCTTCGATGCAGAAGTTGACTACAAAGACCAGCCACCAAGAAGAGGTACGCCGGCAATCAACTCGGCGTCCCTAAGCTTAGCTTCCATCCCCCCGGCAAGAGGTTGCTAAGGAAGTTGAATCCATTCAACCGACGGGTTCACCTCCCCCGGCACTTAAGAGGGCCAGAGAATCGCCTCCGCCGGTGATATATGATTTTGACGTCCTTGGCGAGTCTGAGGAGGAGTAAGTAATTTTGCTTATCTCCACCAAGTATTGACTTCATCTGATTGCCATTTTAACTTGATTTCTTCTGTCTTGACAGGGACCCAGAACCACTCGTGCACCGGTCGAAGCGGGCCAATCTGCAACAGCACAAGATCCTGCGGTGAGTGTTGGGCAGGGGGTTGCGACGGCTGAAACCACCGTCGTCAGCCCCCAGCCTAGCCTCCTGCGTGTGGATGTGGTGCAGATCCCTCCTGCTAGCGCCAGCAGCGAAGTTCCTCCTTCTAAGCCCGATAAAGAGGCGAGGGAGGCCCGCCAAGAAGAAGAATGCCAAGAGGCGGATCCCGCTGTGGCTCCCCCGTCAACCATCGTTCCGGAGAGCGCTTCTCCGACAAGGGCCTCCACCGATGAGCCTGCCCGCACGGAGGCTGCCCCGACAAGCTGAGCTATTGATGACCGCGCGCCAGCAACGCAAGTTGCCGGGGAAGGAGACGCCCTTCCTCAGCAAACACCAATGGGTAATCCTCTTGTCTTTAAACTTTCTTCACGGAAAATTTCTTTTTTGTTTTCTTGAACTTGACTTGTGATCTTGAATCTTATTCCGCCCTTGCTCCTGCTCCAATCCACAGCTCCAGCCTCCCCCAAAGAAGGCAAAGTCCTTGTGGAGGTGGCCAATATCGCAAAGGATGCTACTGATGAGGACGCCAAGATCGCCGCTGAAGAAGGTCTTGTGCAAGTTGGCGAGGAGACCAGGGTACTCCCCGAAGAATTCGAGAGGTCCTTTGGCAACACGCTTGACCCCGCCAGGACAGACGCGGATAAGGCGCCAGTCAATACTGACACACCAAACCCAGACAACCAACCAGCAGCGTCAACCTTGCAGATCCCGTCAAGCAGCTTGGCGCTGATCACTTCTCAGCGCGAATCTGGAGCCCCCAGCTCATCTGGCGTCGTGAGGCTAAACTTTGATGAAGAAATAGCCCAGATTCTACTCCCCCTGACCCAGAGAACCGGCGAGGCCACTGATGCAACTGACAGTGCCGAAGATCTTGCTTTTCTGGAAATCATGGCCGTCGGGTTCAAAGGAGTCCAGGAAAGGTACAACCAGAGGTGGAACAGGTTCCAGGAAGAGCACAAGGCTGCGAACCTGGTTGACCAGAAGCTGAAGAAGAAAGCGGATGAGCTGCGTGCATGGTATAATGAGCAGGCCCGCAATCTTGTAAGGCAGGAGGAAAAGCTTAATGCCGCCAAGAATGAAGCGGCAATCCGCAACGGCTAGTTGGCGGAGCGCGAGGCGCTGCTCAACACCAAGGAGAAAGACCTTGCCGCACGAGAGGGAGCCCTTGCCGCCACTCTCCGCGGTAAAGATGAAGAGATTGAGAAACTCCTTGAGCGGAGGACGCAAGAGCTGGAGAAGAATCACAAGGATACTATTGAAACCCAAGCTCGAGATAGCGCCGCCAAGCTCAAGGAGGCTTCCGACAAAGTTGCTGCCGCTGCCGCCGCCAAGACAGAGCTGGAGTCCCAAATGGCCAAGTTGAAGGAAGATCTTGTCGGTAGCGGCAAAGAAGTCAAGAATCTTAAGAACGAAGCGCTGAAGGCAGCCCGCAGTCTAGGTGTCGGGGGGATGACCCCCGGGTAGTCCCAAGACGGCGAGCCGGACAGGGTGCCTGCCCGCCGGGGCCGACTGCTCCGGCTCGCGCCCGCGGCCAGCTGCTCCAACCAGCCGGCTGCCCGAATTCAACTACGGCGTCCCATCGGACACACGCAGACGAGGCGGCTGTACCCTATGGTAGCGCACTATTGGCGAATAGTGGAGCACTGTGCGCCCGTCGCACGTCGTCATCTATAGTGCTTGTTAGGCACCACAGTACGCCTTGTCCCCTGGGCGTCTGATGTTAAAAGACCCCAGGGGGCCTCTTGCATCAGCATGCTGACGGACGCTCGTTCCCGCTTCTCTCAGATTTACCAATGTAACCCTGGGGGGTCGGGCTATGAGACGCCCCAGGGTGCCTCCATGCAGAGGGGCTGCTGCTATTGCTTCTTCTTCCCTGTCACCCACACACACGCACAGGAGAGGCCGAATGGAGAACTAGCTCCTTCTTCCTCGTCCACCCAAATAGCTCCAAGAGCACCATTGTAACCTTTGAGCCTATCATCGCATTCGGCAGGACTAGGGGTGTTACCTCCCCGGAGGGCCCCGAACCTGGGTACGCCTTGTGTTTCCCGCACGCGTGTGCCAACCTCGCTTCCGGAACCCACTGGCGTCCTCACGCAGCCCCCCACTTTTAGCCATCTCATGGCATCTGCCGTGATTTCACCACGACACTAGGGGACTTGCAGACGTAGCTGTCGTCTAAGAATCAAGATCTTGATGCCGCCGTCAAGACAATTAGAGATCTGAAATCTCAACTGGCCACCTTGGTATCAGATTTGGAATCCACCAAGGAGAGGGAGAGAGTCTTGACGGAGAAGCTGGAAAAGGAAGAGGCTTTGAAGAAGGATGCCGAAAACAACTACACCCAACTGCATCATAACCACTCCCTCTGGACCGGCAGACTTATCAATGCCGCTGAGCGCATCTCTTCCCAGATTGCCGTCATGGATATGAAGAGCTGGGGCTTCACTGTCAATGACAAGGAAGCCACTAGCGTCAGACTGACCAAGTTCTTTGAGGGCCTTATTGACACCTTAAAGACGTATCATGAGGACAGGTCTGCTCCATTTGCCGACAAATCCCGGAAGTTTGCGCGCGAAGTCGTATACAGGGTGCTGCTCAAAATTGCTCATCGCAATCCCGTCCTTGACCTCTCCGGGGTCTCCAGGAAGCTGTCGGAGAACACCGACGTGACCGCTGCCGACAAGATTGCCGCTCCCCTTGCCGACAAGGTTCTCCAAATTCCCAGGATCCAGGGTAATCGTCGGGATTGAGCTTGTCGTTATATCCATTGCCGCGCTGTCATGTAAAAGATACATTTGTTCTCGCGTTAGATATGTACTGCTTTTGTGGTGTAATATAACTTGTGCTGCTGAATGAATGCGTGCTGTTCTCCTTGTTTTATTTTGTCTTTGTATGATTGTGCTCCCTACGCTGTTGGGAAACTTGCCGGTGCGCACACTTGCCGCGAGCGCTTCGAGGAACAGGTCCTTAGCAGTCTGCTGGAAGTGCCGCAGCCGGCAAGGTAACTTGCCGGGCCAGAACGCAGTTGCTAAGCTTGCCGAGCGGACTCGAGGCAAACTAGAGCACAGACTGATTGCGACAAGATTCCTCCGCGTGCAGGTTTCTCATACAAACACATAATCGTTCAAGGGAAGTCGCAAATGTAACAAGGAAATTGTTTCAAAGTTTTTCAACTTAGCTTTCCCTTGCACTGTTTTCCTCGCCGTATGAAATGATCACTTGAACGTCATCAAAATGGTACCCCATCATCACTCCCCCCGGGAAACTTGCACGCGAGGGATTCTTCTGTCCTTTTAAGAAAAAGAAAGAAGAGAAAAGAGTGGTTTGGGAACCTTGACGGTTCATTAGCCATTCCATACAAACTAAAGTGTAATTACAACATTACATGCTTCCATATATAAATGAATATGTACGAAGAGTTGCGAAACACTTAGCTTTATTATGCACAGGATCTGCGCCTGGCTTTGTACAAAGGGTTACAAGTCTTGCCGACAAAGCTTGTACAAAAGGGGTTGCCGGGGGGCCCGACAACTGCGCCTTATGGGTAGAACCTGCGAAGATGCTCAATATTCCATGAGTTCTGCACTGGGGTGCAATCTTCGGTCTCCAGACGGACTGCGCCAGGTCTGGTGACTCGTACTACCCGAGAAGGGCCTTCCCACTTCGGCGTCAACTTGTTTGATCTCTGGGCGAACTGAACGCGCCGAAGAACAAGGTCGCCTTCCTCAAGGCATCGGGCATGCACTTTGCGGCTATGATAGCGGCGCAAGGCTTGCTGGTAGCGTGCAGCTCGCACAGCCGCCCGAAGACGATCCTCCTCAAGGAGCGTTGTGTCATCTTGCCGCAGCTGCTCTTGCTCAGCTTCATCGTAAGCGAGCACTCGAGGTGACCCATATATGAGTTCCGTGGGGGGCACCGCTTCTGCACCATAGATTAGGGAGAAGGGTGTTTGGCCGGTAGCTCGATTTGGTATCGTCCTGAGTGACAAAAGAACTGCCGGCAACTTATCAATCCAGCGTCTTCCACATTTGCGCAGCCTGTCAAAGGTTCTTGTCTTGAGGCCACGCAGCACTTCAACGTTCATTCTTTCCGCTTGACCGTTGCTTCTCGGGTGAGCAACAGATGCGAAAAAGATTTTTCCGCCAAGGTCCTGGATATACTGCATGAAGGTACGGCTCGTGAATTGTGTGCCGTTGTCGGTGATGATTCTGTTAGGAACCCCGAAACGGCAAACTAATCCTTTGAAGAACTTGACGGCTGATTGCGCTGTCACCTTCCTCACTAGCTCCACTTCAGGCCACGTTGTGAACTTGTCGATGGCGACGTACAAGAACTCAAAGCCCCCGGTAGCACGGGGGAAGGGGCCCAAGATATCGAGCCCCCAGACCAAAAAGGGCCAGGAGAGAGGGATTGTTTGGAGAGCTTGAGCTGGCTGATGTATGTTCTTTGAATGGAACTGGCATACTTCACACTATGTTACTAGCTCAGTTGCATCCTGGAGGGCAGTGGGCCAATAGAAGCCTTGCCGGAAAGCCTTGCTGGCAAGCACTCTTGAACCTATGTGAGAGCCACATATGCCTCCATGTATTTCCGCCAACAGCTTCAGTCCATCTTCCCGGCAAATACACTTTAATTTCACACTGTTTGGTCTCTTTCTGTATAGCGTGTTATCCACAAACTGATACATACTTGACTGACGGGCTACTTTCTCAGCTTCTTCTTGCTCATCGGGAAGTTCTCCTGTTTGAAGGAAATGAACTATCTGCTGTGCCCATGCCGGAGCCTGCGGCTCGACGACAAGGAATAAAGGCATTTCTTCGGCTGCGGGAGCGCTTGCCCCAGTGGCAAGAACATGAGGTTCCGTGCAAAGCCGCTGCTCACCGACAGCCGTGTTGTTGTCTCCGGCAACCTTTTTGTCGGCGGCTTCTGGGAGTTCTGCCAGAAAATACTTGCCGGTATTCAATTTTCTTCTCTTACCGGCTTGCGTTGATGCAGTGACTGTTGGTTGATTCAAATGGAGCACAAAAGTTCCCAGTTCCACAGGTAGCTTTTGAGTAGCACACTTTGACAGGTAATCAGCAATGCTGTTTTCCGCACGAGGGATGTGCTCTGTTTGCAACCCGTCAAAGTGTTCCTCCAATTTTCTCACTTCTTCCACATACGCTTCCATCAATGGGCTCTGGTAATCTTTGTTCACTTGCTTCACAACAAGCTGCGAGTCACCATGGATGATTAACTTTCTGATTCCAAGGTCCACTGCGATCCTAAGACCGGCAAGGAGTCCTTCGTACTCAGCAGTGTTGTTTGTAGCTTGCTCCCTGGGAAAGTGCATTTGAACCACATACTTGAGGTGCTCCCCGGTGGGTGCGACAAGCAGCACTCCGGCACCGGCGCCTTGCAGCAAAAAGGCACCATCAAAATACATAATCCATTCTTTGGCCGTCTGTTTGCTGGGGAGAGCTGTTTCTTGAATTTCTTCGTCTTGCATTGGTGTCCATTCTGCAATGAACTCTGCCAAGGCTCTGCTATGGATGGTTGAAGTGCTTTCAAACTTAAGTGCAAAGCTTGACAATTCCAACACCCACTCCACTATCCTGCCAGTTACCTCTGGATTTCTCAAAATGCATTGCAACGGAAAGCGAGTGACGACGGTGATCTCCTGTGCTTGGAAGTAATGACGCAGCTTTCTCGAAGCCATAAGAAGGCCGAAAAGCAATTTCTGCACCCCAGAATATCTTGATCTAGCCCCCTGCAGAAGGGAACTAACAAAATACACGGGTCGCTGCACCACCTTCTTCTTCGGCACCACTTGTTGATTAGCCTCATTTGCTTGCGCTGACTTTGCCGGAGAGGATTTCGGTTTGTCACTGGACGGGCTTGCCGTGGCTGCTTCCTCATCATCGACTTCCCTCTGCGCCACTAATGCAGCACTAGCCACTTGATTTGTTGCCGCTACATATAGCAGCAACGGCTCTTGTGGTCTAGGTGCAACTAGTGTTGGCGCGGAGGAGAGGTATCTTTTCAAATCCTGCAGTGCGGCCTCTGCTTCCGGAGTCCATTTCATTGGACCTGCCTTTTTCAAAATCTTGAAAAATGGCAGAGCGCGCTCAGCAGATCTTGAAATGAACCTATTCAAGGCAGCAACACAGCCGGCAAGACACCACACATCCTTGACGCTTTTTGGTGCTTGAATCTGCTCATTTGCTTTGATCTTGTCGGGATTTGCTTCAATTCCACGTTGTGATACAAAGAATCCGAGAAGCTTGCCGGATGGAATGCCAAACACACACTTCTCGGGGTTGAGCTTCAAATTAATCTTGCGCAAGTTTGCAAATGCTTCTTCTAAATCTTGAATGAGGGTTGATTTGTCCTTGGTTTTGACCACTATATCATCCATTATGCTTCCACATTCCTGTGCAGCTGGGGCTCAAAACCAATCTGGACTGCTCTCACGAATGTTGAACTAGCGCTCTTTAACCCGAAAGGCATACGCACGAAGCAGTATGTGCCACATGGAGTAATGAATGCAGTTTTCTCCTCATCCTCCTTGGCCATGAATATCTGATGGTACCCAGAATATGCATCAAGGAAGGAGAGTAAATCATAGCCGGAAGTAGAGTCTACAATTTGATCAATGCGTGGCAAAGGGAAAGGATCCTTTGAACATGCTTTGTTAATATCAGTGCAGTCAATACAAAGTCTCCACTTTTCATTTGCTTTGCGCACCACAACTGGATTTGCCAACCAAGTTGGATGTAGTACACCTCTAACCAAACCTGCTGCTTCAAGTTTCTTGATTTCCTCGGCAATGAACTGTTGCCGCTCCAAAGCTTGCTTCCTGACTTTCTGCTTGACGGGCCGAGCGTGGGGAGAGACAGCAAGGTGGTGCTCAATTACCTCCCTGGGAACACCGGGGATGTCAAGGGTGGCACTGATGGTGAAGGTACCGTCAGTGCCGTCCTCCCTCGCCGGCACCTTTTTGGTTGCTGGTGAAGTGGCTTTGGATTTCTTTCCGGCAGAGAACTCCGGCAAGTCTTCAACATGCGCGCAACACTCCGAAGAGGCGCGCTTCCCGGAATCCTTGCCAGAGGCCTTGCCGGACTTACTTGCTTTCCTTCTTCTTGGCGGGAGCTGGCGCCTTGGCGGCCTCTGCTGCAACCGCATATCTATACATCTTATCGACACAAATAACTGCATCTTTCTTGTCAGAGTTGATGGAAATGACACACATTGGCCCTGGCATCTTCAACGTATTGTAAGCATAGTGAGATGCTGCCATGAATTTTGCCAAGGCTGGGCGGCCAAGAATTCCATTGTACGGCAAGGGGATCTTGACAACGTCAAACACAATCTTTTCTGTTCTGTAGTTCAATTCCCCACCAAACGTCACCGGCAATGTGATCTTTCCCTTGGGCTGGCTTCTTCCCGGGTTTACTCCTTGAAACGTGCCTGTTTTCTCGAGCTCCTCGTCGGGAATCTGCAGCCTCTTGATTACTTCTGGAGAAATCAAGTTTAGGCCGGCCCCACCGTCAACTAACATTTTCGTGACCTGGAGGTTGCGAATTGTTGGCGAAACCAACAACGGCAAACACCCGACCGCGGTTGTGCGATCAGGGTGGTCCTCGGCATCGAAAATGATAGGCGTGTGTGGCCACTTGAGTGGCTTTTCAGAGCCTATTGCCGGTTCTGCCGCATTAACCTCACGTGCCCACTGCTTAAGCTGGCGGTGAGAGGAGTGCAAAGATGCACCTTCGTCAACGCACATGGCCTCAGTTGCCTTCTTGAATTCCTGTTCACTGGACTCTCCGTCATCCTCTTCCTCTTCACTTCCATCATCTTCCTCTTTCTTTTCGCGGCCTCTAGCAGGCTTTTCTTTCTGCTGCTTGGCCTTGCCGCGACGGCCTCCTCGGCCACCACGGCCCTTTTTGCCGGATCCACCGGCACCATCTTGACACTTCTCTTTGTCATGTTTTTCATATTCAGCCTTCTGCTTCTCAACAATGTGCTCGACTTGTCGGCACTCTTGGAGATCATGGCCCTTGGTGCGGTGAATCTTGCAGTTTGGCCCATCAAATTTGTCGGCCTTCTCGTTTGCCGCTGCCTCCTGGCAAGCGGTGCATATAGCAGCCTCCTTGCCGGGGTTCTCAGTTTTAGCTTTCTTGGCGGACTCAGAGCTGCCGGAGCCCTCAACAGCCATAACAGTTTTGCCCTTGCGCTTCCTGTTACGCTTTCGGCCCTTTTTCCTCGGGGTGGCAGCATCATCGTCCTCGGAATCTACCTCGGCACCAGTGTCCTCCCCGGGAAGCCTTCTTCCTTCCTCAGCGCGTGCGCACTTATCCGCCAATGTATAGAGCTCGTTGACGGTTTTGGGCAGCTTGACGTTCATTTTCTCCCGCATCCTCTGATTGCGCACATTCGTGTGAAAGGCGGCAATGACGGCTGCGGGGTGCACATCTGGAATGTTACGGTGTACACGACTGAACCTCTGGATGTACTTGCGCAAAGTTTCACCATCTCGTTGCGGGATTACTTGCAGGTCGCTGGGCTGTCCAGGAGCCTTGTGGCCTCCGGTAAAGGCAACAACAAACTCTTTACAGAGATCTACCCACGAAGAAATAGAGCTCTCCGGCAAGTTCATCAGCCAGGATCTCACGTTGGGCTTCAGCACCAACGGAAAGTAGTTGGCGGGGATTTTCTCATCTCTTCCTCCAGCAGCTTGCACGGCAATCATGTAGATGCCCAGAAACTCTGCCGGGTTCAGCTTGCCGTCGTACTTCTATGGTACTTCTGGCTTGAAGGCTCGGACGGATGGCCATCGGACTTGCCGCAGCTCACGGGTGAAGGCAGGACATCCAACCTCATAAGGCAGATATCCGCCAACCCCTGGCGCAGGCTCATCGACGATGGGGCCGTTGCGTGCTTCGGATTGACGGCGCGCCTCCCGACGCCGTTCGATGGTGGTGCGGGCATCCTCTACCCGCCTATCTCGCAGCACTTGCCGCTGATCTTGCCGCGCCTGCGGATCTGAAGAGGCCATTGACATCCCGTCGGGCTCAAAAGATCGTTAGGCTTGCCACGGTTGTTGGCGTTGCCGCTGTTGAGACTGCTACCGCAGAGGCGATTGCACCGTTAGAGCGGCACCGTCAACGCGGCCACCAGTTGGAGCTACTAGTACGGTTTGTGGACGCCTTAAGGGCTCCGCTTGCTGTGATTTGCTGGCTTCGCCAAACCCAATCAAACTTTGGATGGTGGCTCTCCACTCATCCATCTTCTCTGTTGTCGGAGGGAAGATCAGCAGCATCTGGGCTCGTGCCATCGCCTCTGCTGTTGTGGCTGGCATGGCCGGAAGCGAAGAGCGCGACGTCGCTCTACTCCTGGCAGAGCCAGAAGGAGTGCCATCGTGGTCTCGCTGCCATGGCACATGATCAGCAGCAGGTTGCCGTGGCGGAGGTGGTGCCTGTGGATCCGGGATTTGATTAACAGGGGTCTTGCCATGAGGTCGCCGCCGCCCTGAGTCGTCGATGCCGCTCGGAGTTGCGATGCGCCCATTGTGCGAGGGACGTGGCGTCTGCCCTGAAGCAGCATCTCTGGGCGCCGCTGTGGTGGGATCTTGGCTCACGCCGGCCCGGGCATTGCTGCTCCGGTGGATGCGTTCGTCGGTGCGGCGAGGAGGAGGAGGATGTCCGTCCGCTCCGCCCGCGCCGTCTCGGCTTCGTTCGCCGAAGGATCGAGGAAGTCGACCGCCTCCGGCGCGCTTGTCTCCTGCACCGACCACGGTGGGCATGGCGACCGCGCCACCTGCGCTGGTCGTGCGGACCGCGGTATCCACACCACCCGCATTGGCTGCGCCGCCTGCGGATGCATGCGAAGGGGTCGTCATCGTGATGCCTTTCTTCTTGGGGGCCATCGACGATGAGGAGAATGCTGATGAAGTTGATGAAGCTGACGCGCAATCCACCGATTCAGGTTCGCACACGCGACCCCCTACCTGGCACGCCAAAGATGTCATGGGTACGACCATCTATGGGCCATCTAGCCCCTCTGTGGTTCGGCGGGGGAGATCAACGTGCACAAAGAGCAGAATCAACAGAGAGCACGAGGGATTTACCCAGGTTTGGGCCACCGTGAGGTGTAAAACCCTACTCCTGCTTTGGTGTATTGGATGTGTGATAGCACATGTACAAGGAGTGCTTCTCCTGGCAAGGTGCGGAGAGAGCAGCTACGCATGCAAGACGTGCTAGTGTTTGAAAAAGGATCCGAATCCCTCTAACTGTTGCCCTGGCCCTCCTTTTATAGCTCAAGGGGTTACCACAGTGGCAAAACAGTAATTACAAGTCAACTAGATTGCAAACAGTGCTATCATACCTAACTCTGCCAGTTTAGGACAAAAGCATTAAATGCTCCGTTAGGTGTCATGTGGAGAGGCAGCCCCGGCAAGGTTTCTGCACCGCTCGCCCAGCTACCTCGTATTGTTTTGACACGCCTCCTGGACGGGTGTCATTAAAGGCAAATCTTCTCCTTGCATGCTGACACGTGCCCGACAAATCTCACCAACCAGCCTGCGCGGTCGACACCTCACTGATTAGCGACTAGCCGCCCGGTGAGGTGGAGCGTTGACGAGCTGGCGAAAGCTTGCCGGCACGGAGCTTGCCGGGTCTTCACCTTGCTAGTTCGACCTTGCCGGCAAGGAATGTCTTCACCCTCAGTACTTAGTTGAGTGCTTGTTGATACTTCGTCTTGAGCTTCTCTCCAGTAGCTTCCACAACTGGGCCCTGAATCTTGGTCTTGGTGGTTCCCGGCAAGCCTTGGCCAGCAAGGAGGCTGCTACCGTCTGTGCATAAGTCAGGGTATAAAATACCCATGTTTTATACACCAACACACACCGCCACCGCAAGCCTCTATTCCGAAACGATCTCATCTGGAGGCCTTTTCCGGCACCTTGCCGGTGGGGTAAATCATCACCGGAGGCCATCTTCATCATCCCGGCGGTCTCCATGATGAGGAGGGAGTAGTTCACCCTCGGGGGTGAGGGTATGTACCAGTAGCTATGTGTTTGATCTCTCTCTCTCTCATGTTCTTGATTTGGCACGATCTTGATGTACCACGAGTTTTGTTAATATAGTTGGATCATATGGTGTTCTTCCCTCTTTATCTTGTTGTGATGAATTGAGTCTTTCCCTTTGAGGTTTCATTATTATTGGATTGAATACTTTGGATTTGAGAACACTTGATGTATGTCTTGCATGTGGATACCCCTGGCGACAATGGGGTATTCTATTTAGTCACTTGATGTATGTTTTGGTAATCAACTTGTGGATTCCCGAGGTGACATTGGGGTAATCTAGGCACATAGGTTGATACACGTTTTCATCCTACTTTCTCCGGTAGAAACTTTGGGGTACTCTTTGAAGTTCTTTGTGTTGGATTGAATATTATGAATCTGAAATTGTTTGATGCATATCGAATAATCAACTCACGGATACTTGTGGTGACATTGGAGTATCTAGGTGACATTAGAGTTGATTGATGCGTATCATATGGTGTTATTTTAGTACGAATTCTAGGGCTGTTTGTGACACTTATAGGGATGGCTCAATAGATTGATCGGAAAGGACAACTTTGAGGTGGTTTGCCATCTGCAACAATTTCATCTTATGTTCTCCACTATTGAGAGGAACTTTGGAGTGATTCTTTGTCGCAGGTTGAGGGATTGTTATATGATTCCATTATGTTAGCACTGTTGAGAGATTGCACTAGTGAAAGTATGAACCCTAGGCCTTGTTTCCAAGCATTGCAATACCGTTTGTGCTCACTTTTGTTACTAGCTACCTTGTTGTTTTTTTTATTTCAGATTACAAAAACCTATATCTATTATCCATACTACACTTGTATCACCATCTCTTCGCCGAATTAGTGCACCTATACAATTTACCATTGTATTGGGTGTGTTGGGGACACAAGAGATTGTTTTTATTTGATTGCAGGGTTGTTTGAGAGAGACCATCTTCATCCTACACCTCCCACGGATTGATAAACCTTAGGTCATCCACTTGAGGGAAATTTGTTGTTGTCCTACAAAACTCTGCGCTTGGAGGCCCAACCGAGTCTATAAGAATAAAGTTGTGTAGTAGACATCAGTGTCCAGTGCCAAAAATTCTCATTTATTCTATAAAAAATCATGTTAAAATTTTACGATATTCTAAGCACTTTTATTTTGGGTCATTTTTTATTGCACGGATAATTCAGAAAATAGGATAAACATGGCATTTTACTTTATTAAACTAAAAATAACAATAAGTAAACTAGGATTACAGAAGGTTGTGCTTACGGAATTCATCAACCATATGCCCCTAAAAAAGAATCCATTAATAAGGTTGATCAAGTCTTATTAACAAACTATTTCCGAGTGACATAAAACCGAAGAATTTTTGTATAGCACTATGTTACCTCAACTGGGATATGCATTGTCCCAACAATAAGAGTTTGATATTTATTTTTGGGAACCGGGAGAGGAAACTCGAAACCTCTAATAGTGATTGTCATAATTTTCTCACTGGAATTGATAGTATTCACTTCGTTTTGTTTCTTCGAAAAATATACCGTATGCTCATTGCCATTAACATGAAAAGTGACCTTGCTTTTGTTGCAATCAATAACAGCCCCTACAGTATTCAAAAAAGATCTTCCAAGGATAACCGACATGTTGTCGTCCTCGGGCATATCAAGAATAACAAAGTCCGTTAAGATAGTAATGTGAGCAACCACCACAGGAACGTCCTTGATACGTCTCCATCGTATCTATAATTTTTGATTGTTTCATGCCAATATTTTACAACTTTCACATACTTTTGGCAGCAATTTATATGATTTTCTTGGACTAACATATTGATCCAGTGCCGAGTGCCAGTTCCTGTTTGTTGCATGTTTTTTGTTTCGTAGAAAATCCATATCAAACGAAGTCCAACCGCATTAAATTTTTACGGAGATTGTTTTTGGAATATATGTGATTTTTGGGAAAAGAATCAACGCAAGACGGTGCCCGAGGGCCCCACAAGGCAACAGGGTGCGCCCTGATGCCTTGTGACCACCTCGTAGGTCGGTTGGAGCCCTTTTTTCGCCGCAAGAAAGATAATTTCCGGAGAAAAATCCCCTCAAAATTTCAGCCCAATCGGTGTTACGGATATCCGGGAATATAAGAAACGGTGAAGGGCTCCGAAAACAGAAGCGAAACAGAAGAGAAACAGAGAGAGAGATCCAATCTTAGAGGGGCTCCTGCCCTTCGGGAGCCATGGAGGCCAAGGACCAGAGGGGAAACCCTCCCCCCATCTAGGGGGGAGGCCAAGGAAGAAGAAGGAGGAGGAGGGCTCTCTCCCCCTCTCTCCCGGCGGCGTCGAACGCCCGCCGGGGGAATCATCGTGATGACGATCTACACCAACAACTTCGCCGCCTTCATCACCAACTCTCTCCTCCTCTATGCAGCAGTGTAACCTCTCTATTCCCATTGTAATCTCTACTTAAACATGGTGCTTTATGCTATATATTATTACCCAATGATGTGGGGCCATCCTATGATGTTTGAGTAGATTCTTTTTGTCCTACGGGTTAATTGTGGTATGGTGTGATTGATATGAGTTGTATGTTAATATGGTGCTATCCTATGGTGCCCTCCATGTTGCACAAGCGTGTGGGATTACCGCTGTAGGGTTTTGCAATACGTTCATGATTCGCTTATAGTGGGTTGCGAGAGTGACAAAAGCTTAAACCCGAGTAAGGGGGTTGTTGCGTATGGGAGTAAAGGGGACTTGTTACTTAATGCTATGGTTAGGTTTTACCTTAATGATCTTTAGTAGTTGCGGATGCTTGCTAGAGTTCCAATCATAAGAACATGTGATCCAAGTACAGAAAGTATGTGTTGACGCTCAAAAGTCGCAAAGTCATAAAAAGTAGCTTAAGCTATGTCAATATTAATTCAAAACTATGATTGGAAGTCACCTTAGGATGACTCTCTTTGAGAAGATCAAGATGGACACGAAGATGGTCCAAGACGGAGCTCGGATGCAAAAGTTATGACGATTTCAGAGATGCTTGTGTTGACATCAGATTAAAGAATGGCAAAAAACTCAATTAAGATGGCTTCGGATGGAAAAAGTTTCAACATGAAAGTTGTGCGTCTCGTCGAAACGGTTGATTTTGATATAAAAATTGTCTCAATCGGAGTTCGTATGCAAAATTTAGAGCCAAAAACAGTGTGCTGCAGAAGTCTGCCCCGGAAGTTCCGGGCAAAACTTCCGGGCTAAACAGAAACTTTGCACGCGGGGCGCCCCGAAAACTGGAGTTTCAACATTATTTGCAGATTCGCGGGCCCGAATTCAACCTCAAGATGGCCTCGGATGAGAAAGTGATCAACTAACGAGTTTTTCTACGTTTCAAGATCTTCAAGTTTGCTTTTCGGACCTTCGCGATCCGAAGCCATATGCGACCTGCAGGAGCAGTGCAAGAGGGCTACTTGATGTAATTTTAGCCCGGAAGTTCTGGGCCGACCGAAAGTCCCGGCCCCCCTAGTCCGAGTTTGGTTAACTTTTGATATTTTGGACGGGATTTGAGTCCTTTTCTTGTACGAAAAGTCCAGCCGCCTCATATATATGTAAGAGGTGACGGCCGATTGAACAACACACAATCGAACAAATCAATCTACTACTTTTTCGTGTTCATCTACTTTTTATCCCTCTCCCTTGTATCTTCTTCTAGTTCTTCGTTCGTTCTTCGTGTTGAAGGGCAGCGATCCTCGAGGCTCTAGGGGCAGGCGAACCGACCTAGGGCAGCCCATAGCCGCCGCGCGTCCAGACGGGGTCCCTCCCGGACGCATGGGGTTTCGGGTGCTCAAAAGCGCCCGCCGGATTGCTTGCGTACCGCGCTTCCAGATGGGTCTCCTTCGACATGACCTGCGGTGCATCACCCTCGGCGTTGGAGGTACACGGTGACGTGTTCGTGTGCGAACACACTTTTTTGGCGACTCCGCTGGGGACGAAGCTTTGAATGGTCTCCGGCCCGTTCTTGCTACGAAGAGATCGTCATCTAGGGTTTGCAATCTACAAAGGTAATATGAATACCCAATTCAGTTATGTAGATGCAAATAATGCATATGTTGTTTCTATATCGTTTAATGAGCATAATGTATCGGCTAGCCTTAGTTTTATCAATCATGCATCTAATTATGTGCAATAGCCGATTCAGAATAATCTCCATGGTTCAACTTCATATAATTTTAGCAACATGCAACATATGTATCCCAACTCTCATGCATCGGCAACCCCACAAATCTATATGCCGATGAACAACATGATGAGTTCAGTTAATCAAGTTGAAACACCACACGTAGGAACTTCCAATAGTATGCAACAAAGTGTTTCACCTTTTTACTCATCGGCAACTCACTTGCAACATGTTAATCCAAGCATGCCGGTAGATAGGGGAATTGGCCATGCTACTACTAGTTATTCGGCCAATTACCCTCAGCCATCATATGCTACGCCTCATGCTATTAATTTTTTGGCACCATATGCAACATTAGGTATTCATAATTCGGCTTTGCACCTTCATGCCCATGGCCGAATTAATGAAAAATCTACTGAAGCACATGTGTCTTCACCTAGTACCGTAGCATACAATGTTGTCCCTACACAATTACAGAATTTCGGTGACATCTCGTTACCGAAAGAGTCTAAATGTGTCGGGGGGCAATTCTATCCAGATTGGGTTATTAAGAAAAACCTTACGTCTTTTTGGGACGAATGCAATGTTGTTATACATGAACTAATAAAAGAGGGAAAGCATGTTAATTTTGCTGCAATACAAGCTAGAGTATGTCAAAAAGAGAAAGCATTGCGAGTGGATAGAATTATCAAAAAGAGTGGTGATTCGGATAACAAAGTTATTTCGGTTATTGAAAAGGCCGAATCAAACATTACATGTACCGAATCAACTACAGAAGAAGTCTTGCCAATTATAGGAACCAATGAAAAGAATAATGATTCGAATAACAAATGTAATTCAGTTATTGAAAAGGCCGAATCAAATAGTACATGTGCCGAATCAATTCAAGAAAAAGAGGACGACAAGGTCTTGGAGAGTTATCCAAAAGTGGAGCAAGCTATTGTTCATATCACACAACCATCACACTCTCCCAGCATATTTGAAGAGGTATGTCTAGCAAGTAATTTACCTATTTTCCAATTTGGCCGCAACTTTATTGTTGATGCATCTATTAAAAAAATTCTCATAAGAAGTTTTGAAAGACCAATGAAGAAGGGTAATTTATTTGTTAGCAATAAAATCATGGCAAAGCATATCGGTCAACACATTGTGCCATTTATAGAGACCGATAGTGACTTATTATTGCAGCCAAAGCTTTTCCCGTTGCTTTACTTAAAACTTATATTTAAGTGGGTAGCTTTGCTTGTTTCATACTTGGCTTACACATGGTCTCAATTGAGACATGTATGTTCTAACTATTTTGATTTCAGAAATTTAAAGCCAAGGTTATATTCTATTGAGAAAACCGATGATAGTATAATTTCTTTTTCGAAGACATCGGAGATAGAGTGCAAAACACAATGCATAGCCGAATGGGGAGATGTCGAATTTGAACCATTCGTTTGCTTAACTCCAAAGCCGTTCTCACAGCAAGATCGGCTAGAAAATAAAAGGTTTACCTTCAATTCAAGCATGTGTGATCAAATATTTGATTTGTTGCTGAAAAATAATTACATTAGAATTCTTGATCACCATGTCAAGCCATCAATCCAAGGACGAATGTATTGTAGGTTGCATAATTCGTTCAAACATAATTTTGAGGATTGCAATATGTTTCGTCAAATAGTCAAATCGGCCATTGAAAAAGGACGATTGCGATTTTTTGGAACACCAAAGGATGACCAATCTATTCCGATTGGTCCTAATGGCAAAAAGTTTTTGCATCGGCTCCTTCAAGTTGATTCATTGAATGATGAGAAGGTAAAAACTGTAGATGATGAGATCAAGCTTTCAAGTGAAGAAATTGTTCATGAACACAATGAAAATATTTTTGAAGGCATGAATTCCATCAAGGTTGCACTGAAGACGCCAAGTACTGGGGGGCAACAAGAGGATCCAAAGATTGATGCAAGCGAAACCAAAGGAGATGAAGGCCGCAATAAGCACAAATGCAAGAAATCCAAAGTCACTTTTGCACAATTATTAGATAAATATCAAAATAAGGGTGAAGAGAAAAGTGCTTATCGGCCAAGTAATTTAAAAGCATCAAGATCACCCCCAGGCGCAAATCTGATGATCGGTATTGGCAAAGTGAGACTTTCAATGCAACATATTCATATCCTCATTTTGGGCCGCCAATGCCAATGTCATGGATGCCTTCCTATGCTCTCATAAATCCATATGCATCATGGAACAGGTATGATATAAGGGCAGATTCTCTATCTTATTTTAGACCAACTCACCAACATTATGTAGCTCCAAGAAGATCAACATTTGATGAACAATCATGTGTCAAAGACCGTTTCAATCATAAGGAATCGGTCCAGAGCTCAAGGAACAAGAAAAAGTTGGTCAAGCAAGTTTACCGCGTTAAAAAGGATGGTCGTAAGAGTGCTACTTCAGATTTGATCTCAAGTGAAAAAGAGCCAAGTAAAGTGTTGACATTGGCTACTAAAGGCAATGAGGCAAGTCAATCAAGTGCCAAATCTGAAGAGAAGAACTTGAGAGTGCACAAGGTAAAACAAGAATTGCCATTGCTTCAAACAAAATCACAGCCGGGGTGCCCACTCAGCTTATCATATTGGCAAAAGATGAAATTGCAAAAACTAAGTGCACAAGAACTTGAAAAGAGGAACATGGCATGGGTTCCCAAAGAAAGTAGTGCAAACAAGAATTATGTGCAAGCTTCCATTGCGATAACTGCGGTAAAGGTGAAGAAGGAGAAGAGTGAATGCTATGAACGACCAAGCCAAAGGTTTGCATATCAAAATCTCCGGTCCACACATTATTCATATTCTTCAGCTATGCCATTGATGCCGATGCCATGGAATTCATCCTCAGATATGATTGGTTACCCTCTGTGGACTTATTTCGATCCATGGATGCAATATAACTTGTTACATCATGCAAGGGTTTTACCATATCATCATACATTCGATTAGCTGTATTTTGTTGCTAATCAAAGTGGCCGATATATAATTATCGCCCTAAGCAGAGACATGGCCGATATATACTTATCACCCTAAGAACATGCAAAGTGGCCGATGGAGTGTTGACATCGGCCTTATAACAAACTCCTTGCAAGTTATTTTTCGGCGCGCAAGCTTTGCCGAAAAACAGGGGGGCATGTGTTGACGCTCAAAAGTGGCAAAGTCATAAAAAGTAGCTTAAGCTATGTCAATATTAATTCAAAATTATGATTGGAAGTCACCTTCGGATGGCTCTCTTCGAGAAGATCAAGATGGACACGAAGATGGTCCAAGACGGAGCTCGGATGCAAAAGTTATGACGATTTCAGAGATGCTTGTGTTGACATCAGATTAAAGAATGGCCAAAACCTCAATTAAGATGGCTTCGGATAGAAAAAGTTTCAACATGAAAGTTGTGCGTCTCGTCGAAATGGTTGATTTTGATATAAAAGTCGTCTCAATCGGAGTTCGTATGCAAAAGTTAGAGCCAAAACAGTGTGCTGCAGAAGTCTGCCCCGGAAGTTCCGGGCAAAACTTCCGGGCTAAACAGAAACTTTGCACGCGGGGCGCCCCGAAAACTGGAGTTTCAACATTATTTGCAGATTCGCGGGCCCGAATTCAACCTCAATATGGCCTCAGATGAGAAAGTGATCAACTAACGAGTTTTTCTACGTTTCAAGATCTACAACTTTGCTTTTCGGACCTTCGCGATCCGAAGCCATATGCGACCTGCAGGAGCAGTGCAAGAGGGCTACTTGATGTAATTTTAGCCCGGAAGGATGAATGCTATGATCCCTTCGTGCTTACTGATGGATGAATGCTATGATAATTGCTATGATCCCTTGGATTCGTTTGAAATATCCCTTTTTGATGAAATTGATGCTTGCTATGCTTGTGGCCATGATGCCAATATGAATGATTCTTATGGAGATGAACTTGCAATAGTTCCTTATGTTAAGAATGAAATTGTTGCTATTTCACCCACACATGATAGTCCTAGTATCTTTTTGAATTCTCCCAACTACACTATATCGGAGAAGCTTGTACTTATTAAGGATTATATTGATGGGTTGTGTTTTACCATTACACATGATGATTTTGATGAATATAATATGACTGTGCTTGCTGATCCTACTTGCAATTATTATGAGAGAGGAACTACATCTCCGCCTCTCTATGTTTCTAACACGATAAAATTGCAAGAAACTGTTTATACTATGCATTGGCCTCTACTTTGTGTGCATGAATTGTTCTTTTATGACATGCCGATGCATAGGAAGCGAGTTAGACTCCGTTATTATGTGATATATGTTGCTTTGTGCTCACTGATACGTCTCCAACGTATCTATAATTTATGAAGTATTCATGCTATATTTACATCAATTATGTATGGTTTTGGTGCACTTTTATATTATTTTTATGGACTAACTTATGAATCTAGTGCCCAGTGCTAGCTCCTGTTTTCTACATGTTTTTTCACAAAAAATCCATATCTAGGAAGGTCCAAACATGATGAAAACTTACGATGATTTTTTATGGAATATATGTGATTTTTAGGAACAAGAATCAAGACAAGATGATGCTCGAGGGGCCCACAAGCTTAAGTGGCGCGCCCTACCCCCCTAGGCGCGCCCCTTGAGCTTGTGGCCACCTCGTAGGTCGGTCGATGCCCTTCTTTCTCCACAAGAAAGATAATTTCCGGATAAAAATACCCTCAAAATTTCAGCCCAATCGGAGTTATGGATCTCTGGGAATATAAGAAACGGTGAAGGGACAGAAAACAGACGTGAACCAGAGAAGAAAACAAAGAGAGAGAGATCCAATCTCGGAGGGGCTCTCGCCCCTCCGAGCGCCATGGAGGCCATGGACCAGAGGGTAAAACTTCTCCCCATCTAGGGGGAAGCCATGGAGGAGGAAGCCCGAGGGGGAGACTCTCTCCCCCTCTCTCTCGGTGGCGCCAGAGTGCCGCCGGGGGAACCATCGCCGTGGTGATCTTCATCAACATCACCGTCTTCATCACCTCCCTCATCTCTTTTCAGCGGTCCACTCTCCCACAACCCGCTGTAATCCCCTACTTGAACATGGTGCTTTATGCCAGTTATTATTATTCAATGATGTGTTGCCATCCTATGATGTTTTGAGTAGATCTCTCTTGTCCTATGGGTTGATTGATGATCTTGATTGGTTTGAGTTGTATGTTTTATTTTGGTGTTGTCCTATAGTGCCTTCCGTGCCGCGCACACATGGGGATTCTCGCTGTAGGGTGTTGCAATACGTTCATGATTCGCTTATAGTGGGTTGCGAGAGTGACAGAAGCTTAAACCCGAGTAAGGGGGTTGTTGCGTATGGGAGTAAAGGGGGGTTGTTACTTAATGCTATGGTTGGGTTTACCTTAATGATTTCTAGTAGTTGTGGATGCTTGCTAGAGGTCCAATCATAAGTTCATATGATCCAAGTATGGAAAGTATGTTGGCTCATGCCTATCCCTCATATGAAAGTGCAATAATGATTACCGATCCTGTTATCAATTTCTTAGGACAATTCCGCACACCATACCATCATTATTCCACACTCGCTATTTGTAATATATTATAATATATTCTAACTTTATTTAGACAACACCTATTATTATGTTTTAGTTCTCCGATATTAGTGGCAGATAGGACTTGAGAGAATATTGATCTTACCTTTAGCTCCTTGTGGGTTTGACACTCCATACTTACCACTTCCATCTTTGGAAAGTGCTACGATAATCCTTGCACTTGGGGATTATCAAGCTCTTTTTTGGCGCCGTTGCCGGGGAGCAATAGCGTGGGGTTAATATTTTCATGTATGCTTGTTTGCTTTTATCACTAAGTAGATTTGTTTTCCTTTTGTTTTTGTTTACTTGTTTTCTTTCTTTAGTTGTGGGTGAAACAAACAAAAAAATTAAAAAAAATGCAAAATACAAAAAAATTACTTGCCTTGCATGCCTAGCTTAATGGCTTTAAAGAAAGCGCTGCCTGGGAGACAACCCGGTAGTTTTAGGGAGTATTTAACTTTTTCAAAAAGAGAAGCATTTGGAAAGTTTTGCATTGAAGAAGTGAGGGTCGACATTGAACACTTGTGTTCATGCTCATGGAAACAATGTAAAAAAAATCATGTTAGTTTCTCATAAAAATAATTATCCCCTTATATACCACTGTACCATAAAAATAATGTGCCAAGATTTGTCTTTAGGATGTTTAAATTGCTTGGTTGGTATGTGCTGTGCAAAAACAGAAACTTTTTCTTTAGTGTTTGAATTTACATATTTCACTGGAACATGAAAAAATTCTGAAATGTTTACACAGTACTCTCATACAAATTTTTTATTTTGTCTTAATTTTTCAGAATTTTTAGAGTTACATAAGTATACATTTAGATTTAATTGCTATAGACTGTTTTGTTTTGACAGATTGCTGTTATAGTTTTGTTATCCGCTTGTTCTAGACTTTTCATGGCTTATATTGGTGGATATAATTTGTGGAAATGATAGTATACAGTAGCTAATGTTTGAAAATTATTATGCTACTTGTCTTGACAGTACATGATTGCGTGATTTATATTTATGTGTACTAACCTATCTCATGAGTTCTATTAAGTTTTGTGTGAATGAAGTTTTCAAGTTTTGGGTGAGATGGCGATATGAGGAGAATAAGGAGAAGCAAGAGCCTAAGCTTGGGGATGCCCAAGGCACCCTGAATAAATATCTAAGGAAGACTCAAGCAACTAAGCTTGGGGATGCCCCGGATGGTGTCGGGCGTACGGCCATCTATGGGGCCATCTAGCCCCTTTGCAGTTCGGCTAGGGAGATCGACGAGCACAAAGAGCAGAATCAACAAAAGGGCGCAAGGGATTTACCCAGGTTCGGGCCACTGATACGTCTCCAACGTATCCATAATTTATGAAGTATTCATGCCATGTTTATAACAATTCTATATGGTTTTGGTATGATTTTATTAGAATTAACCCGGACTGATGCTGTTTTCAGCAGAACTACCGTGGTGTTTTTTTTGTGCAGAAATAAAAATTCTCCAAATGCAGCGAAACTTTTTGAAGATTTTTGTTGGAACAAAAGAGAACCGGGAAGCTTCGTGGGAGGACCAGAAGAGCCACGAGGTGCCCACGAGGCACCAGGGTGCGCCAGGGGGGTATGGCGCCGTGGTGCCTCGTGGGCCCATCTTAGCCCATCTTCGTGTGATTCCAATGGCAAAAAATCCTATAAATAGAGAAACCCCCAGAAATAACCCTAGATTTTGGACTCCGCCGCCGCAAGCCTCTATACCTTCGAAATACCATCTGGAGCCCTGTTCCGGCACCCTGTCGGAGGGGGAAATCATCACCGGAGGCCATCTTCATCATCCCGCGGTCTCCATGACGAGGAGGGAGTAGTTCACCCTCGGGGCTGAGAGTATGTACTAGTAGCTATGTGTTTGATCTCTCTCTCTTTCGTGTTCTTGATTTGGCACAATCTTGATGTACCGTGAGCTTTGTTAATATAGTTGGATCATATGGTGTTTCTCCTTCCCTATCTTGTTGTGATGAATTGAGTTTTTACCTTTGAGGTTTCACTATTATCGGATTGAATAATTTTATGGATTTGAGAACACTTGATGTATGTCTTGCATATGAATACCCGTGGTGACAATGGGGTATTATATTGATTCACTTGATGTATGTTTTGGCACTCAACTCACGGATTCCCGAGGTGACATTGGGGTAATCTATGCATAGGGGTTGATGCATGTTTTCGTCCTACTTTCTCTGGTAGAAATCTTGGGGCACTCTTTGAAGTTCTTTGTGTTGGATTAAATATTATGAATCTGAAGTTGTTTGATGCATATCGAATAATCAACTCATAGATACTTGTGGTGACACTGGAGTATCTAGGTGACATTAGAGTTGGTTGATGCGTATCATATGGTGTTATTTTAGTACGAACTCTAGGGCTGTTCGTGACACTTATAGGGATGGCTAAATAGATTGATCGGAAAAGATAACTTTGAGGTGGTTTCATACCCTACAACAATTTCATCTTATGTTCTCCGCTTGATAAGAACTTTGGAGTGATTCTTTGTCGCACGTTGAGGGATTGTTATATGATCCAATTATGTTAGCATTGTTGAGAGATTGCACTAGTGAAAGTATGAGACCTAGGCCTTGTTTTCAAGCATTGCAATACCATTTGTGCTCACTTTTGTTACTTGCTACCTTGCTGTTTTTTTATTTTCAGATTATAAAAACTTATATCTACTATCCATACTACACTTGTATCACCATCTCTTCGCCGAACTAGTGCACCTATACAATTTACCATTGTATTGGGTGTGTTGAGGTCACAAGAGATTTCTTGTATTTGATTGCAGGGTTGTTTGAGAGAGACCATCTTCATCCTACGCCTCCCACGGATTGATAAACCTTAGGTCATCCACTTGAGGGAAAATTGCTACTGTCCTACAAAACTCTGCGCTTGGAGGCCCAACACGAGTCTACAAGAATAAGTTGTGTAGTAGACATCAAGCTCTTTTCTGGCACCATTGCCGGGGAGGTGAGTGCTTGAAGGTATATCTTTAGATCTTGCAATCGAATCTTTTAGTTTCTTATTTTATCACTAGTTTGGTTTATAAAAGGAAACTACAAAAAAATGGAATTGAGGTTGCCTCATATTATTCATCTTTATAATGTCTTTCTTGAAAATGATGGATCGGAAAATTGTGCTCAATTGTTAGAAGAAGAATTCAATAAAATGTTTGGCATAAATGATAATCATGATTGCAATGTTGTTAGTATGAATTCTTTGAATATTCATGATGCTAATGATATGCAAAGCTACAAGCTTGGGGATGCTATGTTTGATGAATATGATATTTTTAGTCCCCCAAGTTTTGATGAGCAAATTTATTATGATGATAACATGCCTCCTATTTATGTTGATTATATTGATGAAAGTGGGTTTGGAAGAGTGTCGACTCTAGGTAATGATCCCACTATTTTGGAGGGTGTTCAATCTTTTTACAATATTGATAAAAGTGGATTTGGAGAGGTCATGACTTTATTTAGTGATGAATCCACTATTTTGGAAGAGGTTTCAGTTGATTATGACAACAAAGTTGCTATCTATGATGATTATTGTGATGACATGTATGCTATAAAGAATAATGATAACCATGAAACTTGTCATCATGATTTTAATTTTCAATTGGATTATGCCAATCAAGTATCACATGATAGTTATTTCATTGAGTTTGCTCCCACTATTATGAATGAGAAGAAAATTGCTTATGTGGAGAGTAATAAAAATCCTATGCTTGTAGGTCATGAAAAGAATGCTTTATGTGATAGCTATATTGATGAATTCATTCATGATGCTACTAAAAATTGTTATGAGAGAGGATCATATGCTTGTAGGTGTTGCAATAATATCAAATTTCCTCTCTATGTGTTGAAAGTTTTGAAGTTATGCTTGTTTTGCCTTCCTATGCTAGTTGATTCTTGCTCCCATAAACTATTTGCTCACAAAATCCCTATGCATAGGAAGTGGGTTAGGCTTAAATGTGTGTTAGGACCAAGAGTATATCGACTAGAGGGGGGTGAATGGGAGATTCAAAAATTCTTGCGAATGTTTTGAATCGATCCCAAACACAGCAGCGGAAATAAGGTTCGGTAGAAATATACTTAATCAAGCATGCTATTGAGGAACATATCTATCGATGTAGTAAGCAATAATAGTTCGAGCATAGAATATCATAGGTTTGACAATTATAATGGTAATGCAATATATGAACAGATGCAGTAGCATGAGGGTAAACTAGGTATGAACTGCGAAGGAAATGCAAGGAGGATAGAATGAACCAATGGTGCTCGATGGCGACAGATGAATTTGGTAGACCACTTCGCCCTTCTGCCAAAGGACTACGTCTGGTTGGAGGGGTTGTGATTTAACACAGAAGATAAACTCTCTTCGCCCTATTCTCCTTCAACTAGGAGCTGATCAGACTCCAGTTGATTTCACTCGTGGTAGATACTTGTCGGCGATCTCCAAACCTTCGATAGACTTCTTCGCAAACCACAATGACTCTTGGTTGCTGAAGATCTTGCTCGGTGAAGACAACAACTCTTCAACACTCGAGCCGACACCTATCCGTCTAGAGAGTGCGCAGCTCTCAAGAGTAATAGGTACAAGAACTCTAACTCAGAACTACTGTGATGCTCAACCACTGTCTGAGTTTTGGCTCTTGATTTTCTCTCGTTGGATCTTAAACTCAAATCACTCGAAGAGGGGATGCTCAATCAATCTTCTCAGAAATCTTAAGAGGAGCAGCCAACGGGCAACGTTGGAGCGGGGTGAATATTTATAGCCGCAGCCTTTCCTGATGGGAAAAGACCAAATTGGACATGTGGAGCAGCCAATGGCCGAACGACACGAGTCCAACGGTCGGAAATTGAGCACAACGGTAACATTCCTTGCGGAGCAAGTAATGCTAACTCCTCAGTTCGAAAGATATCTCCTGCAGCACTGAAGAACAACGTCTTCTGCTGGCAGGTAATCATTTGAAGCATAAAGAGATTTCTCTCAGTCTTGCATAGGTTTGGGCTAAGCATCACAAAGGATCTAAGCTCCGAGAACCTATACCCCTCTTAATAGTACGGAGGTCCTATGACTCAAATGAGTGAAAGAAGAACAACGAGATGAATGCTACGTCTTCACTTCGTCTTCGACTTCCATCACTGCAGTCAATTTTCTCCGGACAGAATCACCGAACCAATTGCTTCGCGTCAGCAATAAACTTTGAGGGGTTAACTCCTTCACATCAATCTTCTCGTCTACATGACCTCAATGGATGTAGCTCATTCTTCTCTGCTGTGCAGATATTCTTCGGTGAAGTTCCTCGAACTTGACACCGGAGACAGCATTCTCTTCGGTACTGCATGGACTATTTCTCTCTGTGTGCACTAGCAAACAAATCAGATCATGCTTGTTTCTGTCAACAATCTCCAAAACACAAGAGGGCAAATATTGCACCAACAATCTCCCCCTTTTTGGACGATTGTTGACAAAACAGAACACATCGAAAGATAGATGATAGTAGGAAATGGAATGCGAAGGGTAATGAAAGACGAGAGATAATTATGAAGATAAAACACGCTCCCCCTAAAGGTATGCATCATTCTGATTAGAGTAAGCATAGGAGATAAAACGGAAGGTAGCGAGGTGAATCTTCGTATGAGTGACATTGACAGATGATCTCATTTGTAGTTTCATCCAATGCACTCGACGGTGTCTGAGGTATTTCCTGCCACACACAACCTTTGAAATAGATTTGTTAGATAGTGAGGTTATTTTGAAATGAGTTGTGGCAATGGATAAGCCATGAAGATTTTCTCAGAACACAGTTTGAATCCACACGAGATATAGGTTCCCTGCAAGTTAGATACTCGAAGAAAATCAGAGCAAGGGAATCACAAGTATATTGCTCGGAGTAGATATGCTTCAGACGAGGTTTTCCTGCAACAAGGATGATACGATAGAAATATGCGAGGAAAAATAGCTTATGAGACAGATAGAAAGAATTCTCTTTTGAATCATGAGTAAATTTACTCTGAAGCAACCTTTCTTCTCCTGCATCATTAGAAAGCGAAAGATAATCATAGTAGTATATCTAAGTGGAAGATACATGTAGTTTCAAGGAGTGAGATATCTCTTTTAGAGAAACATGATTTCCAATCCTCCTTGAAATGCTTTCACTTTACCATGCACGATAGATAAGTATCGAGGATAATTATTGCAAGGAAGTAAGCTATCGATAGCACCTGCAAACAGATAACTGGAAGCAAATATTGCAGGGGTTATTAACGGTACATGATGACGCAGTATACCAACACCACAGGCGGTGAAACCAAGTTCCACGAACAAAAGCAAATAGTTCAACGACCAAAACCAAATTGTTCGACTGAAAAGCAAATGGTGAATGGAAACACCCTGCAAATATCCCACTTATCTATCTCTTGATGTTCTTCTCCCCCTTTTTGTCAACAAGTGTCAAAAAGGAAAGAGAATGCATGCGAGGAACTACTCGTCCAAAGAATCCTCAGTACTCGAACTGTTCGGCGAAGCAGAGCGAGCGATGGTCGAGGCCGAAGCAGGAGTTCGAGTCGCAACATGGGCTTCGGGATCAGCTTCGGGAGTAGCAGCGCGAGGTGCATCTGGCTTGAATATAAATGTACCTGTTGTGTCTTCAAGTTCATCATCTGGTTCAACAAACAGCAGATCGGTGGAGGCGGAACGCTGAGGAAGCACTGGGGTTTGCCTTCGAATGCGAGGAACTTCAAACAGCTCCAGATAATCATATTCTTTCTCGATACCCTTGGCAGATAGTTGTTTGCGAGAATAATGCTTGCGCAGAAGGGTCCACGAGCGCTTCTTTTGTACTTTCTCATATAGAAGAGCTTGGCGAGCATAATTGTGAAGCAGATTTATCTCAGCCATCATCTCCAGTTTTACTTTGCGGTCGAGCTTAATGTGACTTTCCAGGGCTTGCTGAGTGCGAAGACAAATCTCGTACAGTGAGAGATTTTCTTCACGAGGAATTTTGACTATTGCCTTCTTGACCTTCGGAGCTTTAGCAGAGGCAGAGGCAGTAGCATCAATAGGTGTCTTCCCTTTGCCGATGTCCTTCACGATCCGGAGAGTGTCCCGGACTGGTGGAATGTAAACTTTCGGGACATGTGGGCAGAAAAACTTTTTCTCAGTAAGCTGCTCAATAGCAAACATGACCCATGGTGCATATGGATTCAAAGCTTGAGGGCTATCAGCCGCATAGGCCAAGTTGCGAATGAAAAGATCCGGAATGTCAAACTGAATGCCATGAGCTGTTGCTTGAAGAGCATTTGCCACGATGCCATGAATGTTTTCTGGCCTGTTTGTTGGCATGAGGGAGTTGCATAGGATATAGAACAATACTTGGTTCTCGTAGGCCAAATTCTTAGGATTTGCCTCGGTACATTCATCACCAACTAGTTTGGGGTCCATAAGCATATGAAGTTCGGCTTCGGATACATCCCAACAGTGCAGTCTGTGTTCGCGAGTTGCATCAAATTCACACCAAGGAAGATTCAACAGTGCTAAGAACTGGTCAGCCGAACATTTGATCTTTTCTTCTTCAGTCATCCATTCGAGGATCCAAGTACTGCTATTTGCAAAGTCCCCTGAGTTATAAAGAGTGGCATAGAACTGAAGAATTACTTCACGATTCCAGCCATGATTGAAACGAAGGAGGCTCTTCAGGAAGACTTGTTCAATCTGCTCGATGGTTTGATGAAAGCAAGGTAAACTTTCGAGCTCTGCGAAATCCAAATCTTGTGCTTGAAGATGCGATTCTTGTAGTACAGAATGCGAGCATAGTACACATCCTGTTCCTTCGTCCAGAATCTTGGTGACAGGGAAGTTGTTTCTCCATCATATGGGCTGGTCCCAAAGAATGCAAGTTTTGAATGATGAAACTGCTCGTTGAAAGCTGGACCATTCGGGCCATCATTGGTAGGAAACAAAGGGTAGGTTTCCAAGGGGTTTCTCAGTTGTTCTTCATCGGCCATAAACCGGGTCCGAATGTCATCAGAAGGAGGCACACCTTCTTCAATAGGATCGAGAGGAGCACGTGGCAACCTCGATTTTTCTTGTACAGATTGCTTCGAAGAACTTGACTGACTATCGTTTTTTCTCGCTGGAACTCCTTCAACAGCTTTCTGGCTTTCGGGCACAAGGGCCTTTTCTTTCTTTGTACTTTCTTCGGTTGGAGGCACAACGACCTCTTTCTCAGACGCTTGAGACACAACTGGTGGTATTAATACTTCTCGAGTCATCGGCTCATCAGATTTCTTTTCCTCCTCTACCAACTTTGGTGCACCGGTAAGAGGAGCAGGATCAACATCCATCCGAGTAAGGGTACCAGATGATGTGACCGGGGTTGTTTTCTCTCTGGAAGCATTTAGCTCCCCCTCAATCTTGTCATTCTCCTCCTTATTTGGTTCGGAGGGCTCTGCTTGCGATGTTCTCGGCGGCTATGGATTTGCCTTCTCAACTTCAATTTCCTCATCAGTCTCATCAACTGGGACTCGCTGCTTAAGCGAAGCATTTTCTTCATCAGTCTTTTCCAGGAAAATATCAACAACATCAAGCTGTTCTTGGACTACCGGAGCTAGAATAATAACCTCCTCGGTGCCAGCTTGCTGCATAGGTTCATCTTCTTGAGGTGGAGATGGTGGAACCTGCTGCAAGGGTGCACTGGAGTTCAGTGGAATAGGATCAGCAGCAACATTCTGAAGGCGGCGGTCTTTGTTTTCTTTCGGTTTGCTGATTCTCACCCTAGCCTTCTGACGTTTTTCTTCTTGAATCCTTCTTTGAGCAAGATCTGCCTTGCGGTCAATCTCCTCGTTCCTTCTGACACACAACTGAGCTACCTCCATGTGCAAACGCGAGTGCCAATCAATTTTCTCATTACGCATGACACTGAGGACCTTGGTGAGTTCAACAATTTCTTTGTTCAGATCTTTTCTTTCGGATTCAGTTTTGGCCTCACTCCTCATTTTCTCGACAGCTTGCTTGTCTTTGACAACTTTATTTAGCTTCTTGGAGATTTTCCTCAGCTCGATGAAATGCTTCATTACCATTTCAGTAACATCATCAGGCAGTCCCAGACCGCTTACATCATCAGATTTTGCATCATATGCAGCACTGTCAATCACATCGATCATGAACTTGAAATCATACTTCTGTTCCTCTGTGGAAGCAGGAACAGTGAGCCTGGTCTTCTTAGCAGATACATCAGCTTTTTCTTCAGACTGCAGCTTTCTCTTCGCTGTAGGGTTTGTCAAAGTTCTCGGAGCTGCAGAACCCGAAGGTTTGTTAGTGAAGGAAATGGGTGCATGCCTTGGTGATCTCCTTGGAGAGGGTAAAACTTTCACTGGAGAGGGGTTCTTGGATGGCGTGTTAAGAATGGCAAGTTGATCATATAGTGGAATTTCATCAGGGGTATCTTCGCCGGAAGACTCATCAGACGAGTTAGAAACTGCCTTCTTGATTCTCTTGGCGACAGTTTTCTTTCGAGGTGCACGAGGGGAAACTGATTTCCTAGACTGGCTTCCCTTGGAAGCATATGCACGATCCTTCTTCTTCTGTACGTCTTGCTGGGTCAGCACGACGTTTTTTGCTTCAACTTGGTTTTTCTTCGCTTCCCTAGCGTCACGCTTGGCTTTGGCCTTCACCCTCTTAGCCACTTCCTCGGGGAAATCAGCGATGGTTTTGAGGGAGTCGGGGTGAGCATTTGAAGGCTGTGGTGGTCTGACTTTTTCATCATCGGCGCCAATGCAGTTTTCCGCAATGCAGTCATTCCACGGTGGTGTGAAAGCAAACAGAATCTGGTACTTCTTGTGAACATTTTCATATCTGTACCATTTTCCTGCCCAGTGGCGGTGAATTCTTTGAAGCCTGTTGTTGCGGTCTGTTGTTGATTCACCCCCTGGTGGAGTTCTGTAACTATCCGGATCAGACATTTCTGCAGTGGTATTCTTTTCTCTGCCGCGACCGCCTTTTTTAGGATTTCCATCAGAGAAGATGGTTAGGGCATCTGTGACCAATTCATCCTCGGGCTGACTGTGAACAGAGGGAATTTCCTCATCAACTTCTTCGGATTCAGACTCTTGTTTCTTCTTCGGAGCCTTGGGTGGCTTCGAAGATTTTCCTCCTCCAGTCATTCTCATTCGTTCAGACCTTGATGGAATCTGAGGCAATTTTTCTTCAGAATTTGACTGCTCTTGTGAACTCTGTGTCATGACGAACCTGTGAAATAGAATAGATAGGAGGGAAAGGGGAAGGGTCATAAGCATGCATAGAAAGTATTTTGAACGAAAATGATTTTGAGGGAGTTCAAAAGGAACTCATGGCAATTCAAAAAGATATCCTCGATAGTTTTTACAAGCTAGCCACAGAAAATTCTAGGCAGGTTGATAGCCATCTAATCTTTCGGATAATTACACATGAACCCTAGGTCGAAAAAACAAGTACGAGGAAGATCTACAAACCGTACAGGTCAAATCCTAGTGATTCCTAAAGATCTACCGCGGTGAAATAAATCAAAGAAAATAGCATCGGTAAGAACTGCCCTAAGAACAGAGATACGGAAAGGAGCAGTTTCAGATCCAAGCGCCCTAACATGGCAACTTAAATCAACTACGGCAATGCGGGAGGAAAGATTACCGCACTGGCGTGATCAGCTGCAACGAGATTCCACCGGAGTAGCACGGCGGAGCTTCTCGCCGGAGTTGCTTCGAGCACGGGCTCAGGTGGAGGTGGAATGAGGGTTTGAGGAACTGAGGAAGATGACGCGGTGAGGGATATTTATAGCTGGAGAGCTGAACCTCCTCTCCGAAATCAATGGCCCAAAGTTGCGGGACGTTCCGCATTCGACGGACACGATTACGATTGTGGAGATCGTGGGCATGTGGCAACCGTTCTCTGCGAGAAACTCGGGAAGAGAGCGGGAGTTCGAAAGGTTTGAAGAAGGGCTAAACGCCAAAAATGGATAAAAGTTCGAAGTTCATTTCTTTCGCGACCAAGGACGTCGGAGAGAGATTTTCTTCAGATCAAATTGCATGCTCACGACGGACAACATAGATTTGGATGAGAAAGAATAGAAGGATAATAGGGTCCGAAACAAAACACTCAGCCAGAAGAGAAGAAACACCAAACTAGGAGCTATGAGTGAGTTGTTCATCAGACGAAACACAAACACGACAACTCAAAGACAAACAACAAACTGAGAACAAATAAACACAAAGAACCAGCACCAACAATATAGATCTCAGGGCTAAGGATAAACGAATAGAATCCCTGAGAGAGAGAGAGAGTTCCTGCAAGACGAGTTAGTTCTTTCTCGCAACCCACACTTGTAAGGGCAGCGCAGACCTCATTTGTCTTGACTGAGCAGGGACGTTCCTTCGTTGATTTCTGTAGTTCGCCTGTGCATTTCGAGAGTAATCATATGAATATGCATTGAAATTGTTCCCAGAGACATGAGCATAATGATTCGAGGAGGTACGCATGTACTCCTTTTGTCGAAAGTTTGACCGATATCCATTCGAGGAAGTTGCAGTGCCAATCTGCGAGTGATTATCATTTCCTCGAAGAGAATTACTTTGCATATTCAGGTTAGCAGTGACAGATAAATTTTCAATGATGCACTTCTTAACCCAGATTTGCTTCTTGGGTGAACCATACCTGCAGTTAGTCCCAACATACCGAGCGAAAACCTTACCATTCTGTTGTTTGACGAATTTGTAGTTTGAGTCATCAGACTCGTCAGAAACAACAGAAATGGGAGTGTCATATCCAGATAGAAGTGCAGGTTCGAGAGTTTTGCTTTTAGCAAGAACCCAACTCGTTCGAGGATATTGCTCGGGAGTCCAGTAGGTTCCATCAACATTGAGTTTCCTTTCGAAACCCAATCCTTCCTTTTGGGGATTTTTGTGCAGTATTGACTTCTTGAGCACATCACAGAGAGTTTGATGCCCTTTGAGGCTCTTTAGCATTCCTGTCTCAAGCAAGTTCTTTAGCCTGCAATTTTCATCAGAGATAGCAACAAATTCCTCAGAAGAGGGGTTAGAAATATCATTCGTAGTGGTTGCAATATTCTCGATGACAGCATTGGATGTTTTAGCATTTAAATCAGCATTGCTACGTTCTAGGCATTTTGAGCAAGGAGGCACAAAAACATCAGGAAGTTTTTTAGATTGCTCGGCGAAGAGAGAAGCTTTTTCCTTCGCAAGCACGTTATAAGACTCTTTCAGTGACTCGAGTTCTTGATTCCTGCTAAGGAGTTCATCTGATAAACTCTCGTAGTCGACTACAAGAGAATCATATCGATTGGAAAGATCATCAATCGTTGAGGAAAAAGCATCATGCTCTTCTGTCAACTCTTGATTCTTCTCCATCTCTTCGACCAGTAATCCTTCGGATTTCCTGAGATTCTTCTCAAGTTTTTCAAGCTCATCTTGTTGAGATTTGGCAATCTTAACCAGTTTAGCATAAGCAATGTATTCAGAAGAATATTCAGTCATAGATTTTCGGTGCTTTGCTGATACCTGATCCTTTGAGGTTTTTGCCAAGAGACAGAGTGTGATTGGTTCATTATCACTTGAAGCATTATCATCAGTGTCTGATTCGAGTGATTTCTCAGATGATTCATAAGCAATGAATGCATTGCCTCTTCCTAGGCTTCTGAGAGGCTCTTCGTCTTCTGATTCGGATTCGGCTATCTCATCTTCAGATTCCATATTCATTTCAGCACATACTCTAGTCAGCTGCGATATTCTCTTCATATTAGATTCAATGGTTGCTTTGGCTTGCACGTCAGTGACTGGTCTCTTCGAAGAGGATGAGAAAGATTCATTTTTCTTCGAGAGCTTAGTGTGACGGTCCATTCGAGTGAATCCAGTGCAGTTAAGAAAAATCCATCTGTTGCTAGGTTTTTCATTTAGTTCCCAGCAAGGACAGTCTGCTATGAAGTGACCGAATTGTTTGCACTTGAAGCACTTTATTTCTTTCGGAGGTAATTTTCTTGAAGATTTAGGCAAGTCAACTTCGTCATCATTTGTGAGACACAGATTTGGTCTTCTGAGATTACTTAGTCTTTCTGTAAGCATTTCTAGTTCTCTTGTGATAGAGTGTTGATTCTCGACATCTTCTTGTTGTGAACTGCCATACTGTGAAAGAATTTCCCCTTCACTTTCCGAAGAAGATTCTTGATGCCCATTTTCAAGTTCCATCTTTTCTTCGTGAATAGACAACATCGTCATGACCTCGACGTAGTGAAGTTCTTCATAGTCTGGTCTTTGCTTGATTTCAGCTACGATTGGATCAAAGGTTGCATCAAGAGCACTCAGCAGCTTGTTGACCACATCTCTATCGGTGATATCTGTTACTCCTCGTTGATGAAGTCTTTCAACAATATTTGTCAACCGATCAGTGAGTTCCATAGCACTTTCCTTACAAAGACTTTTGAAACCAGCAAACATGGCACGAAGCATATCAGTGTGTGCATCTGTTCTGGCAATGAATTCTTCATGAACATTTTTGATGGCATCCCAGAGTTGCTTGGCAGAGTCGAGCTTTCGGAACCGAATACAAATGTCTTTCGAGATACTGTCACAGATAATATCTTTTGCTTGAGCATTCAACCGCATTATAGCTTTGTCATCGGAAGTAGGAGCATCAGGGTGCTGAACGGTGTATCCATTTTCCACAATCTGCCAAAGTTCTATGTTGATGGCTTGAAGTCTGATTTTCATTCGCTCTTTCCAGTAGACATAGTCATTTCCATCGAAGATAGGAAACCTTACAGAGTGTGAGGATCCACCTGCATACGACATACTCAAAACTCCAAGGTTGTTAGACCTTTAATAAACAGAGACAGGGAGTACCCGCTTTGATACCAATTGTTAGGACCGAGAGTACAATGACTCTTGGTTGCTGAAGATCTTGCTCGGTGAAGACAACAACTCTTCAACACTCGAGCCGACACCTATCCGTCTAGAGAGTGCGCAGCTCTCAAGAGTAATAGGTACAAGAACTCTAACTCGGAACTACTGTGATGCTCAACCACTGTCTAAGTTTTGGCTCTTGATTTTCTCTCGGTGGATCTTAAACTCAAATCACTCGGAGAGGGGATGCACAATCAATCTTCTCAAAAATCTTAAGCGGAGCAGCCAACGGGCAACGTTGGAGCGGGGTGGCTATTTATAGCCGCAGCCTTCCCTGATGGGAAAAGACCAAATTGGACATGTGGAGCAGCCAATGGCCGAACGACACGAGTCCAACGGTCGGAAATTGAGCACAACGGTAACATTCCTTGCGGAGCAAGTAATGCTAACTCCTCAGTTCGAAAGATATCTCCTGCAGCACCGAAGAACAACGTCTTCTGCTGGCATGTAACACCCCGATTTTTGGCCCTTTCTTTTTCTTTTGGATTTCTTCGAATTCTTATTTGGAATTTCTTTTTCCGTGGCTATGTGGTCTTGAAACCTGGGAAAATCTTCTCTCCTGCCACTTCCTAGTGGCTTGTCATTCTCAAATCTATCCCAAGGCCATGTCATTTCCATCTTAGCCCAACTCCAATATTTATTTATTGGGAATATTCCTTTTTCTATTAAAGGAATAACCCTGTTTGCCCTAGGTTATGAAGCAACCAATACTTCTGTCTTCCATAAAATTCCCACAAAATTCTCATAAATTCTTTGGATCATATATTCCACAAATATGTCAAAATCCATCCTTGCCTAGTTCAAAAATAATTCTGGAATGTTCATTTCCTATTCTGTCCAGCAGGGCACTTTGTGAAGGAAGTGCTATTTATCTTTTCTTGATTGCCCTGAAAATTTTTGGGCACTCTCTCATATCCAAATAATTGCCACATGCCAAAATTCAACCTCATTTGCCAATGTGAATCTTCCTCGGAAAATTCCCAAAGTTTATGACCAGAGAGAAGCTTTGTGAAGGAAGTACTAGCTAGGCTTATTCAAATGAGTTGAAATTTTGGGAGATCATTCATATGATCAAATAATGACTCTCCACCAAATTTCATATCCACCCAACAATCTATGTGAGCACACCTTCAAATCTTGGTTTCTGGTCACAATTTCAGTTTGTGAAGCAACTATATTTTATATTGCTTCAAAAATTCTGAAATTAATTCAGGACCTAAATATCCCTAAATAATGTAAGAATGCAAAAATTCACATTATTTTTCCAAGCCATTTTCTCTGCAAAATTCCCCAAAGTTTCTGTCCAGTGGGTATCATTGTGAAGGAAGTGCCATTTTGGTTTATCCAAATGGGATGAAATTTTTATGGCACCTTCATATGCTCAAATGATAATCCTAAACTAAATCTAAGCTCAATCCAACACTCCATGTGAGTGCTACTTCCTGATCTAGTTTCTGGACCAGTTTGTGCAGTTGTGAAGCAACTATGTCAAATACTGGTGCAAATCCCTTCAAAATTCACAGGATCATAGTCCTTCCTACCCTAAGACTCTGTGACATATTTTTTATCTCTTATCTCATCTCAGTTGATCATTACTTTCTGCCTAAGTTTGCAACAACAATCTTTCTCTGATCCCTCCCATCAACATACAGTGCCTTTCTTTGAGCCATCACCTCATGTAGGACCCACTTAAGAGGGACAACACGCTAGACATCGTTTGATTGGCTAGAGTGCACCGCGTTCGCCTGTGCACGCGGTGACCACGCGGTCTGGCACGCCGAAAGTGTGCTCTGGGCAATCGGGGCCCTCTGCCGCCGTCCAAACCACGTCGTATCGCCACCGCACCATGTCCACAGCATTGCTCTCGCTCTCCTGCATCCGCGTGTCCTCTCTGGACCCCTCCCCCTCTCCTGTTTCCTCTCCGGCATACCATGCCGCAGCGCGTGCCCGCGGCCGTCGTCGGTTTGCCGTTGTCCTCTTCCTCCCCGCGATAACTTTGCGCCGAATACACCTCCCCTAGACCCCTCTCCCCCTCCGCGCGTGCGCTCGTGCATGCGGTCGTGCCAGAGAGCATCAACCGCGAGCTTCCGTCGTTGTCCGCGGACGGCATCAACGCCTTGGCTATTTAAGCAACCCCCGAGTCCTCCCGACCGCACCAACAGCCTCCCCTCCCTCCACTATCCCTCCCCGACCTCTCCCCCGAGCTCGAGAGCTCCTCCTCGCCTCGCATGGCCGCCATGGCAGCCGTCGGCCTCGCCCTAAATTCGCTCAATGCCGAGCTCCCCTCCCCTCCTAGCCACCACCAGAGAACCCACCCGAGCCCCCTAGAGCTTCCCCGCCCTTCCTATTTTCCTCTCGTGAACCATGGCGCCGTGCCCGATCTCGTAGTGGTCGCCGTCTGCCGTGGTCGTCGTCCCGCTCGACTCGGTGCCCCTCGGTGTCCGGGCGGTGCAGGGATGGACGCGGCTCGGTCCCCTGAGCGCGCCGGTGGCCGGAGCATCGCCGGGGACGGCCGGAGACGCCCATGCCGTTCGCCGGAGTAGCCACCTCCTCTGCCGCGTGGGCGCCAGCGAGAGGATGAAGACGACTGGCTCGACCTACAGCCGGGCCCCACGTTCCAGTGACTCAGCCGGCACAGTGACGTGGATAAGTGGAGGCGGATTTTCGAAAATACGCCTTCGCTTAAAGAAAACGTACTCTCGTGCTTCTTCGGGCTAAAGTACGCTTTCTCTGTTTGGAAGCGTAATCATAGAAGTACGCTTTCTATTTTAACTCGCCGGCCGAAACAGTTATATTACGAACGTTCGTCCGTTAAGGCCAGAAAAGAACAGATTTTTATTCTTTTTCTGCCTAACGAACGAACGGCCATATCTCGACAACCGTAACTCCGATTCAGGTGATTCAAAAGCCCACGATCTCAGTTCGTCGAGCCAGTTCCGATGGTATCATTTTCACTATGTTGTAACACTGTGAAAATGACCATTTTGCCCTTGCCCTTAAAACAGCTCCGCCGAGAGGGAAACTTTTCCGGCGATTTTTCCGCGAGTGTCTCCGCACTTCTCCCCGGTGTATCCTTCATCCCCAGGCAAGCCACAACAGCCACTTGCATGATGGCATTGCAGTAGCCATGGTTTCCACTTGAATATTGAATAATTGTTTGCTCATTTAATTATTTTGCGAATGCTATGCATATGCTTGTGAATCCATGTCTATGCTTATGCCATGTTCATTTTCATCTAGTAAGTGATATGATTAATTGCTAATGATATTCTTATCATGTTTATTCTTGTAATCATTTCCGATGCTAGTGATAATGTTATGCTCACATGAGTAGTTACTGTCTGATATGAAAATACTTGTGATACTCATGATCATCTTTATGCCATGCTCATGTGCATCCCGTAGGCCAAATGATTTATCATTATGATGTTAAATGGTTATGTTGCCCATCCATGGTTACACTGATATCATGCTCATCTACATTGTTATGTTATTATGACTCAGCTCATCACCATTCAAGTTGAACCTGACATTAATCGAACTTGAACAAATCTGTTGGCTGAGTCATGGTGCCACCGAATCGAGCTCACCAGTGCAGCCACACTTGCCTGGACGGGGAGGCCCTAATGCGGTCTATTGTCATGCCTCTCGCCGGTGCCTCCAACTAGGGAAGGTTATGCGCGCGCGCTACCCTGATCAGGTAGGCGGCCATAAGCCTTGTGCCTGAGTTGTTTGCGCGCGGTTGTCCCCGTTTGGGACGAGTTTGTTTTGTTGGGCCACGATGGTGGCAGCCACGAAGGTGGCGGATGTCACGAGTTGACATCGGGGCGACCCAGGACATAGCCCAAAGGGGAGCTTGTCGGGAGTGGCCGGGAGAGTGTCATGCAATAGACTGGTTTTGTCGGAACGTCGTTGGTCCACCCGAATGGGAGCACGAGGCCATGAGTTCCGTGGTGTGGGTACATTGTACTAACCTCTGCAGAGTGTATAATCTATCGATAGCCGCGTCCTCGGTCATGGACACAGATCGTAGTAGGTCACACTATGGGTCAACAGAAATAATAACCTGAATAATAAACAACCCCGGTTCGATGAGGAAAGAAGTTGGTTGATCTTTATGTGGTCATGCGATGATCACAGGAAGAGATCAAGCTCCGTGTGGTCATGTGATGATCACGATGGTATAGTTGATACCGAGCTTGGTTGATCCTGAGGTGGTCGTGTGATGATCACGATGGTAAGTTGGTGGTTGCAAGATAACCTTCGAACGGTGCCGGCTCATGATTGTAGTGGTACGGAACTGGTGCCATCTACACTCATCAAACCAGCGGTTAGCACAATAAGAACTATATGCATGCCATGCAATGCAGCAATCAAATGCAACAATCAGATGCAGCAAGCAAGACACACCCAGACTCTAAACTACTCGCGGTTCTAGCGCAGGGTTAACTAGGGTGTCCTACAGTCAGCCTGGCTCTGATACCAAGCGTTGTGGCACCCCGACTAAGAGAACCGGTTTACCAGTGTTTCCAGCCTAGAGATCATGTCCTCTTGAAACACACAACAACTTGGAACAGAACAGAACTGAACTTTATTAAGATATCTCGAGTACAAGCTCATAATTTACATCGATAGCGAGGCCAGAAGCACTGCACGTGTTGAGAACAATATCTACATTATTTATGGAACATAGCAGGGCCTCGATACTACTAGGTAGTCTACAGCGTAGCGGAACATAGCGCGGGAAACTCCATCCACAGGGACACTGCTGTGGACACGGCCTAGTTAGCGTAGCATGAACCTTCGGGACCTCCGTCCTCGGCTTCTCCTGCATCTGGCATCATACGCCAGGTGAGTACTTGGAATGTACTCGGAAGCTCATGGCAACCAAAACAATGAAGCAAACAATAGCATGGCAATTAACAGGTTAACAGATTAAATTACTCACTTACTGGTACCCAGTACCAACTTACTCTCATCTGGGTTGTCCCACAACCCTCGGAATGCTCACAGCCACAGAGCACTTCCGAACATAAGACAAGTTCTTCCATCATTATTATCATTACGGTTGATCATCCTAGAGAGGCCTAAACGGACTGTCCAATACTGTGGACGCGGCTATTCGAATAGGTTTTAACACTCTGCAGAGGTTGCGCACTTTACCCACACCATGGAGTACCTGGCCTCGTGATCCCATTCGGGTGGACCGGTGGTGCTCCAACGAAACCTGCCTGACCCGTGACCCCTCTATCGTACCACCGACAATCATACCCTCCCAGGGTCATGTCCTGGGTGGCCCCTGTGTCACCCCGTGACACCTGCCACCGTCGTGGCCAAACAAACTGTCCCAAACGGGGACGCCGGCAAAATAACTCAACTGGGCTCACAGGATTATGGTCGTCTACCTGATCAGGGCAGCACACACACATAACCCTCCCTAGTTTGGTGGTACCGATAAAAGAGCACAAAGCCAGACCAAGTCAAGGCCGTCCCATACCGGCAAATGTGGCTGCACGGAAAAGTCCGGGTAGGTGGCTCTTGATCAACCAACTAAGTTTAATATAGCCAAGCATTTAACCAGTATGGATATTTAGTTGCAAGAAAATTATCATGGCAGTAGCTATGCATTTAAATAATTTACTAAGAATTATCACATATTAAAATAATGCATGAAATTCAATTAAATAACCAACACTATTGAAATTCTTCATGCAATGGATGACATGGCTTGCCTTGCTCTGTTGGGTTGTCCACAAACTCCTGGGCTTCAAATCCAAAGTTATTTCCCTCTGAAAATATTTTTAAAAAGCAATTGAAAATGTCACATGCTACTATTTTGAGCACTAGAAATTCTGTGAACATGGGAAAAATACCAAATTTGGCAAGCAAATAGAGGAGCTCAAGACAAATCAGATGCAAAAAGAATCAATTGATTTGGACTTATGGTTAAAAAGTTATTGATGGTCAAAGTTCTGGTCAAAATCTGGAATTAAAATAGAAAATCAGAAAATCCACAGCGGGCCACGTCGAAGGCGTATTTCACCCGGGCGCCTTCACTTACCGCTTCGGCGCGCGCGAGTGAGTCGCTAACGTGCGGGCCCCAGCCGTCAGATTTAAACAGGGGGAAGAGGGAACAGAGAGTGAGCGGGACTCCGGCGATGGTCGCCGGCAACACAGACGGCAGCGGAGTCCGGCGACTAGCGGAATGGAATGAGCGCTCGGAGACGAACCAGCACGTACCAATGGCTTGGCGAACGGTGGCCGGACAACGTCGTCCCCTTCTTCTCCGGCGGCGACGGCGCTCGGGTGTCGTCGGAGACGGCGACTCCGGCAACAATTCGACCAGGCAAGGGCTCAGGCAAGGTCAGCGGAGCGAGCTGAGCTCGATGGAGGAGTCAGTGGAGCTCGGGGAGGAGTGAATCGGCGGGGAGGCAAAGCTCGGGTGGCGGCAGATCTCCGGCGAGGTTCGAGGCCAGAGGGCCTTTCGGCCGTGGCTCGGGCTCGGGGAGGACGATTGGGAGGAGGAGGAGTGGGTTGATGAGCTCGGGAGAGGCCGGGGAGGGGTATTTATAGGAGGGGGAGGAGCTCGGGCGATCTCTCTGGAACGGCCGGGAACCGGGACACGTCGCCGGCGCCAGTACGCCGCGCTGGCTGGCTGCTTGCGGGCGACGAGACGGGAGCTAGCAGGGGAGTTATGGCGGCCAGTGGCGGGTAGCGGGAGGAAGACGACGACGGCAGAGCCACTGTGGCCGCACGGGCGTCACAGTGCGCGGATGCCGTGGCGGCCGCCGAGGCCGATTCCGGCGAGGAGAAGAGCCCAGAACGACCAGGTGGAGGAAGGAGAGGATGTCGGCGCACGGAGACAAGCTGCTGCGGTGCGAGGCAGTCGGACGCGACGCCACAGGCACGGGCGCGATGCAGAGCGCGAGATTTGGCGTGCCAGTGCCGTGCTCACCACGGGCATTGGTGCCTAGAGGCCTCGCGAGCCTGGCATTTCTTGTCTGGCACGTCGACCCTCGATCACTTAGCCTCTCCACGCCTCTGGTTCGACTAGGTTCATTCTGAACCGAAGTGTAGCTTCAGCTATAGTCTATGACAGAAAAATTGAGAGGGATCTAGAGAAGGCATGAGCTGGGTATGGAGCCAAAGGAGATGTCTGGGGTGTTCTGCTTTGGAAGGACTATCATCTGGCCAAGTTTGAGAAAATTTGATCAAGATTTGGATATAGTTCATATACAAGTGCTGCTACTGGACCAGAAGAGAGATGAGCTTGATGCACTCAACTAGTTGATCTCCTGGGGCTGAAATTTGGTGTGGCAGGGTTATTTGGTGAGGAGAAGATGCCATAAAAATTTCCGCTCAATTGGAAACCTCGAGCTGGTACTTCCTTCACAGAGGTTCCAACTGAACAGAAACTTGGCATAATATTGGTGATGAAAATTTGTACTGGACAAGATGACATTTTTGGATATTGTGGAAAGATAGGTTCCCTATTATCTCAAGAAATTTTCTTGGAATTAATTGAGTAGGGAAAATATGAGCTCCTTCACAAATGACCAGTACTGTCCAGAGAGCAAATGGAGTTTTATGGAATAAACTTTGTACTGGACCATGAAATGTTTTTGAAGATTGTGGGAGTAGATGATGACAAGAAGGTCTGGGATTAATTTGGGATTTTTCTGATCACCAGAACTATAGGTTGCTGTGTAACCTATAGTGATGACAGATTTTCCCAAAGGAAGAAAATGAATATTTGGGAGAGATAGAGGATTGGAAATTGATCCAGATGATGAGTGACAAGGTTTTGGCAAGATGCTGAGGGCTTTGGATCACTGAGAGGAATTCATAAGTCCAAAGTCAACTGAAAAGGTTCGAAATCCATCCAAATTGCAAATGAAGCCAAAAAGATTTTGAAAAGAAAAAGTTGCCAAAAACCTGGGTGTCACAAGATCATGGCCCTTGATGCGGTGAATCTTGCAATATGGCCCATCAGATTTTCCGGCCTTCTCGTTTGCCGCCACCTCCTGACAAGCGGCGCATACAGCAGCCTCCTTGCCGGAGTTTTCCGTTTTGGCTTTCTTGGCTGTATTGGAGTTGTCGGACCCTTCGACAGCCATCAAAGTTTTGCCTTTGCGCTTCCTGTTGCGCTTTCGGCCCTTCTTCTTTGGGGTGGCAGCATCATCGTCCTCTGAATCCACCTCGGCACCAGCATCCTCCCCGGGAAGCCTCCTTCCTTCCTCAGCACGCGCACATTTATCTGCCAACGTGTAGAGTTCGTTGACGGTCTTCGGCAGCTTGACGTTCATCTTCTCCCGCATCCTTCGATTGCGCACGTTCATGTGGAAGGCGGCAATCACGGCTGCGGGGTGCACATCTGGGATATTGCGGTGTATGCGGCTGAATCTCTGGATGTACTTGCGCAGAGATTCACCATCTCTTTGCGGGATCACTTACAGGTCGCTGGGCTGATCGGGAGCCTTGTGGCCTCCGGTAAAGGCACCAATGAACTCATTGCTAAGATCTGACCATGAAGAAATGGAGTTCTCCAGCAAGTTCATCAGCCAAGATCTCACGTTGGGCTTTAGTACCAACAGAAAGTAGTTGGCGAGAATCTTCTTGTCTCTTCCCCTGGCAGCTTGCATGGCAATCGTGTAGATGCCCAGAAACTCTGCCGGGTTCAGCTTGCCGTCATACTTTTCTGGTACTTCCGGCATGAAGGCCCGGACAGACGGCCAACAGACTTGCCGCAGCTCACGAGTAAAAGCTGGACATCCAACCTCATAAGACAGATATCTGCCAACCTCGAGCGCAGGCTCATCAATGACTGGGCCATTGCGCGCGTCGGATTGACGGCGCGCCTCCCGGCGCCGTTCAATGGTGGTGCGGGCATCCTCTACTCGCCTGTCCTGCAGCACTTGCCGCTGATCTTGCCGCACTCGCGGATCTAAAAAGACCATCAACATCTCGTCGGGCTCAAAAGATCGCTGAATTTTCCGCGGTTGCTGATGTTGTTGTTGTTGCCGCGGAGGTGCCTGCACCGTTGGCGCAGCACCTTCAACACGACCACCAGTCGGAGCTACTGGTGCTGTTCGCGGGCGCCGAGATGGCTCCGCTTGTTGTGATCTGCTCGTCTCGGCAAATCCAATCAGGCTTTGGATGGTGGCTCTCCACTCATCCATCTTTTCTGCTGCCGGAGGAATGTTCAGCAGCATCTGGGCTCGTGCCATCACCTCTGCCACTATGGTTGGCATGGCCGGAAGCGAAGAACGCGACATCGCTCTACTTCTGGCAGAGCCAGCGGGAGCGCCATCGCGATCTCGCTGCCGTGGCGCATGTTCAGCAGCAGGCTGTCATGGCGGAGGTGGAGCTTGAGGATCTGGGACTTGGTCGACAGGCGTCTTGCCGTGTGGACGCTGCCGCCCGGAGTCGTCGAGGCCGCTCGGAGTCACATTGCGTCCATCATGCGACGGGCGCGATGTGTGCCTTGATGCAACATCTCTGGACATCGCCGTGGCAGGATCTTGGCTTGCGCCGGCACGGGCATTGTTGCTCCGGTGGCTGCGGTCGTCGATGCGGCGAGGAAGAGGAAGACGTCCATCCGTTCCGCCCATGCCGTCGCGGCCTTACTCGCCAGAGGGTCGAGGAAGTCGACCGCCTCCAGCGCTTCCGCCTCCTGCTCCGACCACGGTGGGCATGGCGACCACGCCACCTGCGCTGGTCGTGCCAACCGCGGTGTCCGCGCCGCCCGCGTCACCCGCGCCGCCAGCGCTGCCCGCGGATACATGCGAAGGAACTTTGGAGGTGGAAGGGGCCGCCATCGTGATGCCCTTCTTCTTGGGGGCCATCAACGATGATGAAGAAGATGATGAGGCTGATGAAATCGACGCGTAATCTGCTGATTTAGGTTCGCGCAAGCGATCCCCCTACCTGGCGCGCCAAAGATGTCGGGCGTACGACCATCTATGGGGCCATCTAGCCCCTTTGCAGTTCGGCTAGGGAGATCGATGAGCACAAATAGCAGAATCAACAAAAGGGCGCAAGGGATTTACCCAGGTTCGGGCCATCGTGATGTGTAAAACCCTACTCCTGCTTTGGTGTATTGGATGTGTATGAACACAAGTACAAGGAGCACTTTCTCCGGCAAGGTGCGGGAGAAGCAGCTACGCATGCAAGTTGTGCAAGGGTTTGATCAGGCGATCGCGCGATCCCCTGTAAAGGTTGCCCTGGCCCTCCTTTTATAGCTCAAGGGGTTACCACAGTGGCAAAATAGTCATTACATAGTGATTAGATAGCAAACAGTGCTATCATACCTAACTCTGCCAGTTTAGGACAAAAGCAATAAATGCTCCGTTAGGTCTCATGTGGAGAAGGAGCCCCGGCAAGGATTCTGTACTGCTCGCCCAACTACCTCCTATTAACTTGACACGCCTTCTGGACGGGTGTTGTTAAAGGAAAATTTCCTTCCAGCATGCTGACACATGCCTGACAAATCTCACCTAACTGCTTGCGAGCTCGACACCTCATCGATTAGCGACTGGCTGCTCGATGAGGTGGAGCGCTAACAGCTAGCGAGAGCTTGCCGGCACGGAGCTTGCTAGGCCTTCACCTTGCCGGCAAAGGTCATCTTAGGTGCAGAACTCGATGTTTCGTCTTGATCTTCTCTCCAGCGGCTTCTGCAACTGGGTCTTGAATCTTGATGTTTGGCAATTTCCGGCAAGCCTTGGCCAGCAGGGAAGCTGCCACTGTCTGTGCATAGGTCAGGGTATAAAATACCCATGTTTTATACACCGACAAATGGCATCCCCTGCTTCATCTTCGGAACTATCGGTATATCTTACTTGGAGCTATATTTTTATTCTTCACATGATATGTGCAAAGTCTTGGAGCGTCATTTTTCTTTTTTTCGTTTGAATAAATATACAACATGCTGGTTGGGGATGATTTCTTACATTTTTTGGTTGATTTATAGAAGCTTCATGCGCTTCACTTAAATCTTTTGAGTATGGCTTTATAGAATGCTCTTTGCGCTTCACTTAAATCGTTTGAGTATGGATTTATAGAATGCTTCATGTGCTTCACTTATATATTTTGAGTTTGGACATTGATCTCTCTATATTCATATTATTTGTAGAATTCTCTATGAACTTCACTTATATGTTTTAGAGTATGAATGAAATTATCATCGAAAGTTGGTTTGGAAGAGTGTCAACTCTATGTAGCAATGATCCCACTATTTTGGAAGAAGTTTCAATTGATTATGATGAGAACAAAGTTGCTACTTATGATAATTATTGTGATGTCACCTAAAGTAGTGATAATTATTCTTGTAAAACTTGTCATAATTATGAATATCCTCTCAATAATACCAAGTTCCGTCTCTATATGTTAATTTTTTTGAAGTTGCACTCGTTATGCCTTCCTATGCTAGTTAATTCTTGCTCTCTTTATGTTTCAATTCCTATCTTTAAGTGAGCATCATTAAAATATCAATGCCTAGCTAAAAAGCTTTAAAAAAAAGGGTGCTTGTGGGGAGGCAACCCACCATTTATCTTTACTGTTTTTGAGTGTCAACATGATTAAGCTACTGTAGTAATCATGTTTTGTACCATTTATTTCAATAAGAAAAAAGTCCATTTTACTACCCTGAACAAAATGGATGGTCCACATAACCCCCTGATCATTTTTTTTGCTCTCTTAACCCCCTGATCTATCCAATACAGTTCAGAAATGGTCTTAGGTGGGTTCACTTAGGTGGTTTGCTGATGCGGATGACGTCAAAGCGGTATTTGACCATGGGGCCATATTGTCAGGTGGGGATTTGTACGGTGCCGCTGCTGAGAAGAAACTGGAAAATGGGGTCTTGACTCCCTGCCGCCGCCGCTGCGGGCATCACCCAACGTTCCTGCCCTGTCGCTCGGGATGCTCTGCTGCTGCCTGTGCCACAGTATAAAGCCATACGGGCTTTAATTTCTCCCCTGCTGCCTTCTTCTTCGTCTCCGGCAGAGGACGCCCAAGCCCCCCTCGACCTTATCCTTGCTAGAGACCACCCCGAGCCGTCCGGAACGCGTCATTCTCTTCCACTGATCCTCTAGCACAGCTACCCATCATTGAATCACTTGGAGACCATCAGAATCGTCACTCCCGGCAGCAGAAGTATCCGGCAATCCTCGGTCGATTCCGAGCTATCTTGTGTGGATTTCTCCAATTGATTTGGCCAGTAGAGCGAGTGACATGAGAGGAATGCAAGGGTGTCCTCGAAGCAAAGCTTTGCGAGCTGTGGCGTCGGCATCGACCTCGCGCGCCCACGGCCGTCCTCCGTCCATGACAGGCGCGGCGCTGCTGCTATCCCTTGCTGAACATGCGGTCGTGCGCGTGGTGCGGCAGGGGTGCGGGTGCAGCCAGGCGTGTTCTCTGCGGTAGGAGGAACCTCACATCGCTGGTGCGGCAGGTTGCTCTGCTTCCCCTACCCTCTGTCCCGTCCACGCGCAAGATTTGGCCATCGTAGCCGCGCACCTGCCGACCGTGCTTTTTGGCGCGTGGCGCTATGGAACTCCGGATGAGCCCCGTGTGGTCATGGCCAAAAGAATTGAACCGGGGCGTCAATTTTCTCCATCGACGGACATGTTGCATTTTCCTCACTAGGCACAGCTCGCCATATTCCCCAAGCGAGTGCGTGCATGCGTTTTGTTGAGTGCTAGTGTGTGCGTGTGTTGTGCTTGGTAAAGGCAGGGTGAGCTTTCCGAGCGAATGTCGAGCGCGTCTGCGGCCGTGGAGTTCACCACCAGTGAGTTCGCTTGCCGCGGTCAACCCCGAGCCGATGCCCCTAGTCGCACGTCCAGCTACTCTAGGAAGCTCCGGCCCTGTCGCAACAGGCTGCTATCTCCGCGCGTGCAGGACCTCCCCTGCTTGCCCGCTCCCGAGCCAGCGCCGCCGTGGTCGTGGCCGGCAGGCCTCAACATGCTCGGATAAGAACTGGGCGCTCCGGGTGCGGGCCATGGAGGCATGGAGGCCCTGGCGAGAAGCATGGTGGCCTGCAGCCGCGCGCGCGTCCATCGCCTCGCCCAACCGGGGAGCTCTATCTTAGCCCAGCATGACGAGGGAGACCCACCTGCAGGTCAAAAACCACCGTTGACCATTGCCACGTCAACACCTAGTCGAGGCAAACCACTTAGGGGCTGATTTTGGCCGGTATGAATTTGTTTAGGGGGTGAAGGGAGAAAAAATAAAGACTAGGGGGTTATGTGAACCACCAACTTTCTTTAGGGTAGTAAAATAGACTTTTTTTCAAAGTAAAGCCTTTAGGTTGTTGTAGATGTTTGTTTATTTGGTTCTGTGCAAAAACAGAAAGTTTAGTGTCCAGTGCATGAATTTACATTCTATACTAGAACGTGATAAAATTCTGAATTTTTTACACAATACTTATATGCAAATTCTTTACGTTGTACTAACTTTTCAGAATTTTTTGAGTTACAGAAGTATGATTTTAATTCAGATCTTTATGTACTATTCTGTTTTTGACATATTCTGTTTTCAATGCATGGTTTGCTTGTTTTAATGTTTCTACGACTTATATTGGGTAATATAAATTGTAGAAATGGTAGAATACAGTAGACATTATGTGATAACAATTATGAATCATGTCTTGATAGTACCCAAGTGAATGAGTTGTTTTATTACACTAACGCATCTCACGAAGTTCTGTTGAGTTTTGTGTGGATGAAGTTTCTAAGACTTAGGGGAAACTGTGATATGTGAGGAATTAACAAGACACAAGAGCTTAAGCTTGGGGATGCCCAAGGCTCCCCAAGTTAATATTCCAAGAAGTGTCAAGCATCTAAGCTTGGGGATGCCCTGGTAGGAATCCTATCTCTCTTCATTAACAATTATCGGTTAGTCTCGGTTGAGCCTAAGTTTTTATTTGTTCACATGTTATGTGCTATTTTTGGAGTGTCCTTTTATTTTTGTTTTGCTTGCTGTTTGATACAATCTTTAGATCTGGAAATTTTAACTTGGAGAGAGTCATTACATAGCTACCTATTCACTTAACTACTCTTTGTTCTTCACTTATATCTTCTTGGAGTAGTTTGATGTTTACTCTTGTGCTTCACTTATATCCTAAGAGTAAAATTTTGATGAATTGAATATCATAAATTTGAAATTATATATGCTTCATATGCTTATCTCATGTGAAGTAGTGATTTCACACGAGAGTGTAGGAAATAAAATCTATTGGAATTTAACAAACATAGATCACTCAGAGAATTCATGAAAGAATAATAAAGGAAGAGAGATTTCACATATAAATATACAATCTTGGACACCTTCGATGATTGTGAGCGCTGTGGCACCCCGGCTCAGAGAAACCGGAACACCCCGTATTCCAGCCCAGAGATCAAGTCTTCTGGAATACGGCACTGCTTGGCATAGAACAAATGAGCTCTTTATTACAAATATAACGGGTACAAAGGTTCTGAAGGCACGAAGGTTACAGAGGCACGGCGATACTATGCCTGCTCAGATAGCTCTATGCTAGCAGCAGAACATCTTGTAGCGGAAAAGCTTCTAGCAGCGGAACAACAACAACGGTGATGGTCTCCACTCCGCAGGGACTCTGGCTGGGACACAATCCTAGAGCGCAACCTAGGGATCCTCGACAAGCAATCAATCACGGCATGGCCTGCAATCTAGCATGACACGCCAGGCGAGTACTTTGAATGTACTCGCAAGCTCACAGCAACCAAAGCAATCAAGACAAACAACAGCATGGCATTTACAGGTTAATCATCCATGATGATCACAATACTACTAGAACAACATGAGCATGGCATATAATTCAAGATATGAACATGACGGTGCTAGCACTAGCATGCAAGGGGGTCGACGTTTAAGGTCTCATGGATCAACTTACTCTGCTCGGAGGTTATCTCGTAACCACCATAGGTATCAATCTTTCTTACCGTCGTGATCATCACACGATCACCTCATGATCAACCATCATCAAGAATAACATCGCGATCATCTCGCGACCACATAAAGATCAACCAACTTCTTTCCTCATCGAACCGGGGTTGTTATTATTCAGATTATTATTACTGTTGACCCATAATGTGACCTACTACGAACTGTGGCCATGACCGAGGGCGCGGCTATCGATAGATTATACACTCTGCAGAGGTTAGTACACTGCACCCACACCACGGAATTCATGGCCTCGTGCTCCCATTCGGGTGGACCAACGACATTCCGACAAAACCAATCTATTGCATGACACTCTCCCGGCCACTCCGACAAACTCCCCTTTGGGCTATGTCCTGGGTGGCCCCGATGTCAACTCGTGACATCCGCCACCTTTGTGGCTGCCACCATCGTGGCCAAACAAAAACATCGTCCCAAACGGGGACCTCGGTATACCATACAACTCGGGCACACAAGGCTTATGGCCGCCTATCTGATCAGGGTAGCGCGCGCACATAACCTTCCCTAGTTGGAGGCACCGGCGAGAGGCATGACAATAGACCGAATTAGGGCCTCCCCATCCAGGAAATTGTGGTTGCACTGGTGAGCTTGATTCGGTGGCACCATGACTCAGCCAACAGATTTGTTCAAGTTCGATTAATGTCAGGTTCAACTTGAATGGTGATGAGCTGAGTCATAATGAAATAACAATGCATATGAGCCTGATATCAGTGTAACCATGGATGGGCAACATAACCATTTAACATCATAACATGAACGATGATAAATCATTTATTCTCTGGGATGCAAATTAGCATAGCATAACGATGATCATGAATATCACAAGTATTTTCATAACAAACCCTAACTATTCATATGAGCATATCGTTTCACTAGCATCGGAAATGATTACAAGAATGAAACATGATAATAATAACATTAGCAATTAATCATTTCACTTACTAGATGAAAATGAACATGGCATAAGCATAGACATGGATTCAAAATCATATTCGAAGCATTAAAATCATTAAATGAGCAAACAATTATTTAAATATTCAAGTGGAAACCATGGCTACTGCAATGCCATCATGCAAGTGGCTGTTGTGGCTTGCTTGGGGATGAATGACTCATCGGGAAGAAGTGCGAGGCACTCGCGGAAAATTTTTGCCGGAAATGTTTCCCTCTCGAAGGGGGCTGAATAAGCGCAGGGGCAAAATGGCCATTTTCAGAATGTTACAACATGGTGAAAATGACACCAACAGAACGGGCTCGATGAACTGAGATCGTGGGCTTTGGAATCACCTGATTCGGAGTCACGGTTAAAAAGTTGTGGCCGTTCGTTCGTTAGGCAGAAAACCAAATAGAATCTGTCCATTTCTGCTGCTAACGGGTGAACGTTCACAATATAAAGATTTCGGCCGGCTGGGTTTAAACAGAAAGCGCCTTTCGCGGAAATACGCCTTCTGCTAACAGAAACGTATTTTCAATCGAAGTAACAGCAAAATACGCTTTCCTAAAGGAAAAACGTATTTCAACGAATACATTTTCACTTAAACCCGCGTGGGCCCGGGGTCAACTCTTTTGTTAGGCTGACGAGTGGGGCAGCAGAAGAGGTGGGGCCCACCTGGCCAGCTCGTGTTCCTCCTCTCGCGCCTGCGCGCGGCCGAGGCAAAGGCAGCGCTCGATGGCGATAGCCGGAGCTACAGGCCGTCTCCGGCGGTGCCCGGCCTACCGGTGAGGTCGGCGCGATGCGGCGCATCCAACCAGGTAGGAGGCAGGGCTCGGGGAGGGCGGGAGCGCGTGCGCCCTCGGCCATGGCGGACGGCGGCCCCGACCGTCTTCTGGCACGGCACCACGGTGGCCGAGAGAGGAAGGAAAGTGCGGGAGGGCTTCGCCGAGGCTGTGCAGCTCCACTGGTGAAGAAAGGAGGAGGGGAGGAAGTCGGCATTGCTTGAATTTGAGTGAGCCGAGGCGGAGGCCATGGCGGCTGTGGGAGGCGAGGAGAGCTCCTCGAGCTGGTTTGAGTGGTCGGGGCGGGTTATGGGAGAGTGGTGAGGAGGATGGATAGCTCGGAGGGGCTCGGGAATGGCTTATATAGCCGGGGCGAGCTCGCGGCCGTGGCGACGCGTGTGCCGCATGCCGTGCTCGGGAACACGCGGAGGGGAGGGAGAGAGGGGCTAGGGGGTTCACGCGGTGCAGAGAGAGCTCGGGCCAGGGGGTTCACGCGGAGAAGACTCGGGGCGACGTGGCCGACCTGCCGTGGTGGAGCAGACGCGGTCGCCGCAACGCGTTGGGTGAGAGAGAGGAGGTGGAGAGGGGCCAGGGGGTTACATGGACGACGGAGGAGGCTGGTCGGCACCAGGGGACGAGTAGAGGCGGACGGGGAGAAGGGACCCGAAGCAAAACGACGCCGAGAGCGCGGCAAACGCCTCCCAGCCGCGTGGTCACCGCATGCACAGTCGCATGCGGTGCGTTCTGGCCCACAAGAACATGTCTACCATGTGGACCCTACTAGATGGAGAAACGTTCTGGTCTTGGTTTGGTTATAGCACCTTTGTGCTGAGGGGAGTGATCATCTACAGTTTGCTGCAGCAAACTTGGTCATGAAATTGTGGTAAAACTAAATGGGATAAAGGATAACCATGATATCACAGAAGTTTAGTGTAGGAAGGACTATGATACTGTGGATTTTGAAAAGATTTGGACCAGGATTTAACATAGTTGCTTTACAACTGCCAAATCTGGTCCAACAACTAGATCATGAAGTGGCACTCACATAGAGTGTTGGATTGAGCTGAAATTTGGTATAGGTTGATGATTTGGTCATATGAAGGCACTATAAAAATTTCATACCATTAAGATGAATATAAATGGTACTTCCTTCACAATGCTTTCCTCTGGACAGAAACTTGGGGGAATTTTGTGGAGAAAATGGTTTGGCAAAATGATGTGAATTTCAGCATGCTCAATGGATATAGTGATATTTAGGTGCTGGATTAATTTCAGATTTTATGAAGCAATATAAAATATAGTTGCTTCACAAACTGAAATTGTGACCAGAAACAAAGATTGGATGGTGTGCTCACATAGATAGTTGGATGAAAATGAAATTTGGTGGAGAGTAATGATTTGATCATATGAATGATCTACCAAAATTTCAATTCATTTGGATTAGCCTAGCTGGTACTTCCTCCACCAAGCTTCTCTTTGGACAGAAACTTTGGAAATTTGCTGAGGAAGATTTACTAGGCAAATGAAGCTAAATTTTGGCATGTGGCAATGATTTGGATATGAAAGAGTGCTCAAAAAGTTAGAAGGCAAACAAGAAAATATAAATAGCACTTCCTGCACAAAGTGCCATACTGGACAAAATAGGAAATGAATATTCCTGAATTATTTTTGAACTAGGCAAGGAAGAGTTTTGGCATATTTGTGGAAAATATGATCCAAAGAATTTATGAGAATTTTGTGGGAATTGTTGGAAAGATAGAAACATAGGTTGCTTCACAACCTAGGGCAAACAGGGTTATTCCTTTAATAGAAAAAGGAATATTCCCAATAAATAAATATTGGGGTTGGGGCTAAGATGGAAATGACATGGTCTTGGGAAAAATTTGGGAGTGACAAGCCACTTGGAAGAGGAGGAAGAGATGGTCTCCCCAGGTTTTAAGACCACATAGCCACGGAAAAAGAACTCCAAATAAAAATTCGAAGAAATCCAAAAGAAAAAGAAAGGGCCAAAAAATCGGGGTGTTACAAACCTACCCCCCTTACAAAAATCTCGTCCTCGAGATTTGGTTTCTCAGGGAACAAGTATGAATATTCTGACTCGGGTATCCTTTTTCTTTATAAATTGTCCCCACTGAATTGCATATTACTGACTGCCTTGCTCGGAGGTGGTTTGCTTCACCGTACCCAACATTCTGACAGGTCTTCCTTCATAAACTCACCCTTACATTGACTCCAATTCGTTTATGTCTGCTGGCTTATTTGATATTATCATGACTGGAATTTCCATAAGTCCGGGAGTGATTTCCAATTGATGTGACATTCTTTTATCCAGCACCGATAGTATCAATGGAGTTGTGAACAAATTTCCTCGGTGGACACGAAACATTTAATCATTGCATCGGATTACTAGGTGCATGTCCTCCAGGTTCAAAACAATGCTGAGAATCATAACCCTCTTGGGTGTATATCCATGGTGATCGATACAGAATCATACTGTCTTGGGTATCCGTACCATGCTGTTCATGCAACAATCATCATTCCTGTATTGCCGGCCTTGCTCCTTCATTATCGTTCTCTTTTTCTGAATCTTTTTGCCGAAAAGAGCTTGGCCATATATATCCTTAATTCTTCGTGTGACCATAGGTGCTGTCAGGTGCAATATTCCAGCAAACATGCCTTATCCTTATCCTTATCCTTATCCTATGATCGTGCAACAACGCTTAACTGGCAAGTTTATCACCTCACAAGCTCTAACTGTAGGTCAATGATCATCCGAACCTTTGCATGAAATCAGCAAATAAAACAGTAGCCACCAGAACGGTCTTTACAACTCTGATCTGGGACATTACTGAAATAACTCAACCATGGCTCACGACGGCTGGAAAGCAGCTCAGAGCATGAGGCAGTGTTGATAAGAAGAATGTAGCAGTTCCCTAAGACGGTCGAAGAACAGCTCAGAGCATAGGGTCGTTGCTACAAAAAGAAACTCAACAGTTGCCCGAGACGGCCGAAAAGCAGCTCAGAACACGGGCCAGTTGTTGAAAAGAGAAATATAAAGTCGGCATCCACCCTGGATGGCCGAAAGCAGCTCAGAACACAGGCGTGGTGCCGTTACCAGGGAAAGGTAAGCAAGGGTTCATCAGGATCATATACTAGTTTCACAGTTACTTGTATAGAGCTCACTGTTGTGGTCAATCATACATGACAGTGACAGAGGTTAATGATATCACTTTGTCGGTTGGGAGGAAACTGGCCTTGATATCCACTGTCAAGATTGTTGTTCTTGTCTTACTTCATAGCTTGTCAGTCCGTGCATCACACTGAGGTGTATCACTAGCTTTCTTACAAACTCACGTGGTTGTCGGATGCTCACCATGCTTGCATCATCTTTCGAGTGACTTGCATGACCTTGGCAGCCTGTTCACAATATATATGGGAACATGTGTAACTGAGCATTTGATTCCCCAAAGCAGACTTGTGTCCTGACTAGCTCGTGTTTCTGACCCAACTGTTGCGGACCTGATTCTTGAGGTGCACTGCCATATACTATCAACTCACTGGGTAACATCTTGTACCAATGTCGATGGCTGTTTGTAGTGTCGTACTGACGAGGACTGGATAGCTTGTGTTGGAAGCCATCGAGAGTAGCGTGCTGAGGAAGGCTGAATAGCTTATGCTTGAAGCTTTTACTGGGATAGTGTGCTGAAGTAGACTGGGTACCGTGCTTCAGAAGCTTCTCCTCCTGGTTGCTTACTGGAGAAGATTCGGTGCCTTATGCCGGAAGCTTTCTGTGGTGGCTTACCGAAGAAGACTAAGTATCTTACACTGTAAGCTATCCACATATCGTACCGAGGAAGATTGAGGAGCCTTGTATCGTAAGCTAATCTGGTAGCGTGCGGAGGAAGACTGGATTTTCTTACACCAGAAGCTTCTCACTATGGTGTGCGGACTGAATGACATATATATCTACACCCTTGATGTTCCTTTGACTGGAAATATACTGTTGTCTTGCACACAAATTGTCTTCCAACTGGTTCATTACGATTGTGATGGTTGCACACTGATGTAAACATGATGCTAATAGTCAATCCAGAATATCATTTGTGTTCCAACCAGATATTCCCAATATACTGCAGTCGGCTGAGAATTCCATAATGTTTAGCTAAGCTTCCAAATATTTGAAATCCTTACAGATTCTTCGAGTCCGGTGTCGGTTGATGAGCAACTTTCATAAGGGGAAATAAGGTAACACCAAGGGCCCAAAGGAAGAAGCAAAAGAAACGACTAAAACAAAAGCACACAAGGCATCAAGATTACATACAAACAACATCACATTTTACTACTATTCACATCAATATGCATGCCTACTTAAGCACACAAATCTCGCGGAAACTCCGGTACTACGATCTAAGATGCTGTGGCGGTGTGCACGAAAGTGAATCAACGTGTGGAGAGGTCGGTGTAACTGGAGCTACACCAAGCGCTGGCTCAGCACCGGTTGCATCTGGACGGGCTTAGAGGGGAGGACGTACACGGTGATCATGTAGCGGAACACGGATGTCACGGCCACATCATCGTCAAGCGTACGGAAGGGAACCGTACTCGTCCAGAGAATGGGTGATAGGGTAGGATAGCGGTGGAAAGAAGGGTCTGCTGGCATTGCCCTTTCCTGGTAACAAAGACCAGTGAGGGTTGCCAAACGGCGGGTTGGATGGCAAGATCCGGGGTAGAAACATGTCTACCACCAAAACAATAGGTGTGGCTGAAGAGAAAATATGGGTGCGATACCTGTGCATCAATCCTGCAAATGATCGACACCACTAGGTACCTCGGCATCACACCGCTGGGACATAGATGACACCAAACACCAAAGAATGAGTATGCAAAGCGGGAGGGTAGTGGATCGAAACCGATACCACCTATACTCACAAGATCAACCGTTAGTGACAATATAATAAGTCTATATGCATGCTATGCAGCAAACAAATGCAACAACCAAATGCAACAAGAAAGCTAGACTCTGAACTACCGGTTTCTAACACTCGCACTGGCTAGGGCGTCCTACAGCCAGACCTGCTCTGATACCAAGCGCTGTGGCACCCCGGCTCAGAGAGACTGGAACACCCCGTATTCCAGCCTAGAGATCAAGTCTTTTGGAATACGGCACTGCTTGGCATAGAACAAATCAGCTCTTTATTACAAATATAACGGGTACAAAGGTTCTGAAGGCACGAAGGTTACAAAGGCACGGCGATACTACGCCTCCTCAGATAGCTCTATGCTAGCAGCGGAACATCTTGTAGCGGAAAAGCTTCTAGCAGCAGAACAACGACAATGGTGATGGTCTCCACTCCGCAGGGACTCTGGCTGGGACGCAATCCTAGAGCGCAACCTCGGGATCCTCGACAAGCAATCAATCACGGCATGACCTGCAATCTGGCATGACACGCCAGGTGAGTACTTTGAATGTACTCGCAAGCTCATAGCAACCAAAGCAATCAAGACAAACAACAGCATAGCATTTACAGGTTAATCATCAATGATGATCACAATAGTACTAGAACAACATGAGCATGGCATATAATTCAAGATATGAACATGATGGTGCTAGCACAAGCATGCAAGGGGGTCGACGTTTAAGGTCTCATGGACCAACTTACTCTGCTCGGAGGTTATCTCGTAACCACCATAGGTATCAATCTTTCTTACCGTCGTGATCATCACACGATCACCTCGTGATCAACCATCATCAAGAATAACATCGCGATCATCTCGCGACCACATAAAGATCAACCAACTTCTTTCCTCATCGAACCGGGGTTGTTATTATTCAGATTATTATTACTGTTGACCCATAGTGTGACCTACTACGAACTGTGTCCATGACCGAGGACGCGGCTATCGATAGATTATACACTCTGCAGAGGTTAGTACACTGTACCCACACCACGGAATTCATGGCCTCGTGCTCCCATTCGGGTGGACCAATGACATTCCGACAAAACCAATCTATTGCATGACACTCTCCCGGCCACTCCGACAAACTCCCCTTTGGGCTATGTCCTGGGTGGCCCTGATGTCAACTCGTGACATGCGCCACCTTTGTGGCTGCCACCGTCGTGGCCCAACAAAAACATCGTCCCAAACGGGGACCTCGGTATACCATACAACTCGGGCACACAAGGCTTATGGCCGCCTACCTGATCAGGGTAGCGCGTGCACATAACCTTCCCTAGTTGGAGGCACCGGCGAGAGGCATGACAATAGACCGAATTAGGGCCTCGCCATCCAAGCAAGTGTGGTTGCACTGGTGAGCTCGATTCGGTGGCACCATGGCTCAGCCAACAGATTTGTTCAAGTTCGATTAATGTCAGGTTCAACTTGAATGGTGATGAGCTGAGTCATAATGAAATAACAATGCATATGAGCCTGATATCAGTGTAACCATGGATGGGCAACATAACCATTTAACATCATAACATGAACGATGATAAATCATTTATTCTCCGGGATGCAAATTAGCATAGCATAACGATGATCATGAATATGACAAGTATTTTCATAACAAACCCTAACTATTCATATGAGCATATCGTTATCACTAGCATCGGAAATGATTACAAGAATGAAACATGATAATAATAACATTAGCAATTAATCATTTCACTTACTAGATGAAAATGAACATGGCATAAGCATAGACATGGATTCACAATCATATTCGAAGCATTAAAATCATTAAATGAGCAAACAATTATTTAAATATTCAAATGGAAACCATGGCTACTGCAATGCCATCATGCAAGTGGTTGTTGTGGCTTGCCTGGGGATGAAGGACTCATCGGGAAGAAGTGCGAGGCACTCGCGGAAATTTTTTGCCGGAAACGTTTCCCTCTCGAAGGGGGCTGAATAAGCGCAGGGGCAAAATGGTCATTTTCAGTATGTTACAACATGGTGAAAATGACACCAACAGAACGGGCTCGATGAACTGAGATCGTGGGCTTTGGAATCACCTGATTCGGAGTCACGGTTAAAAAGTTGTGGCCGTTCGTTCGTTAGGCAAAAAAACTAATATAATCTGTCCATTTCTGCTGCTAACGGGTGAACATTCACAATATAAAGATTTCGGCCGGCTGGGTTTAAACAGAAAGCAGCTTTCGCTGAAATACACCTTCTGCTAACAGAAACGTATTTTCAACCGAAGTAACAGGAAAATACGCTTTCCTAAAGGAAAAACGTATTTCAACGAATACGTTTCCACTTAAACCCGCGTGGGCCCGGGGTCAACTTTTTTGGTAGGCTGACGAGTGGGGCCGCAGAAGAGGTGGGGCCCACCTGGCCAGCTCGTCTTCCTCCTCTCGCGCCTGTGCGCGGCCGAGGTAGAGGCGGCGCTCGACGGCGATAGCCAGAGCTACAGGCCGTCTCCGGCGGCGCCCGGCCTACCGGTGAGGTTGGCGCGACGCGGCGCATCCAATCAGGTAGGAGGCGGAGCTCGGGGAGGGCAGGAGCGCGTGCGCCCTCGGCCATGGTGGACGGCGGCCCTGGCCATCTTCGGGCACGGCGCCACGGTGGCGGAGAGAGGAAGGAAAGGTGCGGGAGGGCTTCGCCGAGGCTGTGCAGCTCCACTGGTGAAGAAATGAGGAACGGAGGAGCTCGGCATTGCTCGAATTTGAGCGAGCCGAGGCGGCGGCCATGGCGGCTGTGGGAGGCGAGGAGAGCTCCTTGAGCTGGTTTGAGTGGTCAGGGCGGGCTATGGGAGAGTGGTGAGGAGGATGGATTGCTCGGAGGGGCTCGGGAACGGCTTGTATAGCCGGGGTGAGCTCGCGGCCGTGGCGACACGTGCGCCGGGCGCCGGGCTCGGGAACACGCGGAGGGGAGGGAGAGAGGGGCCAAGGGGGTTCACGCGGTGCGGAGAGAGCTCGGGCGTGCTCGAGAAGACTCGGGGCGACGTGGCCGACCGGCCATGGTGGAGCAGACACGGTCACCATGACGCGTCGGGCGAGAGAGAGGAGGTGGAGAGGGGCCAGGGGGTTACGTGGATGACGGAGGAGGCTGGTCGGCACCAGGGGACGAGCAGAGGCGGACGGGGAGAAGGGACCCGAAGCAAAACGACGCCGAGAGCGCGGCAAACGCCTCCCAGCCGCGTGGTCACCGCATGCACAGTCACACGCGGTGCGTTCTGGCCCGCAAGAACATGTCTACAGTGTGGACCCTACTAGATGGAGAAACGCTGTGGTCTTGGTTTGGTTATAGCACCTCTGTGCTGAGGCGAGTGATCATCTACAGTTTGCTGCAGCAAACTTGGTCATGAAATTGTGGTAAAACTAAATGGGATAAAGGATAACCATGATGTCACAGAAGTTTAGGGTAGAAAGGACTATGATACTGTGGATTTTGAAAAGATTTGGACCAGGATTTAACATAGTTGCTTTACAACTGCCAAATCAGGTCCAGAAACTAGATAATGAAGTGGCACTCACATAGAGTGTTTGATTGAGCTGAAATTTGGTAGAGGTTGATTATTTGGTCATATGAAGGCACTATAAAAATTTCATACCATTTAGATGAATATAAATGGTACTTCCTTCACAATGCTTTCCTCTGGACAGAAACTTGGTGGAATTTTGTGGAGAAAATGATTTGGCAAAATGATGTGAATTTTGGCATTCTCAATGGATATAGTGATATTTAGGTGCTGGATTAATTTCAGATTTTATGAAGCAATATAAAATATAGTTGCTTCACAAACTGAAATTGTGACCAGAAACAAAGATTGGATGGTGCGCTCACATAGATAGTTGGATGAATATGAAATTTGGTGGAGAGTAATTATTTGATCATATGAATGATCTACCAAAATTTCATTTCATTTGGATTAGCCTAGCTGGTACTTCCTCCACAAAGCTTCTCTTTGGACAGAAACTTTGGAAATTTGCTGAGGAAGATTTACTAGGCAAATGAAGCTAAATTTTTGCATGTGGCAATGATTTGGATATGAAAGAGTGCTGAAAAAGTTAGAAGGCAAACTAGAAAAGATAAATAGCACTTCCTTCAGAAAGTGCCATACTGGACAGAATAGGAAATGAATATTCCTGAATTATTTTTGAACTAGGCAAGGAAGAGTTTTGGCATATTTGTGGAAGATATGATCCAAAGAATTTATGAGAATTTTGTGGGAATTGTTAGAAATACAGAAATATAGGTTGCTTCACAACCTAGGGCAAACAGGGTTATTCCTTTAATAGAAAAAGGAATATTCCCAATAAATAAATATTGGGGTTGGGGCAAATATGGAAATGACATGGTCTTAGGAAAAATTTGGGAGTGACAAGCCACTTGGAAGAGGAGAAAGAGATGGTCTCCCCAGGTTTTAAGACCACATAGCCACGGAAAAAGAACTCCAAATAAAAATTCGAAGAAATCCAAAAGAAAAAGAAAGGGCCAAAAAATCGGGGTGTTACAGAGCCCCCATTAATTATTTTCACACTTGATCAAGTAGTTGATGTTGGACAAGGAAGACAATGTAATGGGTTATGTTTGCTTAAATTCACATAGAAGTTATATTGTCATGGATCCTCTAACATGTGGTGCTTGCTCATAATCTTTTGCTAGCCAAAATTTCGTACTAAGTAGAGATACTACTTGTGCATCCAAAGCCCCTTAAACCCAGTTTCTTGGCATGAGAGTCCACCATATCTACCTATGGATTGAATAAGATCCTTCAAGTAAGTTGTCATCGGTGAAAAGTAATAAAAAATTGCTCCTAAATATGTATGATCTTTTATTGTAAGGGAAAATAAGCTTTGTACAAACTTGTGATGGTAACGCAATAAAAGCGATGGACTGCATAATAAAGGTTGCTATCATAAGGGGCAATATAAAGTGACGTTTCTTTGCATTATGAGCTTGCACATCTAAATGAAAAGCGCATGACAACCTCTGCTCCCCTCTACGAAGGGCCTATCTTGTAATATTTGGTCTTTATTTTTATGCAAGAGTCATTAGTATTCATTCTCATTCCGACCTCAATTATTCTCCACTTGGCAAGCATCATGTGGTGGGGAAAGATCCAGGCTTATATATCCAGTTGAATATAGGTAATCATGAGTTATTATTGTTGACATTATCCCTAAGATAAATGAGTTGGGAGGTGAAACATTAAACCTCCATCTTCCTATGTGTCTGGTTGAAACAACTTGTTCTAAAACTATGCTTTGAGTGTCAGCAATCATGGAAGACTATATGATAGTTGAGTGTGTGGAGTTTGCTAAATCAAAGCTCTTACATAGACCCTTCTTGAAAATAAGATGAATTGTAATTTTTTGATGACTAAAAACATAGTTTGTTATGTTTCAAGAGAGTTTATGGTCTATACTTTAACAAGTGAATAACTTGCTACTTGATCATGAGAAGTTTTATGACAAATGAGCTGTTGTTTATGATATGTAATGATGCTGGAAAAAGTGATTAGAATTATCATTGATCAAATTTATGCACTATGCTAGCATTCACACTTCATAAATTATTTCTTTTATCATTTACCTACTCGAGGACGAGCAGGAATTAAGCTTGGTGATGCTGATACGTCTACAACGTATCTATAATTTATGAATTATTCATGCTATATTTACATCAATTATGTATGGTTTTGGTGCACTTTTATATTATTTTTATGGACTAACTTATTAATCTAGTGCCCAGTGGCAGCTCCTGTTGTTTGCATGTTTTTTTTCACGGAAAATCCATATCTAGGAAGGTCCAAACATGATGAAAACTTACGGTGATTTTTTATGGAATATATGTGATTTTTGGGAACAAAAATCAACGCAAGATGATGCTTGATACGTCCCAAACGTATCTACTTTTCCAAACACTTTTGCTCTAGTTTGGACTCTAATTTGCATGATTTGACTGGAACTAACCCGGACTGACGCCGTCTTCAGCAGAATTGCCATGGTGTTGTTTTTGTGCAGAAATAAAAGTTCTCGGATGAACCTGAAAATTTACGGAGAATTATTTCGGAATATATAAAAAATATTGGCGCAAAGATCCACCAGAAGGGGGGCCACCAGGCGATACAAGCCTGGGGGGCGCGCCCACCCCCCAGGGCGCGCCTGTCAGGCTTGTGGGCCCCTGGCAGCTCTGTTTGACCAAACTCCAACGCTATAAGTACCTATTAGTGGAGAAAAAAATCAGAGAGAAAGAATCATTGCGTTTTACGAGACGGAGCCGCCGCCACCTCCTGTTCTTCATCGGGAGGGCTGATCTGGAGTCCGTTCGGGGCTCGGAGAGGGGGATTCGATGACGTCGTTATCATCAACCATCGTCCATCACCAATTTCATGATGCTCACCGCCGTGTGTGAGTAATTTCTTCGTAGGCTTGCTGGACGGTGATGGGTTGGATGAGATTTACCATGTAATCGAGTCAACTTGTTAGGGCCTTGATCCCTGGTATCCACTATGTTCTGAGATTGATGTTGCTATGACTTTGTTATGCTTAATGCTTGTCACTAGGGCCCGAGTGCCATGATTTCAGATCTGAACCCTCTATGTTTTCATGAATACATTTGAGTTCTTGATCCTATCTTGCAAGTTATATGCACCTATTACGTGTCATGATCCGCATACCCCAAGGAGACAATAATTGGGATTCTTTTCGGTGATTGCCATAGTTTGAGGATTTCATGTGTTCACTATGTGCTAATGCTTTGTTTCGGTTCTCTATTAAAAGGTGGCCTTAATATCCCTTAGTTTCCTTAAGGACCCCGCTGCCACGGGAGGGTAGGACAAAAGATGTCATGCAAGTTCTTACTATAAGCACGTATGACTATATACGGAATACATGCCTACATTACATTGATGAATTGGAGCTATTGCGTATCGCCCTAGGTTGTGACTGTTACATGATGAATGTCATCCAACATAATTATCCATCACCGATCCAGTGCTTACGCTTTTCGCATATTGATCTTTGCTAAGTTACTTTCGTTGCTGCTGCTGTTACAATTACTACAAAACTGCTACTGTTACTGTCACTACTGTTACTATTGCTCTTAAAACTATCATACTACTGTGCTACTAAACACATTGCTGCAGATATTTAGTTCTCCAGGTGTGGTTGAATTGACAACTCAACTGCTAATACTCGCAAATATTCTTTGGCTCCCCTTGTGTCGAATCAATAAATCTGGGTGAAATACTACCCGCGAAAACTGTTGCGATCCGCTATACTTGTGGGTTATCAAGACCTTTTTCTGGTGCCGTTGCCGGGGAGCATAGCTCTATTTGTTGAGTCACTTGGGATTTATATCTGTTGATCACTATGAAGAATCTGAAAGACGCCAAGACCAAGATCATCCCCTCTATGACTAGAGGAGGTAAGGAACTACCATCACACTCTACACTTGATTCACCTTCTGTTTTGAGTTGGCTTGCGACACCACCACCTGCTATTCATTCTGATATGTCGCAAGTTATTGATGATACTACTTCTGAAATGAATGATACTTACGATGATGCTAGTACTATGCTTGATAATACTGTGCCACTTGGTGAATTTCTTGATGAACAAATTGCTAAAGCTAAGGAAACTGAAAATGTTGAAACTCTTGAAAATTATGATTCACCTATTCTGCCTAGCTCTCCTACTAGAGTTGAAATGCCTGAAACATCTGATGGTTATGTTTTTGATAGGGAGACAGCTAGGGGAATTCTTGCTTGTAATGATAGAGATGAGGTTATAAAATTGCTTGCTGAGTTGAAAGAAAAATCTATGTGGGAGAGAATGAAATATGATCCTAAGTTTGCTACTTCTCCCATATTTTTTACCGATAAGGATTATGAATTCTCTGTCGATCCTGAGTTAATTACTTTGGTTGAATCTGATCCTTTTCATGGTTATGAAACTGAAACTGTTGTGGCACACCTTACTAAGTTGAATGATATTGCCACCTTATTTGCTCATGAGGAAAAAATTCGTTACTACTATATTCTTAAGTTGTTTCCTTTCTCATTAAAGGGTGATGCTAAGAAATGGTTTAATACTCTTGCTCCTGGTTGTGTGCGTAGTCCCCAGGATATGATATATTACTTCTCTGAAAAATATTTTCCTGCTCATAAGAAACAAGCTGTCTTACAGGAAATATTTAACTTTGTGCAAATTGAAGAAGAGAATCTCCCTCAAGCTTGGGGGAGGCTTCTTAGATTACTTAATGCTTTGCCTGATCATTCTCTTAAGAAAAATGAAATACTTGATATTTTTTATAATGGACTAACCGATGCTTCTAGGGACTACCTAGATAGTTGTGCTGGTTGTGTTTTCAGGGAACGAACTGTGGGACAGGCTGAAGTACTATTGAATAATATATTGAGAAATGCCGATGATTGGACACTTCCTGAACCACCACCTAAGCCAACACCAAAGAAGAGAGGTATTCTATTCCTCAGTCCAGAAGATATGCAAGAAGCTAAGAAATCTATGAAAGAAAAAGGTATTAAAGCTGAAGATGTTAAGAATTTTCCCCCTATTGAAGAAATACATGGGCTCGACATCCCGACACAGGTAGTGGAGGTAAATTCTCTCACTAGATTTGATGAAGGTGATATTCCGTATAATAAATCTGCTAGTCAATGCCTGTATGAATTTGATAATTACATCATTAAACAGGAACACTTTAATATGTATGTTAGCAATCAACTAAAACGGAATGCCATCATGATTGATCACTTGAGTCATTTGAATTTTAGAACTGCTAATGATGTTAAATGCTTGAGTAAACCTGCTTCTATGGTCCAGACTCAGTTAGAACAAATTGCTAAGTCACAAAATGATTTGCTTGATGAGATGAATAATAAAAAGAATGACCATGCTGTTAGAGTTGTTACTAGAGGAGGTAGCATGACTCAGGATCCTCTATATCCTGAAGGTCATCCCAAAAGAATTGAATAAGACTCTCAAAGAAATAATATTGATGCACCTAGTCCAGCTAAGAAGAAAAAGAAAAAGAAAAATGATAAAACTTTGCCTACTTCTAGTGAACCTGAGATAGAAAAACCTACTGAGAATCATAATGATGCTTCTATTTCTGATGCTGAGACACAATCTGGTAATGAACATACACCTAGTGATAATGATAATGATAAGGATAACAATAATGATAATGATGATGTTCATGTTGATGCTCAACCAGATAATGATGTATAAATAGAACTTGCTGTTGATCTTGATAACCCACATCCTAAGAATAAAAGATATGATAAAAGAGATTTTGTTGCTAGAAAACATGGAAAGGAGAGAGAACCATGGGTTCAAAAACCTATGCCTTTCCCTACTAAACCATCTAAAAATAAGGATGATGAATATTTTGAACGCTTTGTTGAAATGCTTAGACATGTCTTTTTGCGTACTCGCTTGATTGATATGTTGAAAATGTCTCCCTATGCTAAATACATGAAAGATATTGTCACAAATAAAAGAAAAATACCTAAAGCTGAAATTTCCACCATGCTTGCAAATTATTTTTTTAAGAGTGGAATACCTAAGAAACTAGGAGATCCAGGAATACCCACTATACCATGCTCCATTAAAAGAAATTATGTTAAAACTGCTCTATGTGATTTGGGAGCCGGTGTTAGTGTTATGCCTTTATCTTTATATAGAAAACTAGATTTAAATAAGCTCACACCTACTAAAATATCTTTGCAAATGGCTGATAAATCCACTGCTATACCTATTGGAATTTGCGAGGATGTTCCCGTTGTAGTTGCAAATGTTACTATTTTGACAGACTTTGTTATACTTGATATGCCCGAGGACGACAGCATGTCGATTATCCTTGCAACACCCTTTTTGAATACTGCAGGGGCTGTTATTGATTGCAACAAAAGCAAGGTCACTTTTCCTGTCAATGGTAATGAGCATACGGTTTATTTCCCGAAGAAACAAACTTCAGTGAATGGTATCAATTGTATTGAAAAAGTTTCGACAATCACTATTGGAGGTTTCAAATTTCCTCTTCCTACTGTCAAAAAGAAATATGAAATTCTTATTGTTGGGGAGATGCATATCCCCATTGAGGTAACCTAGTGTTATACGAAAATTCTTCGGTTTCATGTCACTCGAAAATAATTTGTTAATAAGACTTGATCAACCTTATTAATGCATTCTTTTTGAAGGGCATGTGGTCGATGAATTTAGTAAGCCCAACTTTCTGTACCTACCTTTTACCCTCTGTTATTTTTAGTAGAATAAAATAAAATGCCATGATTATCCTGTTTTCTGAATTTTTCGTGCAATAAAAAATGTCCCAAAAATAAAAGTTCTCAGAATGCCTTGAAAATTTGGTATGATTTTTTCCAGAATATTTAAGAATTTTTGGCACTAAACACACCCCAGGGGGTGCACCAGTGAGCCACAAGCCCACAGGGCGCGCCCACCCCCTGGGCGCACCCAGCAGGCTTGTGGGTCCCACAGGGACCCACTTACTTATGCCAGTCACCCTTCTCCTTCTTCTTCCTCCAGAAAAAATCAAACTTGCTCCCAAGCCCGTGTTCTTGCTCATTTTGCTGTGATTTTCAATCTCCTTGCTTGGAACTCCATTTCCAAAACTGTTTTGAGGAATTACTCCTTGTTATGTGACTCCTCCAATGCTCCAATTAGTTTTTGTTCTAGTGCTCTATACTTTGCAAATTTTTGCTGCTGTGGTGACCATGTTTATGAGCTTGCATGTTGAATTTGTATGGTCCAAAGTAGTTTTGATGCATGATATAGCTTCTAGATACATGTGGGAGTAGTTGGTATCAATTTTGTTGAGTTTTGTTCACTTTTATTTTGAGTCACTAAAAATTTCAGAAATTTTTTAGAGAAAAGAAAATGTTTAGGAAGATGTTCCATGGTGGTTCCTCAAGCAAGAGTGCTCCTAGGCCCGCAATACGCGAGCAGGATACCGAACCACCGCGAGAGGCCGCGGTGCTACCATGCGAGTGGCCGTCGGATGCCTTCATGGTTCGAGCCGGCATCATGGAAGAGTTTGATATGTACGTGCGCAACGCCGAGCTCACGGAGTTCCTGGCAGACAGGTGCCCGCAATACTATGACCTCACTGACTCCTTTGTGCGAAGATTCAAGTATGTATATCAGCGCACTTCACATGATGTTATTTTCAACCTATATGAAAATCCTTTTCGCATGTCTATTGAAGAGTTTAGTGAAGTATGCAAAATTCCATTTTGGGGGACTTGCACTGAACCTCGCAAATCTGATTGCAATGAGTTTCTCATGAACATTACTAGGGGTGAAACTAGAGGCATCACACAAGCTACTATGGGGAGCATTCAATTTCCTGCCATACATTATTTTGCTCTGTTCATTGGTAGATGTATTAATGGTAAACATAATCATAGTCATCTTTGTGCCCCTGGCCTGAGCATTCTCAAGAGTGCAGTACTGGGAGATAGACAATTTAACATGGGGGCTATTATTGCACGCCGTTTACATAACAATGCCTTAGTGGGTGATTTCTTTGGTGGAATTTATGCCACTCATTTAGCTACCTATCTTGGTGTGCCCATTAAACAAAATGACACCCTTTTGCCACCTAGTTTTCTTAATTATGATGCTATGGAACGCCACCAGTTCCTTGAGAGGGGTCTTCCCCCGTTCAGATACAGGCTAATCTTTAACAAGCACCGTGTTTTCCATATTGTTTTGCCTGCTCCTGCCTTCTTTGATTTCCAGGGAAAACATAGACATTTCATACTTGAGGAGGAGGCTGAGGAGTACGAGAGGGCGGCAGAGACCGAGCGCCTTAATGAGACAGCCCGCCAAGCTGTGGCAGCCGCATTTCAGTACAACCCGAACTACCATCACGAGCATTATCCATGCGAGAACTGGCCGTAGACCAACTTAGGCCAAAAGCCTAAGCTTGGGGGAGTACGTATTTCTCACCGACATTACATTCATGTTCACACACTCATTCCAGTTGTCGGTGTTCATACTTTTTCATTGTATATCCATGCTAGTTTTATTTTCACTTTCTTCTTGTGTGTTTTGAAAACTTTCGAAAATAAAAAAAAATTATTAGGTGTAGTTTCTTTCTTGTCTAGTTAATTCGTAGTAGTAAAAGAAAACCCAAAATGATTTCTCATTTCTTCTTTTACTTGTTGGGAGCTTTCCCGTGTAAATAGTTTTTCTCGTTTTTTATTCCTTCGTTAATTTGCTTCCTTCAGAAAAACCAAAAAACTCCAAAAATATTTCAGTGTGTTTCTCTGAATTTCTTTTCTTTGCATTAAGTCACAGTAAGGAGAAAGACCATGATGAAAATGTTGAGTGGCTCCCATATGCTTTATTGTTGATCAAACAAAGAGCCACAATTACTTTGTCTTCTCCTTTGAATAAATGTTTGCAGATTCCAGCTTAGAGCGGCACACTTGCACTATTATTATTATTATCACATCATTCGGTCGTGCAAGTGAAAGGCAATAATGACGATATTTGATGAAGTGATTGCGGTGAAGAAAAGCTGGTATGAACTCTTCTTATTTTTGTCTTTGTAAATATGTTTAGCTCAGTATTCATGATTCAGCATTATTATGAGTAAACATATTTGTGATGACAATTAGAGATTATAGTTGCTCATGCCATGCTTAAATAGCTAGGAGTGGATAATGATTTATCTTGAGTGTCAACATGCATTAAAATGGTTGTGATGTAGTATGTTAGCATGGTATCCTCCTCTGAGTAATTCGAGTGGCTTGACTTGGCACATGTTCATACATGTAGTTGAATCAAAACCAACATAGCCTCCATGATATTTATGTTCAGGGTGTTGATATCCTACTCATGCTCGTGTTCAATGTTAATTATTCACAATGCATGTCTATGACCGTTTTCGCTCTCTAGCTGGTTGCTTCTCAATCTATTTGCTAGCCTTCGCCTGTACTAAGCGGGAATACTGCTTGTGCATCCAAGTCCTTAAACCAAAGTTATTGCAGATGAATCCACTATATCTACCTATATGCGGTATTACTCTGTCGTTCCAAGTAAATTTGCAAGTGCCACCTCTAAATATTCAAATGAACATCTGTTTTGTGTGCCTGTACCGCTCATGGAGCGACATGGGACGGTCAGTATCTTCCATGCTAAGCGGGTTACTCTCAGATGAGTGTTTATTCACTTGTCATTGCACGAGAGAGGATGGTAATTGGGATGCCCAGTCCTATGCTCAAATCGAAATCATCTAATGCAAACAAACTCCCCCGAAAAGTTGTTGGTATGGAGGGCACCCGTGAATTCGGCTAGCCATGGCTTGTGTTGGTATGGTGGAGGGGGAGTAAACTTTACCTTTCTACTTGGGAACCGCCTATAATTTGTTTAGCATGGAAGATATTGAAAACTCTCGGTCGTGACGTTGACAGGAAAAGCATACCTCCCAAAATTATTCTTAGCTCTAATTTAAGCTTCGAGCTCTGGCACCGCTGCAAATCCATGCTTCCCTCTGCGAAGGGCCTATCCATTTACTTTTATGTTATTTTACTTTTATTGTTGAGTCATCACCCTCTCATTTAAGCACCATTTGGAGAGCACTATTCTCATTTTTATGCATTGAGTATAGTTAATGTTGGGTGTGTCCATGACTGGATATCCTCTACCCTAAATTACAATGTTTAGTCGTTGCTTGAATCTCAGAGGTGCTCTGCATTTATGTTTTGCGGTCTCAAAAAGGGCTAGCAAGATACCATGTTATCATATTATATCATGATTGTTTTGACAAAGTGTAGGCATGCGAGATATCTTATTATTGCTCCCTAGTTGGTTGTGTTATTGCCATGAGTAAATGTGAGACCTAAGTGTTATCATCAATATGGTTAGTTCATAATCTTTGCTGAAAACTTGGATGCTAGTTAAGTATATATACAAGCAACAAGAACAAAAGAGTTTGAAAAAGTTTTTCTTTATCACTTTCAGTTTGTCAACTGAATTGCTCGAGGACAAGCAATACGTCCCAAACGTATCTACTTTTCCAAACACTTTTGCTCTAGTTTGGACTCTAATTTGAATGATTTGAATGGAACTAACCCGGACTGGCGCTGTTTTCAGCAGAATTGCCATGGTGTTGTTTTTGTGCAGAAATAAAAGTTCTCGGATGGACCTAAAAATTTACGGAGAATTATTTTAGAATATATAAAAAATATTGGCGCAAAGATCCACCAGAGGGGGGCCACTAGGCGCCACAAGCCTGGGGGGCGCGCCCAACCCCCCAGGGCACGCCTGGCGGGCTTGTGGGCCCCTGGCAGCTTCGTTTTACGAGACGGAGCCACCGCCACCTCCTATTCTTCATCGGGAGGGCTGATCTGGAGTCCGTTCGGGGCTCCGGAGAGGGGGATTCGACGCCGTCGTCATCATCAACCATCCTCCATCACCAATTTCATGATGCTCACTGCTGTGCGTGAGCAATTTCTTCGTAGGCTTGCTGGACGGTGATGGGTTGGATGATATTTACCATGTAATCGAGTCAATTTGTTAGGGCCTTGATCCCTAGTATCCACTATGTTCTGAGATTGATGTTGCTATGACTTTGCTATGCTTAATGCTTGTCACTAGGGCCCGAGTGCCATGATTTCAGATCAGAACCCTCTATGTTTTCCTGAATATATTTTGAGTTCTTGATCCTATCTTGCAAGTTATATGCACCTGTTACGTGTCATGATCCGCATACCTCAAGGTGACAATAATTGGGATTCTTTCCGGTGATTGCCGTAGTTTGAGGAGTTCATGTGTTCACTATGTGCTAATGCTTTGTCGGGGTACGACCATCTATGGGGCCATGCAGCCCCTTGTGGTTCGGTAGGGGAGGTCGGTGTGCACAAAGAGCATGGACAATGGGAAGCGCAAGGGATTTACCCAGGTTCGGGCCGCTGAGAAGCGTAAAACCCTACTCCTGCTTTTGGTGTATTAATGGTGCTGAAGCACAGCACAAGGAGCGCTTGCCCTGGCAAGGCGCAGAGAGAGCAGCTACGCGAGATGTGCTTGTGTTGAAGAAGGGTCTGAATCCTCTAAACTGTTGCCTTGGCCCTCCTTTTATAGCTCAAGGGGTTACCACAGTGGCAAAACAATAATTACCTAGTGATTAGATAGCAAACAATGCTATCATACCTAACTCTGCCAGTTTAGGACAAAGGCATTAAATGCGCCGTTAGGTGTCATGTGGAGAGGTAGTCCCGGCAAGGTTTCTGCACCGCTTGCCCAGCTACCTCGTATTATGCTGACACGCCTCCTGGACGGGTGTCATTAGGGGCAAATCTTGTCCACAACGTGATGACACGTGCCCGACAAGCTTCACCAACCAGCCTGTGCGGTCGACACCTCATATATCAGCGAACACCTGTGCGGTGAGGTGGAGCGCTGGGGGACTGGTACAAACTTGCCGGCACGGATCTTGCCGGGTCTTCATCTTGCCGGTTCAGCCTTACCGGCAAGGAATGTCTTCGTCTTTGGTACTAGTCGAGCGCTGTGTCTTTGAGCTTCTTTCTGGTAGCTTCTGCGGCTGGACTCCGAATCTTGATCTTGGCGGCTCCCGGCAAATCTTTGGCCGGCAAGGAGGCTGCTACTATCTGTGCATAACTCAGGGTATAAAATACCCATGTTTTATACACCAACAGGAGCCCCCGGGCCTGGGCCATACGCGCATCCGAAGCATCGTTGGGCTAGACCCAAACAATGCACAGACACGTGGCGGGAAACTGCCGTTGTAATTTTTTGGTCATGATGATTATCCTGACGCACGTCCAATCCACGCATTAAATGCGGGTCGTGGGGACTTGGACTGTTGCGGTTATTTTGCGGTAGTGCGCATGTAAAAGAACGTGGCTGGGGTAAGCAGTGAAGGGCCAGCCTCCCCTCGCGCCTTCCCCATAAAAAAGGCAAACGCGAGGAGGCGCGGCTCATTCGCCCCTGCTTTCCCCTACTTCATCTTCCTCCTCAAGTCAGAACTACTTTCGCCGCCGCTGCCGCTGCTTCGCATCCCCAATCAACCACCTCCTTCCCCTTTGACCCCCGATGGCGCCCAAGAGAGCCGACGCGTCGGGGAAGAAGAAGCCCGCCAAGCCGCTCGATCCCAAGGCAGAGGAGAAGAAGAAGGCGTTGGAAGAGCTAGAGAAACGGCGGAGGGAGAATGCGATCTTTTTGCCGTGCTCCTTGGAGGCCAACGAGCTGATCAGTAGGTACGCATACATGTGGGGGAGGGACACCAAGGATCACAAGGCGCCCGTGGTGCTTCCCGAAGGCAACAAAGACCCTGCAGATTCTTATCCATTCTTCTGCGCGTACTTCTATTGCGGTTTGGTCCCTTCCTACTCAGATTTCTTCAGTGCAATGATGTTCAGTTACGGGTTCAGACTGCTGGACTTCACTCCGAATGCGATGACTTGCATGGCGGTTTTCGCTCATCTGTGCGAGAACTTCGTCGGAGTGGCCCCTAACGTGGATCTGTTTCGCCACTTTTTCATTCCCCGGATTGAAGACAAGTCACTCTCCGGCAGCGTGGCCTGGATTCCCAGGGCAAAGACGAAGGGCGAGTACCTTGCCGGGCAGCTCCATCTCAAGTGGGAAGAGTGGAGAGCCGAGTGGTGTTGGATCCAAGAGAAAGATTTCCCCCAATTCTGCATACCGCGCACTGTGAGGGTCACGCGCGGCAAGAACTGGAGCAGCATGGGCGCTACTGACGCCAAGCTTCGCCCGGCCCTGAATAGGATTGCCTGCCTCAAGGCCGCCAAGCTGACCATAGAGATGGTTGGCGCTGATTTCCTCCGGCGACGCATAGTGCCGCTGCAAAAGAGAGAGAGATTTGCTTGGGAGTACCAGAATGATGCCGACGTCATGCGGCTGTATCCCGGGACTGGCAACAATTTGTCGGTTATGGAGCACACCAGCCTCTGCGAACAGTTGTTCCGGAAAACCGGCGTATTCCACTTGCCGGACCAGATCGTCCCGCTGCATATCAACTCCGCCAAGGACTCCATCTTGGCGGTGATGCCGGATTGTAACGCCCATGGAGTAAAGACAGACTGGGATTTGCCCGCCTTGGAGTTCGAGATGGAGTGGGCCTCCAACTTGATGGAGAAAGCTTCCCGGAAGGAAACGGATCTTATCCAGGCCACCACTGAGGAGGAACTGGCGTACATTGCCAGCCGGGCCGCAGAGATCGCGGGGATTAACGCGGCAGGCGGTTCCGGTGCCGTGGCAGTCGAGGACGAAGAAGAGGAGCTGTCTGATGAAGAGGCCGCCGAGGAGCATCAAGAGGAGCCTGTCGTGGATGAGACGGCCGAAGCTGAGGCTATTGGTGCTGAGGCTGCCGGGGATGAAATTGCCGGAACTGAAGCCGCCGGAGAGCCCGAGGAAGAAGAGGGTCCTCGGGCCCCGAAGAGAAGGCGCCGTCTTCGGAGGGCGGCAAGTCAAGAGCTGGTACACGCTTCTTCGCCGAGGGCTGGCCCCACGGTGAAGAAGACGACCACGAAGGCCGGCCGCCAAGAAGAAGTACGCCGGCAGTCCACCCGGCGTCCCCGAACTCAGCCTTCATCTCCCCGGCAAGATGTTGCCGAGGAAGTAGAGCCCCTTTAGCCGACAGGTTCGCCTCCCCCGGTGCTCAAGAGGGCAAGGGAGTTGCCCCCGCCAGTGATGTACGACTTCGACGTCCTTGGCCAGTCTGAGGAGGAGGAGGAGTAAGTATCTAACTTATTCCCGCCAAGCCTTGATTCCACTTGATTGTCATCTTAACTTGATTCCTCCTGCCTTGACAGGGACCCAGAACCGCTCGTGCATCGATCGAAGCGGCCCAGGTCTGCAGTAGCACAGGACCCTACGGCAAGTGCTGGGCAGGGGGTTGTAATGGCCGAAGCCATCGTTTCCAGCCCCCAGCCGAGCCCCCTGCGCGAGGACGTGGTGCAGGTGCTTCCCACTAGCACCGGTACTGGAGTCCCTACCGCTGAGCCTGCCGTGGAGACGGAGGAGGCCCACCAAGAAGAGGAGCGCCAAGAAGCGGATCCAAGTGTGGCTCCCCCATCCACCAATATCTCGGGGGGCGCTTCCCCGACAAGGGCCTCCACCGACGAGCTTGCCTACACGGGGGCTACCCCGACGAGCGGGGCCGCCGACGACCGCATGCCGGCAACGTAGGTTGCCAGGGAAGGAGCCCTTTCCCAGCAAGCACCAACGGGTAATCCTTTTTCCTTTGCGCACCTCTTTCAGGAAAGATTTCTTTTTGTCTTCTTGAACTTGACTTGTGATTTTGAATTCCATCTCACCCTTGTTTTTGCCTTGATCCACAGCCCAAACCTCCCCTGACGAAGGCGAAGTACTTGCGGAGGTGGCTGATATCGCAAGGGATGCCGCCGAGGAAGCCGTCAAGATCATCACTGAAGGGGGCCCCACACATGCTGCCAAGGAGACCAGAGCACTCCCCGACGAGTCCGAGAGGGCCACTGGCGGCATGCCCGACCCCGCCAGGATGGGTGCGGAGAAGACGCCCGCCAACGTCGATGCGCCGACTCCCGGCAATCAGTTAGTGGTGTCAATCCTGCCAGCTCCGTCAAGTGACTTGGCGTTGATCGCCCCTCAGCACGAGTCCGAAGCCCCCCAGTTCCTCTGGCATCGCGGGGCCAAGCTTTGATGAAGAGATAGCTCGGATCCTGCTCCCCTTGGTCCAAAGAACCGATGAATCCACCGACGCGGCCGACAACGCCGTTGACCTTGCTTTCATGGAAATCATGGCCGTCGGGTTCAAGGGGGTCCAGGAACGGTACAGCCGGAGGTGGAACAAGGTGCACGAAGAGCGCAAGCCTGTGGATTTGGTTGATCGGAAGCTGAGGGAGAAGGCGGATGAGCTACGCACATGGTACGGTCAGCAGACCCGCAATCTCAACGCTGCTACTGAAAGAGCGGCGACCCGCGACGGCCAGCTGATAGAGCGCGAAACGCTGCTCAACGCCAAGGAGAAAGATCTTGCCACACGGGAAGAAGCCCTTTCCGCCACTCTTCGCAGCAAGGATGATGAGATTGAAGCGTTCCTCAAACAGCAGACCCAGGAGCTGGAAGACGGGCACAAGAAGCTTATTGAAGCCCAGGCCTCGGAGAACGCCGCCAAGCTCAAGGAGACCGCTGATAAGGCTGCTGCTGCTGACTCCGCCAAGGCGGAACTGGAATCCCAGGTGGCCAAACTGAAGGAGGATCTCGTCAGCAGTGGCAAGGAAATCGAGGCTCTCAAGGACGAAGTGCTGAAGGCAGCCCGCACTCTAGGGGACTTGCAAGCGCAGCTATCATCCAAGAACCAAGATCTCGACACTGTTGCTAAGACGATTGGGGACCTGAAATCTCAACTGGCCACCGTGGTAGCAGCTTCGGAATCCGCCAAGGAGAGGGAGAGGGTCTTGACGGAGAAGCTGGAGAAGGAGGAGGCCTTGAAGAAGTAGGCTGAAAACAACTACGCCCAGTTGCACGAGAACCTCTCCCTCTGGACTGGCAGGCTTGTTAATGCTGCCGAGCGCCTCAGCCTTCAAATCGCGGAGATGGATATGAAGAGTTGGGGTTTCACCGTCAACGACAAGGAGGCCACCAGCGTCAGGTTGACCAAGTACTTCGAGGGCCTTGTCGATGCTTTGAAGACGTACCAAGAAGACAGGTCTGCCTCGTTTGCTGATGAGTCCTGGAAATTCGCGCGTGAAATCGTGTACAGGGTGCTGCTCAAGATCGCTCATCGCATCCTGGCCTTGATCTCTCCGGGGTCTTCAGGAGGTTGCCGGATAGCACGGACGTCACCGCTGCCGACAAGATCGCTGCACCTCTTGCCGACAAGGTTCTCCAAATCCCCAGGGTCCAAGGCAATCGCCGAGACTGAGCTCGCCTCTACGTCCACCATTGTGTTGTCATGTTCAAGATACATTTAATCATTTGTTAGCCAGCACTATTTCTGTGATGTAATATAACTCGTGCTGCTTGAATGTGTGTGCGCTGTTCCCCTTGTCTTATTTCACCTTTGTATGATTTGTGTTCCCTACGCCTATCGGAAGCTTGCCGATGCACACACTTGCCGCGAGCACTTCGAGGAACGGGTCCTTAGTAGCCTGCTGGAAGTGCCGCTGCCGGCAAGCTGACTTGCCGGGCCAGAACGCAGCCGCCAAGCTTGCCGAGCGGACTCGAGGCAACCTAGGGCGCGGACTGATCGCGACAAGGTTCCTCTCGCGTGCAGGTTTCTCATACAAAGCTCAGAACCGTTCAAGGGGGAACGCGGATGTAATGATGAAATTTTTTCAAAGTTTTTGCAACTTAGCTTCTCCTTGTGCCATTTCTCTTGTTGTACAAAGTGATCACTTGAACGCCGCGCTGAAAATGGTACCCCGTACCCCATCTCCACTCCCTCCGGGAAACTTGCATGCGAGGGATCCTTCTTATCCTTTTAAGAAAAAGAAAGAAGAGAAAGGATGGGTTTGGGAACCTTGATGGTTCATCGGTCATTTCATACAAACTAAAGCGTAAATCATAACATCACATGCATTGATACATAAATGAACATGTATGAGGAGTTGCGAAACACTTAGCTTTATTACACACAGGATCTGCGCCAGGCTTTGTACAAAGGGTTACATGTCTGGTCGACAAGGCTTGTACAAAAGGTGTTGCCGGGATACGACCCGGCAACTGTGCCTCACGGGTAGAACTTGCGAATATGCTCAATATTCCATGAGTTCTGCACTGAGGTGCCATCTCCGGTCTCCAGACGGACTGCGCCCGACCTGGTAACTCGTACTACCCGGTAAGGGCCTTCCCACTTCGGCGTCAACTTGTTCGATCCCTTGGCGGACTGAACACGCCGAAGAACAAGGTCGCCTTCCTCAAGGCTTCGGGCGTGCACTTTGCGGCTATGGTAGCGGCGCAAGGCTTGCTGGTAGCGTGCAGCTCGCACAGCCGCCCGAAGAAGATCTTCCTCAAGGAGCAACGCGTCGTCTTGACGCAGCTGCTCTTGCCCGGCTTCATCGTAAGCGAGCACTCGAGGTGACCCGTATATGAGTTCCGTAGGGAGCACTGCTTCTGCACCATAGATTAGGGAGAAGGGCATTTGGCCGGTAGCTCGATTTGGTGTCGTTCTGAGTGACCAAAGAACCGTCGGCAACTCATCAATCCAGTGCCTTCCATACTTGCACAGTTTGTCAAAGGTCCTTGTCTTGAGGCCACGCAGCACTTCAGCGTTCATCCTTTCCGCCTGGCCGTTGCTTCTCGGGTGAGCGACAGATGCAAAACAGATTTTGCTGCCGAGGTCTTGGGTATACTGCATGAAGGTGCGGCTCATGAATTGTGTGCCATTGTCGGTAATGATCCTGTTAGGGACCCCGAAACGACGAACTAATCCTTTGAAGAACTTGACGGCTGATCGCGCTGTCACCTTCCTCACTGGCTCCACTTCAGGCCACTTTGTGAACTTGTCGATGGCGACGTACAAGAACTCAAAGCCCCCGGCAGCACGGGGAGAGGGGCCCAAGATATCGAGCCCCCAGACCGAAATGGGCTAGGAGAGGGGGATTGTTTGGAGAGCTTGAGCTGGTTGATGTATGTTCTTTGAATGGAACTGGCATGCTTCACACTTGGTTACTAGCTCAGTTGCATCCTGGAGGGCAGTGGGCCAATAGAAGCCTTGTCGGAAAGCCTTGCCGACAAGATCCCTTCATCCTATGTGAGAGCCACATAAGCCTTCGTGTACCTCCGCCAACAGCTTTAGTCCATCCTCCCGGCAAATGCACTTCAATTTCACATCGTTTGGTCATTTTCTGTATAGGATGCTATCCTCAAACTGATACATACTTGACTGACGGGCTACTTTCTCTGCTTCCTCTTGCTCACCGGGAAGTTCTCCTGTTTGAAGGAAATGGACTATCTGCTGTGCCCATGTCGGAGCCTGCGGCTCGACGACAAGGACTAAAGGCATCTCTTCGGCTACGGGAGCGCTTGCTTCCGCGGCAAGAACCTGCGGTTCTGCGCCAAGTGGCTGCTCACCGGCAACCGTATTGTTGTTCCTGGCAACATCCTTGTCGGCGGCTTCCGGGAGCTCTGCCGGAAAGTACTTTCCGGTACTTAACTTTCTTCTCTTGCTGGCCTGCATTGATGGGGCGACTGTTGGTCGATTCAATTGGAGCACAAAAGTTCCCGGTTCCACGGGAAGCTTTTGAGCGGCACACTTTGACAGGCTATTAGCGATGCTGTTTTCCGCACGAGGGATGTGCTCTGTTTGCAACCCGTCAAAGTGTTCTTCCAATTTCCTCACTTCTTCCACATATGCCTCCATTAACGGGCTCTGATAATCTTTGTTCACTTGCTTTACAACAAGCTGCGAGTCACCGCGGATGATCAACTTTTTGATTCCAAGGTCTACTGCGATCCTAAGACCGGCATGGAGTCCTTCGTACTCAGCAGTGTTGTTTGTAGCTTGCTCTCTGGGAAAGTGTATTTGGACCACATACTTGAGGTGCTCTCTGGTGGGTGCGATAAGCAGCACTCCGGCACCGGCGCCCTGCAGCGAGAAGGCACCATCAAAGTACATGATCCATTCTTTTGCTGTCTCTTTGCCGGGGAGAGCTGTTTCTTGAATTTCTTCATCTTGCGTTGGTGTCCATTCGGCGATGAATTCTGCCAAAGCCCTGCTCTGAATGGTTGTAGTGCTCTCAAACTTGAGTGCAAAGCGAGTGACGACGGTGATCTCATGTGCTTGGAAGTAGTAGGTAGGGGTACGACCATCTATGGGGCCATGCAGCCCCTTGTGGTTCGGCAGGGGAGGTCGGCGTGCACAAAGAGCATGGACAATGGGAAGCGCAAGGGATTTACCCAGGTTCGGGCCGCTGAGAAGCGTAAACCCCTACTCCTACTTTTGGTGTATTAATGGTGCGGAAGCACAGTACAAGGAGCGCTTGCCCCGGCAAGGCGCGGAGAGAGCAGCTACGCGAGACGTGCTTGTGTTAAAGAAGGGTCCGAATCCTCTAAACTGTTGCCTTGGCCCTCCTTTTATAGCTCAAGGGGTTACCACAGTGGCAAAACAGTAATTACATAGCGATTAGATAGCAAACAGTGCTATCATACCTAACTCTGCCAGTTTAGGACAAAGGCATTAAATGCGCCGTTAGGTGTCATGTGGAGAGGCAGTCCCGGCAAGGTTTCTGCACCGCTTGCCCAGCTACCTCGTATTATGCTGACACGCCTCCTGGACGGGTGTCATTAGGGGCAGATCTTGTCCCCAGCGTGCTGACACGTGCCCGACAAGCTTCACCAACCAGCCTATGCGGTCGACACCTCATATATCAGTGAACACCTGTGCGGTGAGGTGGAGCGCTGGGGGACTGGTACAAACTTGCCAGCACGGATCTTGCCGGGTCTTCATCTGGCCGGTTCAGCCTTACCGGCAAGGAATGTCTTCGTCTTTGGTACTAGTCAAGCGATGTGTCTTTGAGCTTCTTTTTGGTAGCTTTTGCGGCTGGACTCCGAATCTTGATCTTGGCGGCTCCCGGCAAGGCTTTTGCCGGCAAGGAGGCTGCTACTGTCTGTGCATAAATCAGGGTATAAAATACCCATGTTTTATACACCGACATGCTTTGTTCTGGTTCTCTATTAAAAGGCGGCCTTAATATCCCTTAGTTTCCTTAAGGACCCCGCTGCCACGGGAGGGTAGGACAAAAGATGGCATGCAAGTTCTTACTATAAGCATGTATGACTATATACGGAATACATGCCTACATTACATTGATGAATTGGAGCTATTGTGTATCGCCCTAGGTTGTGACTGTTACATGATGAATGTCATCCAACATAATTATCCATCACCGATCTAATGCCTACGCTTTTCGCATATTGATCTTTGCTAAGTTACTTTCGTTGCTGCTGCTGTTACAATTACTACAAAACTGCTACTGTTACTGTCACTACTATTACTATTGCTCTTAAAACTATCATACTACTATGCTACTAAACACTTTGCTGCAGATATTTAGTTCTCCAGGTGTGGTTGAATTGACAACTCAACTGCTAATACTCGCAAATATTCTTTGGCTCTCCTTGTGCCGAATCAATAAATTTGGGTGAAATACTACCCGCGAAAACTGTTATGATCCCCTATACTTGTGGGTTCTCAATGCTCAAGGGGCCCGCAAGCTCAGGTGGCGCGCCCTACCCCCCTGGGCGCGCCCCTTGAGCTTGTGGCTACCTCGTAGGTCGGTTGATGCCCTTCTTTCGCCGCAAGAAATATAATTTCTGGATAAAAATCCCCTCAAAATTTCAGCCCAATCGGAGTTACGGATCTCCAGGAATATAAGAAACGGTGAAGGGCCAGAAAACATACGTGAACTAGAGAAGAAAACAGAGAGAGAGATCCAATCTCGGAGGGGCTCTCGCCCCTCCGAGCGCCATGGAGGCCAAGGAACAGAGGGGAGAACCTCTCCCCATTTAGGGGGAAGCCATGGAGGAGGAAGCCCGAGGGGGAGACTCTCTCCCCCTCTCTCTCTCTCTCGGTGGCGCCAGAGTGCCGTCGAGGGAACCATCGCCGCGGTGATCGTCTTCATCAACATCACCGTCTTCATCACCTCCCTCATCTCTTTTCAGCGGTCCACCCTCCCGCAACCCGCTGTAATCCCCTACTTGAACATGGTGCTTTATGCCACATATTATTATCCAATGATGTGTTGCCATCATATGATGTTTTGAGTAGATCTCTTTTGTCCTATGGGTTGATTGATGATCTTGATTGGTTTGAGTTGTATGTTTTATTTTGGTGCTGTCCTATAGTGCCTTCCGTTCTGCGCACACGTGGGGGATTCTCGCCGTAGGGTGTTGCAATACGTTCATGATTCACTTATAGTGGGTTGCGAGAGTGACAGAAGCTACCCGAGTAAGGGGGTTGTTGCGTATGGGAGTAAGGGGGACTTGTTACTTAATGCTATGGTTGGGTTTACCTTAATGATTTCTAGTAGTTGCGGATGCTTGCTAGAGGTCCAATCATAAGTTCATATGATCCGAGTATGGAAAGTATGTTAGATCATGCCTCTCCCTCATATAAAATTGCAATAATGATTACCGATCATGTTATCAATTTCCTAGGACAATTCCGCACACCATACCATCATTATTCCACACTCGCTATTTGTAATATATTGTAATATATTCTAATTTTATTTAGACAACACCTATTATTATATTTTAGTTCTCCGATGTTATGCAAAGCTATCCTATTTGTACCCACAATGTAGTTTTATTTCTTGTTTCTAGATAAAAGCAAACGCTCGGTGTACGTAGAGTCGTATCAGTGGCAGATAGGACTTGAGAGAATATTGATCTTACCTTTAGCTCCTTGTGGGTTCGACACTCCATACTTACCACTTCCATGTTTAGAAAGTGCTATGATTATTCCTTGCACTTGGGGATTATCACTCACTACTAAATTACAAATCATTGTTAATTAAAATTGGCTTTGATATACCTTGAGATCCGGGTGGATAAATTACTTGAGCACTATATGCCTAGCTTCATGGCTTTAAAGAAAGCGCTGCCTGGGAGACAACCCAGAAGTTTTAGAGAGTCATTTTGTTCTGTTGTGTGCTTTTAAAAAGTAAAAAAAACAAAAAAAATATAGAGGGGTGCCTAAAACTTTTCAAAAAGAAAAGTGAAAGTGAGAAAGGCGAGCAACGTTGAAGTGGGGGATATCCTTGAACTTTGTTCATGCCCATGGAAACTTTGTGAACCTTGATTACAGAAAATTTTCAACAAAAATAATTATCACCTTGTACAAATCCATTGTATTATAAAAATAATGTGCCAAGATTTACCTTTAGGGTGTTTAAATTGCTTGTTTGTTGTGTGCTGTGCAAAAACAGAAACTTTTGCTGTAGTGCTTGAATTTGGATAATTTACTAGAATGTGGAAAAATTCTGAAATTTTTACACGGTACTTCTATCAAAATTGTTTATTACGTCCTAATTTTTCAGAATTTTTGGAGTTACAGAAGTATATGTTTCATCTGCATCTTTACAGACTGTCCTGTTTTCACAGATTGCTATTATAGCTTCTTTATTTGCTTACGTTTGAAATCTTGTTGAGCCCCATTGACTTCGGAGCCATAGAATTGTGATAGCATACAGCGGGTAATATTTGATTATAATTATACAATAATGCTACAGCAGGACATGATGAGATTTGATGTTATATGTACTAACCCCTCTAACAAAAAAAGTTCGGTTAAGTTTTGTGTAGATGAAGTGTTCGAAGATCGAGTAGGTATCGATATGAGAAGAAGAATAAGGAGAAGCAAGAGTTCAAGCTTGGGGATGCCCTAGGTACCCCAAATAAATATTCAAGGAGACTCAAGCGTCTAAGCTTGGGGAGGCCCCGGAAGGCATCCCATCTTTCTTCTTCGACAATTATCGGTATGTTTCGGTTTTTGTTTTGTTCACATGATATGCGTAAATTCTTGGAGCGTCTTTTGTGTTTATTTTTCCCTTTTATTTTATGCACCATGTTGGTATGAGATAGTCCTTGGTTGATTTATAGAATGCTCTTTGCACTTCACTTATATCTTTTGAGTATGGCTTTATAGAATGCTTCATGTGCTTCACTTATATCATTTGAAGTTTGGATGCTCGTTTCTCTACATTTGGAAAACCGTTATTTGTAGAATACTCTTTTGCTTCACTTATACTTATCAGAGCGTGGTATTTTTTAGAAAGAATTAAACTCTCATGCTTCACTTATACCTATTTAGAGAGTTAACAGGAATTAGTCATTCACATGGTTAGTCATAAAATCCTACATAAAACTTGCGGATTACTGAATATGATATGTTTGATTCCTTGCAATATTTTGCGATATTGAGGTGGTAATATGGGGGCATGCTAGTAAAAGAATTAAAGTTGAGTATTAATAATGGTGTTAACGGAAGTAGTCTTTACGCAAGTAAATCCTCACGCATGTAAAGTGGGGTCCGCTGACATTAGTAGTGAGGTCGGAGCATATTTTATCGTTAATTGATCCTTTGTGTTGTCTAAATCGGGGGCGTGCGATGGTAACTCCTCCCAACCTCCTCCCTAGGGGCATGCGATAGTACTTTGTTTTGAGGGCTTTGAAATTTTCACAATAAGTATGTGAGTTCTTTATAACTAATGTGAGTTTGTGGACTTAAGCACTCCCACCTATCCATATTTTGCTAGCCTCTTCGGTACCGTGCATTGCCCGTTCTCACCTCGAGACTTGGTGCAAACTTCGCCGGTGCATCCAAACCCCGTGATATGATACGCTCTATCACACATAAGCCCCATTATATCCCTCCTCAAAACAACCACCATACCTACCTATTATTGCATTTCAGCCATTCCGAGATATATTGCCATGAAACTTCCATTGTTACTATTCACATGACTTGAGCATTCATTGTCATTTTTCTTTGCATGATCATATAGAGCTAACTTGATATTTTTGGCGCAGCCACCATTCATCATTGTTATACATGTTACGCTAGATCATATCACATCCTGGTACACTGCCAGAGGCATTCATATGTGATGATCATCATTATTAGCGCATTGCCCCAGTGAGGAAAAGAATGGTGGAGACTAATGAGTCCTCGAAAAAGTGGGGATGATGTCCATGAGACTGTTCTAAAAAAAGAGGCCAAAAAGAGACCATAAAAAAACAAGAAGAAAAAAGAAAGCAAAAAAATGAGATAAATAGAGAAAAGGGGCATGCTACTATCCTTTTACCACACTTGTGCTTCAAAGTAGCACCATGTTCTTCATATAGAGAGTTGATATGTCTCCAATGTATCTATAGTTTTATTGTTTCATGCTATTATATTATCATTCTTGGATACTTTATATGCAATTTTATATCAGTTTTGGGGACTAACCTATTAACTCAGTGCCCAGTGCCAGCTGCTGTTTTCTGCTTGTTTTTGGTTTTACAGAAAATCTATACCAAACGGAGTCCAAACGCTACGAAACTTTTTGACGATTTTTTTCTGGACAAAAGAGACCCTAGAAGCTTCGGGGGAGGGCCAGAAGACCTACGAGGAGACGGCAAGGCAACAGGGCGCGCCCTGATGCCTTGTGGGCCCCACGTGGCTCGGTCTGACCTAATTCCAACGCTATAAATTCCCAAATATTCCAAAACCCCTAGAGAGCCAGACAACACTATTTTTCCGCCACCGCAAGCCTCTGTTCTTCCGTGATCCCATCTGGAGGCCTTTTCCGGTACTCTGTCGGAGGGGGAATCGATCACGGAGGGATTCTACATCAACCTTGATGCCCTTCCGATGATGTGTGAGTAGTTCACCACAGATCTATGGGTTCATAGCTAGTAGCTAGATGGCTTTCTCTCTCTCTTTGATCTTCAATACAAAGTTCTCCATGATCTCCATGGAGTTCTATCCGATGTAACCTTCTTTTGCGGTGTGTTTGTTGGGATCCGATGAACTGTGGGTTTATGATCAGATTATTCATTGAAAGTAATTGAGTCTTTTCTGAACTTTATTGAGTCTTTGATCAATCTGTTTGGTTTGGCCAACTAGATTGATTTTTCTTCAGTGGGAGAGGTGCTTTGTAATGGGTTCAATCTTGCGGTGTCCTCGTGACAGCAGCAGTAGCGAGGCACGTATTTGTATTGTTGCCATTAAGGGTAAAACGACAAGGTTTATTCATATTGCTTGGGTTTATTCTGTCTACATCATGTCATCATACTTCATGCATTACTGTTTGTTATGAACTTAATACGTAGAGAGGCAAGCATAGAAGCGCTCTCGAAGTGCAGTAATAGTAGTAGATGCAAGCAGGAGTCGGTCTACTTGTCACGGACGTGATGCCTATATACATGATCATTGCCATGAATAACATCATAACTATGCACTTTTCTATCAATTGCCCAACAGTAATTTGCCATGATACCACACGCACGGTGCGCGGAGCATCTCTTCTCCTCGCAAAGTCATTTTGCGCGTTAACGCCTGGTACCAGTAGATCTGGCACCACATGCTAGTTCTAAGATTTGTGCTAACCTATGGCCCACATGCATGTACTCCCTCCGGTTCTTTTTACCTTGCGCATAACTTTTTTCAGTTTTTCCCGCATTAGTCTGCGCATTAGCATTTCTTGGCCGCTCTTTCCCGTTTTACCCCTAATTATTCGCTGTGCATGCGACTGTTCGCACGCTTGGGAGAGAGAGGCACCGCATAGTGCGGCCAATCAGTTTACATGCGAGGACTGCGCATGGGAGGTTACGGCTGCATGCGTCCCGATTTGCATGTGGGGACCGCGCGTGGGAGGTGACACGGCTGCATGCAGCCAATAAGCTTGCACGCATCAAGTAAAGCTGCCTCCCATCGATGCATGCAGTAATTAAGAGGTTGTAGCTTTTCCATGCAACACAGGGGTAGACTAGTCCAAAATCGCTCACAAAATTCACTCCTTGGTATGCGAGTCAACAGTTATACGCAGAGTAAAAAGGACCGGAGGGAGTATAGTACTTGTATTGATTTATCAGCTGTTGGTATTTTAATATAGTCAAATCACCATCTGGTCCTACCACGAGCGCCTCCATGCATCTTTGTCTCTCTATCTCTGTCCTTTACATGCATGGATGCAGGAAATGTAAGTTCCACTCTCCTACACAATAAATCAACTATTTTATTTTACCTTGCCAAAGTTAAATCATTCATATCTTTTAAACTATAATTTCATTTTTGAATTTTTTAATATATTTGTACTCTTGACGCCGAGACCTTTAGAACAAGATGGTGGCCGGCCAAGGTGGAGCTCCTCCATGGAGCTCCACATGCCATCCCTTTTTGCCTTTTATTATCTTTATGTGTGACATAAAGTGGGGGTACTTTGGTATTTTTTGTATGCCAACTTTACCCCTTGGCTTTCCTATAAATAGAGGTGGAGGGGTGCTCTCCACACTCATCCCTTGCTCTCATACACATGCCATGCTTTGTCTGGCTCTCTCTCTCCCTCCCACGAAATAGTTTCGTAGAGCCGAAAGGTTGTATCGGTTCCGGCAGGAACTAGTTCTGGACGGCGAAGCCCTGCCGGATAGCTGACACTGTATGTGTGCAACCCCGTAGAGAGGTCGTAGTTTTGATCTTTTGCCCGAGGGGCTGTTCGAGGGTCCTCCCGAAGGGCTGTCCGAGTTTCCGTTCGAGTTTCGAGGGTCCTCCCGAAGGGCTGTCCGTGACATCGTTCGAGGGACTGTCCGACCGCCTCCCGAAGGGCTGTTCGGTGAGGGAGTACATCCTCGTGGTTGGGAGGTTGTAAATCCTAGCTGCGGGGATCTGCACCGACGATCTACACCGACTCTTCTTCCGCTGCGCTACGAGTCAGTAATGATCAGATCAAACCCTGTATGCAGTCTCCATAGTGGTCCTGGGCGTGCTCGTTGTACCGAATTTTTTTGTTTTTTGTCGCATTCCCCTACAGTGGCATCAAGAGCCGTGCTATGCGTAGATGCAGGTTACGATCTAGAATACATCGAGATGTATGGGTATTGCATAATATAATTTTGGAGTAGATGAGATCTATTGCTAAAAATTATTTATGCGGGTGGCAGATGAAATCTGTTACCCGATGTTCTTGTTGCTTCCCTAGAATTTGCGTATTTCTGATCTCGAGACAGCATGGTGGAATTTGACAAAGTTCTGGCAATCCGCGATCCTAATTGATCAACAAAGTGCTATCAGTTCTTTGGGTTCCACCATAGTCAAAAGAAAGATGAAATTTCGCAGACGAAAGGGCAATGCAGATATGATCTGCACGGGGGTCATGCGTATGACGAAGTTTAGTATGGGGCTCGAGATTTTATTATCTCGTGTTTCATACACCCCGCGATGTTAATCTAACGACTTGAATAATCATACTTGATGATAAACGTTGGTAGCTGCGTTTTAAGTCAAAACCTTAGAAGCCACGTAAAATAAAATTTTGCATAAACCGATTAGAGGCGTTTAACTTGGTTTTGCAGGATGTGCATGTGATGTGGTATAGCAATGCTCATATTAATTCGATTATGTATGAGATGACTATATGATGTAAATTTACTAACATGACCTCATGTCATGATTCGGCATGATGGCTGGAGCCATATGATTGTCACTTTAATGACCTGCATGTCAACCTTAAGTAATGCACTTATTTTATTAGCTATAGAGATAGCAATATTATCTGGTGCATCGACAAGGTGGTGGCAATCTTCACGAAGGTGAACACCGACGCAAATGCCGAAGACGAAGAAATTAAAGACTTCTCCGTCAGAAAGGGCTATACCATATCATGCTATTATGAATTGCCTGAGATGTTTATTCCTTATGATGCACCCTTTTGATTGCGCGGTAGTCGCTTTTTATTAGGGTGATCTCTCACTTAAAAATATCAAGTAGTTAGTGTTCTCCCAAGTGTAGCACCGTCTACAACACGTATCTTTTTGGGGTGCGCCGTGTCACACGCGTACGAACGATTAGAGAGGTGTAAGGCGGGTGACGGTGAGATCTCACAGCAAGATCACTTGGCTGTCTTGACGTTCAGGCATGACCGTCATGAGCTCGGAACACGCCCATCGAAAGATGAACAAGAATCACATAGAGATGTGATTGGCAAGTTGGCCTACCGGTTAAGATTTTCGTCATCAGTGGTGTTACACCAATGGCGAACAATCAAGACGCGGATCTTGAATCGCTCATAATCAATTTTGAGAAATATTGATTTGAGTGGGAGCGCACTTTAGAATAAAATTGTTTATTCACTAGTGCAAAAATCATTATGAACAAAGTCTAAGTGAAACTTGTGTTTTCCGTTGTAGATCAAATGGCTCGCAACACCGCGTTCAACTTAGGCCCGATGTTAGGTAAAGAGAAGTTAGCTGCGACTGGAAACAACTATGCAGACTGGGTCCGTAACCTGAGGATTGTCCTCAGGAGCGCTAAGAAAATGTATGTGCTTGAAACTGCTCTTCCAGCTAAACCGGTGGCAACTGCCCCAGAAGATGAACAAAATGTCTGGGCCACTAAGGATGATGATCAAAACTTAGTGCAGTGCCTCATGCTAGCTTGCATGAGTCCAGAGCTTCAAAAACGTTTTGAATTTCATAAACCCCATGATATGATCCGGGAATGGGATGCTTTGTACAAGGAAACCGCACGGTCTGAACGATTTGATATCTTGAAGGTCGTGATGGATTGCAAGATAGCTGAGGGCAGTTCAGTTGGCGAACACGTGGTCAAAATGATTGGCTATGCTGAAAGGCTTAAAACCCTGGAATTTCCAATTCCACCAGGCCATATGATGGACATGATGCTTTCTTCACTCCCCCCGTCTTACGACGGTTTTGTCATGAACTACAACATGAGTGGGATGGAGAAGACACCGAAAGAGGTGCTCGCCATGCTGAAAACTGCGGAAGGAGGACTGCGGAAAAATCGCAAGCAAGTGTTGCTTGTGAATAAAACCGCCAGTTTCAAAAAGAAAGGCAAGCCAAAGAAGGGCAAGGGCGCCGGTAAGACCGGCTCCCAAAGCAACTCTAAGGGCAGAGCCAAGAATGAAACCGAGTGCTTCTACTGCAAGGGCACAGGACACTGGAAGAGAAACTGCAAGAAGTATCTGGAAGATAAGAAGTCCGGGAAAACCGGAAAAGGTATAATTGTTATACAAGTTAATGTCATTGATGTTTTGCTTGCTAGCGAAAATTCTAAGTCTTGGGTATTTGATACCGGATCGGTTGCTCACATTGGCAACTCGATACATGGACTGCAGAAGGTGCGCAAGCTAACAAAGAATGAAGTCGTGATGCGCGTCGGGAACGGCGCTGGGATCGCCACTCAAGCCGTCGGCATTATGCCTCTACGTCTCCCTTCAGGATTTATCTTAGAACTAAGTAACTGTTATTTTGTTCCACTATTGTGTAGAAACATTATCTCCGTATCATGTTTAGTACACGATGGGTATTCGTACAAGTCTGAGAACAATGGTTGTTCACTTTATTGTAAGGATATGTTTTATGGATTTGCACCCATTGTTGGGGGCCTTTTCATACTAAATCTTGAATGTGGAAATGATGTCTTTAACGTGAATGCTAAACGCCTTAAGAAGGCTGATACCATCACCACTTTCATGTGGCACTGTCGGCTTGGCCACATCGGAAAGAAATGCATCCAAAGACTCCATAAAGATGGAGTTTTACCGTCCTTTGATTTTGAATCATTTGGCACATGTGAAGCTTGCTTGATGGGGAAAATGACCAAGACGCCGTTCACGGGTCATCCTGAATGGGCGAGTGACTTGTTGGAAATAATACATAGTGATGTATGTGGTCCAATGAGCACAATCGCACGCGGTGGGTATTTCTACTTCGTGACTTTTACTGATGATTTGAGTAGGTATGCATATATCTAATTGATGAAGCATAAGTCGGAAACCTTTGAAAAGTTCATAGAATTTCAGAATGAGGTAGAAAATCATCGTAACAAAAGGATTAAGTTTCTGCGGTTTGATCGCGGGGGCGAATACCTTAGTCATGAGTTTGGCCAACATCTGAGTGATCGTGGAATCGTTTCACAGCTTACGCCTCCCGGAACACGACAGCGAAACGGAGTGTCAGAAAGACGTAACCGAACCCTGTTAGACATGGTAAGGTCGATGATGTCTCTTACAAATCTGCCGATATCCTTTTGGGGTCACGCACTAGAAACTGCCGCTCACACACTAAACAAAGCACCGTCTAAGTCTGTTGAGACGACACCATATGAGATATGGCACGGGAAGAAACCCGACCTGTCGTTTCTCAAAATTTGGGGTTGTGAGGCAGACGTAAACCGTTTATAGCCAAGCAAACTTGATCCCAGATCAGACAAATGTTACTTTGTAGGTTATCCCAAGGAGACAGTTGGGTATTCTTTCTACCACGCCTCCAAGAACAAAGTGTTTGTTGCAAAACACGGAGTCTTTCTCGAGAAAGAGTTTCTCGCTAAAGAAGTGAGTGGGAGGACAGTACAACTTGATGAGATTAGTGAATCTTCGGCAACCGTTGATATGGCTAAGGAACCGGAAGAAATTCCGCTATTATCCCTACAACCAAGCCGGAAGTTGTCGCATGTGATGCAGAAACTTCAGACAATGTTGTAACTGAACCGCGCAGATCAGGTAGGGCTATCCAGCCACCTGAGTGGTTTCATAACGAAATCTTCATTCTTGAAGATGATGAACCTGTGCACTACAAGGAAGCGATGGCGGGGCCCAGCTCAAGGGAATGGCACAAGGCCATGAAATCCAAAATGGAATCCATGTACGAAAACCAAGTTTGGAACTTGGAAGAACTTCCAGAAGGTGTAAAGCCCATTGGTTGTAAATGAATTTTTAAAAGAAAGACGGACGCGGATGGTAACATTACTATCCACAAAGCTAGACTTGTCGCGAAAGGGTTCACGCAAGTTCCAGGAGTGGACTACGACGAGACTTTCTCACCCGTAGCTATGCTTAGGTCTGTTCGGATATTACTAGCAATTGCTTCTTATTTCGATTATGAAATATGGTAGATGGACGTCAAAACGGCTTTCCTAAATGGAAACCTCAAAGAGGATGTATACATGATACAGCCAGAAGGTTTTGTCGTTCATAAGGATGCTAGAAAGGTATGTAAACTTCAGAAAGCCATTTATGGTCTGAAGCAAGCGTCAAGGAGCTGGAACATTCGTTTTGATGAAGTGGTCAAACAGTTTGGCTTCATCAGGAATGACGAAGAATCTTGTGTTTACAAGAAGTTTAGTGGGAGCGCAAAAGCATTTCTAATCTTGTATGTGGATGACATATTGTTGATTGGAAATGACGTGAATTTACTTAGCGAAATAAAAGACTCATTGAAGAGAGTTTTTCAATGAAAGACTTAGGCGAAGCGGCATATGTATTGGGCATCAGGATCTATAGAGATAGATCAAAACGCCTGATAGTGCTTAGCCAAAGCACGTACATTGACAAGGTGTTGAAAAGGTTCAACATGGAGAACTCCAAGAAAGGCCTACTCCCCATGTCACCTGGCACAGTGCTTTGCAAGAATCAGTGTCCTCGGACACTCGATGAGCGAGTACAAATGAATGATGTTCCATATGCTTCGGCAGTTGGTTCTATTATGTATGCCATGCTATGTACAAGACCGGACGTTTCCTATGCGCTAAATGTTAGCAGCCGGTACCAAAGTGATCCAGGATTGGAACACTGGGCCGCAGTCAAGGGTATTCTTAAGTACCTCAGAAGGACCAAGGATTTACTCCTTGTGTACGGAGGTGATGAAGAGCTCATTGTAAGTGGTTACACTGATGCAGGCTTCATGACTGACCCAGATGACTTCAAATCTCAATCAGGCTATGTTTTCATATTGAACGGCGGCGCAGTTGATTGGAAAAGTTCCAAACAAAAGACTGTGGCGGATTCTATGACAGAGGCGGAATATGTTGCAGCTTCAGAAGCCTCCAAGGAGGCGGTAAAACTGAAAAGTTGTTTCGGGGTATACCATTAAGTCAAATTGGTTTCGGCACATGCCTGGAAATTCTTGGAGGGTGCCAGAATTGTTCTGGTAACTTCTGGGATTATACCGGAGCTGCCGGGACCGGTTTGGTTGCTTTTCGCAGATGAAAATCACTAATCCGGAATTGTTTCGGAACGAATCCAAAATCATTTTAGTGGGTACTGGATTGATTCTAAGACCCACAGAAATATTTTCGGATTTAACGGTCGCGGAAATTTGTCTCCGTGAATAGTGAAAATCACTTTATGGTTAATTTTTTGGAAAGCCACCTTTTGGGATTTTCCCAAAAGGCTTCTAGAAAGACTTAGGCACTAAGAAATCCCCCTTGGGGGGGGCACGATGGTGGCCGGCCAAGGTGGAGCTCCACATGCCATCCCTATTTGGCTTTGATTATCTTTATGTGTGACATAAAGTGGGGGTACTTTGGTATCTTTTGTATGCCAACTTTACCCCTTGGCTTTCCTATAAATAGAGGTGGAGGGGTGCTCTCCACACTCATCCCTTGCTCTCATACACATGCCATGCTTTGTCTGGCTCTCTCTCTCTCCCTCCCACGAAATAGTTTCGTAGAGCCGAAAGGCTGTCTGGGTTCCGGCAGGAACTAGTTCTGGACGGCGAAGCCCTGCCGGATAGCTGGCACCGTATGTGTGCAACCCCGTAGAGAGGTCGTAGTTTTGATCTTTTGCCTGAGGGGATGTTCGAGGGTCCTCCCGAAGGGCTGTCCGAGTTTCCAGTTTCGAGGGTCCTCCCGAAGGGCTGTCCGTGACATCGTCCGAGGGACTGTCCGACCGCCTCCCGAAGGGCTGTTCGGCGAGGGAGTACATCCTCGCGGTTGGGAGGTTATAAATCCTAGCTGTGGGGATCTGCACCGACGATCTACACCAACTCTTCTTCCGCTGCGCTACGAGTCGGTAATGATCAGATCAAACCCTGTATGCAGTCTCCATAGTGGTCCTGGGCGTGCTCGCTGTACCGAATTTTTTTGTTTTCTGTCGCGTTCCCCTACAGATCATACGTGCATGCTTCGGGAATCACAAACCTTAACACCAATATTCTTACTAAACCACAATTATCTACTAGTACCTCCCACATATTACCATCTTAATATCGCAAAACTATTGCAAGGAATCAAACATATCATATTCAGTGATCTACATGAAAGTTTTTATTATATCCCTCTTGAATACCTATCAAATCAGGACCAAATTCATAACCCATGCATATTACCATTGCTAATTATTAGACTCTCAAAAATATATAAGTGAAGCATGAGAGTGCAACTATTTCTTTTAAAATATAACCACCGCCGTGCTCTAAAAGATATAAGTGAAGCACTAGAGCAACTGCCTAGCTCAAAAGATATTAGTGAAGCACATAGAGTATTCTAACAAATCACGAATAATGTGTGTCCCTCTCAAAAAGGTGTGTTCAGCAAAGATGTTTGTGACAAACTAAAAAGCAAACAAAAGCAAACAAACTATATCACAAGTCGCTCCAAGTAAAACACATATCATGTGATGAATAAAAATATAGCTCCAAGTGAGTTACCGATAGATTGTAGACGAAAGAGGGGATGCCTTCCGGGGCATACCCAAGCTTAGACGCTTGAGTCTTCCTTGAGTATTACCTTGGGGTGCCTTGGGCATCCCCAAGCTTAGTCTCTTGCCGCTCCTTATTCCTTTATCCATCATAGTCTCACCCAAAACTTGAAAACTTCAGCACACAAAACTCAACAGAAACCTCATGAGATCCGTTAGTATAACAAACAAATCTTAAACTTTAGGTACTATTGTAAATTGATTCATATTTAATATTGGCATAATTCTACTGTACTCCAACTTCTCCATGACTCATACCCCCCGATACGATCCATAAATTCATCAAAATAAGCAAACTATGCAACAAAAACAGAATCTATCTAAAACAGAACAGTCTATAAAGATCTATTAAAAATCCATACTTCTGTAACTCCAAAAATTCTGAAAAATTAGGACAACGTAAAAAATTCATATATCAATACTGTGTAAAAAATTCAGATTTTTCTGACGCTCCAGTACAGAAATAAATTCCAGCACTGGACGCAAAACTTTCTGTTTTCCAAACAGCATCAGTTATACTATCATCCACAACATCCCAAAGGCATTACTTGGCTCAAACACTAATTAAAAGATAAAAGCACAATCATAACAGAGGCTATAATTGTGTAAACACACAAGAACAGAAAGTAAAAACTAAAATTTATTTTATTCATTGGGTTGACTCCCAACAAGCGCTATTGTTTTATGCCCCTAGCTAGGCATAATGCATAGTTTCAAGTGTTGTCATCCTTCAAGTTAATTCCATAAGTGGCCCTCATAATAGATTCATAAGGTGCTTTAATTCTCTTTCTAGGGAAGTGTTCCATCCCTTTCTTTAATGGAAATTGAAATCTTATATTACCTTCTTTCATATCAATAATAGCACCTATTGTTCGTAGAAAAGGCCTACCAAGTATTATGGGGCAAGAAGGATTGCATTCAATATCAAGAACAATAAAGGCCACGGTCACATAATTTCTATTTGAAAGAATAAGAACATCATTTATTCTACCCAATGGCTTTTTAATAGTGGAATCCGCAAGATGCAAATTAAGGGAACAAGGATCCATGTTGGTGAGACCTAGCACATCACACAAAGACTTTGGTATAGTGGAAACGCTAGCACCAAGATCACAAAGGGCATTACATTCATAATCTTTAATTTTGAATTTAATAGTAGGTTCCCATTCATCTTGTAATTTTCTAGGAATTGAAACTTCTAACTCAAGTTTTTCTTCATGTGCTTTCATCATGGCTTCTACAATGTGTTTAGTGAAAGCTTTACTTTGTTCATATGCATTTGGTGAATTATTCATGGATTGCAACAAGGAAATACACTCAATTAAAGAACAACTATCATAATTAATGTCCTTGTAATCCAAAGTAGTGGGTGCATTACTATTTAAAGTTTTGACCTCTCCAAACCCACTTTTTTCATTTTTTTCATGAAGATTGTCACCCTCCAAGCAATTGGGACTCTTTCTATCTAAAGTTGAATCTTATTCAGTCCCTTTTTCATCAAGTTTTATATTACTAAATAATGATTCAATAGGAGTGACACCAATCATTTTAATATCTTCATCATTACTATGATAGAAATCGGGTGGAATCGTTTTTTCTAGAAATTCTCGCTTAGCTCTCAACCTAGCGGTCCTTTCTTTAATTTCATTAGTGGAGACATAGATAGCTTTAATAGACTCATTTATATCATGCTTGGTTAGCAAAATTTTAGTTTTGAGATTTTCAACATCATAAGCAATTATATCCATGTTCCTAGCCAATTCATCAACTCTATTCAATTTTTCTCTATCATAGCATTGAAATTCTTTTGCGAATTAATAAATTATTTAATATTACTTTCAAGATCAGAGGGCATACTATTATTATTATTATTATAAGAATTACCATAGGGATTGACATAATTATTAGAGGAATTCCCAGGAAACGGTCTAGGATTGAAATTACCCCTAGAAGCATTGTTGTTGAAACTATTTCTAGAGACGAAAATCACATCAATGACATCATTATTTTGCTCAATCATAGTAGACAATGGCACATCATTAGGATCAATATGAGCAATTTTACTAGAAACCAATTTCAATAAAGCATCCATCTTATCACTCAAAGTATTAACTTCTTCGATAGAATTTACCTTCTTACCAGTTGGAGTTCGTTCAGTGTGCCATTGAGAATAATTTGTCATAATATTATCAAGAAGTTTTGTAGCTTTTCCCAATGTAATTTCCATAAAAGTTCCACCTGCGGCAGAGTCTAGCAAATTTCTAGAAACAAAGTTTACCCCGCATAAATTTTTTGTATGATCATCCATAAATTTAAGCCATGAGTTGGGCAATATCTTACCATTAATTTCATTCTCTCCCAAGATTGTGCAACATGTTCATGATGAAGTTGCTTAAAATTCATAATTTGATTTCTTAAAGAAATAATCTTAGCGGGAGGAAAATACTTGGTAATTTCGATGATGTCTCCCCGGCAACGGCGGCAGAAATTCTTCCTGCTACTTGTAGACTGCGTTTGTATTTCCCCGAAGAGGAGAGGATGATGCAGTATAGTAGAGATAAGTATTTCCCTCAGAACCAAGGTTATCAATTCAGTAGGAGAACCAAGCAAAATCCCGTTAAGCGCACCTGCACACACAAAAGCAAACACTTGCACCCAACGCAAATAAGAGGGTTGTCAATCCTCTTAGCGGTTATTTGCAAGGATTAATTCTGATAGTGGTAGATAGATAAGATAAAATAATAATTAAAATAAAAGTAAATAAATTGCAGCAAGGTATTTTTAGGTTTTTTATATATGATAAAGTAGACCCGGGGGCCATAGTTTTCACTAGAGGCTTCTCTCTCGAACACAAAGCATACGGTGGGTAAACAAATTACTGTTGGGCAATTGATAGAAAAGCAAATAATTATGACGGATTCATGGCAATGATCATGTATATAGGCATCACGTCCGAGACAAGTAGACCGACTCCTGCCTGCATCTACTACTATTACTCCACCCATCGACCGCTATCCAGCATGCATCTAGGGTATTAAGTATGAAACAGAGTAACGCCTTAAGCAAAATGGCATGATGTAGACAAAGTAAACTCAAGCATTATGATTAAACCCCATCTTTTTATCCTTAATGGAAAAAATACAAATACATGTCATGTCCCCTTCTTTCACTGGGATTGAGCACCGCAAGATTGAACCCATCACAAAGCACCTCTCCTATTGCAAGATAAATCAATCTAGTAGGCCAAACCAAATCGATAGATCGGAGAGAAATACAAAGCTATAATAATCATACATAAAAGAGTTCAGAGAAGACTCAAATATTTCTCGTGAATAATCTGATCATAAACTCACAATTCATAGGATCCCAACAAACACACCGCAAAAGAAGATTACATCGGATAGAACTCCAAGAACATCGAGGAGAACATGGTATTGAAGATCAAAGAGAGAGAAGAAGCCATCTAGCTACTAGCTATGGACCCGTAGGTCTGTGGTAAACTAATCACACATCATCGGAAGGGTAGCAAGGTTGATGAATAAGCCCTCCGTGATCGATTCCCCCTCCGGCAGAGTACCGGAAAAGGCCTCCAGATGGTATCGCGGAAGAACAGAGGCTTGCGGTGGCGGAAAGGTTTTCTCTTCCGTCTCTCTGGTATATTGGGAATATTTGGGAATTTATAGCGCTGGAATTAGGTCAGGAGGGGCAACGAGGGGCCCACAAGCCTGGGGGCGCGCACTACCCCCTGGGCGTGCCCTCCAGGCTTGTCGCCTCCTCATGGCTCTTCTGGTCTTCTCCCGAAGCTTTGTGGGTCTCTTCTGGTCCAGAAAAAATTAATCGAAAGTTTTTTTCTCGTTTGGAGACTTTTTGATAATGATTTTCTGAAAAGGCAAAAACAAGTAGAAAACAACAACTGGCACTGTGCACTGGGTTAATAGGTTAGTCCCAAAATATGATATATAATGGCATATAATTGCATATAAAACATCCAAGATTGATACTATAATAGCATGGAACAATCAAAAATTATAGATACGTTGGAGACGTATCAGGGAGCAGTACTACCGCTTGAGCGGTACTACCGCTTAGAGAAAACGGGCAACAGAAACATGCAGATCCCTTGATACTCAAGCGGTACTACCGCTCTACTACCGCTTAGAGAAAACAGGCAACAGAAACATGCACAGAGGACTTTTCACAAGCGATACTGGCCGCGGTAGTCCACAGCGGAAGTACCACAAGCGGTACTACCGTAGTACCGAGTGGTACTACCGCTTGGGTGCAATAAAATTGCCCAAGCAAAATAGATGGATGCAAGCAAGACCCACACTGACATAACTCCTGCAAATGGACTCTGATTTCGACGAACTCAAGCTTGATAGAAAGCTAACGACAAGAGTTGTCAAATCATGACTGGAAACCTTCAGAAGTAGCAAGGTGATGGTGTCCTGGACTAGGGGGTACCAACCTAGTTGGCCCATAGTCCTTGGGCCAAGCTTAGGGGCCCTCATTCTCATAAGGAAGGACTCTGGAAGCCTCGCACCTCGACGTGATCAAGACAGCCTCTGCCGAAGACTTGACGTGTACTCCAAGGACATCTTCGGCCGCCGCCATATGCATCTCTAGATCAGCAACCGACTATTTAACCCTAGGTATGATAACCCACAAGTATAGGGGATCGCAACCATTTTTGAGGGTAGTGTTTCACCCAAATTTATTGATTCGACACAAGGGGAGCCAAAGAATATTTGTGAGTATTAGCAGTTGAGTTGTCAATTCAACCACACCTGGAGAACAAATATCTGCAGCAAAGTATTTAGTAGCATAGTAGTATGATAGTTTTGATAGCAGTAGTAACGGTAGCAACAGTAACAGTAACGGTAACAATAGCAGTTTTGTAGTAATTGTAACAGCAGCAGCAACAAAAGTAACTTAGCAAAGATCAATATGCGAAAAGCATAGGCATTGGATTAGTGATGGATAATTATGTTGGATGACATTCATCATGTAACAGTCACAACCTAGGGCGATACACAATAGCTCCAATTCTTCTATGTAATGTAGGCATGTATTCCGTATATAGTCATACGTGCTTATAGTAAGAACTTGCATGACAACTTTTGTCCTACCCTCCCGTGGCAGCGGGGTCCATAAGGAAATCTAAGGGATATTAAGGCCTCCTTTTAATAGAGAACCAGAACAAAGCATTAACACATAGTGAATACATGAACTCCTCAAACTACGGTAATCACCGGAAAGAATCCCAATTATTGTCACCTTGGGGTATGCGGATCATATGAGAATAACCCACTTAGCATGGAAGATAATGGATGCCCCCTGTCACTCCATGAGCGGTTCGGGCACACAAAACATATGTTCGTTTGAATGTTTAGAGGTGGCACATGCAAATTTACTTGGAACAGCAGGGTAATACCGCATATAGGTAGATATAGTGGACTCATCGGGAACAACTTTGGTTTAAGGATTTGGATGCACAAGCAGTATTCCCGCTTAGTACAGGCGAAGGCTAGCAAATAGATTGAGAAGCGACCAGCTAGAGAGCGAAAACGGTCATAGACATGCATTGTGAATAATTAACATTGAACACGAGCATGAGTAGGATATCAACACCCTGAACATAAATATCATGGAGGCTATGTTGGTTCTGATTCAACTACATGTGTGAACATGTGCCAAGTCAAGCCACTCGAATTACTCAGAGGAGGATACCATGCTAACATACTACATCACAATCCTTTTAATGCATGTTGACACTCAAGATAAATCATTATCCACTCCTAGCTATTTAAGCATGGCATGAGCAACTATAGTCTCTAATTGTCATCACAAACATGTTTACTCATAATAATGCTGAATCATGAATACTGAGCTAAACATATTTACAAAGACAAAAACAAGAAGAGTTCATACCAGCTTTTCTTCACCGCAATCATTTCATCAAATATCATCATTATTGCCTTTCACTTGCATGACCGAATGATATGAAAATAATAATAGTGCAAGTGTGTCATGGACTAAGCTGGAATCTGCAAACATTTATTCAAAGGAGAAGACAAAAGTAATAGTGACTCTTTGTTAGTTCAACAATAAAGCATATGAGAGCCACTCAACATTTTCATCGTGGTCTTCTCCTTACTACGACTCAACGAAAAGAAAAGAAATTCAGAGAAACGCACTGAAATATTTTTGGAGTTTTTGAGTTTTTCTGAAGAAAGCAAATTAACGAAGGAAAAGCAAAAAACGAGAAAAACTATTTACGCGGGAGAACTCCCAACAAGCAAAAGAAGAAACGAGAAATCTTTTTGGGTTTTCTTTTAATACTACAAACTATCTAAACAAGAAAGAAACTAAAACGAATTTCTTTTGGATTTTCGAAAGTTTTTTTCGAACACACGAGAAGAAAGCGAAAATAAAACTAACATGGATATACAATGAAAAAGGATGAATACTGACAACTGGAATGGATGTGTGAACATTAATGTAATGTCGGTGAGAAATACGTACTCCCCCAAGCTTAGGCTTTTGGCCTAAGTTGGTCTATGGCCATGGGTCGAAGTCTGCCCCTCCAGGATAATACTGGGGCTGCTGAGGATCCCACAGTGGCTGCTGAGGATCCCACTGATAAACAGGCTCCTGAGCGGGTGCTGGCACAGGTGCTGGCTCAGGTACTGGGGGCGGTGCCAGGCCCCAATAAGCGTAAATGTCCTCCGGCATGATGGTATATCTGCCCCTGTAAAGATCAAACAAAGCAGGCACATGCAAAGTAATAATCTCACATGTACCCTGACTAAATACCAAGTTATACTGAAATCGTCTAGGGCCCCTGCCAATAAAGTCATGTCCAACCATACTGTCGTAATCAAGATACATAGTGGGTAAAAGCCTCTCTTCCCTCTCATCGTGTCTGATAGGAATCTCAAAGTGTTTAGCGAGACGGGAAGCATAAATACCACCATAAACAATGCCCCTCGAGCGGTTAATGTGCAACCGCCAGGCGACCATCGCACCCAAACTAAAAGTCCTATTAGCGTAAAGAGCATGGCGCAAAATTGCAAGGTCAGGTGAGCTGAGTGTTCCGCTCTCCCATCGACCGGTCAAACACCTCCCGGCAAATAATGAATAATAGCGCAAAACAGGAAAATGTAAATTGGCAACCTTAGCCTCAGAAACTCCACTTGACTCCCCTACTGTCACCTCAGAGATAAACTCTGAGACATCCCTAGGGTGTGGCTCTACTGGGCTGCCCTCATTAGGAAGTTTGCACACGTGGCAAAAATCCTCAAGTGTCATCTCTTTAGGAATATCATATAAGTTAAATGACACTGTGGGTATATCTCTCCTAGAATGAAAGTGAAAATTTTACACGAAATTATTAATGAGGAGAATATACTGGTCACACTTATCTTTGAGGAACGGGATAATGCCGGCATTGTTCGCCAAATAATAGAAATCATCGAAAATTCCCGCATCCCTCAAGAATGTGTCGCACGGCCATTCGCATGGCCGCACCTCGGCCACACGAGGAAGATGATACTAGGTCTTCGGAGCCTCCTTAGGATTCCGGCTTGAAGAACCTCTCAACCTCCACTTGAGCATTTTCTTTTTCTGAAAATTTCTGAAATTTTTTAGTGACTCAAAATAAAAGTGAATGAAACTCAACAAAATTGATAGCAACTACTCCCACATGTATCTAGAAGCTATATCATGCATCAAAACTACTTTGGACCATACAAATTCAACATGCAAGCTCATAAACATGGTCACCACGGTAGCAAAAATTTGCAAAGTATAAAGCACTAGAACAAAAACTAATTGGAGCATTGGATGAGTCACATACCAAGGAGTAATTCCTCAAAACAGTTTTGGAAACGGAGTTCTGAGCAAGGAGATCGAAAATCACAGCAAAATGAGCAAGAACACGGGCTTGGGAGCAAGTTTGATTTTTTTCTGGAGGAAGAAGAAGGGTGTGGGTGGCTGGGGTAAGTGAGTGGGTCCCTGTGGGACCCACAAGCCTGCTGGGCTCGCCCTGGTGGGGTGGGCGCACCCTATGAGCTTGTGGCTCACAGGTGCACCCCCCCCCTGGGGTGTGTTCAATGCCAAACATTCTTAAATATTGCATAAAAATCATACTGAATTTTCAAGGCATTCTGAGAACTTTTATTTTGGGGCCATTTTTTATTGCACGGAAAATTCAGAAAACAGGATAATCATGGCATTTCTGCTTTATTAAACTTAAATTACAGAGAGCAAAAGGTGGGTACAGAAGGTTGTGCTTACTAAATTCATCGACCACATACCCCTCAAAAAAGAATCCATTAATAAGGTTGATCAAGTCTTATTAACAAACTATTTCCGAGTGACATGAAACCGAAGAATTTTCATATAGCACTAAGTTACCTCGACGGGGATATGCATTTCCCTAATGATAAGAATTTCATATTTGTTTTTGACTGTAGGAAGAGGAAATTTGAAACCTCCAATAGTAATAGTCGAAACTTTTTCAATAGAATTGATACCATTCACCGAACTTTGTTTCTTCGGGAAATAAATCGTATGCTCATTACCATTGACATGAAAAGTAACCTTGCTTTTGTTGCAATCCATAACAGCCCCTGCAGTATTCAGAAAGGGTCTACCAAGCATAATCGACATGTTGTCGCCCTCGGGCATGTCAAGAATAATAAAGTCTGTTAAAATAGTAACATCTGCAACTACAACGGAAACATCCTCACAAATTCCAATAGGTATAGCAGTTGATATATCAGCCATTTGCAAAGATATTTCAGTAGGTGTGAGCTTATTCAAATCAATTCTTCTATACAAAGAGAAAGGCATAACACTAACACCGGCTCCTAAATCACATAAAGCAGTTTTAACATAACTTCTTTTAATGGAGCATGGCATAGTGGGTATTCCTGGATCTCCTAACTTCTTAATAATTTGCAAGCATGGTGGAAATTTTAGCTTTAGGTATTTTTCTTTTATTTCTGACAATATCATTCATATATTTAGCATAAGGAGGAATTTTCAACATATCAATCAAGCGAGTGCGCAAAAATACAGGTCTAAATATTTCAACAAAGCGCTCAAAGTCTTCCTCATCCTTATTTTTAGATGGTTTAGTAGGAAAAGGCATGGGTTTTTGAACCCATTGTTCTCTTTCTCTTCCATGTTTTCTAGCAACGAGGTCTCTTTTATCATATCTTTTATTCTTAGGAGGTGGGTTATCAAGATCAACAACGGGTTCTATTTCTACATCATTATCTGGTTGAACATCATTATCATTATCATTAGGTGGATGTTCATCACCAGAATGTGTCTCAGCATCAGAAATAGAAACATCATTAGGATTGTCAGGAGGTTTTTCTATCTCATGTTCACGAGAAGCATGCAAAGTCCTATCATTTTTCTTCTTCTTTTTCTTCTTAGATGGAGTAGCTGCATCAGTATTAATTCTTTGAGAATCTTGCTCAATTCTTTTAGGATGACCTTCAGGATACAGAGGCTCCTGAGTCATACTACCTCCTCTAGTAACAACTCTAACAGCACGATCATTCATTTTATTATTCATCTCATCAAGCAAATCATTTTGGGACTTAGCAATTTGTTCTAACTAAGTCTGAACCATAGAAGCATGTTTACTCAAGCCCCTAACATCATTAGCGATTCTAAACATCAAATCACTCAAGCAATCTATCATGATGGCATTTCGTTTTAATTGATTGCTAACATACATATTAAAGTTCTCTTGCTTAATAATGTAGTTATCAAATTCATCCAAGCATTGACTACCAGATTTATTATAAGGAATATCACTTTCATCGAATCTACGGAGAGAATTTACCTCTACTACCTGTATCGGGGTGTCGAGACCATGTATTTCTTCAATAGGTGGTAAATTCTTAACATTTTCAGATTTAATACCTTTTTCTTTCATAGATTTCTTAGCTTCTTGCATATCTTCTGGACTGAGGAATAGAATACCTCTCTTCTTCGGAGTTGGCTTAGGCGGTGGTTTAGGAAGTGTCCAATCATCGGCATTTCTCAACATATTATTCAATAGCTCTTCAGCTTGTCCAACAGTTCATTCCCTAAAAACAGAACCAGCACAACTATCTAGGTAGTTCCTAGAAGCATTGGTTAGTCCATTATAAAAGATATCAAGTATTTCATTTTTCTTAAGAGGATGATCAGGAAAAGCATTAAGTAATTGGAGAAGCCTCCCCCAAGCTTGAGGGAGATTCTCTTCTTCAATTTGCACAAAGTTAAATATTTCCTGTAAGGCAGCTTGTTTCTTATGAGCAGGAAAATATTTCTCAAAGAAGTAATAAATCATATCCTGGGGACTACGCACACAACCAGGAGCAAGAGTATTAAACCATTTCTTAGCATCACCCTTTAATAAAAAGGAAGCAACTTAAGAATGTAGTAATAGTGAATTTTTTCCTCATGAGCAAATAGGGTGGCTATATCATTTAATTTAGTAAGGTGTGCCACAACAGTTTCAGATTCATAACCATGAAAAGGATCAGATTCAACCAAAGTAATTAACTCAGGATCGACAGAGAATTCATAATCCTTATCAGTAACAAAGATAGGAGAGGTAGCAAACTTAGGATCATATTTCATTCTCTCCCTCGTAGATTTTTCTTTCAACTTAGCAAGCAAATTTCTAACATCATCTCTATCATTACAAGCAAGAATCGCCCTAGCAGTCTCTCCATCGAAAACATAACCATCAGGTGTCTTAGGAATTTCAACTCTAGTAGGAGGACTAGGCATAATAGGTGAATCATAATTTTCAAGAGTTTCATCAATTTAAGCATTCTTAATTTCTTTAGCTTTAGCAAGTTGTTCATCAAGAAATTCACCTAGTGGCACAAAATTATCAAGCATAGTACAACATCATCATGAGTATCATTTATAGCAGAAGTAGTATCATCAATTACTTGCGACATGTCAGAATGAATAACAGGTGGTGGTGTCGCAAGCCTACTCAAAACAGAAGATGAATCAAGTGCAGAGTGTGATGGAAGTACCTTACCTCCTCTAGTCATAGAGGGGACGATCTTAGTCTTAGCGTCTTTCAGATTCTTCATAGTGATCAACAGATATAAATCCCATGTGACTCTACAAATAGAGCTATGCTCCCTTGCAACAGCACCAGAAAAGGGTCTTGATAACCCACAAGTATAGGGGATCACAACAGTTTTCGAGGGTAGTATTTCACCCAAATTTATTGATTCGACACAAGGGGAGCCAAAGAATATTTGTGAGTATTAGCAGTTGAGTTGTCAATTCAACCACACCTGGAGAACAAATATCTGCAGCAAAGTATTTAGTAGCACAGTAGTATGATAGTTTTGATAGCAGTAGTAACGGTAGCAACAGTAACAGTAACGGTAAGAATAGCAGTTTTGTAGTAATTGTAACAGCAGCGGCAACGAAAGTAACTTAGCAAAGATCAATATGCGAAAAGCGTAGGCATTGGATCAGTGATGTATAATTATGTTGGATGATATTCATCATGTAACAGTCACAACCTAGGGCGATACACAATAGCTCCAATTCATCAATGTAATGTAGGCATGTATTCCGTATATAGTCATACGTGCTTATAGTAAGAACTTGCATGACATCTTTTGTCCTACCCTCCCGTGGCAGCGGGGTCCATAAGGAAATCTAAGGGATATTAAGGCCTCCTTTTAATAGAGAACCGGAACAAAGCATTAACACATAGTGAATACATGAACTCCTCAAACTACGGTAATCACTGGAAAGAATCCCAATTATTGTCATCTTGGGGTATGCGGATCATAACACGTAATAGGTGCATATAACTTGCAAGATAGGATCAAGAACACAAATATATTCATGAAAACATAAAGGGTTCAGATCTGAAATCATGGCACTCGGGCCCTAGTGACAAGCATTAAGCATAGCAAAGTCATAGCAACATCAATCTCAGAACATAGTGGATACTAGAGATCAAAGCCCTAACAAATTGACTCGATTACATGGTAAATCTCATCCAACCCATCACCGTCCAGCAAGCCTACGAAGGAATTACTCACGCCCGGTGGTGAGCATCATGAAATTGGTGATGGAGGATGGTTGATGATGATGACAGCGTCGAATCCCCCTCTCCGGAGCCCCGAATAGACTCCAGATCAGCCCTCCCGATGAAGAACAGGAGGTGGCGGCGGCTCCGTATCGTAAAACGCGATGATTCTTTCTCTTTGATTTTTTGGACGAATAGGTACTTATAGCGTTGGAGTTAGGGTTGCCGGAGCTGCCAGGGGCCCACAAGCCTGCCAGGCGCGCCTTGGGGGATGGGCGCGCCCCCTGGGCTTGTGGCACCTGGGTGGCCTCCCTCTGGTAATTCTCTTCGCCAGTATTTTTTATATATTCTGAAAATATTCTCCGTAAATTTTCATGTCCATCCAAGAACTTTTATTTCTGCACAAAAATAACACCATGGCAATTCTGCTAAAAACAGCGTCAGTCCGGGTTAGTTCCATTCAAATCATGCAAATTAGAGTCCAAAACTAGAGTAAAAGTGTTTGGAAAAGTAGATACATTTGGGACGTATCAAGGTACCCCTCTGGCATGTATATAAGCCAAGGGGTTTAGCCTGTAGAGGGGCTCCGATCATAATCACATCCACCTAGCCTTAGGGTTAGAACACAACTAACGATCTTGAGGTAGATCAAGCTTGTACTCGATACACAATCATCAATACAATCAAAGCAGGATGTAGGGTATTACCTCTTTGAGAGGGCCCGAACCTGGGTAAACACCGTGTCCCTTGTCTCATGTTACCATTGATCCGAGATCCGCAGCTCGGGACCCCCTAACCTGAGGTCTGCTGGTTTTACCACCGACATTGGTGCTTTCATTGAGAGTTCCGCTGTGTGATCAAAAAAGGATCTATGGCTAATCTACGGATCAACTGCAACGTTGGCCAGGATGACATCTTTGTCCCTGGCCAACTATTTGTGTTCGGCAGCATGGTTCTCCACGCCGACTCGACGGGCCATCTAGCACCCATCGAGGACTTCGCCCCGGACCAGCTGGTCACTTTCGGAAGCTTGGAATACACCGCGAATTCCCGTGGTGAGCTTATTCTTTCTGGACCGGATCAAGGATCCCTCAGTTGCCGCGGGCACAACCCTGGAGCCGATTTCTGATTTGAACTTCAGATCCGATCTCCTAACAGATCTGGTCCCATCCGAGGAATCGGCTACTATCACGACGGGCGAGGGCCTCGACATCGGGTCATGCCCCGACCCCAATTTGAGTTCGAACATGGACCTTACATCAAGTACATATCCAATCTCCCCAGCTGGTGGCCTAGAGTCAGATCGGGCCGACCAACACTCAAAGCTCGCGTCAAGTAACGCCCAGATCATGCTTTGAGTCTGCCCAACCGCTAGCTAGGCCATGAACCCTGAAGATCTGTCTCACCTTAGTGAGATGCTGGATCGCATTCAGAATTTATCAATCTCAAAAGATCAGACTTCGGTCTATGACAAGATCGGACTTAAAGCCGATGACAGGGAAATTTATATCCCGCCCACCACCCACCTAGTCGCCATAGTCGACGACTTAACCGACGTGCTAAACTACGATGAGGCCACCGACATGGACGAAGATGTCGACGGCACTCCAGAAACCATTACGCCTTCTGCCAACACTAGGAAATGGACATCAACGTCCACTTACGATGTATACATGGCGGACACACCTAAGAACCCATCGAGGCGTTGACGCAGGCGTGCGAAGGGCACCAACGGGGGCCCCAGCGAGCACGACACCACCGCCACTGACAACGGCGCAGCGGCTGACGACGCTGATAACCAAGGAGAGGACATTCAAGCCTCCTCAGAATAGCAAAACAGCCCCGCAGGAATACCTGAAGACGAGGACCCCGATGACCTCTTCGACGGGGCCGATAGAAATTATTTACCCAAATCCGAGGAGGATGAGAGCCTCAGAACCGAGGACTACGTAGTCCCCGAGGACCCCTTTGAACAAGAGCGGTTCAGACGGCGTCTGGTAGCCACTGCCAGGAATATGAAGAGGAAACAGCAACAGCTGCAAGCCGATCAGAACACGCTGAATGACAAGTGGGTAGAAATCCTCTCGGCCGAACAAGACCTCGAGGAAAGGCGCCACACCGTGCCTAAATCTTACCCCCGCCGACGTCTTCTACCAGAATTCGATGAGGAGGTCACTGACAATGTGCTTTTAACACGCGGTCGGGCCAATCAACCTGATCGATGCAACTTGTAGACTGCATTGGAATTTCCCCGAAGAGGAGAGGATGATGCAGTATAGTAGAGATAAGTATTTCCCTCAGTTAAGAACCAAGGTTATCAATCCAGTAGGAGAACCAAGCAAAATCCCGTTAAGCGCACCTGCACACACAAAAGCAAACACTTGCACCCAACGCAAATAAGAGGGTTGTCAATCCTCTTAGCGGTTATTTGCAAGGATTAATTCTGATAGTGATAGATAGATAAACTAAAATACTAAATAAAATTAAATTAAATAAATTGCAGCAAGGTATTTTTAGGTTTTTTAAATATGATAAAGTAGACCCGGGGCCATAGTTTTCACTAGAGGCTTCTCTCTCGAACGCATAGCATACGATGGGTAAACAAATTACTGTTGGGCAATTGATAGCAAAGCAAATAATTATGACGGATTCATGGCAATGATCATGTATATAGGCATCACGTCCGAGACAAGTAGACCGACTCCTGCCTGCATCTACTACTATTACTCCACCCATCGACCACTATCCAGCATGCATCTAGGGTATTAAGTATGAAACAGAGTAACGCCTTAAGCAAAATGGCATGATGTAGACAAAGTAAACTCAAGAAATATGATTAAACCCCATATTTTTATCCTTAATGGCAACAATACACATATGTGTCATGTCCCCTTCTATCACTGGGATTGAGCACCGCAAGATTGAACACATCACAAAGCACCTCTCTCATTGCAAGATAAATCAATATAGTAGGCCAAACCAAATCGATAGATCGGAGAGAAATACAAAGCTATAATAGTCATGCATAAAAGAGTTCAGAGAAGACTCAAATATTTCTCATGAATAATCTGATCATAAACTCACAATTCATCGGATCCCAACAAACACACTGCAAAAGAAGATTACATCGGATAGAACTCCAAGAACATCGAGGAGAACATGGTATTGAAGATCAAAGAGAGAGAAGAAGCCATCTATTTACTAGCTATGGACCTGTAGGTCTGTGGTAAACTACTCACACATCATCGGAAGGGCAGCAAGGTTGATGAAGAATCCCTCCGTGATCGATTCCCCCTCCGGTAGAGTACCGGAAAAGGCCTCCAGATGGGATCGTGGAAGAACAGAGGCTTGCGGTAGCGGAAAGGTTTTCTCTTCTGTTTTTTTGGTATATTGGGAATATTTGGGAATTTATAGCGCTGGAATTAGGTCAGGAGGGGCTATGAGGGGCCCACAAGCCTGGGGGCGCGCCTACCCCCCTGGGCGTGCCTACCCCCCTGGGCGCGCCCTCTAGGCTTGCCGCCTCCTCATGGCTCTTTTGGTCTTCTCCCGAAGCTTCGTGGGTCTCTTCTGGTCCAGAAAAAATTAATCCAAAGTTTTTTCGTTTGGACACTTTTTGGTAATGATTTTCTGAAAAGGCAAAAACAAGCAGAAAACAGCAACTGGCATTGGGCACTGGGTTAATAGGTTAGTCCCAAAAAATGATATATAAAGGCATATAATTGCATATAAAACATCCAAGATTGATGCTATAATAGCATGGAACAATCAAAAATTATAGATACATTGGAGACGTATCAAGCATCCCCAAGCTTAATTCCTGCTCGTCCTCGAGTAGGTAAATGATAAAAACAGAATTTTTGATGTGGAATGCTACCTATCATGTTTCATCATGTAATCTCTCTCTTACGGTATGAATAATAAGATCCGAATGATTCAAAGCAATAGTCTATAGTTTGATATAAAGACATCAATACTCAGGCATACAAATAAACAATCATGTATTTCAAAATAAAAATGCTAAAGAACGTTATCTCTACAAAATCATATAATCTTGTCATGCTCCATCTTCTTAACACAAAATATTTATCATGCACTACCCCGATGACAAGCCGAGCAATTGGTTCATACTTTTTAATGCGCTTCAGCTTTTTCAACCCTCACGCAATACATGAGCGCAAGCCATGGATATGGCACTATGGGTGGAATAGAGTATGGTGGTAGAGATCAATAAGGGGAAGTCAAAAATAAGAAGATAGTGTCGTGCGTACGACCATCTATGGGGCCATCTAGCCCCTTTTTGTAGTTCAGCTAGGGAGATCGACGAGCACAAAGAGCAGAACCTGCAGAAGGGCGCAAGGGATTTACCCAGGTTCGGGCCACCGTGAGGTGTAAAACCCTACTCCTGCTTTGTATATTGGATGTGTATGAGCACAAGTACAAGGAGCACTTCTCCCGGCAAGGTGCAGAGAGAGCAGCTACGCATGCAGGTTGTGCAAAAGGTCAATCGGACGATCCCTGTAATGGTTGCCCTGGCCCTCCTTTTATAGCTCAAGGGGTCACCACAGTGGCAAAACAGTCATTACAAGTTGATTAGATAGCAAATAGTGCTATCATACCTAACTCTGCCAGTTTAGGACAAAAGCAATAAATGCTCTGTTAGGTGTCATGTGGAGGAGGAGCCCCAGCAAGGATTCTGCACCGCTCGCCCAGCTACCTCCTATTAACTTGACATGCCTTCTGGACGGGTGTCATTAAAGGCAAATCTCCTTCCAGCATGCTGACACGTGCCCGACAAATCTCACCTAACTGCCTGCGGGCTCGACACCTCATCGATTAGCGACTGGCTACTCGATGAGGTGGAGCGCTAACAGCTAGCGAGAGCTTGCCGGGACAGAGCTTGCCGGGCCTTCACCTTGCCGGCTCGGCCTTGCCGGCAAAGGTTATCTTTGGTGTAGAACTTGATGCTTCGTCTTGATCTTCTCCCCAGTGGCTCCTGCAACGTGGTCTTGAATCTTGATCTTGGCAACTTCCGGCAAGCTTTGGTCAGCAGGGAAGCTACCACTGTCTTTGCATAAGTCAGGGTATAAAATACACATGTTTAATACACCGACAGGAGCCCCCGTGCCTAGGCCATACGCGCGTCCGGAGCGTCGTTGGGCTAGGCCCAAACAATGCACAGACACGTCACGGGAAAACTGCCGCCGTAATTTCAATCATGATAGTTTCTGTCTTCTGAGATCTGCTTTGCTTCTTCATTAATCTGGATTTGCGTCTGCTCTCGGCCATCCTCCGGCAAACCTTGCCGTCGGGTGGGTAGCTATTGCCCGCGCACAAGCCAGGAGTACGCACGTACGCGAGGCGCCGTTGGGCCAGACTTGAATAGGTGCATGGCCACGCGTGGCAAGAAATAACTGTCGTATATGTCATTACTTCTCCCTTTCCTACGCCCTTCCACCACGCATATTCAAATGCGAGGCAATGGATTGGCGAAGAAGGGCGGTCGTTGGAGTGGTGCGCCTGGCAAGGGATGTAGGGCACGAGATTGGCGAAACTGGGCGGTTGCTGGAGTAGTGTGCCCGACCAGGAATGCAGGGCACGGGATTGGAGAAGCTGGGCGATCGCCCAAAACAGTGAAGAGCCAGCCCTTGCGCCCCCCTATAAAGAGGGGGCCGCAGAGGGCGATGCTCATCCACCTCTTCCCATTCCAATCTCTCAGCCACCGTCGTCTTCTTCTTCTACCTTCCCCCCGCATCTGCCACCATGATGGCGAGGGGAAAAGGTCGAGCTCGTGCATCTGCCGTTGCTGCGAGAGCTTCTACTCGGCGCCACGCCCATGTCTCGGCCACAGCTGCGGAAGTCGGCCCCAGCGCCCGAAGAGGGGCCGCAGTTCGTGGTCACTGAAAACGTGGTGCCCGGGGCGGCCGTGGCAGAGCGCTCGTAGTTTCATCTCCGGCCACTCCACCCCAAGCAGAAGGCCATACAGAGGACATGGCGCATGAGTTCGCCGTGGAACTGCATGATCGGCCGCGGAGCTGGCTGCGGCTTCCTCGTCCTTTCGCTAGGGCGATGGAAGACAGTCATCTGCGCGGCTTGTGGCTGCGTGTGGACGGCTGCTGCAACGGCCCAGTCTGGGTGACCGTCGAGACCTCCACCAACGGCATCATGTACTTCACACGTGGATGGAAGTCCTTCGTCCATGCTCGCTGCTTGGGGCAGGGACACCTCCTTCACTTCAGGTTGGTCGGATCTGACACGCTCGTCGTGAAGTTCTTCGGGGCTTCAGGCGCTCGCCTGGAGTGCTGCGCAGAGAGCTCAAGTGACAACGACACCGCTTCGTCCAGCGAGACCGAGGACGACGACGACGGCTCTCCAAACATCAAGATCGAGGACGATGGCTCTGACTGTAGCTAAACGCCGGCAACACCATCATCTGGTCTTCCGGGAGCGAGTCGGGTTTCGCCTAGGCGCTCCTTTTGCCCCTGTATTGCACTCGATGTAAACCCTGCGGGGAAGGGCTAAGAAAATGTTATCAAGCACTCTTTAATGAATATCTACTATTTGTCATGCTCAGATGAATGCGTGTTGTCCCCCTTGTTTCTCTTTGTCTTTGTATGATTCTTTTCCCTACGCTGTTTGGAAACTTGCCGGTGCGCACACTTGCCGCGAGCACTTGAGGAACAGGTCCTTAGCAGCCTGCTGGAAGTGCTGCCCCCGTCAAAGTAACTTGTCGGTCACAGTGCAGCTACAGACCTTGCCGAGCGGACTCGAGGCAAAATCAGAGCGCGAATGATCACACCGGCAAGGTAACTTGTCGGTCACAGTGCAGCTACAGACCTTGCCGAGCGGACTCGAGGCAAAATCAGAGCGCGAATGATCACGACAAGGTTCCTTCGCGTGCAGGTTTTTCATACAAAGACTAAATCGTTCAAGGGAAATTGCGAATATGACAAGGAATTTGTTTCGAAGTTTTTCAACTTAGCTTTTCCTTGCACTGTCTTTCTTGTCGCATGAAATGATCACTTGAACGTCATTAAATGGTACCCCCATCATCACTCCCCCCGGGAAACTTGCACGCGAGGGATCCTTCTGTCCTTTGAGAAAAAGAAAGAAGAGAAAAGAGTGGTTTGGGAACCTTGATGGTTCATCAGCCATTTCATACAAATTAAAGTGTAATCACAACGTCATATGCATTTATATACAAATGAATATGTACAAAGAGTTGCGAAACACTTAGCTTTATTTCACTTATGCACAGGGTTTGCGCCTGGCTTTGTACAAAGCGTTACAAGTCTTGCCGACAAAGCTTGTACAAAAGGGGTTGCCGGGAGGCCCGACAACTGCGCCTTATGGGTAGAACTTGCGAAGATGCTCAATATTCCATGAGTTTTGCACTACGATGCCATCTTTGGTCTCCAGACGGACTGCGCTAGGTCTGGTGACTCGTGCTACCAGGGCCTTCCCACTTCGGTGTCAACTTGTTTGATTTCTTGGCGGACTGAACGCGCCGAAGAACAAGGTCGCCTTCCTCAAGGCTTCGGGCATGCACTTTGCGGCTATGATAGCGGCGCAAGGCTTGCTGGTAGCGTGCAGCTCGCACAGTCGCCCGAAGACGATCTTCCTCAAGGAGCATTGCGTCATCTTGCCGCAGCTGCTCTTGCTCTGCCTCATCGTAGGCAAGCACTCGAGGTGACCCGTATATGAGTTCCGTGGGGAGCACCGCTTCTGCACCATAGACTAGGGAGAAGGGTGTTTGGCCGGTAGCTCGATTTGGTATCGTTCTGAGTGACCAAAGAACCACCGGCAACTCATCAATCCAGCGTCTTCCACGCTTGCACAGCCTGTCAAAAGTTCTTGTCTTGAGGCCTCGCAACACTTCAGCATTTGCCCTTTCCACTTGACCGTTGCTTCTCGGGTGAGCAACAGACGCAAAACAGATTTTGCTGCCAAGGTCTTGGGTGTACTGCATGAAGATGCGGCTCGTGAATTGTGTGCCGTTGTCAGTGATGATCCTATTAGGGACACCAAAACGGCAAACTAATCCCTTAAAAAACTTAACGGCTGACTGTGTTGTCACCTTCCTCACCGGATCTACTTCAGGCCACTTTGTGAACTTGTCGATTGCAACGTACAAGAACTCAAAGCCCCCGGTAGCATGGGGGAAGGGGCCCAAAATATCAAGCCCCCAGGCCGAGAAAGACCAGGAGAGAGGGATTGTTTGAAGAGCTTGAGCTGGCTGATGTATGTTCTTCGAATGGAACTAGCATGCTTCACACTTGGTTACTAGCTCAGTTGCATCCTGGAGGACAGTGGGCCAATAGAAGCCTTGCCGGAAAGCTTTGCCGGCAAGTGCTCTTGATCCTATGTGAGAGCCACATATGCCTCCATGTATCTCCGCCAATAGCTTTAGTCCATCTTCCCGGCAAATACACTTCAATTTCACATCGTTTGGTCTCTTTCTGTATAGCATGTTATCCACAAACTAATACATACTTGACTGACGGGCTACTTTCTCAGCTTCTTCTTGGTCATCGGGAAGTTCTCCTGTTTGAAGGAAATGAACTATTTGTTGTGCCCAAGTTGGAGCCTGCGGCTCGACGACAAGGACTAAAGGCATCTCTTCGACTGTGGGAGCGCTTGCCTCAGCGGCAAGAACCTGAGGTTCTGCGCAAAGCCGTTGCTCACCAGCGGTCGTGTCGTTGTTCCCGGCAATATCCTTGCCGTCGGCTTCTGGGAGCCCTGCCGGAAAATATTTGCCGGTATTCAACTTTCTTCTTTTACTGGCCTGTGATGATGGAGTGACTGATGGTTGATTCAAATGGAGCACAAAAGTTCCCGGTTCCGCAGGAAGCTTCTGAGCAGCACATTTTGACAGGCTATTAGCAATGATGTTTTCCGTATGAGGAATGTGCTCTATTTGCAATCCGTCAAAGTGCTCTTCCAATTTCCTCACTTCTTCCACATACGCTTCCATCAACGGGCTCTGGTAATCTTTGTTTACTTGTTTCACAACAAGCTGCGAGTTGCCACGGACGATCAACTTTCTGATCCCGAGGTCCACTGCAATCCTAAGACCGGCAAGGAGCCCTTCGTACTCAGCAGTGTTGTTTGTTGCTTTCTCCCTGGGAAAGTGCATTTGGATTACATACTTGAGGTGCTCTCCGGTGGGCGCGACAAGCAGCACTCCGGCACCGGCGCCTTGCAGCGAAAAGGCACCGTCAAAGTACATGATCCATTCCTTAGCTGTTTCTTTGCCGGGGAGAGCTGATTCTTGAATTTCCTCGTCTTGCGTTGGCGTCCATTCTGCAATGAACTCCGCCAAGGCTCTGCTCTAAATAGTTGATGTGCTTTCAAACTTGAGTGCAAAGCTTGACGATTCCAACGCCCACTCCACTACCCTGCCAGTTGCATCTGGATTCCTCAAAATACGCTGCAACGGAAAGCGAGTGACGACGGTAATCTCATGTGCTTGGAAGTAGTGGCGCAGCTTCCTCGAGGCCATAAGAAGACCGAAAAGCAACTTCTACACACCAGAATATCTTGATCTAGCCCCCTGTAGAAGGGAACTAACAAAATACACCGGTTGTTGCACCACCTTCTTCTTCGGCACCACTTGCTGATCAGCTTCATTTTCTTGCGTTGTTTCTGATTTGTCGGCACCAGACCTTGCCGGAGAAGATTCCAGTTTGTCGCTGGACGGGCTTGCCGCTGCTGCTTCTCCGTCATTAGTTTCTCTCTGCGCCACTAATGCAGCACTGACCACTTGATTTGTTGCCGCTAGATATAGCAGCAACGACTCTTGTGGTTGAGGCGCAACTAGCGTTGGCACGGAGGAGAGGTATCTTTTCAAATCCTGCAGCGCGTCCTCCACTTCCGGAGTCCATTTCATTGGTCCTACCTTTTTCAAGACCTTGAAAAATGGCAAGGCGCGCTCAGCAGATTTTGAAATGAACCTACTCAAGGCAGCAACACAACCGGCAAGACACCGCACATCCTTGATGCTCTTTGGTGCTTGAATTTGCTCAATTGCTTTGATCTTGTCGGGATTTGCTTCTATTCCACATTGAGATACAAAGAACCCGAGAAGTTTGCCGGATGGAACGCCAAACACACACTTCTCGGGGTTGAGCTTCAAATTGATCTTGCGCAAGTTTGCAAATGTTTCTTCTAAGTCTTGAATGAAGGTTGATTTGTCCTTGGTTTTGACCACTATATCATCCATATATGCTTCCACATTTCTATGCAGCTGGGGCTCAAAAGCAATCTGGACTGCTCTTGCAAATGTTGAACCAGCACTCTTTAATCCGAAAGGCATACGCACGAAGCAGTATGTGCCACATGGAGTAATGAATGTGGTTTTCTCCTCATCTTCCTTGGCCATGAATATCTGATGGTACCCAGAATATGCATCAAGGAAGGAGAGTAAATCACAGCCGGCAGTAGAGTCTACAATTTGATCAATGCGTAGCAAAGGGAAAGGATCCTTTGGACATGCTTTGTTAATATCAGTGTAGTCGATACAAAGTCTCCACCTTCCATTTGCTTTATGCACCACAACTGGATTTGCTAACCAAGTTGGATGTAGTACACCTCTAACCAAGCCTGCTGCTTCAATTTTTTTTATTTCTTCGGCAATGAACTATTGCCACTCCAAAGCCTGCTTCTTGACCTTCTGCTTGACGGGCCGAGCATGGGGACAGACAGCAAGGTGGTGTTCAATTACCTCCCTGGGAACCCCGGGGATGTCAAATGGTTGCCATGCAAACACATCAACATTCGCCCGCAGGAAGGCAACGACCGCGCTTTCCTATTTGCTGTCGAGGGTGGCGCTGATGGTGAAGGTACCGTCAGTGACATCCTCCCTTGTCGGCACCTTCTTCGTCGCTGGTGGAGTAGCCTTGGATTTCTTGCCGGTAGAGCATTCCGGCAAGTCTTCAACAGGCGCGCAGCAGTCCGAAGAGGTGCGCCTCCCGGAATTCTTGTCAGAGGTCTTGCCGGACTTCTTGCTTTTCCTTTCCTTGGCGGGAGATGGCGCCTTGGCGGCCTCTGCTGCAACCGCATCTCTGTATAGTTTGTCGACGCATATGACTTCATCTTTCTTATCTGAGTTGATGGAAATGACACCCATCGGCCCTGGCATCTTCAACGTGTTATAGGCATAGTGGGATGCTGCCATAAACTTAGCCAAAACTGGGCGGCCAAGAATTCCATTATATGGTAAGGGAATCTTAACAACATCAAACACAATCTTCTCTGTTCTATAGTTCAATTCCCCGCCAAATGTCACCGGCAATGTGATCTTCCCTTTCGGCTGGCTTCTTCCCGGGTTCACTCCTTGAAAAGTACCAATTTTCTCGAGTTCCTCGTCGGCGATCTGCAGCCTCTTGATTACTTCTGGAGAAATCAAATTTAGGCCGGCCCCATTGTCAACTAACATTTTCGTGACCTGGAGGTTGCGAATTGTCGGTGAAACCAACAACGGCAAACACCCGACCGCGGTTGTGCGATCAGGGTGATCCTCGGCATAAAAAATGATAGGCGTGTGTGACCACTTGAGTGGCTTTTGAGCGCCTATTGCCGGTTCTGCCGCATTAACCTCACATGCCCACTGCTTGAGTTGGCGGTGAGAGGAGTGCAGAGATGCACCTCCGTCAATGCACATAGCTTCAGTTGCCTTTTGGAATTCTTGTTCACTGGACTCGTCGTCATCCTCTTCGTCACTTCCATCGTCTTCCTCTTTCTTTTCATGGCCTCTAGCAGACTTCTCTTTTTGCTGCTTGGCCTTGCCGCGGCAGCCTCCTCGACCACCACGACCCTTTTTGCCGGATCCACCAGCACCATCCTGACCCTTCTCCTTGTTGCATTTTTCATATTCAGCTTTCTGCTTTTCCGCGAGGTGCTCGACTTGTCGGCACTGTTGGAGATCATGGCCCTTGGTGTGGTGAATCTTGCAATATGGCCCATCAGATTTTTCGGCCTTCTCATTTGCCGTCGCCTCCTGACAAGCGGCGCATACATCAGCTTCCTTGCCAGAGTCTCCCGTTTTCTCTTTCTTGGCGGTATTGGAGTTGCCGGACCCTTCAACAGCCATCACAGTTTTGCCTTTGCGCTTCCTGTTGCGCTTTCGACCCTTCTTCTTCGGGGTGGCAGCATCGTCATCCTCGGAGTCCACCTCAGCACCAGCATCCTCCCCGGGAAGTCTCCTTCCTTCCTCAGCGCGCGCGCACTTATCCGCCAATGTGTAGAGCTCGTTGACGGTTTTCGGCAGCTTGACGTTCATCTTCTCCCACATCCTTCGATTGCACACGTTCGTGTGGAAGGCAGCAATCACGGCTGTGGGGTGCACATCTGGGATATTGCGGTGTACGCGGTTGAATCTCTGGATGTACTTGCGCAGAGATTCACCATCTCTTTGCGGGATCACTTGTAGATCGCTGGGCTGACCGGGAGCCTTGTGGCCTCCGGTAAAGGCACCAATGAACTCATTGCAAAGATATGACCATGAAGAAATGGAGTTCTCCGGCAAGTTCATCAGCCAAGATCTCATGTTGGGCTTCAATACCAACGGAAAGTAGTTGGCGAGAATCTTCTCGTCTCTTCCCCCGGCAGCTTGCACGGCAATCGTGTAAATGCCCAGAAACTCTGCCGGGTTCAGCTTGCCGTCGTACTTTTCTGGTACTTCCGGCTTGAAGGCCCAGACGGAAGGCCAGCGGACTTGCCGCAACTCATGAGTGAAGGCTGGACGTCCAACCTCGTAAGGAAAATGTCCACCAACCTCGGGTGCAGGCTCATCAATGACTGGGCCGTTGCGCGCGTCGGATTGACAGCGCGCCTCCCGGCGCCGTACAATGGTGGTGCGGGCATCCTCTACCCGCCTGTCCTGCAGCACTCGCCGCTGATCTTGTCGCGCTCCCGAATCCAAAGAGGCCATCGACATCTGGTCGGGCTCAAAAGATCACTGAGTTTGTCGCGGTTGCTGTTGACGTTGTTGCCGCGGAGGTGACTGCACCATTGGCGCTGCACCTTCAACACAACCACCAGTTGTAACTACTGGTGTTGTTCGTGGGCGCCGAGATGGCTCCGCTTGCTATGATCTGCTTGACTCGTCAAATCCAATCAGGCTCTGAATGGTGGCTTGATACGTCTCCAACGTATCTATAATTTTTTATTGTTCCATGCTATTATAGTATCAATCGTGGATGTTTTTATATGCAATTGTATGCAATTATATATCATTTTTGGGACTAACCTATTAACCCATTACCTAGTGCCAGTTGCTGTTTTCTGCGTGTTTTTGGCTTTTCAGAGAAACAGTACCAAATGAAGTCCAAATGCCACGAAAATTTTTGGAGATTTTTTTTCAGGACAAAAGAAACCTGGGAAGCTTCGGGAGGAGTCCAGAAGCCCCACGGGGGCTTCACAAGGCACTAGGGTGCGCCCCAGGGGGGCGCGCCGTAGTACCTTGTGGGGCCCACGTGACTCCTTTTGACCTAATTCCACTTCTATAAATTCACAAATATTGGGAAACCCCTAGAGAGCCAGAAGAGAAAACCTTTCCGCCGCCGCAAGTCTCTGTTCTTCCATGATCCCATCTGGAGGCCTTTTCCGGTACTCTGCCGGAGGGGGAATCGATCACAGAGGGCTTCTACATCAACCTTGCTGCCCTTCCGATGATGTGTGAGTAGTTTACCACAGACCTATGGGTCCATAGCTAGTAGCTAGATGGCTTCTGCTCTCTCTTTGATCTTCAATACAATGTTCTCCTCGATGTTCTTGGAGTTCTATCCGATGTAATCTTCTTTTGCGGTGTGTTTGTTGGGATCCGATGAATTGTGAGTTTATGATCAGATTATTCATGAGAAATATTTGAGTCTTCTCTGAACTCTTTTATGCGTGATTTTTATAGCTTTGTATTTCTCTCCGATCTATCGGTTTAGTTTGGCCTACTAGATTGATTTATCTTGCAATGGGAGAGGTGCTTTGTGATGGGTTCAATCTTGTGTTGCTCAATCCCAGTGACAGAAAGGGACATGACATGTATTTGTATTGTTGCCATTAAGGATAAAAAGATGGGGTTTATTCATATTGCTTGAATTTTCTTCTCTACATCATGTCATCTTGCTTAAGGCGTTACTCTGTTTCATACTTAATACCATAGATGCATGCTGGATAGCGGTCGATGGGTGGAGTAATAGTAGTAGATGCAGGCAGGAGTCGGTCTACTTGTCTCGAACGTGATGCCTATATACATGATCATTGCCATGAATCCGTCATAATTATTTGCTTTTCTATCAATTGCCCAACAGTAATTTGTTTACCCACTGTATGCTTATGTGCTCAAGAGAGAAGCCTCTAGTGAAAACTATGGTCCCCGGGTCTATCTTCATCATATAAAAAACCTAAAAATACCTTGCTGCAATTTATTTACTTTTATTTTAATTAGTAGTTTAGTTTATCTATTTACATCGATAAGATTTAATCCATGCAAATAACCGCTAAGAGGATTGACAACCCTCTTATTCGCGTTGGGTGCAAGTGTTTGCTCTTGTGTGTGCAGGTGCGCTTTAACATAATTTTGCTTGGTTCTCCTACTGGATTGATAACCTTGGTTCTTAACTGAGGGAAATACTTATCTCTACTGTACTGTATCTCCCTTCCTCTTCAGGAAATTACCAACGCAGCTCACAAGTAGGAGGAAGAATTTCTCGCGCCGTTGCCGGGGAGACATCATCAAAATTACCAAGTACGTTCGCATAAATTATCATTCACTTGCATTTACTTTATTTACCTTTTGTTTGCATTTGCCTCTCGTTTTCATCTCCCCCACTTCTAAAAAGTTTTTACAAAAACACAAAAATATTTTCCGTTTGCCTTTTTGCATGTTTTCTTGTTCGCTTGCTTGAAGATTGTTATCATGAGTGATTTTGGCATGGCAGAAACTGATGATGGTAGAACTCCTAAAATTGGAAGTTCTACCAATCTTGATGCTAAAACTTTTGTGTTGGGACATGGGAATGTTATAGGAAAAAGTGTCATCCAAGAATTCTTTAATTGCATTGGGACCTTGGCTTGTGATGATGCTCCTATACTTAAAGAAACCAAAAATTATGCTGAAGCTATTTCCGCACTTGTTCTTAAACTTGAAAGAAGATTTATTCACACCCATCCTACTCTGCAAAGATTGTTTTATGAGTTGCCGGTTATAAAAGATCCTAGAGCTAAGAAAATAGCTACCCTTGTCCTCATGAATGAATTTGGTCACATAGTGCGAGAAGCTAGGGAGATCTTTGATTTTTATGGCATGAACTGTGAAAAACCGGTAATAGATGAGATCCTTTATAATAATGATTATTTTTTGAGGTATTTGTTCTGCAATGACCACATCTTTGATGAGAATATTAAAAAAGAAGTTCCTCCTTTGCATATAATCCAACAAGTTTTCAACAGTCTTAATAGACAATACTCTTGGATTGTAGCCGGTAATCAAGAGGGATTTATAGATGGATAACTTGCTAATGCTAAAATTTCTATGGATGGTGTGTTTCATATTACCTTTGAAAAACCCTTTGATGAAAGTACATCTTTGGATAAGAAGAAGAAGGATGACAACACTTGAAACTATGCATTATGCCTAGCTAGGGGCATAAAACAATAGCGCTTGTAGGGAGGCAACCCAATGAATAAAATAAATTTTTTCTTTTACCTACTGTCTTTGAGTGTTTGCTTCTGTTATGATTGAGTTTTTATGTTTTAATTAGTGTTTGTGCCAAGTAATGCCTTTCGGATGATTTGGAAGATAGTATAATTGATGCTGTTTGGAAAATAGAAAGTTTTGTGTCCAGTGCTGGAATTTTAATTCTGTACTGGAGCGTCATAAAAATCTAAAAATTTTACACAGTATTTGTATATGAATTTAACACGTTGTCCTAATTTTTCAGAATTTTTGGAATTACAGAAGTATGGATTTTAAATAGATCTTTGCAGACTGTTCTGTTTTAGACAGATTCTGTTTTTGTTGCATAGTTTGCTTATTTTGATGAATCGTATCGGGGGGTATGAGTCCTGGAGAAGTTGGAGTACAGCAGCATTATGTAAATATTAAATATGAATCAATTTACTACAGTACCTAAAGTTTAAGATTTGTTTGTTATACTAACGGATCTCACGAGGTTTCTGTTGAGTTTTGTGTGCTGAAGTTTTCAAGTTTTGGGTGAGACTACGATGGACAAAGGAATAAGGAGTGGCAAGAGCCTAAGCTTGGGGATGCCCAAGGCACCCAAAGGTAATATTCAAGGAAGACTCAAGCGTCTAAGCTTGGGGATGCCCCGGAAGGCATCCCCTCTTTCGTCTACAATCTATCGGTAACTCACTTGGAGCTATATTTTTATTCATCACATGATATGTGTTTTACTTGGAGCGTCTTGTGAAATAGTTTGTTTGCTTTTTAGTTTGTCACAATCATCTTTGTTGAACACACCTTTTTGAGAGGAACACACATTATTCGTAATTTGTTAGAATACTCTATGTGCTTCACTTATATCTTTTGAGCTAGGCAGTTGCTCTAGTGCTTCACTTATATCTTTTTGAGCACGGCGGTGATGATATTTTAAAGAAATAGTTGCACTCTCATGCTTCACTTATATATTTTTGAGAGTCTCCTGATAGCAATGGTAATATGCATGGGTTATGAATTTGGTCCTGATATGATAGGTATTCAAGAGGGATATAATAAAAACTTTCATGTAGATCACTGAATATGATAAATTTGATTCCTTGCAATAGTTTTGCGATATTAAGATGGTAATACGTGGGAGGTATTAGTAGATAATTGTGGTTTAGTAAGAATAATTGTGTTAAGGTTTGTGATTCCCGAAGCATGCACGTATGGTCTGTCGTTATGCTAAGAAGTTGGAGAATGAATTATTATTGATTGACTTCCTTTGTGTGGCGGTCGGGGGCGCGCGATGGTTAACTCCTACCAACCTCCCCCCTAGGGGCATGCGTAGTAGTACTTTGCTTCGAGGGCTAATAAACTTTCGCAATAAGTATGTGAGTTCTTTATGACTAATGTGAGTCCATGGATTATACACACTCTCACCTTTCCGCAATTTGCTAGCCTCTTCGGTACCGTGCATTGCCCTTTCTCACATCGAGAGTTGGTGCAAACTTTGCCGGTGCATCCAAACCCCGTGATATGATACGCTCTATCACATATAATCCTCTTTATATCTTCCTCAAAACAGCCACCATACCTACCTATCATGGCATTTCCATAGCCATTCCGAGATATATTGCCATGCAACTTCCACCGTTCCGTTTTTATGACACACATCATCATTGTCATATTGCTTTGCATGATCATATAGCTGACATAGTATTTGTGGCTCAGCCACCGTTCATCATTTTTATACATGTTACGCTAGCATCATTGCACATCCTGGTACACTGCCAGAGGCATTCATATAGAGTCATATTTTGTTCTAGTATCGAGTTATAATTTTGAGTTGTAAGTAGCTAGAAGTGTGATGATCATCATTATTAGAGCATTGTCCCATTGAGGAAAGGATGATGGTGACAATGATTCCCCCACAAGTCGGGATGACACTTCGGACGAAAATAAAAAAAAGGAAAAAATAGAAAAAAAAGGGCCATGAAAAAAAATATAAAGAAAAGAAAAAAAGGAAAAAAAGAAAAAGAAAAAAGTAAATGAGAGAAAAAGAGAGAAGGGGCAATGTTACTATCTTTTTCCACACTTGTGCTTCAGAGTAGCACCATGTTTTTCATATAGAGAGTCTCCTATTTTGTCACTTTCATATACTAGTGGGAATTTTTCATTATAGAACTTGGCTTGTATATTCCGATGATGGGCTTCCTCAAATGCCCGAGCTCTTCATGAGCAAGCAAGTTGGATGCATACCCACTTAGTTTTCATGTTGAGCTTTCATACACTTATCGCTCTTAGTGCATCCGTTGCATGGCAATCCCTACTCCTCGCATTAACATCAATTGATGGGCATCTCCATAGCCCGTTGATTAGCCTCGTTGATGTGGGACTTTCTCCATTTTTGACTTCTCCTATTTATCTCTATCACCATACTCTATTCCACCCATAGTGCTATATCCATGGCTTGCGCTCATGTATTGCGTGGGAGTTGAAAAAGCTGAAGCGCATTAAAAAGCATGAACCAATTGCTTGGCTAAAACCGGGGTTGTTCATGATAAATACTTTGTGTGAAGAAGATGGAGCATGACAGGATTATATGATTTTGTAGGGATAACGTTCTTTAGCATTTTTATTTTGAAAGACATGATTGTTTGCTAGTATGCCTGAGTATTGATGTCTTTATATCAAATTATAGACTATTGCTTTGAATCATTTGGATCTTATTATTCATACCGTAAGAGAGAGATTACATGATGAAACATGATAGGTAGAATTCCACATCAAAAATTCTGTTTTTATCATTTACCTACTCGAGGACGAGCAGGAATTAAGCTTGGGGATGCTTGATACATCTCCAACGTATCTATAATTTTTGATTGTTCCATGCTATTATAGTATCAATCTTGGATATTTTTATATGCAATTGTATGCAATTATATATCATTTTTGGGATTAACCTATTAACCCAGTGCCTAGTGCCAGTTGCTGTTTTTTGCTTGTTTTTGGCTTTTCAGAGAAATAGTACCAAATGAAGTCCAAATGCCACGAAACTTTTTGGAGATTTTTTTTCTGGACAAAAGAAACCTGGGAAGCTTCGGGAGGAGGACAGAAGCCCCACAGGGGCTTCACAAGGCACTAGGGCGCGCCCCAGGGGGGCGCGCCGTAGTACCTTGTGGGGCCCACGTGACTCCTTTTAACCTAATTCCACTTCTATAAATTCACAAATATTGGGAAACCCCCAGAGAGCCAGAAGAGAAAACCTTTCCGCCGCCGGAAGCCTCTGTTCTTCCACGATCCCATCTGGAGGCCTTTTTCGGTACTCTGCCGGAGGGGGAATCGATCACGGAGGGCTTCTTCATCAACCTTGCTGCCCTTCCGATGATGTGTGAGTAGTTTACCACAGACCTACGGGTCCATAGCTAGTAGCTAGATGGCTTCTTCTCTCTCTTTGATCTTCAATACAATGTTCTCCTCGATGTTCTTGGAGTACATTCCGATGTAATCTTCTTTTGAGGTGTGTTTGTTGAGATCCGATGAATTGTGAGTTTATGATCAGATTATTCATGAGAAATATTTGAGTCTTCTCTGAACTCTTTTATGCATGATTGTTATAGTTTTGTATTTCTCTGCGATCTATCGGTTTAGTTTGGCCTACTAGATTGATTTATCTTGCAATGGGAGAGGTGCTTTGTGATGGGTTCAATCTTGCGTTGCTCAATCCCAGTGACAGAAAGGGACATGACACATATTTGTATTGTTGCCATTAAGGATAAAAATATGGGGTTTATTCATGTTGCTTGAATTTGCTTCTCTACATCATGTCAGCTTGCTTAAGGCGTTACTCTGTTTCATACTTAATACCCTAGATGCATGCTGGATAGCGGTCGATGGGTGGAGTAATAGTAGTAGATGCAGGCAGGAGTCGGTCTACTTGTCTCGGACGTGATGCCTATATACATGATCATTGCCATGAATCCGTCATAATTATTTGCTTTTCTATCAATTGCCCAACAGTAATTTGTTTACCCACCGTATGATTATGTGCTCAAGAGAGAAGCCTCTAGTGAAAACTATGGTCCCCGGGTCTATCTTCATCATATAAAAAACCTAAAAATACCTTGCTGCAATTTATTTACTTTTATTTTAATTAGTAGTTTAGTTTATCTATTTACCTCGATAAGTATTAATCCTTGCAAATAACCGCTAAGAGGATTGACAACCCTCTTATTCGTGTAGGGTGCAAGTGTTTGCTCTTGTGTGTGCAGGTGCGCTTTAACGGAATTTTGCTTGGTTCTCCTACTTGATTGATAACCTTGGTTCTTAACTGAGGGAAATACTTATCTCTACTGTACTGCATCTCCCTTCCTCTTCAGGGAATTACCAACGTAGCTCACAAGTAGCATGGCTCTCCACTCATCCATCTTTTCTGCTGCCGGAGGAAAGTTCAGCAGCATCTGGGCTCGCGCCATCGCCTCTGCCGCTGTGGTTGGCATGGCTGGAAGCGAAGAACGCGACGTCGCTCTACTTCTGGCAGAGCCAGCAGGAGCGCCATCGCGATCTTGCTGCCACGGCGCATGTTCAGCAGCAGGCTGCCGTGGCGGAGGTGGAGCTTGAGGATCTGAGACTTGATCGACAGGCGTCTTGCCATGTGGACGTCGCCGCCCGGAGTCGTCGAGGCCGCTCGGAGTCACATTGCGCCCATCATTCGACGAGCGCGATGTGTGCCTTGATGTAGCATCTCTGGACGTCGCCGTGGCGGGATCTTGGCTCGCACCGGCCCAGGCATTGTTGCTCCGGTGGCTGGGCTCGTCGACGCGGCAAGGAGGAGGAAGACGTCCATCCGTTCCACCCGCGTCATTGCGGCCTTGCTCGCCAGAGGGTCGAGGAAGTCGACCACCTCCAATGCTTCTGCCTCCTGCTCCGACCATGGTGGGCATGGCGACCGCGCCACCTGCGCTGGTCATGCCAACCGCAGTGTCCACACCGCCCGCGCCGGCCGCGCCGCCTGCGGATACATGTGAAGGAACCTTGGAGGTGGAAGGAGTCGTCATCGTGATGCCCTTCTTCTTGGGGGCCATCGATGATGACGAAGACGATGGTGAGGCTGACGAAATTGACGCGCAATCTGCTGATTCAGGTTCGCGCAACCGATACCCCCTACCTGGCGCACCAAAGATGTCATGTGTACGACCATCTATGGGGCCATCTAGCCCCTTTTTGCAGTTCGGCTAGGGAGATCGACGAGCACAAAGAGCAGAACCAGCAGAAGGGCGCAAGGGATTTACCCAGGTTCGGGCCACCGTGAGGTGTAAAACCCTACTCCTGCTTTGTACATTGGATGTGTATGAGCACAAGTACAAGGAGCGCTTCTCCCGGCAAGGTGCAGAGAGAGCAGCTACGCATGCAAGTTGTGCAAAAGGTCGATCGGGCGATCCCCGTAATGGTTGCCCTGGCCCTCCTTTTATAGCTCAAGGGGTCACCACAATGGCAAAACAGTCATTACAAGTTGATTAGATAGCAAACAGTGCTATCATACCTAACTCTGCCAGTTTAGGACAAAAGCAATAAATGCTCCGTTAGGTGTCATGTGGAGGAGGAGCACCGGCAAGGATTCTACACCGCTCGCCCAGTTACCTCCTATTAACTTGACACGCCTTCTGGACGGGTGTCATTAAAGGCAAATCTCCTTCCAGCATGCTGACACGTGCTCGACAAATCTCACCTAACTGCTTGCGGGGTCGACACCTCATCGATTAGCGACTGGCTGCTCGATGAGGTGGAGCGCTAACAGCTAGCGAGAGCTTGCCGGTACGGAGCTTGCCGGGCCTTCACCTTGCAGGCTCGGCCTTGCCGGCAAAGGTTATCTTTGGTGTAGAACTTGATGCTTCGTCTTGATCTTCTCCCCAGTGGCTCCTGCAACGGGGTCTTGAATCTTGATCTTGGCAACTTCCAGCAAGCTTTGGCCAGCAGGGAAGCTACCACTGTATGTGCATAAGTCAGGGTATAAAATACCCATGTTTTATACACTGACAGATAGTCTCACATCGACGAGGCTAATCAACGGGCTATGGAGATGCCCATCAATTGATGTCAATGCGAGGAGTAGGGATTGCCATGCAACAGATGCACTAAGAGCTATAAGTGTATGAAAGCTCAACATGAAAACTAAGTGGGTGTGCATCCAACTTGCTTGCTCATGAAGACCTCGGGCATTTGAGGAAGCCCATCATCGGAATATACAAGCCAAGTTCTATAATGAAAAATTCCCACTAGTATATGAAAGTGACAAAATAGGAGACTCTCTATATGAAAAACATGGTGCTACTCTGAAGCACAAGTGTGGAAAAAGGATAGTAACATTGCCCTTCTCTCTTTTTCTCTTTTTTTTGTGGGCTCTTTTTGGCCTCTTTTTTTTAGAACGATCTCATGGACCTCATCCCCATCTTTTCCAGGACTCATTAGTCTCCACCATTCTTTCCTCACTGGGACAATGCTCTAATAATGATGATCATCACACTTTTATTTACTTACAACTCAATATTACAACTCGATACTATAACAAAAATATGACTCTATATGAATGCCTTTGGCAGTGTACCAGGATGTGCAATGATGCTAGTGTAACATGTATAAAAATGATGAACGGTGGTTGAGCCACAAATACTATGTCAGCTATATGATCATGCAAAGCAATATGACAATGACGATGCATGTCATAAAAACGGAACGGTGGAAGTTGCATGGCAATATATCTCGGAATGGCTATGGAAATGCCATGATAGGTAGGTATGGTGGTTGTTTTGAGGAAGATATAAGGAGGCTTATGTGTGATAGAGCGTATCATATCACGGGGTTTGGATGCACCGGTGAAGTTTGCACCAACTCTCGATGTGAGAAAGGATAATGCACGGTACCGAAGAGGCTAGCAAATTGCGAAAAGGTGAGAGTGCGTATAATCCATGGACTCACATTAGTCATAAAGAACTCACATACTTATTGTGAAAGTTTGTTAGCCCTCGAAGCAAAGTACTACTACGCATGCCCCTAGGGGGATAGATTGGTAGGACAAGTCCATCGCTCATCCCCGACCGCCACTCATAAGGTAGACAATCAATAATAAATCATGCTCCAACTTCTTAGCATAATGACAGATCATACGTGCATGCTTCGGGAATCACAAACCTTAACACCAATATTCTTACTAAACCACAATTATCTACTAGCACCTCCCACATATTACCATCTTAATATCGCAAAACTATTGCAAGGAATCAAACTTATCATATTCAGTGATCTACATGAAAGTTTTTATTATATCCCTCTTGAATACCGATCATATCAGGACCAAATTCATAACCCGTGCATATTACCATTGCTATTCATTAGACTCTCAAAAAGATATAAGTGAAGCATGAGAGTGCAACTATTTCTTTTAAAATATAACCACCGCCGTGCTCTAAAAGATATAAGTGAAGCACTAGAGCAACTGCCTAGCTCAAAAGATATAAGTGAAGCACATAGAGTATTCTAACAAATCACGAATAATGTGTGTCCCTCTCAAAAAGGTGTGTTCAGCAAAGATTATTGTGACAAACTAAAAAGCGAACAAGAGCAAACAAACTATATCACAAGACGCTCCAAGTAAAACACATATCATGTGATGAATAAAAATATAGCTCCAAGTGAGTTACCGATAGATTGTACACAAAAGAGGGGATGCCTTCCGGGGCATCCCCAAGCTTAGATGCTTGAGTCTTCCTTGAGTATTACCTTGGGGTGCCTTGGGCATCCCCAAGCTTAGGCTCTTGCCGCTCCTTATTCCTTTACCCATCGTAGTCTCACCCAAAACTTGAAAACTTCAGCACACAAAACTCAACAGAAACCTCGTGAGATCCGTTGGTTTAACAAACAAATCTTAAACTTTACTAGCAAAAGGGCCCGTGCGTTGCAACGGGAGAAAAAAAAGGCTTGGCCCAAACAAAGCACTTCATGTACACACTTCACGTACAGAGACGCACTCTCTTTTCCTATATAAAAAGAGGCGCGCACACGAACTCATCTCCCTTCCCCGTTCCCCTTTCTCACTCCCCCAATGCCCGAGACCAATTCTCTAGATTTATTTTCATAATTTATATTAATTAATCAATAACATTGCTAAAGCACATGGGGGAGTATCCGTATTCAGTGGAGAAGGGGAACGAACTCGTGAAGGAAATTATCTTTATATGGAAATGAATGAATCCGGAGTAATTAATGAAAAATATTATTTGTTTTTTTTTTGCATCATCATGTCATCATACCATTAAATATTTACAACCCAAATTAAAATGTAAATGAATAAACTGCATAGATCTTTGATCTATTTAAAATGAGAGAATTCACATGGTGGTTCTCTTTATAACCCATGAACATATCCTCCTAATTAGGGAGCTAGAATAAAACATTCCATTAATTTGGGAATCACCCGTAAACACACTTTCTATTTAATTTCCTTTGATTCCAAAATTTTTAAATCCATGTCTCCGAAGAATACTTTTCAAGTTGTGGGACTTTAATTTCTGTCAGCCCTTCTTCTCTCTCCCTAGCCGCCCAGCCCAACTGGGCCGCCTAGCAGGCACGGCCCAAGGCCCAGTCCAATCTTATCTTAACCCTAAAGCCTCTCCTCTCCTGATCGACATGATCCCCACCCAACACTCACTCTCGTGTCCTCTCGATCCCCTTGCTACGCCGCCATCCAGGGCCCCAACGTGGGGGAGCTCGACCCCACGGCCGGATCCCTCGCCCGACAGGCCACCGGAGCAAACTGATGCCGCCGGCGAGACAAGCTTGTCCGCCGCCGCACAAGCATCCCTTTCTTCCTCTCCTGTCGCGCCCGAGTCGCCCGAGCCACGGCCATCCATGGCCTCCCGCTGCCACGCCGTCCCTCGGTGAAATAACGCCGGTAGCCGTCGCGCCTCCGGCGAACCATGATGCTCGCGTGCTGTCGCTCCTCCTGTTCTCCGCGGCTAGCACGGGCTCCTCTGACCCAAGCCGCTGCCTCCCCTCAACATTTTCTCCAAGAGCCAACCATCATGCAAGCCCACATTGCTAGTCACAGCCTTGATTCATTCATTCCTCGAGGATCCACATCTCAGCCTCAATTTGTTGATTCTTGATGACGCAGCTTGCTGATTCTCCGATGATTTGGAACGTATATAAACTGATGGAAATTGATATAAATAATCGAGGTGGGACTATTTCAATCTGAGCGCACCGTTTCTTCTTGCACAATCATTAGCTGGATTAGTTGGTTCTTCCTACAGAGAGGGGGCTTGGAGACCAGAGTTCGATCCCTACCAGAGATGCTATTTTTTGGATCCTAATCCAATGAAGCCTGGGAGGAGGCCCATCAGCATATCGGCCCAGTATGGCTGGCGTACGAAGTTGGAGGGACGACGTCAAAGCAGCGATTCGAATCTTTTTTAGCGTAACATCGAATTAGTACCACCTCACGTGTAAAAAAATCGCCGACGACGGGTATACGAGCAGAAGCACTCCGTGATTTAGTATTAGGTAAAGAAGTACTGTTGTAAATTGATTCATATTTAATATTGGCATAATGCTACTTTACTCCAGTTTCTCCATGACTCATACCCCCCGATACGATCCATAGATTCATCAAAATAAGCAAACTATGCAACAAAAACAGAATCTGTTTAAAACAGAACAGTCTGTAAAGATCTATTAAAAAGCCATAATTCTGTAACTCTAAAAGTTCTGAAAATTTAGGACAACGTAAACAATTCATATGCCAATACTGTGTAAAAATTTCATATTTTTCTGACGCTCCAGTACAGAATTAAAATTCCAGCACTGGACGCAAACCTTTCTGTTTTCCAAACAACATCAATTATACTATCATCAACATCATCCCAAAGGCATTACTTGGCACAAACACTAATTAAAAGATAAAAACACAATCACAACAGAGCTTATAATTGTATAAACACAAAAGAACAGAAAGTAAAAAAAAATTATTTTATTCATTGCGTTGCCTCCCAACAAGCGCTATTGTTTTATGCCCCTAGCTAGGCATAATGCATAGTTTCAAGTGTTGTCATCCTTCAAGTTAATTCCATAAGTGGCCCTCATAATAGATTCATAAGGTGCCTTAATTCTCTTTCTAGGGAAGTGTTCTATCCCTTTCTTTAATGGAAATTGAAATCTTATATTACCTTCTTTCATGTCAATAATAGCACCTATTGTTCGTAGAAAAGGCCTACCAAGTATTATGGGGCAAGAAGGATTGCATTCAATATCAAGAACAATAAAGTCCATGGGCACATAATTTATATTTGCAAGAATAAGCACATCATTTATTCTACCCAATGGCTTTTTAATAGTGGAATCCGCAAGATGCAAATTAAGGGAACAAGGATCCATGTCGGTGAGACCTAGCACATCACACAAAGACTTTGGTATAGTGGAAATGCTAGCACCAAGATCACATAGAGCATTACATTCATAATCTTTAATTTTCACTTTAATAGTTGTTTCCCATTCATCTTGTAATTTTTTAGGAATTGATACTTCCAACTCAAGTTTTTCTTCATGTGCTTTCATCATGGCTTCTACAATGTGTTTAGTGAAAGCTTTATTTTGCTCATATGCATTTGGTGAATTAATCATGGATTGCAACAAGGAAATACACTCAATTATAGAACAACTATCATAATTAAAGTCCTTGTAATCCAAAGTAGTGGGTGCATTACTATTTAAAGTTTTGACCTCTCCAAACCCACTTTTTTCATTTTTATCATTAAGATTATCACCCTCCAAGCAATTGGGACTCCCTCTAACTAAAGTTGACTCTTATTCAGTCCCTTTTTCATCAAGTTTTATGTTACTAAATAATGATTCAATAGGAGTGACACTAATCATTTTAATATCTTCATCATTACTACGATAGAAACCGGGTGGAATCGCTTTTTCTAGAAATTCTCGCTTAGCTCTCAACCTAGCGGTCCTTTATTTACTTTCATTAATGGAGACATAGATAGCTTTAATAGACTCATTTATATCATGCTTGGGTGGCAAAATTTTAGTTTTGAGATTTTCCACATCATGAGCAATTCTATCCATGTTCCTAGCCAATTCATCAACTCTATTCAATTTTTCTTCTATCATAGCATTGAAATTCTTTTGTGAATTAATAAATTGTTTAATATTACTTTCAAGATCAGAGGGCATCCTATTATTATTATTATAAGAATTACCATAGGGATTGCCATAATTATTAGAGGAATTTCCAGGAAAGGGTCTAGGATTGAAATTGCCCCTATAAGCATTGTTGTTGAAATTATTTCTAGAGACAAAATTCACATCAATAGCATCATTATTTTGCTCAATCAAAGTAGACAATGGCACATCATTATGATCAATTTGAGCATTTTTACTAGCAACCAATTTAAATAAAGCATCCATCTTATCACTCAAAGTATTAATTTCTTCGACAGAATTTACCTTCTTACCTGTTGGAGTTCGTTCAGTGTGCCATTGAGAATAATTTTTCATGATATTGTCAAGAAGTTTTGTAGATTCTCCCAATGTAATTTCCATAAAAGTACCACCTGCGGCAGAGTCTAGCAAATTTCTAGAAACAAAGTTTAGTCCCGCATAATTTTTTTGTATGATCATCCATAAATTTAAGCCATGAGTTGGGCAATTTCTTATCATTAATTTCATTCTCTCCCAAGATTGTGCAACATGTTCATGCTCAAGTTGCTTAAAATTCATAATTTGATTTTTTAAAGAAATAATCTTAGCGGGAGGAAAATACTTAGTAATAAAAGCATCCTTACACTTATCCCAAGAATCAATACTATTTCTAGGCAAGGATGTAAACCAAGTTTTAGCACGGTCTCGTAGTGAGAACGGAAATAATTTTAATTTGACAATATCACTATCCACATATTTTTTTTTGCATATCACAAAGCTCAATGAAAGTATTTAGATGGGATGCAGCATCTTCATTAGGACTACCAGAAAATTGTTCTTTCATAACAAGGTTAAGCAAAGCAGCATTAATGCCACATGACTCCGCACTAGTGGTGGGAGGAGCAATAGGAGTACTAATAAAATCATTATTATTAGTATTGGAAAAGTCACACAATTTTGTATTTTCTTGAGACATCGCGACGAAGCAAGCAAACTAGCAAACAAGCAAATAAAAATAATTTTGTGTTTTTGCAAAAAAAAATAGAAGTGGGGGAGATGAAAACTAGAGGCAAATGCAAATAAAAAGGCAAATAAAATAAATGCAAGTGGAGGATAGTTTGTGCGAAGGCACTTGGTAATTTTGATGATGTCTCCCCGGCAACGACGCCAGAAATTCTTCCTGCTACTTGTAGACTGCGTTGGTATTTCCCCGAAGAGGAGAGGATGATGCAGTATAGTAGAGATAAGTATTTCCCTTAGTTAAGAAGCAAGGTTATCAATCCAGTAGGAGAACCAAGCAAAATCCCGTTGAAAGGATCGATATGGTTGACTAGAGGGGGGTGAATATGCAACTACCAATTTTTAGCTTTTCTTAACAAATTAGGGTTAGTAACAAAATAGGTTGTCTAGATGTGCAACTAGGTGAGCAACCTATATGATGCTAACAACAACGACAACACAAGCAAGCAAAGGATACAACACAACAATAGCTTGCACAAAGTAAAGGTAAGAAATAATCACAAGTGGGGCCGGTGAAGACGAGGATGTGTTACCGAAGTTTCTTCCCCTTAGGGGGAAGTACGTCTCCGTTGGGGCGGTGTGGAGGCACAATGCTCCCCAAGAAGCCACTAGGGCCACCGTATTCTCCTCACGCCCTCGCACAATGCAAGATGTCGTGATTCCACTAGTGGTGCCCTTGAAGGTGGCAACCGGACCTTTACAAACAAGGTTGAGGCTCTCTCCACAACTGAATTGGAGGCTCCCAACACCACCACGGAGCTTCACCACAATGGAATGTGGCTCCGAGGTGACCTCTTCCGTCTAGGGTGACCAAACACCCAAGAGTAACAAAATCCACACAAGAAAGTATGGGGGAATCAAGTTTCCTTTGGTGGAAGTGTAGATCTAGGTCTCCTCCTTCAATCCCTAGCAAATCGACAAGTTTGAGTGGCTAGAGAGAGAGATCGGGCAAGAGAGCTTGAAGGGCAACAATGGAGGAGAGAGAGAGGCAAGAGGTAAAAAGGTAGGTAGAAGAACCACCTACTTATATAGTGTCCCCCAAATCCAACCGTTACAGCAGTTTTTACACTGCAGCGGTACAACCGCTTGAACCACCGGTACAACCGGTATTCACGGGTTCACACTGCAGAAATGCCCCAGCAGTACAACCGGTGGAGCCACCGGTAGTACCGGTCGGCCGGAGCCAACCAGGAACTACCGCTCCACCACCGCCCAACAACCGCCTCTCATACAGAAGGGGCCATAGCGGTGGTTGGGACAGTGGTTGTGCTGGTACAACCGCCAGTCCAGCGTTCATGTGGTGGCTAAGTCCGGAGCGGTACAACCGCTCCAGACACCGGTAGTACCGGTTCGCCTTAGCCGTCCGGGAACTACCGGGCCACCACCGCCCAACCACAGCTCCACTTACAGAAGGGATTCCGGAAGTGGAGCGGTGCATGGCCGGAACAACCGGTCAAGCGGTACAACCGCTCGGCACTAAAAACACTGCCACAGAAAGACTTTGAGGACCTCTCTCCTCGAACGGAAGGATATATAGTGGGTGCAACAGAATGTGTACGTGCATTGATTCACCCATTACCTTCCGATGCGGATTCCCTCTTAATAGTATGGATTTCCTACGACCAAAGAAATAAACACGTCGGAAATTCCGTCTTTGATCTTTTCCGTCCGGAGGGAATACCTAACCGTCTTGCGCCAAACAAGGTGTACCTGAGTAAACTTGGGCGCACGATTAGTCCAAAGGTGCATTGTCATCATCACCAAAACCCTAAGGCGGGAAATGCCCTAACAATCTCCCCCTTTTTGGTGGATGATGACAACCACATGATTTGCACCGGAGATCTAGAAAATATAGACGGGGCTCCCCGTATATGTGAGCACTATTTTGATTTTGCTTTTGGAATGCAAAGTGATCACATTAGGGTCAATGCTCCCCTAGATTTTATAGACCAACCAATGACTGCAAATGAAATTAATAGACAAAAAGCATGCATTTGCAGGAACATGAAGTAGAGCAATAGATAAGGGCAACAAAAATAAGCACGCTCTACAAACATACGAGACACGATATAAAGGCTTAAGATAGATAGATAGGGATCGCATGTCTCACACCATGCACAACGTCTCCACACACGACAAGTTCACAAACCAACTCGAAGCAAAGAGGTTCAACTGACACCCAAAGCAAATGCAAATAATACCCATGCACATCCCGAGACCTAATAGAACTCTCTCCCCCTTTGGCATCAAGACACCAAAAAGGAAAAGAGCGATGCTAACGCCCCAGAGCTCAGTAGTCCTCCTCTGACTCCTCGGTCTCCTCTGGATCATCACCATCAGATGCCTCTGGATCGTCCTCACTCATGATATCATCAGTGGCGGCGGTAGCAGAGGTAGAGGTAGCAGGATGGCCAGAGGCCTCATCGTCAGTCCACGTGCTGTTCTCGAAGATCCACTTGTCCTCTGGAGTGATGCTCTTCTCAAATCCACTGTCCACTTGCATGTTGAGGTGCCTCATCATCTCAATCTTTCTGCGTCTGGCCTTCTTCTCATTCACATGAGCCTCATAGAGCTTCTTCTGGACGTGAGTCTGCAAGCAAAAGGTCTTCTTCACCTTGGCTGTGAGCTTAGCAACCCAGGAGGGCTTGGCCCCAGCCTCCAGCTCAAAGTCCTCATCACTAGAGGTGGCATAAACATCCTCGGGCTCATCAGCAGGATAGCGAGGCTCAGCATGTTTCTTCTTCCTCAACTGCTTGACCTCATGCACAGTGAGGTTGTCTGCAGATGTAAGAGGCTCTCCTGGCCTGCGGACTGCCCATACAGAGTTTAGAAAACACATGACAAATGGAGCATATATGGGTACCTTGCGGTGCATGACCATGCTGCACATCTCCTCCCACAGCCATTTTGAAACATCAAAGGTGGCACCAGACCCCACCTTGGTCTTCATAGCCACTAACAGATCCACCAAATAGCCATAGATCTCATCCTGATTCCCAACCTTGGGCAGAAGCACATTGCGGAACACACAATGCATAATGTCATAAACCTTCTCAAGATCCTTGGACTCACCAATGACTCCATGTCCTCGGATGTACAGGGGTGCAAGCTTCTCCTTGCTCATGGATGTGGCACGGTCATGAGGACGGATGCCACCATTCCCGGTGAGACCGGTATCATCATAGCCTAGAGCATTGCAGAAGGCTCTCCAAGGCACCTGAAAGAGCTCATCACGGCACATGAAAGACAGAGTACGAGCATCATCGGTGCCGAAGTGAACGGTGGCATAGAACTGATGGATAACCTGCACATCAAAGTCACAGTTGATAGACATGAGCTTGACCAAGTCAAACTCCTCACACAGAGCTAAGGCCTCTCCAAAGTACTCCATGTTGTTCCTCCAGTGATCAAGGTCAATTGTCCACTGCTTGGTGAACCTGTTCTTGTTATGCTCAAAAAGCTCATGCACAATCCTCACTTGCATCTCGTTCCTGAACTGAGGTGTGGTCCAACGAGAATGAACTGGAACCTCATAGGGATTCTGCAAACGGAACCTCTCCCAATCCTGTCGTTTCCACCTGTGCATTGGCACGGCCACACGTTGCTTGGTAGCGGCATACTTCTCACGGCGGGTGGGCTTGGTGGGAATCACCACCTCCTGCTCTTCCATAGTGTCATCAGGAAGCTTGCTTCTACGGACTCTCTTTCTGGTCTTTTGGCGAGAAGCAGAGCGAGAACCAGAGCCACCTGCACACACACACGGGAAGCACACAAGATACCCAGCACAGATGAGAGGAATGTACACAAGATCAGAGGAATATATTACATGTAAGTAGAGAGAAGAAGAAACAGTACACACAGGTTCAGTAAAGCCGGTTGTACCGGTCATCCGAGCGGTAGTACCGCTCAGGCGGTTGTACCGCCCCAGTGGAGCGGTTGTACCGCCGACAGTGGTTCCACACACACAGGAGAACATGCACAAATCAAAACTGAATCTAGATGCAATATTTCGATTTCTAACTATCTACAAGCAATAGAGGTATCCAATATGATCTCTTCCACTCAATAGTTTAGCCAAAAACACGGGAGTACACGTAATGCCCTAGATAGATGGATTCAAAGATTGAAACCAAGAACAAGAGACAATGGGGCATTACCGGTATCCATGGGAAGAGATCGGGGAGGAGACGGCCTCCACGGAGCGGATCCGATGAAGAACCGACAGATCCGGAGCACCGGAGGGCACTCCGGGGCAATGGGGGCAGCAACCGGCGGCAGGGCAGGGAAATAGGACGGGCACGAAGGGAAAAAGAGAAACCCCTTCGGCCCGCGCCCTTAAATACCTGCCCAGACCGCGGAGCGGTTGTACCGCCCCCTGGTACTACCCAGTGGTTAGGGGCGGTACTTTCGTCGCCTGATAGGCAGCGGTAGTACCGCTCATAACCGCCTGGTAGTACCGGCCGGAAGCACAGGCCAGAACCTAAGCGGTAGAACCGCTAATGTTTGACCGGTAGAACCGCCGGGATGCTACAGCCAAATGGCAGGACGGTAGAACCGCCCTGACCACCGGTTGTACCGCCCGGTTACTTCCACCCATGCCAAGATATCAACTTGTGTACATTTGGAGCAGAATGTTTTACGGGTAGAGGAGGCTTGGGATGGAAACTTGGCACTATATTATGGTGAAGTAAACTCCAAGAGTGCAAGAAGCAAACGATAAAAGCCAACACTTGGAGGATACAAACACCTAGGACCTAAAAAGAAAACTAGCAAGGCAAATAAGATCCAAAAGGAGAACCAAACCTCCACAAAGAGAGGAGGGGCGGTGGCCGAAGCCACCTATGTTTGAGTCAATTCGTATGGTACCGTGAAGATTTTAACCTTGGGCCCATGACCAAAACTCATCTTTGAAGCACTAGTACCATAAAAAATGGCTAATGTGAAAGATAGGGTTTATTTATGCATAATAGGGGGAGGGAGAGTTCATTGAGAGAACAACACTCCCCCAAAATCCATGCCTACATCTAGAACAAGATAATCATGATGAATGCGGTGGGGTGTGACGAGATTCAAGACACGTTGCTCGAATCAATGATATTTAGCTCATGCCTTAACTCGTGAAATCTTGCTTCATCCAATGGCTTCATGAAAATATCCGCTAGTTGCTCTTGAGTTCCAACATGAATAATATCAATCTCTCCACGCTTGACATGATCCCGGATGAAATGATGACGAATCTCACTGTGCTTCGTCTTGTTATGTTGCACCGGATTGTAGGAGATCTTGATTGCACTTTCATTGTCACAGAAAAGAGGCACTTTGTCACAAGTGACACCGTAATCCTTTAAAGATTGCCTCATCCATAGCAATTGTGCACAACAACTTGCGGCGGCTACATATTCGGCCTCGGTGGTGGAGAGAGACACACAATTTTGCTTCTTCGAAGACCAACACACCAAAGAGCGACCAAGGAATTGGCACCCTCCGGAGGTTGACTTCCTATCCACACGGTCTCCCGCCCAATCCGAGTCCGAATATCCCATGAGATCAAAGCTTGCTCCTTTGGGGTACCATAAGCCAAAGTTTGGGGTATGAGCCAAATATCAAAAGATTCGCTTGACCGCCACAAAGTGACTTTCCTTAGGCGCGGCTTGAAACCGTGCACACATTCCCACACTCAACACGATATCCGGCCTAGATGCACAAAGGTAAAGCAAGGATCCAATCATCGAACGATATACCTTTTGATCCACCGCTTTACCATTGGGATCAATGTCGAGTTGGCACTTGGTAGGCATTGGAGTCTTGGCCGGTTTGACATCTTCTAGCTTGAATCTCTTGAGCATGTCTTGGGTATATTTGGCTTGGTTGATGAAGGTTCCTTCTCTTCTTTGCTTGACTTCGAACCCAAGAAAGAACTTCAACTCACCCATCATAGATGTCGTGGTTTTGTCGCGACAGATGTCCTAGCAGAAGGACTTAGAGATGAAGCCATCGCACTAACGTGGAAGCTTAGCGGGGTTGAGCGGGCACGAGAAGACGCCGGGTTACCCAGGTGACGGTGTCCTGGATTAGGGGGTGCCAACCTAGCCGGCCCGACACCTCGGATGGGCCGATATGCCCTCGTACGTGATCAAGATGGACTCCGGAGGTCGCACATGGGAGAAGTGATCAAGACTGCCTCTACCGAAGACTTGACGTATGCTTCAAGATTATTCCAACCGCCTTATTCCAAGATACCGACCTTGTAACCCTAGGCTCCCTGGCGTGTATATAAGCCATAGGGTTTAGCCCGTAGGGGACATGAGCGAAACATCGAACACCTAGCTATAGTAGTTAGACACATATTACGATCTCGAGCTAGATCAACTCTGTACTCGATACACCTCCATTAATATAAACAGAAGCAGGACGTAGGGTTTTACCTCCATCAAGAGGGCCCGAACCTGGGTAAAACATTGTCTCCCTTTGTATCTGTTACCATCGATCCGAGATCCGCAGCTCGGGACCCCCTACCCCGAGGTCTGCTGGTTTTTACACCGACACTGGTGCTTTCATTGAGAGTTTCGCCGCGTGATCACCAGAAGGATTGATGGCTCATCTTCAGATCAACTGCATCAATGGCTGTGGGGACGTCTACGCCCCAGGACAGCTTTTCGTCTTCGGCAGCATGGTATTTTGCGCCGACTTGACGGGTCATCTGACCTCTGTCGAGAACTACGCCCCTGGTCAGATCGTGACCTTTGGCGGCCTCGAGTACACTACGGACTCCCGTGGCGAGCTCGTCTTATCGGGATGGACTCCCGGCCGGATCGAAGGCTCGGCCGGTTCTGGAGGCTCGAGTCCGGAACTGAACTCCGTCACGGTGCCTCTTGAGACTCCGGACGCTGCCGCTCCGGCCAGTCCCTCCCCAATTGTCGATCCGGATATAGATCCGGCGCCCACTCCTGAAATTACGCCAGCGCCAGAATCGATCCCGGCGCAAAAATCGGATCCATGCTCAGATTCCCCTCGAACCGGAAACACGTCCGGTCACACACCGGGGCTGCTTCAAATCAGCCTTGCATACGGCGCGTCCATGGATCCTGAAGAGCTATCTCAGCTCGACGAGATGCTTGACCGTATCCGGAGCATGTCCATCTCGGACGGCAAGACTTCGGTTTATGATCAAATCGGACTTAAAGCCGACAACAGGGAAATTTATACCCCACCCACCACCCACTTAGTCGCCACGGTCGATGATTTAACCGACGTGTTGGACTATGGCGAACCTTCCGACATCGAGGAAGATACTGATGGCCCCCTTGAGGACACCTTGGCCCCGGTTAACACGGGCAGGTGGACGACCACATCCACCTACGATGTCTACATGGTGGACACCGCCAAGTCCCCTCCAAGACGTCGACGCAAACGCCGACGGGGAAATAATGGAGAATCCGGTGGCAACGACGCGACAGCCACTAACAATGACGCGGAGGATGGTGATGCCAATGACCACGAGGAGGACATTCAAGCCTCCCCCACAAGGGACGGCACACCAGATCGACCTCTTGTGGACTCTGATCCCGATGACCTCTTCGAAGGGGCCGATGACAATTACATGCCGGAGTCCGAGGAGGACGATAGCCTCAGTACCGAGGACTTGATCGTCCCCGAGGACCCCTTCGAACAAGAACGCTTCTGACGACGCCTCGTTGCGACAGCCCGGAGCTTAAAACGCAAGCAGCAGCAGCTGCAGGAAAATACTGACGCGCTAAATGACAAGTGGGTTGAAGTGCTCTCTGCCGAGCAGGATATGGAAAACCGACGCCATAGTGCACCGAAGTCTTACCCACGCAGGCGCCTCCTACCAGAATTTGATGAAGAACTTGCTGATGACCTCGATCGGCCCCCTAGAGGCCGGGACTGGCCAAGACGAGAAGACCAAGGTGACAGGCCGCCCCCACGCCGTCATGGTAAAGACCCCGTGGACAACCTGGATCCTCATGACGCTAAACGTCGTATTGAAGAGAATAGGGCTCCCCCTCGGTCCATCTACGGATCCAGGGGACGCGCCCCCGCTGGGCCCAACGGCTACAACGCCTGGATGGACAGGAACGATCGTGCCCGAACTCAAACTTACTCACGGCTCTCACCCGAGACCCGACGAGATCCTCCTCGGTCCCAAGGTCCAGCTCACCCAATCTGCTTTACAGACGGGGTGATGGAGCATCAATTCCCGGAAGGGTTTAAACCCATCAACATAGAGTCATATGATGGCACCACGGACCCGGCAGTTTGGATCGAGGATTTCCTCCTGCATATACACATGGCCAATGGAGATGATCTCCATGCCATTAAATATCTGCCGCTCAAACTAAAGGGGCCGGCAAGACACTGGCTTAACAGCCTACCTCCTCATTCTATTGGCAGCTGGGAGGCCCTAGAAGACGCCTTTCGGGCAAACTTCCAGGGCACATATGTCCGACCTCCGGACGCTGATGACCTCAGCCGTGTCACCCAACAGCCAGGCGAATCAGCCCGCAAGTTCTGGAATAGGTTCCTCACTAAGAAAAACCAGATTATAGACTGTTCCGAAGCCGAAGCCATCGCCGCTTTCAAAAACAACATCCGAGATGAATGGTTGGCTCGACAGCTCGGACAGGATAAGCCGAGAACTATGGCAGCCCTGACTTCACTAATGACTCGCTTTTGCGCGGGAGAAGATAGCTGGCTCGCCCGAAGTACCCATAACGGTGAGGCAGACACCTCGGAAATTCGCAACGCTAATGGAAAACCAAAGCGCAATAAAAATAAGCGCAGGTATAAAAACGGCGGAAGCGACACTGAAGACGCCGCGATCAACGCAGGATTCACCAGACCTAAATCCGGGCAGAAAAGAAAACCCTATAAGTGGAATAAAGATGGACCTAGCCAGCTTGACAGACTCCTGGACCGCCCATGTGGGATTCACGGTACCCAGGAAAAACCAGCAACCCACACTAACAGGAATTGCTGGGTGTTCAAGCAAGCTGGGAAGATAGCGGCAGAAGGGCAAAATAAAACCCAACACCGCAGCGACGACGAGGATGAACCTCGGCAGCCCACTAATGGAGGGCAGAAGAAGTTTCCAAACGAGGTAACAGAGGTCAATATGATCTACGTCACCCACATCCCCAGGAGGGAGCAGAAACGTGCACTTCGGGACGTATACGCGCTGGAGCCAGTCGCCCCGAAGTATAACCCGTGGTCGGCTTACCCGATCACTTTCGATAAGCATGATCATCCGACCAGCATCAGGCATGGCGGATCGGTAGCGCTCGTCTTGGACCCCATCGTTGATGGTTATCATCTAACACGCGTCCTAATGGATGGGGGAAGCAGCCTTAACCTCATTTACGAGGATACTGTTCGGAAGATGGGTATCGACTCATCTCGGATCAAGCCAAGCTCTACCACCTTTAAAGGTGTCATCCCAGGCGTCGAAGCCCGTTGTACGGGGACGATAACCCTAGAGGTAGTCTTCGGTTCGCCCGAGAACTTCAGAAGCGAGGAGTTAATCTTCGACATCGTACCCTTCCGGAGTGGGTACCACGCGCTCCTAGGGCGCACAGCCTTCGCCCGCTTTAACGCAGTCCCGTATTATGCCTATCTCAAGCTTAAAATGCCAGGACCCAAGGGCGTTATCACTGTCAATGGTAACACAGAACGCTCACTCCGGATAGAGGAACAGACCGCGGCTTTCGCAGCCAAGGTTCAAGCGTCCGAGGAGGCAGCCCGCAGCAGTAAACGTGCTGCCCGCTCTTTGAAGCGCGTCAAGGCTGCACACGTCGACCTCGACCAGTTACCCCCACACCCAAAATAGGGGTGCGGGCTCCTCGAGTGCCCTCTCTGTGGGCACTACGTCCCTAGGGTGCATAATTTCGCACTCAAGATCCCCTGGGATGCCGAGGAGCCAAAACAATTCTGAAGCGTCATGCGCGGGTTCACCACGCAACGGCGAGGCCTAGAGTCCCAGCACAGGCACGCATCTGTAAAAGAAGCAGCCAAAATAGGCATACGTCTAGGTGGCTTTAACCATAGAATGACTTCGGCTACACCTCCATTCAAGTAGCTCGGTCAATCAAACACTTAGAGTGTATAAAGGGCCAGAAGGGCATCGACCTTCGCAAATTCTTCGTCTTCAATCAGGACGATCTGGTCAACAGCTCGGGAACACAGACGTGCGGCAGGCTTCGGTCCGGATCCTTTAAAATCCGTTGGTAATTATCCGACCTATTTTCTCTCCTCCTTCTTTACCGTCTACATTGTATTCTTTCCATTACTCTCGTCCACAGGGCATGTACATGATTGATATTATGAAATAAAGAAACCGTGCCCTTTCAAGGTCCCTATTGCATTTCTTTATCAGTCTAGCTCTGGAACGATGACGTTCTCTAAAAAAGATGCAATTGTATCACAAAAGTCCGATGTGTTCGGCGTCTCGGATTTCGGCCTTATATGCATCAGTTTCGAACCTAGATTTCGGTCAATAGTTGGGTCGCCCGGCTCCTATGTGTACCCCTTACGTTTCCGATGAATTCGGCTAAGGGCGTAACGGGAGAACCACTGCGATTGCGCCGCCAGGTCAATTGGCGTGGCGCCTCAGTGGAGAAAGCCGAAAACTGACTATCTAGGTAAGCGTAAACTGGTCCGCCATCCGGAGACCGCGTCAAGCGATGTGATCCTAGAGATCACCCGTGTTAAACGAAGGGCTTTTATCTTTTAGCCGAAGTGTGATCTGGCTTCAACCTCGGCCAAATAGGCCGAACACTTCCCACACCGGGGGCTGGTCATCACCCCCACAGTCAAACTCCTATGGCTAAGTGAAAGACATCAAGCCACTATAGTCCGATTGCCTAGTTCCTCTAAGTCATCGACCGCCCATGGGTACCGAGACGTCGGCTAAGGGTCAAGTATGGCTTAGAGAACACCCTTTGTATGACCTACATGGGGGCTAAGGCCGACGACTGGCCACTCTGACTTTAAAACGTCATATCGGAGAAATAATCAAATTACTAAAATATGGAACTTCAAACCATTCTCATTTCAAACGATAAAGTTTTTACATCATACACCCCGGCATTCCGGAGTACCTAAAAATACATCGTGTCCTTCGGGCACATGGCCTCGGTGGTCCGAGCTCCCGCCTCCACCTCGGTGAAGAACTACTCGGCGGTCCGCGGCTTCTCGGCAGGGGGGGCAGCAGCACAAGTCTCCGCATCAACTTTGCGGAAGTGCGTCTTCACACACGCGTATGCCCTCCGAGCCCCTTCGAAGCACGCCGACCTCTTCCAGCGGTCAACGCAGGGCACGGCATCTCGAAGACGAGCCGACAGACCGAAGAGACTCCTCGGCATGGCTTCGGCCGGCCACAGAGCAACGCAGAGATCCTGGAGTGTTGGCCTAGTCATGCGGAACAGCTCGACCAGCTGCTTCACTCAATGATTTAGCAGCTGCGCGGATGGGGACAATGGGAATTGACCCCAAAAGGCTTTCTCCACCTCATGACCCGCCAGTTGGCCGAAATAGGCCACCGCATCCTCTGCACTTTGCGGGAGATCCTCGAAGACCTCTGCGGAACGCCACAATTGGGTGAGCTCGACACACCCTTTGCTGCCAAACGCACACTGCAGCAAAAATATCTTACCCGAGGCGATTTGTTCCACTTGCTGGAGCACCTCGCGGTCCGCACGAGCCGAGGTGTTGATTTCGGAGTGGGCACGCTGCAGCTTCTCGAGCTCCTCTTTCGCGCGCCGCTCCTCCTCCTGAAGCTTGTCGCGTGCTTCAAACACGCCCTTCAGGGTCTCCTCGGCCTCCAGCACCCGCGCCTGGTGCTTCTCCCCGGCCGCCTTCTCGGCGGCCCGCGCCTTCTCGGCTGTGGCGGCAGCTGCTTTCTGCTGCCGCACTTCCTTCCGAGCACTTTTAAGCTCGGCCTTGAGCGTCTCCAACTCCGCTGTTAGAATTTCTACGTCTTAGTTGTTTCCTTTAAACATAGAACATGCATTGCAAGTTTAACCTTGCTTACCTTGAGATCGCTCAAGTTTCCGGTTCATCTCCGCCATCTCTCTAGAGGCGGAGTCCGGCACTAAGGTCGACACCTGTCATAAAAACACACTCCTTGTTAAAGGACAAATGGTCTTGACCATCCACATGCTCCAGGACAACTACTTCGGGTAGCATCCTGTGGGCTACTCAACAGGCTCCTAATTATTCACGCGACCCCGATGCCGGTTTCTTGCAACCGACTTCGGGCTCGGGGGCTACTCACTCATTACGCCGTTTAGCAAGCTACATTTTTATGTCCTCGGACACATTTCATAAAGACAAAGCAAACTGAAGGCGCAGAAGACGTACCTCGAAACCTGCTACAAGGTTTTTGAAGACCTCGTGCAGGCCGTCCTCTGCGGACCGGTAGCCTTCCAGTGCCGCGCCCATCAAGACGCGGTGCTCCTCCTTAAGGGAGCAGCCCTTTAGGGCCTCCTCCACCTCCTCGGCCCACCCCGCGCCGGTCCGTCCTCGGACAGCAGGCTGGGGTGGAGGGACGACCTCGGAAGGATCCACCCGAGGAGCCCCCGTCTGTGAAGGCGGTGCCGAGGCTGACTCCTGCTGAGCCGATATCTGGCCCAGCCCTTCTTCGATGACCTCGGGGCGCTTCGTCCCCTGGTCTTGCTGGGCCGAGGTTTCAACCTCGGCCATTACCACCGCATCGTCGGCCCCCGCCGTATTGACCTCGGGGGCCAGGGTGGATGTTGCTTCCTCCAGACCGACTTGCATCGGGGGAGAAGCAGCGGGCTCTGGAGTCCCGCTGGCGGACGACAACCCGTTCGAGGAGCCGCTGGGGATCACCCTCGGTGGACTGTGTATGAAAAGTTGCCTCTGTGAAAATTTCTCTTGATGAAACAATGACTCAAGCAAGGAAGACAAGGATAAGGGCTTACCCTCGAGGTGTCGGCTTCTTCCTCCCCGTTATGAGGGGGTCTTCCTCTAAGTCACCGGAGAGCTCGGCTCTCTCCGACGACTTGTGGGCGGCCTCGGATGAGGCTCGCCTCAGCCACTTCTGGCCCTTGGGCGGCATGCCCATGTCGGCGTCTTCTGACACCGACCTCTTCCCCTTAGGGGGGGTATCTCCTCCTCGCCCTCCTCGGCGCCGCCGTCTTGAGCGGCGGAGGTGTGGGTCTCCTCTGATCGGGTGACCGAAGTCCCCCGGGTCCGAGCACTGGACTTCCCCGTTTGGGTCCTCGTCCCTTTGGAAGCCACCACATGTGGCTCCTCGGTCAGAAGCGCCGAGAGCAGGGGAGTTTGGGGTTGTTCCGGCAATGGGGCTGGGCATCGTACCCCCTTTACCCATGCTGACCACTTCTGCAAAATGTCAAAACACGACGGCTCAAATAAAGACTTTACTCCTCGGAGCAGTAAGCATAGAATGAAAGATTGATGGATGGAACCACTCACCGGGGGGGCCTCATAGCCATGTTCGAGGCCGTGGTCCTCTCCCTCGTTGGGAATCTTGTCCTTGGCCAGCTTCATGAGCTTTGTCCACATAGTGGCCAAGGTGGAGCGGAAGAATGTGTTGATGGTGTCCATGTCCTCGGTTTTCAGCGCCCACATCGGGGTGGCCCGAAGTTGGAGAGGAAGGATGCGGCGGGTGAGCATGATGTTGATGACATTGGCCAGCTCAGCCTTCCCCGTGGTGGTCCACCAAGCGATCCTCTCGACTAGGGTCTCTACCTCTTCAGGCTTCCCTCAGGCGACGCCCTTTTCCTTCCAAGACTTGAGTTTCTTGGGAGGCCCGGCCGAGAAGGCCGGGACCTCGGTTTGACCAGCGGCAAGGGGCTCGGTGATATAGAACCATTCCTTTTGCCACTCCTTCACTGTTTCGATGAAGGTGCCCTTGAACCAGGTGGCCCCCTGGTTCTTGCTGATCATTGCCCCTCCACACTCTGCAAGTTCGGAGCCGCTTGACTTCGGTTTGATACCGAAGAGCTTCAGCCATAGGCCGAAGTGTGGCTCACAGCGGAGGAAGGCCTCGCAGACTGTTATGAAAGCAGCGAAGTGGAGAATGGAGATGTGGGCTAGGTGATGAAAATCTAACCCATAGTAGAACATGATCCCGCGCACGAAAGGGTGCAGCGGGAACCCCAGGCATCGGATGAGGTGGGGAACAAAGACCACCCGCTCCCCGGCGTTGGGAGCGGGTACCAGCTCGTCGGCCTCTGGAGCGCGGGCGGCGACGGTACGGGCTAGGTACCCCACGTCGCGCAGCTCGGCGATGGTCACCGCCATCACGGTGGAGCCTCCCCAGTGCCCCTTAAGGGTATCGGCCATGGCTGATGGGGAAATCGGGCTCGCGTATGAGAAAGGCGTAAGGGCTGGATCTGGGCGCTGGAGATAGACGAAGCGACAGCAAGAGAGGAATGTGAGCGTAGGCTATCATGCTATTCTCCCCATTACTTTTATAAGCCTGTGAAAGGCCAAAAGCCCCCTTTTGCTGCGCCGATAAATTCATGATTATTATCAAAGATGCTATTGAAACACATGGGGAAACGAAATTTTGATGATATCCCTAAGAAAGTCGGCACGATCTCTGGCTTGACGGGACGTGCTAGTAATGGAGCCGCCACGAAGCACGATTTGAGGGGAGGCAGTAACTGTTCAACCTGTCGTGGGGCGGGTCTCTCCGATAAAGCTGTTAGGCCGGATTGGGCTGTTCATATCGGCACAGCAAGCCTTCGAGGCTAAGATACTTGCTCACCTCGGATAGGGTACAAGATCGGTTGGACCACGGATGTCGATGCTCTGTTAATAGAATTCAAAATTTAAGGTGGAACTCGTCTGTCAAGCCGGAAACTCCGAATCCGAAGTGTTGGTTCAAAGTCGTCCTCGGCATAGAAGACCAGTTCGAGGGCTACTGACGGTGTCCTGGATTAGGGGGAGCCAACCTAGCCGGCCCGACACCTCGGATGGGCCGATATGCCCTCGTATGTGATCAAGATGGACTCCGGAGGTCGCACATGGGAGACGTGATCAAGACTGCCTCTACCGAAGACTTGACGTATGCTTCAAGATTATTCCAACCGCCTTATTCCAAGATACCGACCTTGTAACCCTAGATACCCTCCCTGGCGTGTATATAAGCCATAGGGTTTAGCCCGTAGGGGACATGAGTGAAACATCGAACACCTAGCTATAGTAGTTAGACACATATTACGATCTCGAGGTAGATCAACTATGTACTCGATACACCGCCATTAATATAAACAGAAGCAGGACGTAGGGTTTTACCTCCATCAAGAGGGCCCGAACCTGGGTAAAACATTGTCTCCCTTTGTCTCTGTTACCATCGATCCGAGATCCGCAGCTCGGGACCCCCTACCCCGAGGTCTGCCGGTTTTTACACCGACACCAGGTTCGGCCCCTCACGGTGGAGGTAAAGGCCTATGTCCTGCTTGTCTATATTGCTGTAGATCTCGATTACAAGGATGCGGATTCGCTAACCTAGCTCTCGAGGGAATTGCAACTTAGTCTTTTTCGTACAGGTGCTCCCCTTTATATATACAGGCGGAACCCTAGGTTACATGAGAGTCCGGGTCGCAAACCTGACCCGTCTCCTACTTGTTCTCCAAGACGGTCTTCTTGCCATCTGCCTTCTCGTGAGCCGGCCCACTACTTAAGCCGGCCCGTCCTTACCAGGCCTCGCTAAGCCGGCCCATGCAGAATCTTCAGCCCCGCAGTGAGTTGGCCCGCTAAGCTTGCAATATAGCCGGGTCTCCATGCTGGTAAATATCCCCAACATTAGCCCTCAGTTTGGCTTGAATTTATTCATGTCAAACTTCATCCTGAAAAAGCAAAACATTAGTAATACCGATCTTTTAAGTCGCCATCTTGGGCCGGCTCAATTTGCCGGTTTTAGTAGATCGACGGGTTCACCCCCTCAGATTCAAACTTAACATTTTCAACTTTTGTTCCCCATGACGTCACAGTCCACCTCCGTAAAATCTGGGCTGTCATCACACCGGATCCTTTGAATGGGCACGTTGTCGTGGGAACGAGTCTGACAGTAGAAGGTAGGGGTACGTAAGGAGAGGACAGAGTCCTAGCTACGGCGAGGGTGTACACACAGATGTATGAGTTCAGGCCCCTCTCGTGGAGGTAATAGCCCTACGTCTCAGGTGCTCGGGAGCACTTTGTCGAGTGTAATAGGAGTATCGCTACAAGGGGTGCGAACCCTTGCGCCAGAGGGGAGGGGTGGCTTATATAGAGTGCGCTGCCCCTCATAAGTGTCTGGCATCTAAGAGTCAGATCGTGGCTATAAAGACGTACGTTACTGGTAACGTACACCATTAATGCTATTAATGATCTTGATGAATGCCTGCCCGTTAGCCTCCCTGGGGTGACTTCTGGGCTTCTGTGGTCGACTGTCTTCTGGTCCTTCCGAGTGAAAGGTAAGTGTCGAGTGAAAGGTACCTCCGAGTGTATATTGTCGAGTGACTTGTATGTCTTGGCGATTTCAGTCGGAGACTTCCTTGTAGCTCTTAAGCTTTCTGGGGCAGTGTCCTTAGATAGGGCATGTAGGTCAGGCCTATGACCCTACCCTAGGTACATATCCCCATCACACGTATCGTCTTGTCAGGCGCGAAAATCAAGGAACCACACCACCGAAAATTACTGCGCCGCCTGGGGTTTCACCCCTGCCGTTTTAACGTTTACTGCACCTATAAAAGGCAAGCTCACCCCCATTATCACTTTTTACCTCTCGTCTTCCTCCTCACGTCTATTCTTCTCAGCTCCGAAGCGCCACCGCCAACGAGCCCTCCGGCCATCTCGACCGCAATCTCGTCGCCGCCTCTGTCACCGCCGGAGCTCATCAAGATCTCTTCAGCCTCGTCCACTACGCCCCGGTACACCCGAATCCCTCTCTTTAGATCTGTACTGTCCAGTCCTCTTTTAGTTCATCGGCGTCTGTCAGAGTTCATCCTCCCTTTCTCCTTTAATGGATCCAAAAGCATCTGAATCACTTAAATAAGTATTTTCAGCATTGCGGCGATGCCATTTTTCGCATTTTGATTTGTGTATCATCTTCCACAGACCCACATTGAACGCAGGCCCCTGTATCCATTCCCACTTAGGTTTTGAAATTTTCTTTTCTGAGATATTTTCAGATCCATAATAATAACCGCTCCATTAGATTCATGTTTGTAGCTCAACACTTAGGAGAAATCCCAAGCACCACCGTTGTCAACACCAGCTTACGATTGCCTTCGACGGCTCGCATGAATCCGGGTTATGAATTTAACCATCCTGATTTTTATCATTTGACCGGGTCTTATACTCTGGCGGCTTGTCCTTCTTAAGCTTAACACACCGGCTTGTCATTTTTGTCCTTGCAGTTAAACTTTTAAGTCGCCATGGCCCCCAAGACCGACAAATCCTGCAACTGGGTCAGATCGCAAGTCTCAACCTTGATGCTGAACGAGCTTGTAGGGCAAGGCCTCTTGCCGGCTCAAACCGCAATCAACTGGCGGGCGCCTGAGGAGGAAAGCACCCCCCCATCCCCAACAAGACGAAGTGGTGGTCTTTGCAGATCATCTGCATAAGGGGTTTTGGCCGCCTGGGTCAAAAAATTTCCGTGACGTTCTCCATTTCTTCGACCTCCGACCGCAAGATCTTGGACCGAACTCAATTACCAATCTCTGCCAATTTCAAGTCTTCTGCGAAGTATACCTCCAAACGGCACCAACTGTCCTGCTCTTTCGCGAATTCTTCTACATCAACCATCAGACTGAGTTCACTGATGGCCCCAGCATAGAACTTGGTGGCGTCTCTATTCAAAGGCGAAGGAACACTCCCTTTCCTGAGGCCAAGCTGGCGAGTCACCCCAAGGGCTGGAACAAGACTTGGTTTTACTGCAAGAGCACTGCCCCTCAAGGTGAAAATCCCCTACCGGGTTACAGACCAGACCGGCTCAATGCCACAGTGGCTTTTCCGGTTTGGCCATCCACAGAAGAACGCAAGCAATTCGCCCCTATTTACTCCAAAATAAGGGCCTTGGCTGCTAACGGCCTTACTGGGATTGATCTGACCCGGTGCTGGATAAGTTGGCGAATCCAGCCCCTTAGCCACAAAGGCGACCTGATGTGCAATTATACTGATGAGCCGGCAGATGCCCAACGCTTCAGCCAAGTCAATTTATCCGTGAGTGATATCAACAAGACCGTCAAGAGGCTATTGGGAGAGCCTCAAGAGAAATGCAATAAAACTGGGCTGGCCCCCTTCTGCTTAACCAACCCGGTGCCTTCAGTAAGTGTTTGCACCTTCTTACTCTGTTCTTAACTCGCCCTCCTCATCTCATTTTCAACTGCCAACTCGTCACAATACAGGCGAACGACAAATTTTGGAAGAGGAAGAAACCCCAACAACCCGCCTCCACTCCAGTGGAGCAGCAAGATGAGCCAGCTAGCGCTGATGAGCCGGTCGCAGAAGGTGAGGCTGAGGTTAGTGATTCTGCCGAAACAACAATTGTACGTGATGGTTAGTGACGATGTCACATTGAACGAGTAATCTTTGTTACTGTTTGTAATGAATCTAGCTTAAATGAAACTAAATCAATGACATGCATGGATGTATGTATGTATGCAGAGATGATTGCAAAAAAGAACATAATCTTAAGCTGGAACAGGCATGAAACCGCCGGCTTGAATAGCATAAGCCGTTCGCTGAACTGAACTTTGAAACAGCCGGCTTATAAAGCGCGAGCCGGAATATGCTGTTGTGAAGCTGGCACTTTGGCCTGTTGGTTTGTCCTCGCTCTCTGAAAGCCGGCTCTCACACAACCAATCAAATGCTTTAACTCTAATGAGTTCAGGGTCACAGAAGTGATTGACTCACCAGACGTGCGCCGGGTCGTTTTTATAGGGAGTAGCATCTTGCTAACAGGCAGGTTTAACCAACGCCGGGGCATCTCGCCGGGTTAAAAGGGTTTTGTAAGCTAAACTCCATTTGAGTTGGAAGCCCCCAAGTAACCAAGATCAACAAATAAAGATCCAGTACACAAGTTTTGAGGCAGAACAACACCTTCACACAGTGTTGCTGGTCGTTATTATATTTGATCAAGAACAGGTATATACAGGGTAAAAGGTATGTACAAAGATATGACCCAGTCAAGACTTAGGTGTAGTATGGCCGGAGCTGGGCAATATTCCAGGGCCGGCTTGTTTCTTCCTCCGAGGTGCGTGATTTTTCTGTTTCACGTATATCAATCAGGTAATATGACCCGTTGTTGAGATTCTTGCTGACCACAAAGGGCCCTTCCCAAGGTGGGGAGAGCTTATGCATGCCTGTCTGGTCTTGTATCAGATGGAGCACTAAGTCACCTTCCTGAAAAGTGCGGCTTCGAACTCTACGGCTGTGATAGCGACGTAGGTCTTGCTGATAGAGTGCAGATCTGGATGCAGCAAGGTCTCATTCTTCCTCCAGAGCATCAAGTGTGTCCTCGCGAGCTAACTTATTATCTGATTCCACATAAGCCGCCATTCGAGGGGAGTCATGACGAATATCGCTGGGGAGCACAGCTTCCGCACCATAGACTAGGAAAAATGGCGTATAGCCAGTTGACCTGTTGGGGGTAGTCCGTATGCTCCAAAGTACCGAAGGTAACTCTTCCTCCCAGCAACCTAGCGTGCGCTGCAAAGGCACCAGGAGCCGGGGCTTGATACCGCGTAGCAATTCCTGATTAGCCCTTTCCGCCTGCCCGTTGGACTGAGGATGCGCCACCGACGCTAAATCAAGACGGATATGCTCCTGTTGGCAGAACTGTTCCATGGCTCCCTTGGACAGATTGGTCCCATTGTCTGTGATGATGCTGTGCGGGTAGCCAAATCGGAATATCAACTTTTTCAAAAACTTGACAGCTGTAGCCGCGTCGCAGTTGCTGACCGGCTCTGCTTCTACCCACTTGGTAAACTTGTCCACAGCCACCAGTAGATGTGTATGTTTGTTCTCGGAACGTTTGAAGGGTCCCACCATGTCAAGCCCCCAGACCACGAACGGCCAAGTAATCGGGATCATCCTCAACTCTTGAGCCGGCACATGGGCCTGGTGAGCATATTTTTGGCAACCGTCACATTTTCGGACAATGTCCTCTGCATCAGTGTGAGCCGTGAGCCAGTAAAAACCGTCCCGGAAAGCCTTGGCGACCAGTGATCTTGAGCTGGCGTGGTGTCCGCAATTGCCAGAGTGAATCTCATTGAGAATTGCGCAGCCTTCTTCAGGTGAAACACAACGTTGAAAGACACCAGTGACGCTTGGTCTGTGTAACTCGCCATTGACAATAGTCATAGACTTAGATCGTCTGATGATCTGCCGAGCGAGCAGTTCCTCCGTTGGCAGTTCTCCCCAGCTTAAGTAAGCCAAGTAGGGGACCATCCAATCAGGGATAGCATGGATGGCAGCCACCAGAGCCGCCTCTGGGTCAGGAATAGCCAAGTCCTCCTCTGTTGGTAATTTGACAGACGGGTTGTGCAAAACGTCTAGGAACACATTGGGTGGCACTGGCTTGCGCTGAGAACCCAAGCGAGAGAGTGCGTCTGCCGCCTCGTTCTACCGGCGATCAATGTGGTCGACTTGATAACCCTTGAAGTGCCCCGCAATATTTGTGACTGCCTGTCGATAAGCCGCCCTAAGAGGGTCCTTAGGGTCCCATGTACCTGACACTTGTTGAGCCACTAGGTCTGAGTCGCCCAAACATCTAACCCGGCTCAGATTCATCTCCTTGGCCATCCGGAGCCCATGGAGCAAGGCCTCGTATTATGCTGCATTATTAGTACAGGTGAACATGATCCTCAGAACATAACATAACTTGTCCCCTCGTGGGGAAGTAATCACCACTCCAGCCCCCGAGCCTTCAAGCTGCCTTGAGCCGTCAAAGTGGATGGACCAGTATGTTGTGTCGGGCTTCTCTTCGGGAGCCTGCAACTCTGTCCAATCATTAATGAAATCCACCAACGCCTGAGATTTGATTGCTGTGCGAGGCACATATTTGAGATGATGCGGACCGAGCTCGATAGCCCACTTAGCAACCCGGCCTGTAGCCTCCCGGTTCTGGATTATATCCCCAAGAGGCGCTGAACTAACCACCGTGATTGGATGCTCGTGGAAGTAATGCTTCAGTTTGCGGCTAGCCATGAACACTCCGTAGACCAGCTTCTGCCAATGTGGGTATCGCTGCTTAGACTCGCTTAACACCTCGCTGACATAATACACAGGATGCTGGACAGGATATTCCTTGCTATCCTCCTTGCGCTCGACGATGACCGCCACGCTTACATCCCTGTTATTGGCAGCAATATACAACATCATCGGCTCCTTCTCGCGAGGGGTAGCAAGGACCGGCGGCTCAGACAGCTGTTTCTTAAGGGCCTCAAAAGCCTGATCTGCCTCCTTACTCCAGACAAAGTCATCTGATTTCTTGAGCAACTGATATAACTGAATTGCTTTTTCGCCGAGCCGGCTTATGAACCGGCTTAAAGCCGCAACCCGCCCAGCCAGCTTCTACACGTTATTTAGCTTGGCCGGCTTAGCCAGGGTCGTGATGGCCTTGATTTTCTCTGGGTTAGCTTCAATGCCTCGCTCAGAGACAAGGAACCCCAGAAGCTTTCCTGCGGGGACACCAAAAACACACTTCTCCGGGTTAAGCTTCATCTTGTAGACATGGAGATTGTCAAATGTTTCCTTGAGATCCTCCAATAGAGTCTCTTTCTTCCAAGATTTAACCACAATGTCATCCACATAAGCATGAACATTCCGCCCGATCTGATTGTGGAAACAGTTCTGGACACAACGCTGATAAGTCGCCTGGGCTCTCTTCAGACCAAATGACATGGTTGTATAACAGAAGGCCCCAAAAGGTGTGATGAAAGCCGTCTTTGCTTGGTCTTCCGGCTTCAGCTTGATCTGATGATAACCAGAGTAAGCATCCAGGAAACATAAACTCTCACAACCAGCCGTAGCATCGATGATCTGGTCAATACGGGGCAAGGCAAAGGGGTCACTAGGAGAAGCCTTATTCAGGTCTGTGTAATCAATACACATCCGCCAAGTCCCGTTTTTCTTCAGAACAAGTACTGGGTTAGCCAACCACTCAGGATGGAAAACTTCGACGACGAACCCGGCAACTAGGAGCCGAGCCACTTCTTCACCAATAGCTTTCCGCCTTTCCTCATTGAAGCGACGGAGGTACTGGCGAACTGGTTTAAACTTGGGATCCACATTAAGGGAGTGCTCAACGAGTTCTCTCGGTACACCTGGCATGTCAGAAGGTTTCCATGCAAACATGTCCCGATTCTCACGGATGAACTCGATGAGCGCGCTTTCCTATTTGGGATCCATATTTGCCCCGATGGTGAACTGCTCTGAAGAATTGCCTGGGGTGAAATCAACTTGCTTCGTATCTCTGGCCGACTTAAACTTGAGCAGGGGGTCAGACTCTGTAGTGGGCTTCTTTAGAGACGTCCTGTCAGCCGGGTCAACATTATCCTTGTAATACCACAACTCCTCTGCGGCGCAAGCCGTCTCAGCATAAGCTGCGTCTCCTTCCTCGCACTCGAGTGCAATTTTCCGGTTTCCTTCCACTGTGATGGTTCCCCTTGGTCCTGGCATCTTCATTTTCAGGTAGACATAACATGGGCGCGCCATGAACCGCGCGTAAGCCGGCCGACCAAACAGGGCGTGGTATGGCCTCTTAAGCTTGACCACCTCGAAGGACAGGAACTCAGAATGCCAGTTATCCTCTGAGCCAAAGGCTACCTCAAGGGAAATTCTTCCCATAGGATAGGCCGACTTGCCAGGAACAATGCCATGAAAAACTGTAGAGGACGGAGTTAACTGCTTATCGGACAGATTCATTCGCCGGAACGTATCATAGTACAGAATGTTGATGCTGCTGCCTCCGTCCATAAGCACTTTAGTCAGGGTGTAACCGCCGACTTGCGGTGCAACCACCGGTGCTAGGTGGCCAGGGTGGTCAAGTAGGACTGGATGATCCGCCCTGCTCCAGGTGACCGGCTGCTCAGACCAGTTGAGATAGTAAGGAGTTGCCGGCTCAACCACGTGGGCGGCTCGTCGCTGCACCTTCCGATCCCGCTTGCAGGTGCTAGTGTTGAAAACATGATACTGTTCGTTGTTTAACTGTTTCGGGTTACTCTGAAATCCTGCCGCGCCGGCTTGATGCTGATTTCCTTGGTTTCTCTGATTGCCGCCTCCAGTATTACCAGCCCCCTGGAACTCGCCGCCTTGGCCACTATTTCCCTGGAAGCCGGGTCCGGGGAATGGTCCCTGCAAGCCGGCCCCTGCGAAGCCGGGTCCTGGGTTGGTGGGTTGACCGCCGTTGCCTCCCCCATGATGATGATTCTGGAAGATACGCTTGGCGAACTCTTGCATCACATAGCAATTTTCCCAGGAGTGAGTGGACGGTTTACCATTATAACTGTGTTTCGGACAAGGAGCTTTGAGGGCTTCCTCGTAAGTGAGAGGGCGAGTGCCAGAGGATTGCTTCCTGGAACCGTCATTCTAACGCTGACCTTTGTTTTCTGCGTTTGTGTTCGCCACCAAGTCAGAGTTACCATCGTAACCCTTGCGCTTTCCACCGTTGTTGCTCTGACCGTTGTCGTTGTTCTGCTGCTGACCCTTACCGCCAGCCTTCTTTCCCTTGTCGGATTTCTCCTCGTCTGACAGCGGATCCATGGTGTTATCTGACTCTGCGTATCGGGTTAAGACATCCATGAGATCTCCCATGTCATGGACCTTTCGCTTGAGCCGGCCAAGCTTCTGGACCAGGGGCTGGAACTTACATGTTCGTTCCAGAACAAGCACTGCCTGAGCCGCCGAGATGCTATCGGAACTGTGTATGACTTCCGCAACCCGGCAAGCCCAATGGTGCGCCGACTCGTCCTCGTGCTGGACACAACGCTCAAGATCAACAATTGTGGTTGGCCTCTTGCAGGTCCCCTAGAAATTCTTGATGAAACGCTCCTTCAGCTCCTGCCAGGTGTTGATAGAGTTTGCCTGTAAGTTTTTCATCCAGGTGCGTGCAGAACCTTCCAACATCAGCGGTAGGTAACACGACAGGACTGATTCGCTTGCACCCAACAAGTCCAATGCTAGCTCATAGCTCTCAACCCACTCCGTAGGCTCTAAATTCGCTGTGTAGTTAGGAACCTTGCGAGGCCCCTTGAAATCTAGGGGTATGCGCGCCTCTCGCAGCGCTGGCACCAGGCAGGGAGTCCCGACCAGGCGGCTCGAGGCACTCTCAAGCCGACCGTCAAGCCGGGTTACCTCGGGCGAACGATGCGCTTCAGGCGGGTTAACATTTGGTGGTGGGTTAACGCGCGCCGGTGTACTAACATGCGCCGGCGGGTTGTGCCCTGCGCGCGCGTTTTCTTCCTCCCATGCTCGCAGAATCCGAGCTGCGTCTGCCACGTCATGTGGGATCCTGGGCTGCTGCTGCTCCGCTAACGGTTGGGCGGCCCTCCGGCGGTGCGCGCTGCTGCAGACTGCAGGCGATTCAGGGCGCTAACTCCTAGAGCGGCTCTGATGAGGGGTTGAGTGAAGCCGATGCTGGCTATGCGAGTAGTTGGCTTGCCGCACCATGGCCGTCTTGAGCATTGCAATGGCGTTCCTGGCCTCTATCTGAATTGGCCGTCCCCCTCTATCGGAATGGCAGCCAAGTTGTGGGTTGCAGCCAGCAAGTTGTCAACCGGGTTGGAGTAATGTCCAATTGGGGTTTGGAACCGGTGAGACGAAGGCTGCTGCTGCTGACCCGGCGTACGAAGTCGGGCCGGCTCTCGCTGCTGAACAGGCTGCTGTAGCGGCGGCTCTCTTGGGGGATAACTCCAGCCCCTGGGTTCGTCGGAGCCGGCGGCGTGGTGAACAGCTAAGTCGGCTTGAGATTAGCCGGAAGCCGGCTCTGATGACGCCTCCTGTGAACAAGCTCTGACTCGGTCTGCCGGCGGCTCAGGTACTGTGATTCCTCGTCAAGGCGCTGCCTCTCCGCGGCGATATGTGCCTGCTCCTGTATCATGCGGGCGTTCTCTGCGTTGATGTCCTCTTGGATCTTGGCCATCTCCTCGCGACACTTCGTGATCTCCGTGTTGCGCGCCGCTGCGTTCTCTGCAGTGACCGGCTTGGCCAACAGGGTCGCCAGCGTAGTCATCAAGTCCGCGAGTGCCTGAACCCCGGTCTTCTGAGGGCCGGAGGCCGAGGCGTCGGCCCCTCCTGAGCCGGCCAGGAGGTTGTTCTGTCCCGCCGTCGGATTGGCCGGGTCTCGTGCTGGATCTTGCCTACCCGCCATGTAGACCGCCGTGAAGCGAGGAGGATCAGGGCTCTCTGGGAAGACGTCGTCCGCGTGCCCCAGCCCTCCATCATGCAGTGGAAGAATTGACTCAGTTTCCCCCATCGAGGACTCGCCGTCAGATTGGACCAGCGTGTCGTCCTGAGACAGGGAGTTCTCCGACAGGGCCACCCCTTGGGTGAAGCCCACGAATACGTGATCTTGGCTGGTTTGACGCGGGCCGGGTCTCGCCGGGAGCTGACCAACACGGCGCGCTGACTCAACACCAGCGATGTTCTCCAACCCGGCGGCCGGCTCGCCGACCACACCGATGAAGGGATGGATCTTGCCGAAGGGGACCCGGTACCCGTACTTGATAGAGTCGGTGTCGGGGCCCCAGTACGAATCATCGATGTAGAACTTCCCGCGGTGGCTCTTGGACATCATGCCAACCACATACTTCCCAAACCCTGGAAGAGATCCCGCTAAGAACTCAACTCCACCATGCATGAGCCCCACGGTGGGCGCCAACTGTCATGGTTTTGTCGCGACAGATGTCCTAGCAGAAGGACTTAGAGATGAAGCCATCGCACTAACGTGGAAGCTTAGCGGGGTTGAGTGGGAATGAGAAGACACCGGGTTACCCAGGTTCGGCCCCTCACGGTGGAGGTAAAACCCTACGTCCTGCTTGTCTATATTGTTGTAGATCTCGATTACAAGGATGCGGATTCGCTAACCTAGCTCTCGAGGGAATTGCAACTTAGTCTTTTTCATACAGGTGCTCCCCTTTATATATACAGGCGGAACCCTAGGTTGCATGAGAGTCCGGGTCGCAAACCTGACCAGTCTCCTACTTGTTCTCCAAGATGGTCTTCTTGCCATCTGCCTTCTCGTGAGCCGGCCCACTACTTAAGCCGGCTCGTCCTTACCAGGCCTCGCTAAGCCGGCCCATGCAGAATCTTCAGCCCCGCAGTGAGTTGGCCCGCTAAGCTTGCAATATAGCCGGGTTAACACCCTGCCGGGTCTCCATGCTGGTAAATATCCCCAACAATAGACATCTCAAACTTCTCGGTCATGAGTGCGACAAACTCATCATTGAAAGCTTTGTTAGGAGAACCAAAGATAATATCATCAACATATAGTTGGCATATGAACAAATCCCCTTTAACCCTCTTAGTAAAAAGAGTGGGATCGATTATCCCAATTTCAAAACCTTGATCTTGCAACAACTCGGTAAGGTGCTCATACCACGCACGTGGGGCTTGTTTAAGGCCATAGAGTGCCTTATCGAGCTTGTATACATGATTGGGGAACTTGGGATCCTCGAACCCCCGGGGTTGTTTGACATATACCAACTCATTAAGAGGACCATTAAGAAATGCACTCTTCACATCCATCTGTTGCAACTTAAAATCATGATGAGAAGCATATGCAAGCAACATACGAATAGATTCAAGACGAGAAACGGGAGCAAAGGTTTCACCGTAGTCGATACCCTCGACTTGGGAGTAGCCTTGTGCCACCAATCTTGCCTTGTTTCGAGTGACAACACCGTTCATATCTTTCTTGTTCTTGAAGATCCATTTGGTTCCAATGACATTATGATTCTCCGTTAACCTTGGCACCAATGTCCACACCTTGTTGCGCTCGAAGTTGTTGAGTTCATCATACATGGCTTCAAGCCAATCCGTGTCCTCGAGCGCTACATGTACCTTTTGGGGTTCAACACAAGAAACAAACGCGTGATGCTCACAAAAGTTTGTCAATTGTCTACGAGTGGTTACCCCCTTCTTTAAGCTTCCATAAACATTCTCCAAGACATGTTGTTGATGCTTGAGTTTGGAGGCAATCTTGGCGGCACGATGCTCCAATAGTTCCTCCGAGGTCACTTGAGGAGGATCATCTTGAACATCTTGAGCGTCATCTTGAGCTTGCTCTTGATCATGAGCTTGCCCTTGATCTTAAGCTTGCTCGGTGTCGTGATCTTGATCTTGGGCATCATTTGGTGCATCACCATCATCTTGAGGTTGATCTTGCCCTTGATCTTGATCACTAGGTTGAGGGCCTTCGGTTTGTTCTTCGGAAGCGTGTGAGTCAATGGTTGGTGATGGCTCCACTTGCGTAGAGCATTGTCCTTCTCCTTCGGCCACAAGGGGTTCCTCAATGGGGAGTATTTGACCAATCCCCATTCTTCTTATGGCTTGGGGAGGAATTTCATCACCTACATCACAAAGACCACTTTGCTCCACTTGGGAGCCATTATTTTCATCAAACTCTATGTTACACGTCTCCTCAATAAGTCCGTTGGACTTGTTGAGGACACGGTAAGCATGAGAGTTTGTAGCATAACCAACAAATATGCCCTCTTGAGCTCTAGATTCGAATTTAGACAAACGTGTACCTTTCTTGAGAATGAAACACTTACACCCGAACACCCGGAAGTACTTGAGGTTGGGCTTGTTACCGGTAAGTATCTCATATGGAGTCTTGTTCAAGCCTTTGCGGAGGTAGAGCCGATTGGATGCATGACATGCGGTGTTGATGGCTTCGGCCCAAAAGTTGTACGGAGACTTGAATTCCGCCATCATGGTCCTTGCCGCGTCCATCAACGTCCGGTTCTTCCTCTCCGCTACACCATTTTGTTGAGGGGTATATGGTGCGGAATATTGATGCTTGATCCCCTCATCACTGAGGAACTCATCCAAGGTGTAGTTCTTGAACTCGGTGCCGTTGTCACTTCTAATCGCCAATATCTTTGCCTCATGTTGACGTTGAGCTTCATTGGCAAAGTCGATGACGGTTTGTTGGGTTTCGCTCTTCCTCTTGAAGGAATATACCCAAGTGTATCTTGAATAGTCATCCACAATCACCAAACAATACTTTCTTCCCCCAAGACTATCAAAGGATGGAGGTCCAAAGAGATCCATGTGAAGGATCTCCAAGGGCCTCTTCGAGTAGATGATAGTCGTGGGTCAGTGAGCCGTCTCATGTAGCTTTCCTTCGATACAAGCACTGCAAGCACGATCTTTGGCAAAACTCACATTTGTTAGTCCACGAACGTGATCCCCTTTGAGGAGACTTTGCAAAGATCTCATATTGACATGGGATAGTCAGCGATGCCAAAGGCACCCCACATCAACTTTAGCCATTAGGCAAGTCGCAGTCTTAGTGGGTCGCTCCGAGAAGTTAACCACATAGAGACCGTTCTCGACATGCCCAACAAAAGGTACTTTAAGAGTCTTGCTCCACAAGAGGGCCACGGTATCAAGATCAAAGAATGTGGCAAAGCCCATAAGTGCAAGCTGACGAACGGAAAGCAAATTGTATGCAAGGGTCTCAACAAGCATGACTTTCTCAATTGATAAATCATGAGAAATCACAACCTTGCCAAGACCCAATACCTTATATGTTGAGGCATCACCAAATTGAACATGGGTGGGCATAGATGAACTTGGTTGCACATCCACCACCAATTGCTTGCTCCTGGTCATATGATTTTTTGCTCCACTATCGAGCAACCATGATCCTCCACCGGAAGCAAACTCCTACAAGAGATCAATGCTTGGTTTTAGGTACCCATTCTTGAATGGGTCCTTTGATGTTAGTAACAAGGGTCTTAGGAACCCAAATAGACCATTCAATGTACTCATAATAAGAACCAACAAATTTGGCATAAACATGCCCATCACTAGCACGGCATAAAACATAAGAAGGGTTAAAGTCGCCGGCTTTGTTCGATGGAGTGGGATTGCCCTTCTTGACATTTCCACCCACCACCTTGTTCTTCTTCTCCTTATGAGCACCCTCTCCCTTCTTGACAAATACCTCTTTGAGAGGGAGAGGTTTCTTGGTCTTGTTGTTGTTCTTCTTCTTTGACTTCGGTGCAAAACCGAGCCCTTCCTTTGCCACAACCTCCTTTTGATTGCTCAAAAGGTCATTGAGGTTCTTCTCACCTTGTATGCAAGTCACAAGGCTTTTCTCAAGTTGCTCTTTCAACTTGGCATTCTCCTCCACAAAATGCTCATGCTCACAACAAGGGTTAGTAGCATTGGCATTATCAATTAAAACAAAAGGAGGACAAGTGGCTATTTCCTTAGTGAGCTTCGCTTGGAGTTGATCATGAGACTCCTTGAGAGTGGCATGTGCACCTTTCAAGGCCTTGTGAGCCTTGTCAAGTAGCACAAACTCCTCCTTGAGTCTAGCATGGCCAACCCCAAGCTCAGCATTCTCGGATTTAAGCACACCAGCAAGAACTTGAGCATGATCATGATCTTTCTTTAGTTCAGCAAGGCCAACGTTTTGCGACTCCTCAAGAGCCGAACGAAGACCTCGCTCTTCCTCAAGAGCGATGGAAAGATCTGCAATTTCATCGGCATAGTCACGACTATGGCCTTCCAAGTTAGTGATGTTCTCCTCGTGAGACTCAATGATATCACTGGCCTCACCAAGTTGTTCCAAGAGAGCAACAAAGTGCTTCTTGGTCTCACCTTTGAGCTTACCCAAGAACTTGTCAAACTCATTCTCATCCACCTTCACCTCCTCTAGATCATCCACACAATCCAACAAAGAAGGATTAGGAGAGATGGAAGTTTTGATGTTGGAGGTTGAGGTTACCTTGTTGACGCCGCTTGCCATGAGGCACTTGGGGATGATGTTCTCATTGGGGGCATCGAAGAGGGACACCGAGGTTGGAGAAGAGGTGACAATGGCCACGGTGGCCGTTGCTAACACTTCACCACTTGTATCATCATCATCATCGGAGTTGTACTCTTCTTGCGCCACCAAGCCCTTTGGAGGCACCTTCTTGTTGAAATTGTTCTTGTTGGGGAAGGACTTGGCCTTGTCTTTGTGGATGAGCTTGCCACCATTGTCTTCCCTCTTCTCATATGGAAAATCCACCACAAAGTGACTCACATTGCCACAATTGTAGCAAGTCCTTACTTGTTTCTTGCCCTTTGAGTTGATCTTGGAGCAGTTGGGCCTTGTGTTTCTCTTGTTGCCCCAAAATTGCCTTGACGCAAGAGCCATGTGCTCGTGGTAAGCATATTTGGTGTCTTCGGGGCAACTCTCTTCTTCTTCCTCATCTTCTTCTTCCGGAATACCCTTGGCCTTCAAAGCAAGGTTGGGTGAGGCTTTCTTTGACCGTTGGACACGAGCTAGAGCATTGTCGACGGTCTTGTTCATGATGTTCATGGCAATAAACTCATCCAACACTTCACTTGAAGACAAGGTGTGGAAGTCCGGTCTTTGACGAATCACGGAGGACATTGCCTTGTTGAAAGGCATGATGGCCTTGAGAAACTTGCGCTTGATCCAATTATCATCCGTATCCTTGCTCCCATGATCTTGAAGAGCGACCGCAAGAGTTGTCAATCTTTGGTAGAGATCCCGAGGATCCTCATCTTCATTCATCACAAACTCATCGGCCTCATCAAGCACCACCTCAAAGTTGGACCGTTGAATGCTTGAGCTCCCCTTGTACAAAGATATAATGTGTTCCCAACAATCCTTTGCACGGGAGAAGGGGCGCAAGTGAGCTAGATCTTCGGGAGGCACTGCGGATTGGAGGATGAACAATGCGGAGTGATTGTATTGATTGTCCGCCTCTTCTCTTGGAGTGAGGTTGCTTGGATCATGTGGGTAGAAGCCTTGCTCGATGATTCTCCAAAGATTTGTTGAGCTGTGATTCAAATGAGACTTGATACGAAAAACCCAATTAGCAAAATCACCCTTCACAAGCTTAGGAGGAGGACCAAGGTTGTTAATGTGCGGTGTAGGGACCGGTCCTCCATAGACCGGGGGAGGGGGAACCGAGGCGAAGGTTTCCGTCCCATTCTTACCATGAGGGGAAGAGGTTTGAGTACCTTTAGCCGCTTCCTTGCCGGAATTGGCCTCCGACACCGATGCGGTGGGATTAACCACAAGCAAAGGATCGGGAGTAGATTTCAACCCCTCAAGAAGTTCTTTAAGCATGGACTTGACCTCGGCCGTCATAGACGTCTTAAGTGAAGCCATAGCTTCATTTAAGTTGTCTCGGGTGACCGAGTTCAACTCCATGGCCTCGGGCACTTCCTCATCCTGATCCCCGTCGTCAACCATACTCTTCGGGTGGTGAAACCCTTAATAAAGAGACGAGGCTCTGATACCAATTGAAAGGATCGATATGGTTGACTAGAGGGGGGGTGAATAGGCAACTACCAATTTTTAGCTTTTCTTAACAAATTAGGGTTAGCAACAAAATAGGTTGTCTAGATGTGCAACTAGGTGAGCAACCTATATGATGCTAACAACAACGACTACACAAGCAAGCAAAGGATACAACACAACAATAGCTTGCACAAAGTAAAGGTAAGAAATAACCACAAGTGGAGCCGGTGAAGGCGAGGATGTGTTACCGAAGTTCCTTCCCTTTAGGGGGAAGTACGTCTCCGTTGGAGTGGTGTGGAGGCACAATGCTCCCCAAGAAGCCACTAGAGCGACTGTATTCTCCTCACGCCCTCGCACAATGCAAGATGTCGTGATTCCGCTAGTGGTGCCCTTGAAGGCGGCAACCGGACCTTTACAAACAAGGTTGAGGCTCTCTCCACAATTGAATTGGAGGCTCCCAACACCACCACGGAGCTTCACCACAATGGAATGTGGCTCCGAGGTGACCTCTTCTGTCTAGGGTGCCCAAACACCCAAGAGTAACAAAATCCACACAAGAAAGTATGGGGGAATCAAGTTTCCTTTGGTGGAAGTGTAGATCTAGGTCTCCTCCTTCAATCCCTAGCAAATCGACAAGTTCGAGTGGCTAGAGAGAGAGATCGGGCAAGAGAGCTTGAAGGGCAACAATGGAGGAGAGAGAGAGGCAAGAGGTAAAAAGGTAGGTGGAAGAACCACCTACTTATATAGTGTCCCCCAAATCCAACCGTTACAGCAGTTTTTACACTGCAGCGCTACAACCGCTTGAACCACCGGTACAACCGGTATTCACGGGTTCACACTACAGAAATGCCCCAGCGGTACAACCGGTGGAGCCACCGGTAGCACCGGTCGGCCGGAGCCAACCAGGAACTACCGCTCCACCACCGCCCAACAACCGCCTCTTATAGAGAAGGGGTTCACCCCATAGCGGTGGTTGGGGAGGTGGTTGTGTCGGTACAACCGTCAGTCCAGTGTTCATGTGGTGGCTAAGTCCGGAGCGGTACAACCGCTCCAGACACCGGTAGTACCGGTTCGCCTTAGCCGTCCGGGAACTACCGGGCCACCACCGCCCAACCACAGCTCCACTTACAGAAGGGTTTCCGGAAGTGGAGCGGTGCATGGCCGGAACAACCGGTCAAGCGGTACAACCGCTTTCACAAGCGGTACAACCGCTCGGCACTAAAAACACTGCCACAGAAAGACTTTGAGGACCTCTCTCCTCGAACGGAAGGATATATAGTGGGTGCAATAGAATGTGTACGTGCATTGATTCACCCAGTACCTTCCGATGCGGATTCCCTCTTAATAGTATGGATTTCCTACGACCAAAGAAATAAACACGTCGGAAATTCCGTCTTTGATCTTTTCCGTCCGGAGGGAATACCTAACCGTCTTGCACCAAACAAGGTGTACCTGAGTAAACTTGGACGCACGATTAGTCCAAAGGTTCATTGTCATCATCACCAAAACCCTAAGGCGGGAAATGCCCTAACACCCGTTAAGCGCACCTGCACACACAAAAGCAAACACTTGCACCCAACGCAAATAAGAGGGTTGTCAATCCTCTTAGCGGTTATTTGCAAGGATTAATTCTGATAGTGATAGATAGATCAAATAAAATACTAAATAAAATAAAAGTAAATAAATTGCAGCAAGGTATTTTTAGGTTTTTTTATATATGATAAAGTAGACCTGGGGCCATAGTTTCACTAGAGGCTTCTCTCTCGAACGCATAGCACACGGTGGGTAAACAAATTACTGTTGGGCAATTGATAGAAAAGTAAATAATTATGAAGGATTCATGGCAATGATCATGTATATAGGCATCACATCCGAGACAAGTAGACCGACTCCTGCCTGCATCTACTACTATTACTCCACCCATCGACCGCTATCCAGCATGCATCTAGGGTATTAAGTATGAAACAGAGTAACGCCTTAAGCAAAATGACATGATGTAGACAAAGTAAACTCAAGCAACATGATTAAACCCCATCTTTTTATCCTTAATGGCAACAATACAAATACGTGTAATGTCCCCTTCTGTCACTGGGATTGAGCACCGCAAGATTGAACACATCACAAAGCACCTCTCTCATTGCAAGATAAATCAATCTAGTAGTGTCGGGGGGATGATCCCCGGGTAGGCCACGGAACTCGGAGCCGCTTTTTCAAAACATCGAGGCAGGCCAAACCCCTCGATCTGGCTAGCCTACGTGCCGGCCCCCCGGCACGAGCCGGCCCAGCTTGGCAAGCCGGCCCGGCCGGCTGGCCACGAGGGGCCAAACCCCCTCGACAAGGCAGGCGTGGCTACACCGCTCCTTCCTTTACGCCGTCCCCGGTGGGCGTGGCTACAACGCTCCTCCCTTTACGCCGGCCCCGGCGGGTGGCGCAATCCTGTAGCCTGGCGGCACCAGCTACCCTATGACACAAGACAAGACATGCCACAGTGCCTCGCTCCCGGCGGACACAGCGCACCCGGCGGACCCGGCGACCCAGCGGTCCCCACCGCCGGGTTCCAGAAAATGACACCCAGGCCCCGCTCCCATGCATCTTTACCCATGTAACCCTGGGGGTCGACCTATAAGACCCCCCGGGTGGCCTCCATGCAGAGGGGTTGATCTCGGTTGATAGTTCACACACACTCACAGGGGAGATAGAACGGAGTTCTAGCCCCTTCTTCCTCCTCCGCTCAAACAGCTCCAGGAGCAACCTTGTAGCCCTCGTGCATCCATACTCTATTCGGCAGGACTAGGGGTGTTACCTCTCCGGAGGGCCCCGAACCTGGGTACGCCTCGTGTCTCGCACCCGCGCGTGCTAACCTCGCCTCCGGAACCCACCGGCGTCCTCACGTAGCCCCACCTCTTTAGCCATCTTATGGCATCTGCCGTGAGAATACCACGACAGTTGGCACCCACCGTGGGGCTGCTCGCGGCGCCGGCCAGAGTCAAGTTCTGGACGAGGCCCTTCACCAGCTCCGGCGAGCGCATTGTGCACGGGTTGGTCCGCGCGCCTCGCACGGCCAACCCGGCCGGCTGCAACACTGCGCCGGGCGCGGACGTCGCCTGCCCCACAGGCTGCCTCGTCGTCCCCCTCGGCGCGCTGCGCGTCTTCGTCGCGCTCGTCCCCGACGTGTTTCCCAGCGAAGTGTGCAACTTCGCCGACTCGCCTGTCCCCGTTGGCTGCGCCATCTCCGACGACGTCGCCGCTCTCTGCGCCCGCGCGAAGGTGCTGACCATCGGCACTAGCGTCGGCTCCCCGCGCAACAAGGAGAAGGCCGCCGCGGCTGCCGCTGCCGTGGCTGCGGCCCCGCCTCGCCGGGCTGACCCGCTCCGCGAGACGATCCGGAGCCTACAGGCCCCCATCACGCCCTACGCCGACACGGCGGCCGCAGCGGCTCAGCTCAACGAGGACCGCCAGCATCTGCTGGTCGAGGCCACGGAGCTCGCGGCAGCGCGGCGCGGGCTGGAGTCCGCCCAGCGTGAGTACGACAGCGTCCATGGTTTCACGCCGGCCGCCACCGAGCCCAGCCGGGTCGTGGAGGTGCGGATCCGTGGGGGCGCTATCGGCCGGGCGCTAGGCACAGGCCGGCCCGTCTACGACACCCCCGTCAAGAATATCCGCGCGGCGCAGGCGGCCATGGCGGATCTCGAATTCCTGGAGGGCGAGGAGCTGCTGCAGCAGCAGCGCATCCGCGACCTTATCACCACGGCGAACGAGCAGCAGCAGCGCTTCGACCCGGCCCAGCCATCCGCCTCCGCCTCAGGAAAAACCGGAGACCCGGAGAGGGCTCTCCGGGACGCGCGGCAGACGTCCTCGCACGCCACTAGCGTGAGCCGCTCTGGCCGGCACCGGTCCGGTCGGAGCCGGCACAACCATGCCACCACTGCTGGAGACGGCAACGCTGGCGAGACGGCCGGCGACGGCCGGGTTCAGCAGTGGGAGTCCCCCCGTGCGGCCGGCTCGGCGGCCCGAGCCGGCCCCGGAAGCCCCTGCGCCCCACGGTCCCGCGGCTGACCGGCTCGGTCCCCGCGTGTTAGGGCATACTTCTCCCTTAGTGGTTTTGGTGATTGATGACAATGCTTTTGCGAACTAATCATGTGCATTGAGCTTTTCAGATACTTCATCATTTGGCACAAGACGATTGATGCCCCTCGATGTATTACAGTGAAGACGGTTTATTTTCCTTCATTTCATTTTCGGTGGACTTGAGTCGTAGGAAATACCGTACTATTAAGAGGGGGTCCGTGTCGGAAGTGGGGCTCCGGGGACCCAAAGGTTCGAACACTGGGGTGAGCTCGTTCTACTACTTCGTCTCCTACCACGGCAACGCTACGGCGAGACTACAGCGAGGGCGCGCTAGCGTAGGACGGGCGAGGACACAGCGGTTTACCCAGGTTCGGGCCACCTTGCGGTGTAAGACCCTACTCCTGCTTGTAGTTGGGATTATTGTGGGTGAGAGAGTTCTTGCTTACAAGGTTGAAGATGATGGAATCTAGAGCTCTCTCCTCTCTCCAATGGCTGCTCTTCCCTTTTATATCGGCCTTGGTCCTCTTCCCCCTGGAAACTTAGGCGGGAAGGGTTGCCACACTTGGCGGTTTTGAAAGGGGACAGGCGCTCAGGCTATCCTGACTAAAGGTGGTCTTCGCCTGCCAAAGCATGATCCATGACGCGCCGGTGGGCTCGGTGATGACCTCCGCCCTGCGCGCCCGCCGTCTTGGTCTTCCTTCGCCGATCGGGCAACCTTTGGGGTTGCTTTGGAGAGAAGATAGCTGGCCTTGCTTCCCTAACACAAAAGAGGAAACCATCTGCATCCGCGCCTGCTGGCGCGGCCTCTGCTGCTGCCCGTCGCCGTGCGCGTCACCCACGTGATGGGCTCCAGACCGCGCGACTGAGCCGGATCTTCCTTGCCTTCATCTCGAACGCCTGCGGGAGGGGGCCTCGGAAGGCCACCTTGGGAAGCCGCCTCGTGAGGCCACTCGGGAAGCCGCCTCGTGAGGGGACCTCCTGAGGCCGTTGATGGTGGTGCTGAGCGTAGCCTGCTACTCCCTGAGGAGGGGGCCTCAGGAGGCCAGGGCCTCATGAGGAGTCTTGGTGAAACACTTGGTGGCGACGGCCCGCCGGGCCCACTCCAGGCGTTGCGCCCTGGGCCAAAGGCAGACGGGCCTGGATACCCCGGGTTCCATGGGCCCGAGAGTAGCCCCCGGGCCCGCGGCGGGCACGTTCCCGCCTACAGAGGGGCGAAACGGCGCGGGCCCTAACCGCCTACGGCCAGGCGCGACGCGTGGCGCACGATGTGACGGGCGACGCCCCCACTTCCCCACGACGCCTCGGGAACCGCCGCGCTGACATAAATCCTGGCGCGGGCGGCGCGAGGCCATCATTGCCTTCCATCACAAGCTCCACCCCTCTGCGCCTTTCCTTCTCGCGTGCGGCTCCTCGCGATTCCCCCCTTCGAGCTTCGCCTGTTCTTGCTCCCGGCCGTGCCTCCGCCGCGCAGATGGCTCCCGCCGGCAAGAGGGGGAAGGAGGTGACCCCGTCCCCAAGCGCGCCCGTCCTTGGGGCAGCGCTGCAGCGCTCCGCCATCGACGACGAAGGAGGTTTGGGCAGGGTGCTTCCGTTCGTGGCCGGCAGCCAGAACGAGAACCAGGCGACCCAAATCTGGCCGGGGTCGCGCGCGCGGCGCGATCTCGGGGCGACGGCCTATCCCTTCTTCCTCCACAGCGTGTATGCAGGGTTGGTGCCGCCATTTTCGGACTTCTTCTATGCCACACTTGCCCACTATCAGGTTCACGCTCTTCATCTTCAACCCAACTCCATTTTTCTCCTGGCCACGTTCGCCTTTTACTGCGAGGCCTTCGTGGGCGTGAGGCCCTCTGTGGCGCTCTTCCGCCACTTCTTCTGCCTGCGGCTAACTGCGGCGGACCAGCGCTCCGGATGCGCGTCGTTCCTTGCCGTCAAGGGAATGGAGGACGGCATTATCAACTTGAGGGTTGCGAAGAAGGTGGAAGGATACCGGCAGCGCTGGGTCTATATGGACGCGCGCCAGACCAACCGGCTCCTGATGATCCCAACGGACCCGGCTGAGAAGATCGCCGTGTGGGGGCACGAGAAGCTCGCCGACCCGAGGATGGAGCCCGTCCTTGAGTGGATGGCGGCGCACCGAGCCGCAGCACTGTCGGGGACGGCGGTTGTCAGGGAGTACCTGCGGCGGCGCATTGCGCCACTTCAGCAGCACCCGCGCCCCATGTGGGAGTACTCCGGCGCGGACGACGCCATGAAGCTGAAGCCGGGCAGCCTGGGGTCAGACGCGCTGGACGGGGCCCTGGCGATTCTGCTCAATACCCTCGCCGCGGAAACGCCGGAGGGGGCACTCCCGCTTTTTCGCTATCCGGAGAAGGAGGAGCTTGTGAAGGTGATGCCCCTCTTTGATCAGTGGGGCCTCGTACCGGAGGGCCACGTCGGGCCCCGCGACAACCCCCTCGTGGTGGAGGTGGATTCGGGAAGCAGCAGCGGCAACGGAGATTCGAAGGAGGCCACGGAGGACGACCTCAGCCGGGCGCCACCACGCGCTCGCCGTCAGCTCATCTGCGAGCTCGAGGATGATGACGCCGAGAGCGTCCCGCCCGCGGTGGCGGGGGCTCTCGACGCGGGGGCGGGCGAGCCCCCAGCGCTTGAGGCCCGTCATGAGGCTGGAGCCGCCCAGGGCCCGGAGACGAGTGACGACGCGTCCGGGTCTACCGTGGCACGCCCCGGGGGCCGAAGCGGCGGCGCCGAGGCAATGCTCGGCAAGGGCAGCACCAGCCAGCTGTCTGCAGGGGAGAAGAAGAGGAAGTGGCACGTCAGCGACGAGTAAGCCTTCTGCCTTCTGCCAGCGTCCTTAATTCTTGCTCTTTTACCCGGCTCGGAGCTGAGCCACCATTCGTGCAGGGGATCTACCGCGGATCAGAAGAAGAAGAAGAAGAAGAAGACAACGACGAAGGCGAGGGTTACCCCCAACCCGCAGGGGGCGTTGATGCCCGCCGCCGGTGCCGGATGGCGTGGAGAGGCCACCCGCCGTCCCGACGCCGAAGTGGGGTGTACGGAAATCGAGGAGGGGGCAGTCGCTCCTCCAGGGTCGCACGTGGGCGCATCCTGTGAGGCCGAAATGGGGGAGCCTCAGGAGGCGGAGACGCCCTCCCCCTAGGCCCTGCCGCGGGCAAGGAAGCGACGACGAGGGAGGCCGAAGCATCTCCCCCCTCCCCCCCCCTGCCGGGGGCCTCCTTGGGCGCAGGGTAAGGAGTTGCAGGGCGTGCCATGACCGGCACTGAGAGCCCACGGGGCATACCGCTGCGGCTGAACGAGGGGGCGGCCTGGCGAGCCTGCCGCCCCAGGCAAGCGGCGCCAAGGGCTCCCTCGCCGCCGCAGCGGAGGGTGCCAGAGGGCCCGGCCCGGACTGGCCCCTGGTCCTCGCGAGTGACCGTGCTTTGCTCAGGCCTGAAGCCTTGCGCGATGCCAAGGCCGCGCTCGCTCGGCTCGGCACGCACTTCCAGGACGCGGAGACGCGCCTCGCCGAGGAGCGCCTGAAACTTGCCGAAGGGTGGCGCCGGCTCAGCGTCGCCGTTGATACGGCCCAGCATCATGACGAACGTGCTCGCGCATTGCGTGAGAGGGACACCGCCGAAGCGGAGGGGGCTCGTGCGAGAGCCCTCCAGGAGGCCGAAGCGGCCACCGTGCGCCGCGAAGAGGCGGAGACCCTCCTGAAAGAGCTCCAAGACCAACACGCCGAGCGGGCGCGGTCGCTCCTCGTGCGAGAAGGCACCCTTTCCACTCGCGAGAAGGAGGCCGCAGCATGCGAGGCAGACCTCGAGAAGAAGGCGGCCGAGCAGGGCATGGAGAAGGAGCGTCTGGAGACGCTGGGGCGCCAGCTGGCCGATGCCCAGGAGGCTCACACGAAGTGCGTCACCGACGCCAATGCCCGACTGGAGGCCAAAGAAAAGAAGGTCCAAGAGGACGATGACGCCTTCGAGTCAGAACGCGAGCGGCTCCGGATGGAGGTCACTGATCTCAAGGTGGCCGTGCCGCAGCCCGGCTCTGGCGACGTTGATCAAGAACAGGAGCATCGCGAGCGTGCCAAGGCACTTCACTCCCTCGAGATCCGCGCCCACGACGCCCTGAATTCCATCTGCCAGGGAAAGCTTGGGGCCCTCTGCGAGTCCCGCGACGCCAACTACATCGACTTCTCCACCAAGCTCGTGGAACGGCTTGAGGACGGAGCCAAGGAGGTGGACGGTATCCTGGAGGAGGAGTGTCGCAGCCTCTTCTCCCTGGCGGCGACTCGCGTCTTCAGCCACCTCCTCCACTCCGACCCCAACTTCGACTTTGACAAGGTGATAGCCCCAGTCCCCGAGGAGCTTCGTGATGGGCTCGCAAAGGCGATGGAAGGCCATGTGAGCGCGTTACTCGGGAAGTACTCCTGCGGCAGCGGCGAGAGCTCTGACGGTGATGGCGCCGGCGAAGATGACGACGGTGCGAGCTCCTAGGGTGCTTTTTCCCTTTGTCACCCTGCGCTAGATCGATGTGGCCCGTGGGGGCGTGACGACGATGCCCTGATGTTAAATACTTTATGTTTGCTATAACGGACATTCGAGCCCTCGCGAGGCTTTCTCTTTTTGCTTGCCATGATGCTCTACGTTGTCAGGGCCCAGCTCTTGAGCGGCCATAGCCGTCGCTGGTATGTCAGGTCGCGATGCCTGGACAAGGCCAGGAGGCGAGGGGGCGCTGGGAGCTAGTGAGGGTTCCTGAGGCGCGATGCTCAGGGAGCCCGTCTTTAACGCACAAGCGGCTTGCGCCAAGAGGAACACTGGCGCTCGTGAGGCCGTCAGAGGGGAAGGCTCGAGAGACGGCGAGGGTGGCTCGCGAGATGGGAGACTTAGCCCTCCAGGAGGTAATATGGTGGGCCGTCTCTCGCAGGGTACGTCTTGTGAGGGTTCCGCTCGCGAGGTCTCCTACTGGGACGGCCGCTAAGGGTTAGTCCCCGAGGCGGTGCCTGCTGGCCTCCTGAGGTCCTGAGGGTGCTACCTCGCGAGATCCTTCCAGGGGCCTACTCCTGAGATAGCTGCATGCAGAGCACTTAACGACAGCGCGCACTCGTCCGTTCGTTCATGGGTATTACGCGAGGAGACAGGACACCAAGGACCTTGGTGGGGTGGCGTGCACGGGGCAGGCCCCCGAGCCAAAGCCCGGTCGCTTGGATTTTTTAGTGCTGTTGGGACTGACCCGAGCGCAGGCGCATGAGAGACGTCATGAGCGCACGAGGCTCGTGAGGCAAGGTGAAAACGAAACTCCATATAAGGAAATGGAAATTTACTGAGGCAAGAGAGCAACCCATTACATAACCAAATAAAGATGCGGCTGCCGTGTCCGGCACGGGTCAGCTTGAGGTTGGTGCAACCCGTGGGGCGCCCTCAATTACACACCAAAACGAGAAAAAGAGTGTTGCCGTGTCCGGCACGGGTCAGCTTGAGGCTGGTGTAGCCCGTAGGGCGCCCTCAGTTGATTGTTCCGCCAGCGTGGAGCATGGGGCTTCCACAGGGGTGTGGGTATGATCGCGGGTCGATCGTTCCGCCAGCGCGGAGCATGGGGCTTCCACTGGGGCGTGGGCGGGAGCTCTCGCGGGCCCATCAAGCGAACGCAATGAGAGGCTCCGGGGCGTGTACAGCCTCGTTTCGTTCGTACTCGTGAGGGTCACGGGTAGAACTTGCGGAGGTGTTGGATCTTCCAGGCGTTAGGCACAGGAACTCCGTCCTCCGTCTCCAGCCGGGCTGAGCCGGGCCTGGAGACATGAGTAACCCTGAAAGGGCCTTCCCACATAGGTGAGAGTTTGTGTAGTCCCTCTCTGGAGAGGATCCTGCGTAGGACGAGGTCACCGACCTCGAGAGTGCGAGGGCGGATGTTGCGGCTGTGGTAGCGGCGCAAGGCCTGCTGGTACCTTGCAGCACGAAGGGCGGCCTGACGGCGGCCCTCCTCAAGGAGCAGCAGATCGGTCTCCCGCGGGCCATCCTGGCGCGCCTCGTCGAAAGCAAGAACTCGCGGGGAGCCGTGCTTAAGCTCCAGTGGGAGGACCGCCTCAGCGCCGTAGACGAGGAAGAAGGGCGTCTCGCCAGTAGGCTTGCACGCCATCGTGCGGATGGACCATAGCACGGACTGCAGCTCGTCGAGCCAACCCTTGCCGCAGGCTTCAAGTTTCTTCTTGAATTGTCTTGAGGCCCTTGAGGACCTCGGCGTTGGCGCGCTCGGCCTGGCCATTGCTTCGCGGGTGCGCCACCGAGGCATAGCAGATCTGCGTGCCGAGGCTGGCGCAGTAGGACTTGAAGAGGCCGCTCGTGAACTGGGAGCCATTGTCGGTGATGATGCGATTGGGAACTCCAAAGCGGCTCACGAGGCCCTTGATGAACTTGACGGCGGAGCGTACCGGGATGGTGCGCACCGGCTCGACCTCCGCCCACTTGGTGAACTTGTCGATGGCGACGTAGAGGTAGCGATAACCACCAGCCGCGTGAGGGAAAGCCCCAGGATGTCCAGCCCCCAGACCGCGAAGGGCCATGAGAGGGGGATCGTCTGGAGGCCCTGCGCCGGCTGGTGGATCTGCTTGGCGTGGAATTGGCACGCCTCGCAGGCTTGGACCAGCGCGGTAGCGTCGCGTAGAGCAGTGGGCCAGTAGAAGCCGCTGTGGAAAACCTAACCAACGAGGGTGCGTGATGAAGAGTGGTGGCCACAGTCTCCTCCATGTATGTCAGCTAGCAACTCGCGCCCTTGCTCTTCAGAGATGCACCGCAGCGAGACGCCATTGGGGCGTCTGCGGTACAGCTCGCCATCTTGTATGCAGTAGGCGGTGGCCTGCCGGGCCACGCGCTCCGCTCCCGAGTCCTCCTCCGGCAAGGTGCCACGAAGCAAGTAAGCCTTGAGCTCCACGGCCCAGCTATCTGCCTGAGGCTCGAGCGCCAGCAGCTGGCGGGCTCCTGAAGCCGGGCCACAGTCTGGCGCGCCCGTGGGTGGCGCGGGCGGTAGTTCCTCGTGAAGGAGCGTCGTGCTCGCGGCTGGGGGTGCGGCGGATGGCTTGAGGAGCCTTTCCTCAAAGACGCCGGGGCTCTAGGGCTCGCGACGTGACATTCGTTTGGCGATGTCGTCGGCCTCTTTGTTGCTGCCGCGGGGGATGTGCTGCAGCTCCAGGCCAAGAAAGCGCTTCTCAAGTTTACGTACCTCTTCCAGGTAGGCGGCCATGTGCTCGTCCTTGGGCTTGTAGCTTTTGTTGGAGAAGTTGACGAGGAGTTGCGAATTGCCCTTGATAGTCAGACGCTTGATGCCTAGGGCGAACGCGGCCTTGAGGCCGGCGATGAGGCCCTCATACTCTGCGATGTTGTTGGAGACCTTGTCGGTGTGCCCGAAGCAGAGCTGCACAGCGTAGTAGAGCTTGTCTCCTGTTGGCGAGGTGAGCATGACCCCAGCCCACGCGCCCTGTCGGGAGAAGGCGCCATCGAAGTGCATGGTCCATCCGCCAGGCGCCTCATCCCCTGGCAGGAGGGACTGGGCCTCGCGAGGCTCGTCCTCGTACGTGTCCGTCCATTCTGCCACGAAGTCGGCCAGAGCCGCGCCTTTGATGACTCTGGTGGTGGAGAACTCCAGTTGGAAGGCTTGCAGCTCGATGTTCCACTCGGCGACGCGGCCGGCGGCGTTGGGGCTGCGCAGAACTTGCTCCAAGGGGTAGGAGGAAACGACCTTGATGGGATGACCCTGAAAGTAGTGGCGCAACTTCCTGGAGGCGACGAGGAGCGCGAGGAGAAGCTTCTGCTGCATGGGGTAGCGCTCGCGCGCATCCCTTAGTACAGTGATGACGAAGTACACGGGGTGCTCGACGAGGCGCGTAGCTGTTGTGACGGCTTGCTCCTCGAATGCCTCGGAAGGCTCGGGAGACTCGCGAGGCTCGGGAGGCTAGCGAGGCTCAGGAGGCTTGTGGGGGACGGCGGCCTCATGAGGCTCAGGAGGCTCGCGAGGCCCCGGGGGCTCGCGAGGCTTAGCGGCCTCGAGAGTCTGTAGGAGCGCCGAGGGTTTTTCTTTGGCATGGACGCGCTCCTCCCGCACCGCTACCAACGCCGCACTGGCCGTCTGGGGGGTGGCCGCCAAGTACAGGAGCAAGGGCTCGCGAGAGCGCGGCGCGACCATGATGGGCGGGCTCGTGAGGTGCCTCTTGAGGGCTTCAAAGGCGGCGTCTGCCTCAGGAGTCCACTTGAAGGAGCCGGACCTCTTCAGGAGCTTGAAGAAGGGCAGGGCTCGTTCGCCAAACTTGGAGATGAAACGCCCTAAGGACGCCATACACCCCGCCAAGCGCTGCATTTCCTTGAGGGTCCGGGGAGGGCGCATTTTCTCGATGGCCTTGATCTTCTCTGGGTTGGCCTCAATGCCACGGTGCGAGACCAGGAAGCCGAGGAGCTTGCCGGAGGGGACTCCGAAGACGCACTTCTCCGGGTTGAGCTTGAGGTTAACCTTGCGCAGGTTGGCAAATGTCTCCTGGAGGTCCGCGATGAGGGATCCAGCCTCGCGAGATTTGACCACGATGTCGTGGACGTAGGCCTCCGCGTTCCTCCCCATCTGAGGACCCAGAGTGATGCGCATTAGCCGCTGGAAGGTGGCGCCCGCGCTCCTTAAACCGAAGGGCATGCAGACGTAACAAAATACACCGCAAGGGGTGATGAAGGCCGTCTTCTCCACGTCTTCGGCCGCCATCTTGATCTGATGATAGCCTAAGAAGGCATCCAGGAAACATAGCAGGTCGCACCCGGCAGTGGAATCCACGATCTAATCGATGCGGGGCAGCGGAAACGGGTCCTGAGGGCAGAACTTGTTGAGGCTGGTGAAGTCGACGCACATGCGCTCCTTGCCGCCCTTCTTGGGGACGACGACTGGGTTGGCGAGCCATTCGGGATGGCGCACCTCACGAACGACTCCGGCTTCTTGGAGCTTCTGAACTTCACTGACGATGAACTCTTGCTTCTCTGGCGCCTGGCGCCGCGCTTTCTGCTTGACCGGGCGTGCATTGGGGCACACCGCTAAGTGGTGCTCGATCACCTCCCTTGGCACACCGGACAAGTCGGATGCTTTCCAGGCGAAAACATCCGAGTTTGCCCGAAGGAAGGTGACGAGCGCACTTTCCTATCCAGGAGGGAGGCCCGTGCCGATGGTGAAGGCGGGGCCGGAGCCGCTGCCGTCCACCGACACCTTCTTCGTCTCGGCGCGGTCTTGAGAGAACAGCTGCTTCTTCATCGCGGGCGCGGCCTCGGAAGGCTCGGCCGCATCCTCGTCAGCTGGGTGCGCGACAGCGACAGCCTTGTAGGCGCGCTCGAGGGTGCTGGCCGCGTCCTTTTCGTCGCAGGCGACGGTGATGATGCTGCTGCAGCCGGGCATCTTGAGGACGTTGTAGGCGTGATGAGTGGCCACCATGAACTTGGTGAGAGCTGGGTAGCCCAAGATGGCATTGTAGGGCAGGCCGATGTGCGCCACGTCGAAGTCGATGATCTCGGTGTGGTAGTTCTTGCGGGTGCCGAAGGTGACGGGGAGGCGCACCTGCCCCAGCGGAATGGTGGAGCCATCGGTCACTCCGGAGAAGGGCCTGGTCGGCATCAGCTGGTCGTAGGGCACCTGGAGCGTCTCGAAGGTCTCGATGGAGAGCACGTTGAGGCCGGCACCCCCGTCGATGAGGGTCTTGGTGACCGCGACGTTGCTGATGGTGGGAGTGCACAGCATGGGGAGTGCGCCTGTGGAGGCCGTGGACTTGGGGTGGTCCTTGGACTCTAAGGTGATGGTGTACTGCGACCACTTGAGGGGTCACGTGACCTCAGGCCTCGGGAGGGCGGCATACACCTCGCGAGAGAGCTGCTTGAAGTGGCGGACGGACGCGGGGGCTTGGGACCCGCCAAGGATGCAGGCGACCGCGCGAGGCTCCTGGTAGCCCCCAGCGCCCTCGTCAGGCTGGTTGACGTCGTTCCTCCGAGGTGGCGGAGGCAGCGGCGGGAGAGCGGCATTAGCCTGAGGGTTCGCCTCACGAGGCTGGTCGCGCCAGGCAGCCTCACGAGGCTGATCGCGCCAGCCCTGGCGGTAGTTGCTATTATTGTTACGGCTGTCCCAGCGGTTGCCGCCGCGGCCACCTCTGCGGCCGGCGCCGCGGCCGTTGCGGTCATCTCGGCGGCTCTGGCGCTCGTCGCAGAGCAACTTGAGCTCATGACAGTCTTCGGTGCTGTGGGAGCGGACGTTGTGAAAGGCGCATAGTGGCCGGTTGTCCTTCCAGGGCTCGTCGAGGTCACGGCCGCGCTTCTGCTCAGGCTCCGCCGCAAGCACGGCAGGGCCCTTGCGCTTGACGTCCTTGCTCTTGGCCTTGGTACCGTCGAGCGCCACGTCGGGGTCATTGTGGACGAAGAGGCGGCCTTCTTCAGCCTTGGCGCACTTGTCGGCGAGGTCGAGCAGCTCGAGCACGGAGTCGAGCTCTCCGTTGATGGCGAGCTTCTCGCGAATCTTGATGTCCATGACGCCGGTTGAGAATGCGGAGATGACGGCCGCGTCAGAAGTGCGCGGGATCTTGTTGCGCACCTGACTGAAGCGCTGGATGTACTTGCGGAGGGTCTCGTCTGGGCGCTGTCGAACACGCCGCAGGTCGTTGATGGTGAGGGAGCGGTCCAGTGTGCCCTTGAAGTTGGCGATGAACTGGCTGCAGAGCTCGGCCCACGACGAGATGGAAGCCTCGGGGAGGTTCATGAGCCAGGAGCGCGGGCCGTCCTTGAGGGCCATGGGGAACCAGTTCGCCATGACCTTGTCGTCTCCGTTCGCTGCCTCGACACTCAGCGCGTAGAGCTGGAGGAACTCCGTGGGGTTGGGGTGCCGTCATAGCGCGGAGGCAGCTCAGGCTTGAACTTCGCGGGCCAGACCACGCGACGCAGCTCGCGGGTGAAGGCACGGCAGCCCACGCCGCTCGAGGGGACGCCGCCAGCGAGGGCAGCGCGGTTTTGACGCCCGGCCGCTGCAACGTCTTGAACGGCCTGGTCCTAGCGCTGGCGTTGGCGCTCGAGGAGCACTCGCGCGTCGGGGGGCGCGCGGCGGATGATCTGGCAGCTGGGCTCGCAGTGGTCCGGAGAAGACGCGCCGCGGGACGGCTCACGAGCCCGCGCGCTGCGCTGGGGCCCGGCGCGCTCGTCACGTAGAGGAGGCGGTGGGGGAGCGCCGTGCGCCAGGTCCCCAGCACGATACAGTGGAGGGCGGAGCGAGCGAGAAGGCGCCGGGGCGTCCCCGGCGACATTGACGAGCTCGGTGATGCGACCAAGCCAGGCGTCGTAGCTGGCGTCATCAGGACGGTAGCGGAGCAGCTCGCGCGCCATGAGCAGCGCGGCCTGCGGGTTCGGCGACCCACGGTTGGCGAGGGAGGAGGCCGTGGCGGTGTGACCGTCCGCCCGCATGGAGGGGTGCAGGGAGGAGGCTTGCTGCTCGCGGGCAGCGGGGTCGGTGGCGGCGGCAGCCTCGGCGTAGTGGCGGCGGCGATTGCCGCGGGCCACCGGCTCTGTCTGGGCCACGCGGCCAGCCCTGCGCTCAGCACGCTCGCGACGGGCGTCGGCCATGGGGCTGGTGGAGCTGAGGGCGGAGCTGAAGAACAGTAGCGCACCCCTACCTGGCGCGCCAAATGTCGGAAGTGGGGCTCCGGGGACCCAAAGGTTCGAACACTGGGGTGAGCTCGTTCTACTACTTCCTCTCCTACCACGGCAACGCTACGGTGAGACTACAGTGAGGGCGCGCTAGCGTAGGACGGGCGAGGACACAGCGGTTTACCCAGGTTCGGGCCACCTTGCGGTGTAAGACCCAACTCCTGCTTGTAGTTCGGATTATTGTGGGTGAGAGAGTTCTCGCTTACAAGGTTGAAGATGATGGAATCTAGAGCTCTCTCCTCTCTCCAATGGCTGCTCTGCCCTTTTATATCGGCCTTGGTCCTCTTCCCCCTGGAAACTTAGGCGGGAAGGGTTGCCACACTTGGCGGTTTTGAAAGGGGACAGGCACTCAGGCTATCCTGACTAAAGGTGGTCTTCGCCTGCCAAAGCATGATCCATGACGCGCCGGTGGGCTCGGTGATGACCTCCGCCCTGCGCGCCCGCCGTCTTGGTCTTCCTTCACCGATCGGGCAACCTTTGGGGTTGCTTTGGAGAGAAGATAGCTGGCCCTGCTTCCCTAACACAAAAGAGGAAACCATCTGCATCCGCGCCTGCTGGCGCGGCCTCTGCTGCTGCCCGTCGCCGTGCGCGTCACCCACGTGATGGGCTCCAGACCGTGCGACTGAACCGGATCTTCCTTGCCTTCGTCTCGAACGCCTGCGGGAGGGGGCCTCGGAAGGCCACCTCAGGAAGCCACCTCGTGAGGCCACTCGGGAAGCCGCCTCGTGAGGGGACCTCCTGAGGACGTTGATGGTGGTGGTGAGCATAGCCTGCTACTCTCTGAGGAGGGGGCCTTAGGAGGCCAGGGCCTCATGAGGATTCTTGGTGAAACACTTGGTGGCGACGGCCCGCCGGGCCCACTCCAGGCGTTGTGCCCTGGGCCAAAGGCAGACGGGCCTGGATACCCCGGGTTCCATGGGCCCGACAGTCCGCTTCGGAAAGGTTTGGGTGGAATCAACACGTACACACTTTCTTTGCACCCTTCGTTTCTTCCCGCCTCATTGGAGTTTCGCTCTCCGGTACCCAGGAGTGCTCAGAGAGCTGCCAGCGGTAGTACCGCGGCTGGCAGCGGTAGTACCGCTTGTAAGCGGTAGTGCCGCTCCCACTACCGCTCGTACTACCGCCTAGATTCGGGGCACGATTTTTCGTGTTGGGTTCAGCGGTGGTCCCACTGGCATACTACCGCTGACCCCTTTTTAACCCAACCGGGCAAGCGGCATTAGCAGCGGCAGTAGGAGCGGTAGTACCGCTTGTAAGCGGTAGTACCGCGCCTACCACCGCTGCCACTTCCGCTCGCGGCGCTGCTCTCCGTGCCCTTTCCTGTTTTTCAGCGGTAGCTCAGCGGCAGTGGTGAGCGGCAGTACCACGCGTAGGCGGTAGTACCGCTGTTAACAGCGGCAGTACTGCTGGTGCGGCTGTCCCTCTGTCCTCTCTGCTCTCTGACTGTCCTGTGCTGCAACCCCAGCGGTAGTACCGCTGGGGAGAGCAGTAGTACCGCTCCGGCGGCACTACCGCGCTCTTTTGCACTGCACTTTGTGCACTACCGCCAGGGCAGCAGTACCGCTCTCGTGAGCAGTAGTACCGCTCTGTGCGGGCTGAAAACTGGGTAACGGTTGGTTTTGTCCCCCCACTATATAAAGGGGTCTTCTTCCTCAAGAAGACTACCTCTTCCTCCCCAAAGCTCCATTGTTGCTCCAAAAGCTCATTTTCGCCCGATCTCTCTCCCTAGCCAATCAAACTTGTTGATTCTTTAGGGATTGGTTGAGAAGGTCCCGATCTACACTTCCACCAAGAGAAATTTCATTCCCCCCACTAATCCCTTGCGGATCTTGTTACTCTTGGGTGTTTGAGCACCCTAGACGGTTGAGGTCACCTCGAAGCCACATTCCATTGTGGTGAAGCTTCGTGGTGGTGTTGGGAGCCTCCAATTAAGTTGTGGAGATTGCCCCAACCTTGTTTGTAAAGGTTCGGTCGCCGCCTTCAAGGGCACCACTAGTGGAATCACGGCACCTCGCATTGTGTGAGGGCGTGAGGAGAATACGGTGGCCCTAGTGGCTTCTTGGGGAGCATTGTGCCTCCACACCGCTCCAACAGAGATGTACTTCCTCTCAAAGGGAAGGAACTTCGGAAACACATCCTCGTCTTCACCGGCTCCACTTGTGGTTACTTCTTACCTTTAATTTGTGCAAGCTTTACTTGTGTTAATTCATTTGCTTGCCTGTGTAGTTGTTGTTGTTAGCATCATATAGGTTGCTCACCTAGTTGCACATCTAGACAACCTATTTTGTTGCTAACCCTAATTTGTTAAGAAAAGCTAAAAATTGGTAGTTGCCTATTCACCCCCCCTCTAGTCAACCATATCGATCCTTTCAATTGGTATCAGAGCCTCGTATCTTTATTAAGGGTTTCACCACCCGAATAGTATGGTTGACGACGGGGATGAGGAAGTGCCTGAGGCCATGGAGTTGAACTCGGTCACCCGAGACGACTTAAATGAAGCTATGGCTTCACTTAAGACGTCTATGATGGCCGAGGTCAAGTCTATGCTTAAAGAACTCCTTGAAGGGTTGAAGTCTACTCCCGATCCTTTGCTTGTGGTTAATCCCACCGCATTGGTGTCGGAGGCCAATTCTGGCAAGGAAGCAGTTAAAGGCCCTCAAACCTCTTCCCCTCATGGTAAGAATGGGACGGGAACCTATGCCTCGGTTCCCCCTCCCCCGGTCTATGGAGGACCGGTCCCTACACCTCATATTAACAATCTTGGTCCTCCTCCTAAGCTTGTGAAGGGTGATTTTGCTAATTGGGTTTTTCGTATCAAGTCTCATTTGAATCACAACTCAACAAATCTTTGGAGAATCATCGAGCAAGGCTTCTACCCACATGACCCGAGCAACCTCACTCCAAGAGAAGAGGCGAACAATCAATACAATCACTCCGCATTGTTCATCCTCCAATCCGCAGTGCCTCCCGAAGATCTAGCTCACTTGCGCCCCTTCTCCCGTGCAAAGGATTGTTGGGAACACATTATATCTTTGTACAAGGGGAGCTCAAGCATTCAACGGCCCAACTTTGAAGTGGTGCTTGATGAGGCCGATGAGTTTGTGATGAATGAAGATGAGGATCCTCGGGATCTCTACCGAAGATTGACAACTCTTGTGGTCGCTCTTCAAGATCATGGGAGCAAGGATACGGATGATAATTGGATCAAGCGCAAGTTTCTCAAGGCCATCATGCCATTCAACAAGGCAATGTCCTCCGTGATCCGTCAAAGACCGGACTTCCACACATTGTCTTCAAGTGAAGTGTTGGATGAGTTTATTGCCATGAACATCATGAACAAGACCGCTGACAATGCTCTAGCTCGTGTCTGGTCAAAGAAAGGCTCACCCAACCTTGCTTTGAAAGCCAAGGGTATTCCGAAACAAGAAGAAGAGGAAGAAGAAGAGAGTTGCCCCGAAGACACCAAATATGCTTACCACGAGCACATGGCTCTTGCGTCAAGACAATTTTGGGGCAACAAGAGAAACACAAGGCCCAACTCCTCCAAGAACAACTCAAGGGGAAAGCAACGAGTAAGGACTTGCTACAATTGTGGCAATGTGAGTCACTTTGTGGTGGATTGTCCGTATGAGAAGAGGGAGGACAATGGTGGCAAGCTCATCCGCAAAGACAAGGCCAAGTCCTTCTCAAACAAGAACAACTTCACCAAGAAGATACCTCAAAAGGGCTTGGTGGCACAAGAAGAGTACATCTCTGATGATGATGATGAAGAAGATACAAGTGGTGAAGGAATGGCAACGGCAACCGTGGCCATTGCCACCTCTTCCCCAACCAAGGTGTCTCTCTTCGGCGCCCCCAATGAAAACATCATTGCCAAGTGCCTCATGGCCAAAGGTATCAACAAGGTAACCTCCAACATCAAAACCACTACCACTACTACACCTTCATTGTTGGATTGTGTGGATGATAGTGAGATGGTAAAGGTTGATGAGAACGAGTTTGATAAGTTCTTGAGTAAGCTCCAATGTGAGACCAAGAAGCACTTTGTTGCTCTCTTGGAACAACTTGGTGAGGCCAATGGTATTATTGAGTCTCACGAAGAGACTATCACTAACTTGCAAGGCCATAGTCGTGATTATGCCGACCAGATTGCGGATCTTTCCATTGCTCTTGAGGAAGAGCGAGGTCTCCGTTTGGCTCTTGAGGAGTCACACAACGTTGACCTTGCTCAACTAAAGAAAGATCTTGAACATGCTCAAGTTCTTACTTGTGTGCTCAAATCCGACAAGGTTGACCTTGGAGTTGGCCATGCTAGACTCAAGGAGGATTTTGAGCTACTTGACAAGGCCCACAAGGTTTTGAAGAGTGCTCATAGCTCTCTCAAAGAGTCTCATGATCAACTCCAAGTGAAGCTAACAACGGAAATAGCCACTTGTCCTCCATTCGTTTTAATTGATAATGCCATTGCTACTAACACTTGTTGTGAGCATGAGCATCTTGTTGAGGAGAATGCCAAGTTGAAAGAGCAAATCGAGAAAGGCCTAGTGACTTGCATACAAGGCGAGAAGAACCTCAACAAACTTTTGAGCAATCAAAAGGAAGTTGTGGCAAAGGAGGGACTTGGGTTTGTGCCCAAGTCAAAGAAGAAGAACAACAACAAAATCAAGAAACCTCTCCCTCTCAAAGAGGTATTTGTCAAGAAGGGAGAGGGTGCTCATAAGGAGAAGAAGAACATGGTGGTGGGTGGAAATGACAAGAAGGACAAAAGCACTCCATCGAACAAAGCCGGCGACTTTAACCCTTCTTATGTTTTGTGCCGTGCTAGTGATGGACATGTTTTTGCTAAGTTTGTTGGTTCTTATTATGAGTACATAGAATGGTCTATTTGGGTTCCTAAGACCCTTGTTACTAACATCAAAGGACCCATTCGAGAATGGGTACCTAAAACCAAGCATTGATTTCTTGTAGGAGTTTGCTTCCGGTGGAGGATCATGGTTGCTTGATAGTGGAGCAACAAATCATATGACCGGGAGCAAGCATTTGGTGGTGGACGTGCAACCAAGCTCATCTATGCCCACCCATGTTCAATTCGGTGATGCCTCAACATCTAAGGTATTGGGTCTTGGCAAGGTTGTGATTTGTCATGATTTATCAATTGAGAAAGTCATGCTTGTCGAGACCCTTGCACACAACTTGCTTTTCGTTCCTCAACTTGCACTTATGGGCTTTGCCACATTCTTTGACCTTGATACCGTGGCCCTTTTGTGGAGCAAGACTCTTAAAGTAGCTTTTGTTGGACATGTCGAGAACGGTCTCTATGTGGTTAACTTCTCGGAGTGACCCACTAAGACCGCGACTTGTCTAATGGCTAAAGTTGATGTGGGGTGGCTTTGGAATCGCCGACTAGCCCATTCAATATGAGATCTTTGCAAAGTCTCCTCAAGGGGGATCACGTTCGTGGACTAACAAATGTGAGTTTTGCCAAAGATCGTGCTTGCAGTGCCTGTATCGAAGGAAAGCTACATGAGACGGCTCACCGACCCACGACTATCATCTACTCGAAGAGGCCCTTGGAGCTCCTTCACATGGATCTCTTTGGACCTCCATCCTTTGATAGTCTTGGGGGAAGAAAGTATTGCTTGGTGATTGTGGATGACTATTCAAGATATACTTGGGTATATTTCTTCAAGAGGAAGAGCGAGACCCAACAAACCATCATCGACTTTGCCAATGAAGCTCAACGTCAACATGAGGCAAAGATATTGATGATTAGAAGTGACAACGGTACCGAGTTCAAGAACTACACCTTGGATGAGTTTCTTAGTGATGAGGTGATCAAGCATCAATACGCCGCACCATATACCCCTCAACAAAATGGTGTAGCGGAGAGGAAGAACCGGACGTTGATGGACGCGGCAAGGACCATGATGGCGGAATTCAAGTCTCTGTACAACTTTTGGGCCGAAGCCATCAACACCGCATGTCATGCATCCAATCGGCTCTACCTCCGCAAAGGCTTGAACAAGACTCCATATGAGATACTTACCGGTAACAAGCCCAACCTCAAGTACTTCTGGGTGTTCAGATGTAAGTGTTTCATTCTCAAGAAAGGTACTCATTTGTCTAAATTCGAATCTAGAGCTCAAGAGGGCATATTTGTTGGTTATGCTACAAACTCTCATGCTTACTGTGTCCTCAACAAGTCCAACGGACTTATTGAGGAGACGTGTAACGTAGAGTTTGATGAAAATAATGGCTCCCAAGTGGAGCAAAGTGGTCTTTGTGATGTAGGTGATGAAATTCCTCCCCAAACCATAAGAAGAATGGGGATTGGTCAAATACTCCCCATTGAGGAACCCCTTGTGGCCGAAGGAGAAGGATAATGCTCTACGCAAGTGGAGCCATCACCAACCATTGACCCACACGCTTCCGAAGAACAAACCGAAGGCCCTCAACCAAGTGATCAAGATCAAGGGCAAGATCAACCTCAATATGATGGTGATGCACCAAATGATGCCCAAGATCAAGATCATGACACCGAGCAAGCTCAAGATCAAGGGCAAGCTCAAGATCAAGAGCAAGCTCAAGATGACGCTCAAGATGCTCAAGATGATCCTCCTCAAGTGACCTCGGAGGAACTATTGGAGCGTCATGCCGCCAAGATTGCTTCCAAACTCAAGCATCAACAACATGTCTTGGAGAATGTCTATGGAAGCTTAAAGAAGGGGGTAACCACTCGTAGACAATTAACAAACTTTTGTGAGCATCACGCGTTTGTTTCTTGTGTTGAACCCCAAAAGGTACATGAGGCGCACGAGGACACGGATTGGCTTGAAGCCATGCATGATGAACTCAACAACTTCGAGCGCAACAAAGTGTGGACATTGGTGCCAAGGCCAATGGAGAATCATAATGTCATTGGAACCAAATGGATCTTCAAGAACAAGCAAGATACGAACGGTGTTGTCACTCGAAACAAGGCATGATTGGTGGCACAAGGCTACTCCCAAGTCGAGGGTATCGACTACGGTGAAACCTTTGCTCCCGTTGCTCATCTTGAATCTATTCGTATGTTGCTTGCATATGATTCTCATCATGATTTTAAATTGCAACAAATGGATGTGAAGAGTGCATTTCTTAATGGTCCCCTTAATGAGTTGGTATATGTCAAACAACCCCCGGGGTTCGAGGATCCCAAGTTCCCCAATCATGTATACAACCTCGATAAGGCACTCTATGGCCTTAAACAAGCCCCACGTGCATGGTATGAGCACCTTATCGAGTTGTTGCAAGACCGTGGGTTTGAAATTGGGAAAATCGATCCCACTCTTTTTACTAAGAGGGTTAAAGGGGATTTGTTCATATGCCAACTATATGCTGATGATATTATCTTTGGTTCTCCTAACAAAGCTTTCAATGATGAGTTTGCCGCACTCATGACCGAGAAGTTTGAGATGTCTATGATGGGAGAGTTGAAGTTCTTTCTTGGGTGCGAAGTCAAGCAAAGAAGAGAAGGAACCTTCATCAACCAAGCCAAATACACCCAAGACATGCTCAAGAGATTCAAGCTAGAAGATGTCAAACCGGCCAAGACTCCAATGCCTACCAAGTGCCAACTCGACATTGATCCCAATGGTAAAGCGGTGGATCAAAAGGTATATCGTTCCATGATTGGCTCCTTGATTTACCTTTGTGCATCTAGGCCGGATATCATATTGAGTGTGGGAATGTGTGCACGGTTTCAAGCCACGCCTAAGGAAAGTCACTTTTTGGCGGTCAAGCGAATCTTTCGATATTTGGCTCATACCCCAAACTTTGGCTTATGGTGCCCCAAAGGAGCAAGCTTTGATCTCAAGGGTTATTCGTACTCGGATTGGGCGAGAGACCGTGTGGATAGGAAGTCAACCTCCGGAGGGTGCCAATTCCTTGGTCGCTCTTTGATGAGTTGGTCTTCGAAGAAGCAAAATTGTGTGTCTCTCTCCACCACCGAGGCCGAGTATGTAGCTGCCGCAAGTTGTTGTGCACAATTGCTATGGATGAGGCAAACTTTAAAAGATTACGGTGTCACGTGTGACAAAGCGCCTCTTTTCTGTGACAATGAAAGTGCAATCAAGATCTCCTATAATCCGGTGCAACATAGCAAGACGAAGCACATTGAGATTCGTCATCATTTCATCCGGAATCACGTCAAGCGTGGAGAGATTGATATTATTCATGTTGGAACTCAAGAGCAACTAGCGGATATTTTCACGAAGCCATTGGATGAAGCAAGATTTCGCCAGTTAAGGCATGAGCTAAATATCATTGATTCGAGCAACGTGTCTTGAATCCCGTCACACCCCACCACATTCATCATGATTATCTTGTTCTAGATGTAGGCATGGACATAGGGGAGTGTTGTTCTCTCAATGAACTCCCCCTCCCCCCATTATGCATAAATTGATCAAGTCTTTCACTTTAGCCATTGTTGATGGTTCATGTGCTTCAAAGATGAGTTTTGGTCATGGACCCAAGGTTAAAATCTTCGCGGTGCCATACCAATTGACTCAAACATAGGTGGCTTCGGCCACCGCCCTCTCTTTGAGAGTTTTTGTCGTTAGGACTTTGTTTGTGCTTTGAGCCGCTCCAAGTTTGCTCCTTCTTTTTCTCTCTTTTTGAACTTGGAGTGTCTCTTCCCATTTGCTGGTGTTTTGAGTCTCCAACCCAAGCCATCTCATCTACAACCTCTCTAAATTGCATAAGCCACCATTTTTGACTTGATCTTGCTTGTTCTCGCCTGCGTGGTACTACCGCGGTGTCTGGGCGGTACTACCGTCCTAATTCCCCGGTACTACCGCTCGAGCGGTACTACCCGGCCTCCTGCCATGGAGTAGTACCGGGGCGGTACTACCGCTCCTCTGAGCGGTACTACCGCTCTGTGGTGGGTTGGGTGGGTTATGACTCGGGCAGGGGGAGTTCCAACTCCCCCATACCCATTCGTCTCTCCCACGCCCTCTCCTCTCACAGGCGACGAACAAGCCCCGGTGGTCCGCCGTCGGGCCGCCGATTCTGTAACACCCCGATTTTTGGCCCTTTCTTTTTCTTTTGGATTTCTTCGAATTTTCATTTGGAGTTCTTTTTTGTGTGGCTATGTGGTCTTGAAACCTGGGAAGATCTTCTCTCCTGCCACTTCCTAGTGGCTTGTCATTCTCAAATCTATCCCAAGGCCATGTCATTTCCATCTTAGCCCAACCCCAATATTTATTTCTTGGGAATATTCCTTTTTCTATTAAAGGAATAACCCTGTTAACTCTAGGTTGTGAAGCAACCTATATTTCTGTCTATCCAAAAATTCTCATAAATTCTTTGGATCATAGCTTCCACAAATATGTCAAAACCCATCCTTGCCTAGTTCAAAAATAATTCAGGAATATTCATTTCCTATTCTGTCCAGCAGGGCACTTTGTGAAGGAAGTGCCATAAATCTTTTCTTGATTGCCCTCAAAATTTATGGGCACTATTTACTATCCAAATTATTGTCACATGCCAAAATTCAACTCCATTTTCCTAGTAAATCTTCCTCAGAAAATTCCCAAAGTTTCTGACCAGAGAGAAACTTTGTGAAGGAAGTACTATCTAGGATTATCCAAATGAGTTGAAATTTTGGGAGATCATTCATGTGATCAAATCATGACTCTCAACCAAATTTCATCTCCATCCAACAATCTATGTGAGCACAACATCCAATCTTAGTTTCTGGTCAGAATTTCAGTTTGTGAAGCAACTATATTTTATATTGCTTCAAAAATTCTGAAATTAATCCAGGACCTAAATACCCCTAAATAATGTGAGCATGCCAAAAATCACATTATTTTGCCAAGCCATTCTTCCCATAAAATTCCCCCAAGTTTCTGTCCAGTGTGGATCATTGTGAAGGAAGTACCATTTATACTTATCCAAATGGGATGAATTTTTTATGGAAGCTTCATATGACCAACTGATCATGCTCCACAAATTTTCAGCCCAATCCAAGCATCTATGTGAGTGCTACTTCCTGATCTTTATTCTGGCCAATTTTTGCAGTTGTAAAGCAACTGCACTCTAACCTTGTCCAAATGACCCCAAAATTCACAGTATTGTAGTCCTTCCTACCCTAAACCTGTGTGACATCTTATTTGACCATTTAACCAAACCATTTTACCACAGCTATTGGTCAAAGTTTGCTACATCATACTTTAGCTGAACCTTCCCATCAACACACAGTAGATTTCTTCTAGATATCACTTCAGGGAGGACCCACTCAGCAAGGACTACGCGCTAGACATGTTTTCATTGGCCAGAGCGCAGCGCGTGCGCCTGTGCACGCGGTGACCACGTTGTTTGCCAGCGTTGGGCGTGCTCTGGTTGGCGTTTTGCTTCGGGCGTCTTCCCCCTGCCCGTTCTCGCGCGTCACAGCATGTCCCAGAGCACCGCCGTAGCCACGCGTTCGCTCCCCCGCCCTGCCCCCCTCCTCCTTCGCCCTCCTCGTGCCACGGCGATCGTGCCCGCGTGAGCACAGTGCTCGGTGGCCGACCGGACTTCGCCCATACCGCGTCTGCCCTCCTCTGCCACTCCACTAACTCCCTCTAGTCGCCGTCAATGCCCTCCCGCGCGCCCACGCGTCTGCGGCCGAGCCAGAGCATCGCCCACACGCTCTCGGCGGCATCCGGCCACGGGCATCTTGCCCCGGCTATAAAAAGCCACCCCGAGGCCTCCCGAACCCATCAACCTCCTCACCACCCTCCTCTAGCCCCGCCTAGCAACCCAATCGAGCTCGGGAAGCTCCCCACCTCTCCCATTGCCGCCATTACCGCCGCCGGACTCTGCTCAAATACGAGCAAGTCCGAGCCCCTCCCCTCCTCCTCTCCTCACCAGAGGCCCTCTAGAGCTCCCTGGAACTCCCCCACCTCTTCCCCTTCTCCTCCAGTACCCCATAGCGCCATGCCCGAAATCACCCGAAGCCACGTCCCGCCATGGCCGAGACCCTCCCCGTTCCCGAGCTCCTCGGCGTCCGTGCTATGCGGGGATGGGTGCGGCTCGGTCCCACGAGCTCGCCGGTGGTCGAATCACGGCGAACGGTGGCCGGAGTCGCCGGCTATCACCGTCGAAGCTCGCCACTATCCTCGGCCAGGCGCGCGCGTAAGGGAGAGGAGGAAGACGACCCTGTGCGCGGGCCCCAGGTGTAAGTGACTCAGGCGGCCGGGCCCGCGTGTTAAGTGGAAACGTATTCCACTGGAATACGCTTTCCCTTTCTGGAGGCGTAAACTGCTGCGGGTTCGGCCAGGAGACCGCTTCCTCTTTTATGAAAGCGTATTTCCGCGAAGGCGCTTTCAGTTTTCTGCCCAGAGCCGAAAGGTTTAAATAGCGGACGTCCGTCCGTTAAGGCCAGAAGTGGACAGTTTTTAATTCTTTTTCTGCCTAACGAACGAACGGCCGTAACTCCGCGACCGTGACTCCGAATCAGGTGATTCCAAAGCCCACGGTCTCAGTTTGTCGAGCCCGTTCTGATGGTATCATTTTCATGAGGTTGACACACTATGAAAATGACCATTTTGCCCTTGCCCTTAAAACAGCTCCGCCGAGAGGGAAACTTTTCCGGCGATTCTTTCCATGAGTTCATCGCACCCCTCCCCGGTGGTTCCTCCATACCCAGGCAAGCCACAACAGCCACTTGCATGATGGCATTGCAATAGCCATGGTTTCCACTTGAATATTTAATATTTGTTTGCTCATTTAATTATTTTGTGAATGCTTCGAATATGCTTGTGAATCCATGCTCATTGCTTATGCCATGTTCATTTTCATCTAGTAAGTGATATGATTAATTGCTAAGGATATTCTTATCATGTTTTATTCTTGTAATCATTTTCGATGCTATTTATAATAATATGCTCATATGAATAGTTACCGGTTGGTTATGAAATTACTTGTGATATTCGTGATCATCGTTATACCATGCTCATTTGCATCCCATAGACTAAATGATTTATCATTGTTGCTGCTATATTGTTAAATAGTTATGCTTCCCATCCATGGTTACACTGTTGTCATGCTCATATGCATTTTTATTTCATTATGACTCAGCTCATCACTATTCAAGTTGAACCTGACATTAATCAAACTTGAACAAATCTGATGGCTGAGTCATGGTGCCACCGAATCGAGCTCACCAGTGCAACCACACTTGCCTGGATGGGGAGGCCCTAATGCGGTCTATTGTCATGCCTCTCGCAGGAACCTCCAACTAGGGAAGGTTATGGGTGTGCGCTACCCTGATCAGGTAGGCGACCATAAGCCTTGAGTGCCCGAGTTGTAAGGATATCCGAGGTCCCCGTTTGGGACAATGTTATGTTTTGGCCATGACGATGGCAGCCACAAAGGTGGCGGATGTCACGAGTTGACATCAGGGGCAACCCAGGACATAGCCCAAAGGGGAGTTTGTCGGGAGTGGCTGGGAGAGTGTCATGCAATAGATTGGTTTTGTCGGAATGTCGTTGGTCCACCCGAATGGGAGCATGAGGCCATGAGTTCCGTAGTGTGGGTACAGTGTACTAACCTCTGCAGAGTGTATAATCTATCGATAGCCGCGTCCTCGGTCATGGACACAGTTCCTAGTAGGTCACACTATGGGTCAACAGAAATAATAACCTGAATAATAACAACCCTGGTTCGATGAGAAAAGAAGTTGGTTGATCTTTATGTGGTCATGCGATGATCACAGGTAGGGATCAAGCTCCGCGTGGTCATGCGATGATCACGATGGTAAGTTTGTGGTTACGAGATAACCTCCGAGCAGAGTAAGTTGGTCCATGAGACCTTAAACATCGACCCTGTGCATGCTAGTGCTAGTATCATCTTGTTCATATCATGAATTATATGTACATGCCATGCTCATGTTGTTGCCATGCTCCTGTTGTTGCCATGCTCATGTTGTTCTAGTAGTATCGTGTTCATCTTTGATGATTAACCTGTAAATGCCATGCTGTTGTATGTCTTGATTGCTTTGGTTGCTGTGAGCTTGCGAGTACATTCAAAGTACTCACCTGGTGTGTCATGCCAGATTGCAGGTGATGCCGTGTTTGCTTGTCGAGGATCTCGAGGTTGCGCTCTAGGATACGTCCCAGCCAGAGTCCCTACGGAGTGGAGTTCATCACTGTCGTCGTTGTTCCGCTGCTAGAAGTTATTCCGCTATGAGTTGTTCCGCTGCTAGCATAGAGCTATCTGAGCAGGCGAAGTGTCGCCGTGCCTTTGTAACCTTTGTGCCTTTAGAACCCTTGTACCCCAAGTATTTCTAATAAAGAGCTGATTTGTTCTATGCCAAGTAGTGTCGTATTCCAGAAGACTTGATCTCTGGGCTGGAATACGGGGTGTTCCGGTCTCTCTGAGCCGGGGTGCCACAGATTCCGTGTCGTCTTTCGCGATTCCGTCCGGTGGGATCGTTCCCCACCTTCTCCTCTTGCCATGGATGCCGGTATTGCTCCCGTTTTCCTCTCCTATGGTTCTACTTTTTGAATCTAGGTTCTAGGGCAATGCGTGTGGCATTCGTCAATTTTTTGTTCAAATCGAGGCTTGAGTAGGACGTAGAAGACTGCTAGAATAGGTGGATTGAAGTTTGGTTGGAGGAAATTTGAATTTGGCATCCCCGGTAGTACCGGATCTAGCCGCGGTTGTGGTTAGCCCTGTGACATTCGCCTCGGGCAGTACTACCGCTCCTCTGGAGCGGTACTACCGCTTGTAGGCGGCACTACCGCTGCTGATGGGCGGTAATACCGCCCAGGGATGTTAACTTCAACTTCCCTCGTACCAACCTTCACCTCACTTTGTTTCCTTTTTGATTGGCTTATGCAATGATTTACACCTGCTTTTCCCTCGCTCTTTGTTGTGGGTTCCAGGTGATAGCAGTGCTGGGCATCAGGCCCGTCGCAAGAATCCAGAACATCCAGGGGGTTCCAAGCGCTATCGCACTTCTGAGGATGCCGGTGCAACTTCAAGTGCTCAGCCAATGCAAAGAACTAAGCAAGTTTCCAGCAAGCCAAAGGAGAAGGTCAAGTCCGTGTCTGAGATGAATGCTAAGGAGTTTTGTGTCTTTCGCCGCCGTAACCCGTACCGTCACGAGCAAGATCCAGCTCTTGTCAATCGTCCCTTTTGGACCAAGCAGCAGCGCTCTATTTATCTGGATGTGCTCAAAGGAAAGAAGAATCTGTTTGTATCTGTCAGATCCATTGATATCCCTCATATGCAGAAGGACATGCAGTACTTTGGAGAGGCTCTTGAGCTGTGCAATCAGCTGGACATCATCAAGGTCATGGAGTTCAACAAGGATTTTGATGCAGACATCGTGGCTCAGTTCTACGCCATGGTTCACCTAGGTACTGATGTGGAGAGGACTCTGACTTGGATGACCAACGGCAAGCTACTTTCTGTCAAGTGGAAGGCATTCATGGAACTTTTGGGCTATGAGGATAAGGGGCTTGACAACCCGGTTGGATTCCGTCCTCACAAGGAGGCGGGTGCTACACACAAGTCTGCTCTCTGGCCCTACAGCATTTTGAAGGTTTCTCCAACCACCCAGAAGAAGACATATGAGCTTAGCCCTTTCCTGGACATCCTGCATCGCATTTTCAGGCACACTCTCTTCCCTCGGATTGGGAACTTGGATCAGGTACACTCCTACCTAGTGGATTTGCTGCTATTCTGTCAGAGTGAGAAGGAGGCAAACACGGGGCAATCTTTAGATGTTTCTCACATCATGTGGTCGGAGCTTCTTTCTGCCATCACTGAGCGCAAGTGCCCCATTTATGGCCCTTACCTGATGTTGCTCATTGAGAAGGCATGGGAATTCACTTATCCTGATGAGATGCTTGTGACTGGTGACTTGATCTCTCATGAGATCGTTCGACTGAGACAGAAGGAGAACTGGGGCACTCCTGTTCCTGAGACAGAGACTCCTATGGATGAGGACGTAGTTGATGATGATGATGAGCCTAACTATGAGCCAGCTGGAGTGGAGCCATCTTGGGCTAAGAAGCTCAAGCTGAAGATGAAGAAGCTATTCTGTATGGAGGCTCACGGGCAGTACATGGCACATGTGACAGAGAAGAAATCCCGAGGTCGTGACAAGCTCATCATGAGGCAGCTTGGGGTCGAGGTTGCCAGTGGATCGGAGGATCGGATCACCGATGAGGAGGAGTGGACCACTCAGCACTGTCACTGGACGGACTCAGATGTTGATCAGACCACCACTGATGTTGCTGCTGACGAGGACTCGAGCGACCACGAGGAGTATTGATGTTGAGGATCTCCGGCGTTGCTATCACTTGTGATCGTTTTAGCACTATTTGCCCTTTTGGCGTCTCGATGCCAAAGGGGGAGAGAATTTAGGGATTTGCCGAGTCACGAGTGTGTCGCATTTGCTTGCTTTTCTCTCTCGTGAACTCTTTTATCGATCGTTTGCTTTGGTTTGTGTTTATGAGACCTGGTGTCTAAGTCATATGGTGTGAGACATATGCTACCTTATCCTTCTTTATGTCAAGTACTATGTTAGTTTGTGAGATATTATGCTTATCTTGTGCCCTATCTTTATGCTCACATGCTATTCCTTGCATACTTGTATATCTCTCTTATGTTATTGATGCAAGTTTTGCCTGTCTATAAAATATAGGGAGAGTGTTGATCCTAGTATGTGTGTGCTTTGCATTCCAAAAGCATATCTAAATAGTGCACACATCTAGGGGGAGCCCGTCTATATTTTGTAGATGTTGGGTTTGCTTATTATCTTGTTTTATCCCTTGTGCAAATCCCGTGCTGTCATCAATCCACCAAAAAGGGGGAGATTGTTAGGGCATACTTCTCCCTTAGTGGTTTTGGTGATTGATGACAATGCTTTTGCGGACTAATCGTGTGCATTGAGCTTTTCAGATACTTCATCATTTGGCACAAGACGATTGATGCCCCTCGATGTATTAGAGTGAAGACGATTTATTTTCCTTCGTTTCATTTTCGGTGGACTTGAGTCGTAGGAAATACCGTACTATTAAGAGGGGGTCCGCTTCGGAAAGGTTTGGGTGGAATCAACACGTACACACTTTCTTTGCACCCTTCGTTTCTTTCCGCCTCATTGGAGTTTTGCTTTCCGGTACCCAGGAGTGCTCAGAGAGCTGCCAGCGGTAGTACCGCGGCTGGCAGCGGTAGTGCCGCTCCCAGTACCGCTCGTACTACCGCCTCGATTCGGGGCACGATTTTTCGTGTCGGGTTCAGCGGTAGTCCAGCGGTGGTCCCACTGGCATACTACCGCTGACCCCTTTTTAACCCAACCGGGCAAGCAGCAGTAGCAGCGGCAGTAGGAGCGGTAGTACCGCTTGTAAGCGGTAGTACCGCACCTACCATCGCTGCCACTTCCGCTCGCGATGCTGCTCTCCGTGCCTTCTCCTGTTTTTCAGCGGTAGCTCGGCGGCAGTGGTGAGCGGCAGTACCGCGCGTAGGCGGTAGTACCGCTGGCAACAACGGCAGTACCGCTGGTGCGGCTGTCCCTCTGTCCTCTCTGCTCTCCGAGTGTCCTGTGCTGCAACCCCAGCGGTAGTACCGCTCCGGCGGCACTACCGCGCTCTTTTGCACTGCACTTTGTGCACTACCGCCAGGGCGGCAGTACCGCTCTCGTGAGCAGTAGTACCGCTCTGTGTGGGCTGAAAACTGGGTAACGGTTGGTTTTGTCCCCCCACTATATAAAGGGGTCTTCTTCCTCAAGAAGACTACCTCTTCCTCCCCAAAGCTCCATTGTTGCTCCAAAAGCTCATTTTCGCCCGATCTCTCTCCCTAGCCAATCAAACTTGTTGATTCTTTAGGGATTGGTTGAGAAGGCCCCGATCTACACTTCCACCAAGAGAAATGTGATTCCCCCCACTAATCCCTTGCGGATCTTGTTACTCTTGGGTGTTTGAGCACCCTAGACGGTTGAGATCACCTTGGAGCCACATTCCATTGTGGTGAAGCTTCGTGGTGGTGTTGGGAGCCTCCAATTAAGTTGTGGAGATTGCCCCAACCTTGTTTGTAAAGGTTCGGTCGCCGCCTTCAAGGGCACCACTAGTGGAATCACGACACCTCGCATTGTGTGAGGGTGTGAGGAGAATACGGTGGCCCTAGTGGCTTCTTGGGGAGCATTGTGCCTCCACACCGCTCCAACGGAGACGTACTTCCTCTCAAAGGGAACGAACTTCGGAAACACATCCTCGTCTTCACCGGCTCCACTTGTGGTTACTTCTTACCTATACTTTGTGCAAGCTTTACTTGTGTTAATTCATTTGCTTGCTTGTGTAGTTGTTGTTGTTAGCATCATATAGGCTGCTCTAGTTGCACATCTAGACAACCTATTTTGTTGCTAACCCTAATTTGTTAAGAAAAGCTAAAAATTGGTAGTTGCCTATTCACCCCCCCCCCCCTCTAGTCAACCATATCGATCCTTTCACCGCGGTCCCGTGGCTGACCGACTCGGCCCCCGCGAGCCCTACGACGAAAGAAACGCCCGTCACCGCATCGACCGGCTGGCGCGCTCCACGGCCCTGGAGGAGGAGAGCTCTGTCGGCCCGGCGTGCTTTGGCCCCCGCATTCGCGAGGAGCCCTTCCCCAAAGGCTTCTCGCTGCCCCGCGACTCCCCAAAGTACAACGGCGCCACCAAGCCGGAGGACTGGCTGACCGACTACACCACGGCTGTCGGCATAGCCGGCGGCAACCGGCGCGTGGTTGTGCGATACGTCCCCCTCATGCTGCTCGGCTCGGCCCGGACGTGGCTTAACAGCCTCCGAGTCGGCAGTGTGAACTCCTGGCTGGATTTCGAAGACGCGTTCATTCGCAACTTCACCAGCACCTACAAGCGACCCGGCAAGCCCCGCCAGCTCTCCATGTGCGTCCAGAAGCCGGGCAAGCCTCTTCGCGACTTCCTCACACGGTGGACGGAGCTCCGCAACTCCTGCGAGGGGGTCCACGAGGTCCAGGCCATCCAGTACTTCATCGACGGATGCCTAGACGGCACTCTGGTCAAGCACCGGCTGGTGTGCGATGAGCCGGAGACCCTGGCGGAGCTCATGGCTGTGGCGGACAAGTACGCTACGACCGACTCCGCGATGAATGTGAAGGTCACGATCGACGCAGACGGCAAGCTCCTCCCGGCCCAGCCGGCTCCCCCCAAGCCGGCTAGCGACAACAATCAGCGCCGGCAAGATAGCAACAACAACAACAACAACAACGGCAAGCGCAGGAACGACCAGCAGGCGCCCCGCTACGACAACCGGCAAGTCGCCGCCATGGAAGGGGAGCAGCCGGCTGAGCAAGGCTCCAGCCAGCGCACGCGCACTGGCAAGGCCACTTGGCAGCCCAAGCTGTCTTTCGAGCAGATGCTCAACGCCCCCTGCAAAAACCACAGCGGCGCGAAGCCGTCGACACACACGCTCCGGCAGTGCAGTTTCACCCAGCGCCTGCTGAAGGGCAACCTTCCGCCCCCGCCGCCCGGAGCCGGCTCGCAGCAGCCGCCGCTCCCGCCGCCTCCACCGCCACCCGGCGCCCTCGCCGACAACCCTTTCCCGCGCCCGGACGCGTCGTACGTCGTCTTCACCAGCGAGGGGGATGACAAGCACGCCAAGCGCAAGCACGCGGCCGAGGTGAATGCCGTCGTCCCTCCGGTTCCCCAGTACATGCATTGGTCCGACCGACCGGTGAGCTGGACCCGGGAGGACCACCCGTGTAACGCCCCGGACACACCCGCCGGTGGTCGTTACTCCTGGCGGGATCTAGACTGGCCCCACAGATCAATACTAGTCTTTCCTGTGCACTTTGTCCTCACTCGTGCGCACCCGGGACCAACTTTTCGGTCGGTCACCCATCCTGAAATTACTCCAAGCTGAGCACGCTTAACTTTGGAGTTCTTTCCGAATGAGCTCCCGGAAAAGAAGAAATTCCTTATTGATATGAGTAGTCTATCATCCCTAATAAGCCAGGCTATCACAACCCGGCCGTCATGCCCACGCCGAGTGGCTACGCCCTTGTGCTCGACCCCACCCTCGTCTCCGAGAAGCGCACCTGCCGCTTTTCGCGGGTCCTGATCGACGGCGGCAGCAGCATCAACATCCTGTACCGTGACACCATGACCAAGCTCGGCATCGAGGCGCGACAACTGGAGCCGACCCTGACAGTGTTCCACGGCATCGTGCCGGGTCTCTCCTGCTCTCCGATCGGCCAGATCCGGCTTGACGTCCTGTTCGGCTCCAGCAGCCATTTCCGCCGTGAGCCGATCTGGTTCTAGGTGGTTGACCTGGCCAGCCCCTACCACGCACTGCTGGGCCGGCCCGCGATGGCGAAATTCATGGCGGTCCCCCACTACGCCTACCTGAAGTTGAAGATGCCGAGTCCCAAGGGCCTTATCACCATCGTCGGCGACTACAAGAAGTCCCTCGAGTGCGCCAAAGCCGGCTCCCAGCTGGCCGAGTCCCTGGTCATCGCCGAGGAGAGGCGCCAGCTCGACCGGATCGTGGCGCTGGCTAGCGTGCAGCCGGCCATGCCGACTCCGCCCAAGCCGGCCGCCGACGAGGCCTCCTTCAAGCCGGCCAAAGACACGAAGAGGGTCCCGCTCAACCCGGCCGACCCCAGCTCCAGCAAGTACGTCGTCGTGGGCACCGGCCTCGACAGCAAATAGGAAGGCGAGCTCGTCGATTTCCTCCGTGAGAATCAGGATATCTTCGCATGGTCTCCCAAAGACATGCCGGGTGTCCCGAGGGAATTCGCCGAGCACAAACTTCACGTCCGCAAGGACGCCAAGCCTGTCCGGCAGCCGCTACGCCGCTTCTCCGAGGAGAAGCGAAGAACCATCGGTGAAGAAATCGCCCGGCTGCTCGCAGACGGCTTCATCATGGAAGTTTTCCACCCAGAGTGGCTGGCCAACCCAGTCCTCGTCCTGAAGAAAAATGGCACCAGGCGCATGTGCATCGACTACACCAGCCTGAACAAGGCATGCCCCAAAGACCCGTTCGCTCTGCCCCGGATCGACCAAGTCATCGACTCCACAGCCGGCTGCGAGCTCCTGTCCTTCCTGGACGCCTACTCCGGCTACCACCAGATCAAGCTGGACCCGGCCGACGCCCTCAAGACGTCCTTCATCACGCCCTTTGGGGCGTATTGCTACATCACCATGTCGTTCGGCTTGAAGAATGCCGGCGCCACCTTCCAGCGCTGCATGCAGAAATGCCTGCTGCCCCGACTCGGCAAAAACGTGCACGTCTACGTCGACGACATCGTGGTGAAGACCAAGCAGCACCTCACGCTCCTGGCCGACCTCAAAGAGACCTTCGCCAACCTGCGCCGGTTCCAGATCAAGCTCAACCCGAAAAAATGCGTCTTCGGCATGCCGGCTGGCCAGCTCCTTGGTTTCCTCGTCTCGGAGCACGGCATTGAGGCCAACCCGGAGAAGATCAAAGCGATCGAGCGCATGCGCAAGCCGACCCGGCTGCGCGACGTCGAGAAGTTCACTGGCTGCTTGGCCTCTCTCAGTCGGTTCGTCAGCCGGCTGGGGGAGAGGGCCCTGCCCCTGTATCAGCTGATGAAGAAGACGACGGCATTCGAGTGGAGCGACCAGGCAGACGAAGATTTCCGCGACCTCAAACGCATGCTGTCCACCTCACCCGTCCTGGCCGCGCCGGCTGAGAAAGAGCCACTGTTGCTGTACATCGCCGCCACCTCCCGCGCGGTCAGCACGGTGTTGGTGGTAGAGCGCCCTTAGGAGGGCAAGGTGCAGCCGGTCCAGCGTCCAGTGTACTTTCTGAGCGAGGTGCTCTCCGCCTCCAAGCAAAACTACCCCCACTACCAGAAGATGTGCTACGGCGTGTACCTTGCCGCCAAGAAGCTGAGGCAGTACTTCCAGGAGCATACCATTACCGTGGTGAGCACGGCCCCCCTCGGCGAGATCATGGGCTGCCGGGATGCCTCTGGCCGGGTGGCCAAGTGGGCCATCGAGCTAGCCGGCCACACGAGCCTCGCACCACCATCAAGTCCCAGGCGCTGGACGACTTCCTCGTCGACTGGACCGAGACCAAGTACCTGCCGCCGGCTCCCGAGTCGAGCGCATGCACTTCGACGGCTCCAAGATGCGTAACGGTTTGGGAGCCGGCATCGTGTTGTCCTCCCCCAAGAACGACCGACTGCGGTACGTGCTCTAGATCCACTTCGCCACCTCCAACAACGTTGCCGAATACGAAGCTCTCGTGCACGGCCTCCGGCTGGCTAGAGAGATTGGCATATGGCGCATCCTCTGCTACGGCGACTCGGACCTGGTGGTGCAGCAAGTTTCCGGCGACTGGGACGCCAAAGACGCCAACATTGCCAGCTACCGCTTCCTGGTCCAGCAGCTGTCCGGCGGGTTCGACGGCTGCGAGTTCCTCCACGTCCCCCACGCGGAAAACGAAGCGGCCGACGCACTGGCTAAAGTGGGCTCTGCCCCGCAAGCCATCCAGTCCGGCGTCCCCCTCGAGCACCTGCGGAAGCCGTCCATCAAACCGTCTTCTGAGTCGGAATCCATCTTCGTCCCGGACGACCCCGACGCGCCCCCACCCGACCCTGGAGTTCCCGGCTCCGGCTCGGGGACTGCTGGCTCCGGCTCGGGGGCTGCAGGCTCCGGCTCGGGGGCTGCCGGCCCAAGCTCGGGGACTGCCGGCTCCGGCTCGGGGGCTGCCGTCCCGGATCCCATCCCGGCGGCCGTCCTCACGGTGGTGACGGCGCCGTCCTGGGCCCAGCCAATCCTCGCCTTCTTGGAAGACGGCGACCTTCCCATCGACGAGACTGAAGCCCGGCAAGTGCAGTGGCGCGCGTCCGCCTACAGCATCATCAACCGCGAGCTCGTCAAACGCAGCACGACGGGCGTGTTCCAGCACTGCGTCGAGCAGAACAAAGGGATCGAGATCCTCCTCGACATCCACCAGGGCGAGTGCGGGCACCACGCCGCCTCGAGATCCCTGGTGACCAAAGCTTTCCGCCACGGGTTCTACTGGCCCACGGCCCTGTAAGACACCGAGGAGCTGGTCCTCAAGTGCGAGTGCTTCAGCAAGCGCAGCCACCAGCCGGCCACAGCCCTCCAAACCATCCCAATCACATGGCCCTTTGCCGTCTGGGGGCTCGACATGGTGGGGCCCTTCAAGACCGCCCGAGGCGGCATGACGCATTTGCTGGTCGCCGTCGACAAATTCAGCAAGTGGATCAAGGCCAGACCGATCAAGAAGCTCGACGGGCCCACGGCCGTTCGGTTCATCAAAGACATCGCGGTTCGCTACGGCGTGCCGCACAACATCATCATGGATAACGGCACCAACTTCGCCAAGGGCGTGCTGGCCCACTACTGCTCTGCATCCGGCGTCCAGCTCGACTTGGCCTCCGTCGCCCACCCCCAGTCGAACGGCCAGGTCGAGCGGGCAAACGGCCTCATCCTAGCCGGCGTCAAGCCGCGACTCGTCGAGCCGCTCGTGCGCTCACCCGGCAGCTAGCTCGATGAGCTGTCGTCCGTCCTCTGGAGTCTCCGGACGACACCCAACCGCTCAACCGGGTTCACCCCGTTCTTCCTCGTCTACGGAGCCGAAGCAATCATTCCAACCAACGTCGAGTTCGACTCGCCCCGGGTGACCATGTACACAGAAGCCGAAGCAAGGGAGGCGCGCAAAGATGGCGTCAACCTGCTCGAGGAGGCGCGCCTCCTGGCCCTCAGTCAGTCTGCCATCTACCAACAAGGGCTGCGCCACTACCACAGCAAGAAAATCAAGCCCCTCGCGTTCCGCGAAGGCGACCTCGTACTCTGGCTCGTCCAGCGGACGGCCGGCCAGCACAAGCTGGCCTCCCCCTGGGAGGGCCCCTTCATCAACAGCAAGGCTCTCTGCGACCGGAACGCATACTACCTCATCAACGCGCAGAAGCCGAACAAGCGCAAGAGAGATGCAGCCGGCGAGGAGTCCACCCGGCCCTGGAACGCGGAGCTCCTCCGTCCGTTTTACAGTTGAACGCATGCACGTATGTATCACCACCTTTTGAGTTTAATGAAAGCAGCAAGCCCCCTCGTTTTCATTTCTCCCGCCGAGTCGGCACAGCCGGCTCGGGGGCTCGGGGGTTTCCTTTTCCGTTTTTACTCTGTGTCTATGCACTTCCCCGTTTTCGATTCTCCCGCCGAGTCGGCGCCGCCGGCTCGGGGGCTAGCCGGCTAGTCCGCGCCTCGCCATTTTTCCTTAAGTCCATTCCGACGCATACAAACCGCCAAAGCCCTCTCTTCGCCTGCCACAGCCGGCTCCCGGCTGCCTGGTCAGCAAGAGCTAAAGGTCGGAAGCGTCATCACGCGCGAACGGCTAAGGAGGAGGGCCCGGCTCGGCCAATCCGGCACAACCCGCCCTCTCACTAATTCGCCGTACGACCGGCTGCGCGCCAGGCGGCTTCGCCGCCTGCCGCCAGCCGGCCTAGTGAGTGTTTCGCTCGCGCTCAACGTCTGGAAAAGCCTAAGTGACGGTGTCCTGGATTAGGGGGTGCTAACCGGGGCGACCCGTCTCCTTGGTTGGGCCGATGTACCCCCATACGTGACCAAGATGGACTCCGGAGGCTGTACGAGGGAGGCGTGATCAATGCTGTCTCTGCCGAAGACTTGTAGTACACTTCAAGATTTGTCCAGCCGCCTTATTCCTAGATACCGACATTGTAACCCTAAATACCCTCCCTGGCGTGTATATAAGCCATAGGGTTTAGCCCGTAGGGGGGACATATACGCAACATTGCTTACCTAGCCATAGAAGTTAGACTCATATTACGATCTCGAGGTAGATCAACTATGTACTCGATACATCTTCATCAATATAACAGAAGCAGGACGTAGGGTTTTACCTCCATCAAGAGGGCCCGAACCTGGGTAAACACCGTCTCCATTGTCTCTGTTACCATCGATCCTAGATCCGCAGCTCGGGACCCCCTACCCCGAGGTCTGCCGGTTTTTACACCGACACTGGTGCTTTCGTTGAGAGTTCCGCTGCGCGATCACCGGAAGGATCGATGGCTCACCTGCGGATCAATCACACCAACGGCTGTGGGGACGTCTATGTCCCCGGACAGCTCTTCGTCTTCGGCAGCATGATGTTCTACGCCGATTCGACGGGGCACTTAACTTCCGTCGAGAACTACATGCCACGACGGGTCATAACCTTCGGTGGCCTCGAGTACACTGCCGATTCCCACGGCGAACTCGTCCTATCGCGATGGACGCCCGGCCTGATCGAAGGCTCGACCGGCTCTGGAGGCTCGACCCCGGAACCGAACTCTGTCATGACGTCTTTTGAGACTAACGACGCCGCCACTCCGGCTGATCTCCCCTCGACCACTAGTTCGGAGAAAGATCTTGCTCCCACCCTCGAAGCGGCGCCAGAGATGATTTTGAATCAAAACTCCGAATTACGTTTAGACTCCCTTCGCTTCGAAGACACGCCTGGTCACATACCGGACATGCTTCGAATTAGCCCTGCCTACGGCGCATCCATGGATCCCGAAGAGCTATCTCACCTTGATGAGATGCTTTGCCGCATCCAGAGCATGTCCATCTTGGACGACAAGACTTCGGTTTACGATCAGATCGGACTTAAAGCCAACGACAGGGAAATTTACATCCCACCCACCACCCACCTAGTCGCCACGATCGACGATTTAACCGACGTGTTGGACTATGGCGAACCCTCAGATATGGAGGAGGACGCCGACGGCCCCATCGAGAGCACCCTGCCCTCGGTCAACACGGGCAGGTGGACCGCCACATCCACCTACGATGTCTATATGGTGGACACCCCCAAATCCCCTCCCAGACGCCGGCGACGGCGCCGAAGGGGAAATAATGGGGAACCTAGTGGCAACGACGCAACAGTTAATGACGGCAATGAGGAGGACGGCGACGCCGGTAACCCTGAGGAGGACATTCAAGCCTCCCCAGTAAGGAATGGCACACCAGACCGACCTCTTGTGGACTCTGATCCCGATGACCTCTTCGAAGGGGCCGATGACAATTACATGCCAGAGTCCGAGGAGGAGGACAGCCTCGGTACCGAGGACTTCATCATCCCCGAGGACCCCTTCGAACAAGAACGCTTCCAGCGACGCCTCGTTGCGACGTCCCGGAGCTTAAAACGCAAGCAGCAGCAGCTGCAGGAAAATACCGACACGCTAAATGACAAGTGGGTTGAAGTGCTCTCTGCCGAGCAGGATATGGAGAACCGACGCCATAGTGCGCCGAAGTCTTACCCACACAGGCGCCTCTTACCAGAATTTGATGAAGAACTCGCTGACGACCTCGATCAGCCCCCTAGAGGCCGGGACAGGCCAGGATGAGAAGAACACGATGAAAGGCCACCTCCACGCCGTCATGGTAAAGACCCCGTGGACTACCTAGATCCTCGTGATGCTACACGTCGTATCGAAGAAAATAGGGCTCCCCCTTGGTCCATCTACGGATCAAGGGGACGTGTCCCCGCTGGGCCCAACGGCTACGACACCTGGATGGACAGGAACGGCCGTGCCCGAGATCAAGCCTACTCACGGCTCTCTCCCGAGACCCGACGAGATCCTCCTCGGTCCCGAGGTCCAGCTCACCCAATCTGCTTTACAGACCGGGTGATGGAACATCAGTTCCCGGAAGGGTTTAAACCCATTAACATAGAATCATACGACGGTACCACAGACCCAGCAGTCTGGATCGAGGATTTCCTCTTACATATACATATGGCCAATGGAGATGATCTCCATGCCATCAAATATCTGCCACTCAAGTTAAAGGGGCCGGCGAGACACTGGCTCAATAGCCTCCCCCCTCACTCTATCGGCAGCTGGGAGGCCCTGGAAGACGCTTTTCGGGCAAACTTCCAGGGCACGTATGTCCGACCTCCGGACGCTGATGACCTCAGCCGTGTTACCCAGCAGCCAGGCGAATCAGCCCGGAAATTCTGGAACAGGTTCCTCACCAAGAAGAACCAGATTATAGACTGTTCCGATGCCGAGGCCATCGTCACCTTCAAAAATAATATTCGGGACGAATGGCTAGCCCGACAGCTCGGCCGGGATAAGCCGAGGACTATGGCCACCCTGACGTCTCTGATGACCCGCTTTTGAGCGGGAGAGGATAGCTGGCTCGCCCGAAGTACTCATAACGGCGAGGCAGGCACCTCGGAAACCCGTGACGCCAATGGAAAACCAAAGCACAATAAAAATAAGCGCAGGTATAAAAACGGCGGAAGCGACACCGAAGACGCCGCGGTCAATGCTGGATTCACCGGACCTAAATCCAGGCAGAAAAGGAAACCCTATAAGGGGAACAAAGACGGACCTAGCCAGCTTGAAAGGCTCCTGGACCGCCCATGTGGGATTCATGGTACTCAGGAAAAACCAGGAACACACACTAATAGGAATTGCTGGGTCTTCAAACAAGCTGGCAAGATAGCGGCGGAGGGTCAGAATAAAACCCAACACCGCAGCGACGACGAGGATGAACCTCGACAGCCCAATAATGGAGAGCAAAAGAAATTTCCAAATGAGGTAACAGAGGTCAATATGATCTATGTCACCCACATCCCTAAACGGGAGAGAAAGCGTGTGCTTCGGGACATATATGCGTTGGAGCCAGTCGCCCCGAAGTATAACCCATGGTCGGCCTACCCGATCACCTTCGACAAGCACGATCATCCGACTAGCATCCGATATGGCGGATCTGCGGCGCTCGTTCTGGACCCTATTGTTGATGGTTATCATCTAACACGCGTCCTGATGGACGGGGGAAGCAGTCTTAACCTCATCTACGAGGACACGGATCGGAAGATGGGCATTGACTCATCCCAGATAAAGCCGAGCTCTACCACATTTAAAGGTGTCATTCCGGGCATCGAAGCCCGTTGTACCGGGACAGTCACCCTCGAGGTAGTCTTCGGTTCGCCCGAGAACTTCAGAAGCGAGGAGTTAATCTTCGACATCATACCCTTCCGGAGTGGATACCATGCGCTCTTAGGACGCACGGCCTTTGCACGTTTCAACGCAGTCCCTCATTACGCCTACTTCAAGCTCAAAATGCCGGGACCCAACGGTGTCATCACAGTCAATGGTAACACCGAGCGTTCACTCCAAACAGAGGAACAGACCGCGGCTTTTGCAGCCGAGGTCCAAGCGTCCGAGGAGGCAGCCCGCAGTGATAAACGCGCCGCTCGCTCTTTGAAGCGAGCCCGGGCTGCACAAGTCGACCTCGGCCAGCTACCCCCGCACCCGAAATAGGGATGCGGGCTCCTCGCGTGCCCTAGCTGCGGGCACTACGTCCCCAGGGTGCACAACTTCGCACTCAAAATCCCCTGGGGCACCGAGGAGCCAGTACAACTACTCACGCGTCACGCGCGGATCAACCACGCGAGGACAAGGCTTAGCGCCCCTGCATAGACAGGCATCTGTAAAAGAAGTAGCCGAGCGTCACTACGTCTCTGTGGCCTTAAACCACAGAACGATGCCGGCAAACACCTCCCTTTGGGAGCTCGGTTATTAAACACTTCGAGTGTATAAAGGGCCGGTCAGGCATTAGCCTTCACCAACCAGCCATCATCAATCAAGAGCGATCTGTTTAACAGTTCGGAAACGCAGACGTGCGGCAGGCTTCGGTCCGGATCTTTTCAAATCCGTCAGTAATTATCTGACATTTTTTCCTTTCTCCCTTACTATTCACGTTGTACTCTTTCAATTACTCTCATCACAACTGGGCATGTACATGCTTGACGCTGTGATATAAAGAAATCGTGCCCTTTCAAGGTCTTTATTGTATTTCTTTATCAGCATAGCTCCGGGACAATGAAGTATCTAAAAAAGATGCAATTGTATATGAAAGTCCGATGTATTCGGCGTCCCGGATTTTTGGCCTTATATGCATCAATTTCGAACCTAGATTTCGGTCAATAGTTGGGTTGCCCGGCTCCTATGTGTACCCCTTACGTTCCTGATGTATTCGGCTAAGGGTGTAACGGGAGAACCACTGCGATTGCGCCGCCAGGTTAATTGGCATGGCGCCTCAGTAGAGAAAGCCGAAAACTGACTATCTGGCTAAGCGCAAACTGGTCTGCCATCCGGCGACCGCGTCAAGCGATGTGACGATAGAGATCACCCGTGTCAAATGAAGGGCTTTTATTTCTAGCCGAAGTGTGTCACGGCCTAGACCTCGGCCGCGTTGCCGCACACTCCCTACACCGGGGGCTGGTCCTCAGCCCCCACAGTCAAACTCCTACGACTAAATGAAAGATATCAAGCCACTATAGTCCGATTGCCTAGTTCCTCTAAGTCATTGACCGCCTCCGGGTACCGAGACGTCGGCCAAGGGTCAGATATGCCTTAAGGAACACCCTCTGTATAACCTACGCTGGGGCTGAAGCCGACGACTGGCCACTCTCATTTTCAAACAGTCATATTGGAGGTATAATTGAATTATAACATAAAAACGTATGGAATCTCAAGCCATCTTCATTCAAACACGGGATAGAATCGTTACATTATACACTCCAGGATTCCGAGGCATCACCTAAAAATACAGCGTGTCCTGGGGGCACATGGCCTCGGTTGCCCGAGCTCCGGCCTCGACCTCGGCGAAGAACTGCTCGGCGGTCCGCGGCTTGTCGGCAGGAGGGCCAGCGGCACACGTCTCCGCGTCAACCTTGCGGAAGTGCGTCTTCACACAAGCATATGCCCTCCACACCCCTTCGAAGCATGTGGACCTCTTCCAGCGCTCAACGCAGGGCACGGCGTTTTGGAGCCGGGCCGTTAGGCCGAAGAGACTCTTCGGCATGGCTTCAGCAGGCCACAAAGCGACACAGAGGTCCTGGAGTGCCGGCCTTGTCATGCGGAACAGCTCAACTAGCTGCTTCACTCGATGATTCAGCAGCTGTGTAGACGGCGACCCCGGGAATTGACCCCAGAAGGCCTTCTCCGCCTCATGGCCCGCCAGTTGGCCGAAATATGCCACCGCATCCTTCGCGCTCTGCGGGAGATCCTCAAAGACCTCTGCGGAACGCCATAATTGGGTGAGCTTGACACACCCTTTGCTGCCAAATGCACATTGCAGCAAGAATTTCTTACCCGAGGCGATTTCCTCCACTTGCTGGAGCACCTCGCGATCCGCTCGGGCCGAGGTCTTGAGCTCGGCGTGGGCGCGCTGCAGCTTCTCGAGCTCTTCCTTCGTCCGCTGCCCCTCCTCCTGAAGTTTGTCGCGTGCTTCGAACAGGCCCTTCAGGGTCTCCTCTACCTCCAGCACCCGTGACTGGTGCTTCTCTCCGGCCGCCTTCTCGGCAGCCCGGGCCTTCTCGGCCGCGGCGGCAGCATTCTCCTGCTGCCGCACCTCTTCTCGAGCTCTGTCAAGCTCGGCCTTGAGCATCTCCAGCTCCGCTGTCAACACAGTTCGGCCTTAGTTATTTTCCTTCACACATATTACACATATATAGCAAATATGCACGGCAAGTTTCCACTTGCTTACCTTGAGACTGCTCAAGTTTCCGGTTCATCTCCGTCATCTCTTCGGAGACGGAGTCCGGGATCGAGGTCGCAACCTGGAGCAAAACGGATCCTTATTGTCAAGAGAATAATTAAGATCACTTATCAGCTCCTACTACGTCAAGCGACCCCGATGCCGGTTTCTGGAAACCGACTTCGGGCTCGGGGGCTACTCACTCACTATGCCGTTTAGAAGGCTATACTCTTATGTCCTCGGACAAAACTCACAAAAACAAAAAGCTTAATGCACAGAAATCATACCTCGAAACCTGCTGCGAGGTTCTTAAAAACCTCGTGCAGGACGGCCCCTGCGGACCGGTAGCTCTCCAGCGTCGTGCCCATCAAGGCACGGTGCTCCTCCTTGATGGAAGCACCCCTCAGGGTCTCCTCCACCTCCTCGGTCCACCCCACGCCAGCCCGTCCCTGGGCAGTAGGCTGGGGCGACGGAATGACCTCGGGCATCTCCATCCGAGTGGCCTCTGCCCGTTGTGGTGGAGCCAAGGTAGACTCCGGCTGGGCCAACGGCTGGCCCGACAGTTCTTTGATGACCTCGGGGTGCTCTGTCCCCGGGTCTTGTCGGGCCGAGGTGTCGTCCTCGGCCGTGGTCACCACCTCGTCGGCCCCCGTCAAGTTGACTTCGGGGACCAGGGTGGACGTCACCTCCCCCAGACAGTCAGGCTTTGGGGGAGAAGCAGCGGGCTCTGGAGTCCCGCTGGTTGATGGAAGCCCGTCTGAAGAGCCGCTGGGAATTACCCTCGGCGGACTGCACATGAAAAACTACTTGTGTAAGATTCCCCCTTGCTGAAAAGTGACTTAAGGAAAGACGATAGAGACAAGGGCTTACCCTCGAGGTGCCGGTTTCTTCCTCCTCGTTGCGAGGGGGTCTTCCTCTGAGTCACCGGAGAGTTCGGCCCTCTCCGATGACTTGATGGCGGCCTCGGATGAGGCTCGCCTCGGCCTCTTTGAGCCTTTCGGCGGCATGGCCACGTCGGCGTCTTCTTTCGCCAACCTCTTCCCCTTCGAAGGGGGGGGGGAATCTCCTCCTCGCCCTCCTTGGCGCCGCCATGAGCGGCGGAGGTGTGGGTCTCTTCTGACCGGGAGACCGAGGTCCCCCTGGTCCGAGCACTGGACCTCCCCGTCTGGGGCTTCGTCCCTTTGGAGGCCACCACATGTGGCTCCTCGGTCAGAAGCGCTGAGAGCAGGGGAGTTGGGGGCTGCTCCGGCAGTGGGGCTGGGCATCGTACCTATTTTACCCAAGCTGACCACTTCTGCAAAAATGTCAAAACACGACGATTCGAGTAAGAACTTTGATCCTCGACACAATCAACAAAGTACAGAGATTAAGGGGCAAAATTACTTACCGGGGGGGCTCATAGCCGTGCTCTAGGCCGCGGTCCTCTCCCGCCTGGGGAATCTTATCCTTGGCCAGCTTCATGAGCTTCGTCCACATGGCGGCCAAGGTGGAGCGGAAGAAGGTGTTGATGGTGTCCATGTCTTCGGGCTTTTGTGCCCACATCGGTTTAGCCCGAAACTGGAGGGGAAGTATATGGCGATTGAGCATGACATTGATGACGTCGGCCAGCTCAACCTTCCCCGTTGTGGACCACCATAGGACCCTGTCGATCAGGGTCTCCACCTCTTCTGGCTTCCCCCAAGCAACGCCCTTCTCCTTCCAGGACTTGAGTTTCTTGGGTGGCCCGGCCGAGAAGGCCGAGACTTCGGTTTGACCAGGGGCAAGAGGTTTAGTGATATAAAACCACTCCCTCTGCCATTCCTTCACCGTTTTGATGAAGGTTCCTTTGAACCAGATGGCCCCCTGGTTCTTGCTGACCATGGCACCCCCGCACTCCGCGAGATCCTGTCCGCTGGATTTCGGTTTGATCCCGAAGAGCTTCAGCCACAGGCCGAAGTGTGGCTCGCGGCGGAGGAAAGCCTCACAAACTGTGATGAAAGCGGCGAGGTGGAGAATAGAGTTGGGGGCCATGTGGTGGAAGTCTAACCCATAATAGAACATTACCCCGCGCACAAAGGGATGCAGCGGGAACCCCAGGCCTCGGATGAGGTAGGGGACGAAGACTACCCGCTCCCCGGCATTGGGAGCGGGCACCAGTTGGTCGGCCGATGGAGCGCGGGCAGCGATGGTGGGGGCTAGGTACCCCGCGTCGCGCAGCTCGGCGATGGTCGCCGCTGTCACCATGGAGCCGCCCTAGTGCCCCTTGAGGGTGTCGGCCATGGCTGGTTCAGAAGACTGAGCTCGCGAACAGGGCAAGCGTGCTGGTTGGATCTGGGCGTTGGAGCTAGACGGTGTTGCAGTAGGGAAGGAATGGGAGCGTGCGTCGTTGCGCTGTTCTCCCTTTGGTTCTTATAGACCTATAAAAGGCCAAGAGTCCCCTGCTGCGCCGATAAATTCGCGGCCGCTATCAAAAATGGCATTGAAACATATGGGGGGAAATAAAATCTTGATGATATCCCTGAGAAAGCAGGCACGATCTCTGTTTCAAACGGACGTGCCAGTAAACAAGTTGCCTCGAACCGCGATTTGAGGATGAGGCAGTAACTGCTCAACTCGTCATGAAGCGAGCCTCTCCGTTAAAGTTGTCAGGCAGGATTGGATTGTTCATATCTGTACGACCAGCCTTCGAGGCTAAGATACTTACGCCCCTCGGGCAGGGTACCAGCTCGGTTGGACCACGGATATCGATGTCCTGTTAAAAAGAATCCGAAATGTAAAGTGGAACTCGTCTGTCAAGCCAAAGACTCCGGATCCGAAGTGATATCTGTCGACCATCGTCCTCAGCGTAGAAGACCAGTTCGGGGGCTACTGACGGTGTCCTGGATTAGGGGGTGCTAACCGGGCCGACCCGTCTCCTCGGTTGGGCCGATGTACCCCCGTACGTGACCAAGATGGACTCCGGAGGTTGTACGAGGGAGGCGTGATCAATGTTGTCTCTGCCGAAGACTTGTAGTACACTTCAAGATTTGTCCAGCCGCCTTATTCCTAGATACCCTCCCTAGCGTGTATATAAGCCATAGGGTTTAGCCCGTAGGGGGGACATATACGCAACATTGCTTACCTAGCCATAGAAGGTAGACTCATATTACGATCTCGAGGTAGATCAACTCTGTACTCGATACATCTTCATCAATATAACAGAAGCAGGACGTAGGGTTTTACCTCCATCAAGAGGGCCTGAACCTGGGTAAACACCGTCTCCATTGTCTCTGTTACCATCGATCCTAGATCCGCAGCTCGGGACCCCCTACCCCGAGGTCTGCCGGTTTTTACACCGACACTAAGTATTTTACGTCCGCTCTCAAAATCGAATCCCCGTCCTAGCCACAGCCGCCACCCGGCTGTCCGGCTAGCGGGAAGGAAGTCCAGAGAAAAGACAAACAGGAAAAGGCCCAAGGCCGAACAGCAAAAAGTGAAATCGCATGCAAAATTTATAAACAACAAAGGCTCGCGGCCGCAAGTTCATTACATGGAACTACACCCCAGTGGGTGGACCTGCTACCTAACTAAGTTTGAGTACAGGAAAGATAAAAAAGGAAAAGAAGCCTAAGCGGCGCCCGCGTCGGCTCCGGTCGGTGCCGGCTCGGCCGAGGTGGATGCGGCTGCCGGGTCGGGTCCAGGGCTCTCCGGCCTTTCGGTCGTGGCGGCATCGTCCTGGCCGGCCTCGTCGTCGGCGTAGGCCCCCGTCTCGGCCGAGCTGTCGTCCGGATCATCGAGCAGCAGGCCGAACTCGTCGGCGGGGAGCTCCTCGCTGTCCTCCGTCCGCTCCAGGACGAACTCATCGTGCGGGGCGAACGAGGCCAGGTAGCTGGCCCGCCCAGCAATTCGTTGCGCCCGCGCCGCCAAGTCGTCCTCAGCTCCGGCCCGCTGCGCCGCCAGCCGGTCGAGGTCCAGGCCCGGATACCAAGACACGACGAAGCGCAGCGCCATCTCCGTGCCGGCCCGAGCCGCGGAGGCCCTCCACGCGCCAAGTCGCTCCACCCCGGCCTCCAGCCATCGCGCCAGCCGGGTGACGATGTTCGGCACCACCGCACTCGGCCAGAGGCTGCTCGCCATGCCCACCCCAGCCTCGAACAGGCGGTGCATGTGCCCCTCCACGGCTCGAACACGGGCCTCGCAGGCAAGGACGATCTCCGAGAGGCTCCAGGCAGCGTAAACGTCGATCTCCGCCCCTGCCGCACGCAGGTCCGCCCGATGGGTATACACAGCCGCATCGGCCGCCTCCTGCGTCTCCGGAAAGACCCCTGGCAAAGGAAGGAAACAAATCAGTCAAAAAAACGACTTGCCGGCTACGCCAGCCGGACCAAAGAAAAAATAGCACTTACGAGCGAAGGTCTCGTCGAGGTGTTATGCCTCGCCCAGCATCTAGTTCTCCCGTATGGCCGACGCGCGACCCTGGGCCTCGAGATCCTTCTCGAGCTGGGCGATCCTCCTGCCGGCGTCCGCCAGCTCATCGGCCGCCTTGCCGCGCTCCACCGCCAGCCGGCCCAGTTCCGCCTGGTGGGCGTCCTCCGTCTTGGCCTTCTCGGCCACCAGCCGGTCCACCTCGGACTGGAGCCGGTCGCCGACGGCGCGATCGCGCTGCTCGCCGGCTTCGGCAAGTCGGCCTCGGAGGCCTGGCACCTCGGCCGCGTCGGCTGCGCAACAGGGCTCCCGGTCAGATGCCGGAAGCAAAGATTAGAAGAAAAAGACAAAGCTCTAAGATTCGACCCGGCCGCTCCGCAGTCCGGCCCGAATCTCGGGGGCTACACCCAGTGGGTGCGCTAGCACGCCCCCACTGAAGGAATGCAAGTCGTACCTTGAACCCGGCGCAGCTCCTCTTCCTTGGCGGCGAGCTGGGTTTTGGCCTCGCGGAACCGCTCCCGGAGCCGGTTGTACGTGCTGGCCCACAGGTCATACAGATGCTGCGCGCGGACAGAAAATTAGAAGAATATGAAAGACAAGCTATAAGATTCGACACGGCTGCTCCGCAGCCCGGCCCGAACCTCGGGGGCTACACCCAGTGGGTGCGCTGGCGCGCCCCCACTGATTCAACAACCAAGACAAGCAGAGAAGAAAAAACTCACTGCGATCGCCTGCTCCAGCCTCCGCGCCGCCTCCTGCTCTTCCCGGACGAAGGCCTGCAGGCGCTCGCTCCGACCACGAACCTGCGAGCGCAAGGCATCCGCCACGTCGTCCTCTCGGGTTCGCGGCCCGACCACAACCTCGTCGGAGCTCGCCCACGGCTGCTGGATCGCGGTCCCAGCGCCGGATCCACTTCCACCCGGCTGCTCGGAGTTCGTGGCAGCTTGGGGCGGCACGACCACCAGGGTACCGGCGTTCCCGGTCGCGGCCTCCGGGGCCGGCGTCGGCTGCGCCTGGCCGGACGGCGCGGAGTCCGCCTCGCGCCCCCTTCCATCGCCCTCGCCTCCTCCTGCCGGGTCGGCCCGGGGCGGCATGTCCACGACGATGTTCTCATCAACGTCCGACTCGTCGTTGGCCGGCTCCGTCCGCCCTGCCGACTCGAACGCTCCCTCCGGCTGCGGCTCGACGATCGTCACCACCGGCGCCGAGCCCCTCTCCATCTCCGGCCAGGCCAAGTCCGCGGTGGCCCTACCCCGCTTCGCGGAGGCCCTCTCCCACGCCCGGGCCGAGGCCTCCGCCATCTCTTTCTCGGCCTCCGCCCGATCCCGCCAGGCGTCATGGCACGCCGCGTCAAGATCCTGGCCGGACTGGCAGGCCTCAAGGTCCTCCTCCGCGGTCCGAGCCGGCTCGCGGTCGACGGCGCTGCTCCGGGTTTTCCTCCAGACGGCCTCGCCCGCCGCGGCCTCCGCCGCCGCCATCGCCAGGTCAACGGCGGACCTGTGCGTAGCAAGTTTATCACCACAAAGGCTTAAGCAAGAAACAAGCAAAAGATTAGGAAAAGACAAGGGACACTTACCCAATGACCTTCGGGACCTCCCGCCTCGGGCCCTCGGACGGGGCGAGCCGGCGTTTCTTCTTGACGATGGCCCTCTCACGCGCCGGCCCCGCCGCCGCCGGGCGCTTCGCAGCCGGCCTCGTATCCACCACCTCCTTCCCATGCGGCCGGCTTCCAGACGCCGCCGCGCGGGCCGGCCCGGAGCCGGCCGTCTTCCGCAGCCGTCTTGGTGGGTCGACGCTGGCGTCCTCCCCAGCCGAAGGCGCTGCACCGTGGGCACCGGTCAGGCCCTCTTCGTCGTCGTCCGGCTAGTCGCGCAGGAGTTCTGAGGGCGGAGACTTACCCGCATGCCGCGACTCGCCGGCCGCGGCGTCCGCCAGGCGCGCCTCGACCGCCCCCTCGTCCGCCTCGGTGCCGGTGTCCTCCACGTTCGAGTCGGGCAGGTCGGCCAGCAGAAACTGGGGATTCGGCCCGTCGTGGTTCCGCTGGCTGGCGAATAGCTGCGGCCCTCCTGTCGCGTCAGGACACAAGAATAGCGTTGAAGCAGCAAAGAATAATGACCAGGGACTCACCGCCGGCGCCGGGTTCTCCCGGTGATAGGGCTCCTTCCCGAAGCTCCACCCCTCCTCCTTCAACCCGGCCTTGGAGATGTAGTTCACCCGCTGGGTAATCCCGGCCGGCGTCAGCTCCTTGGTCGACATCCGGGTCGGGTCGTGCCGGCCGCTCATGTCGCAGATCCGGTGTGCCCGGCGCTACAGCGGCAGCACCCGGCGGGCGATGAAGGCCGCGATGAGGTCAACCGGCTTCAGCCCCTCGCGATCCGTCAGCTCCCCGACCCGGCGGCAGATGTTCACCATCTCCTGCGGCGGCTTCTTGGGGCAGTAGCCCCAGTTCGGCTTCTCGAGCGGCGGCGCGTCGACGAAAGGCGGAAGGTTGATGACGTCCACCGCCGGGTCGGCGTTTCGGACGTAGAAGAACGTCGTCTGCCACTTCTTGGCTGAGTCCTCAAGCGGCAACATGGGAAACGGTCCGTTCACTCGGCCGGTAACCACCGCTGCGCCGCAGTCGGACATGACGCCGGCTGACGCCCCCTGCTGCTTGAGGAAGAACATCTTCGCCCACAGCTCCACAGTCAGCAGCATGCCGATATAACCCTCGCAGAGCGTGGCGAAGCCGGTGACCTGCAGCACGGCGTTGGCGCCGAGGTGATGCGGCTGCAGCCCGAAGAAATCGAGGAAGGCGCGGAATAAGAGGCTCGCGGGGAGGTTGAGCCCGCGCTCGAAGTGCGAGAAGAAGACAATGTACTCGCCCTCCCGTGGCTGCGGCACCCTCTCCGAGCCGGGCGCGCGCGCGAGCAGCGTCTCCGCCGGCGGCAGCCGCTTCGTGCGGCGGAGGTAGCGTATGTCCTCCTCGGTCGTAATCGAGCCCTCCCAAGAGCCTTTCGGCAGCACCATTGGAGGGCTCTACGGGCGTGAAGACGCGGCGGTGAAGAGAGGAGAAGGGAGGAGAGCCGCGGGCCTTTGGTGGCGGCGCGCGACGGCTGACGAAAGAGCACTCGGCGGCAGCACCTCGCTCGAGCACGGCGGAGAGGAAGCAGAAGAGGAGCAAGGGGCGGGGCTGCGTGCGCGAGCGTCTCCGTCACACTCCCCCCTCCTTCTCATTTATAACCACGAGAAAACGTGGGGAAGTGGGATCGTTTGCGCCCACGATCCCCACTCCCCCGCTCTGTGCGCGCACGTTCCCCATACGCATTTACTGCGCGGGGAAGCGCAACCGCCAAGGGTCGCCGCAGTAGATCCCTCGCGCATGGGCCGAGGGCGCGTCATGGCGGGCCCGGTCCGTAGTCGCGTCCCGTCGCGCGCGTGGGCTAGCAGGCCTCGCCCACCACGGGGCAACACGTGGCGGCCCGTCAAGCTGCGGCGGGCGCGAATCGTCGTGCCAAGCAAGACTCGTCTGGCGGGCATTTCCGTTTCCCGCCCAGGCCGGGGTGCCGCGACCCGGCTTCTGGAAGCCGGCCCCCAGCGGGTGTTCCCGGCGTCTGCTGCCGCGTTGCCGACATGCGGCCGGGCGGAGCCGCTCGGCCGGACTCCCGCTCTTCACCAACAAATCAACTCCTCCAGGGGGTAAGCTGCGAAGGCCCCCCTGCCTGAAGCCGGCGAACCTTCACAGCTTCGGGGACTACTGTCGGGGGGATGATCCCCGGGTAGGCCACGGAGCCCGGAGCCCCTTTTTCAAAACATCGAGGCAGGCCAAACCCCTCGATCCGGCTAGCCTGCGCGCCTGCCCCCCGGCGCGAGCCGGCCCGGCATGGCAACCCGGCCCGGCCGGCTGGCCCATGCCGGCTGGCCACGAGGGGCCAAACCCCCACGACGAGGCAGGCATGGCTACAACGCTCCTTCCTTTACGCCGTCCCCGGCGGGCATGGCTACAGCGCTCCTCCCTTTACGCCGGCCCCGGCGGGCGGCGCAGTCCTGTAGCCTGGTGGCGCCAGCTACCCTATGACGCAAGACAAGACACGCCACAGTGCCCCGCTCCCGGCGGACAAGGCGCACCCGGCGGACCCGGCGACCCGGCGGTCCCCACCGCCGGGTTCCAAACAATGACACCCGGGCCCCGCTCCCGTGCATCTTTACCCATGTAACCCTGGGGTCGGCCTATAAGACCCCCCGGGTGGCCTCCATGCAGAGGGGTTGATCTCGGTTGATAGTTCACACACACTCACAGGGGAGATAGAACAGAGGTCTAGCCCCTTCTTCCTCCTCCGCTCAAACAGCTCCAGGAGCAACCTTGTAGCCCTCGTGCATCCATACTCTATTCGGCAGGACTAGGGGTGTTACCTCTCCGGAGGGCCCCGAACCTGGGTACGCCTCGTGTCTCGCACCCGCGCGTGCTAACCTCGCCTCCGGAACCCACCGGCGTCCTCACGTAGCCCCACCTCTTTAGCCATCTTATGGCATCTGCCGTGAGAATACCACGACAAGTAGGCCAAACCAAATCGATAGATCGGAGAGAAATACAAAGCTATAATAATCATGCATAAAAGAGTCCAGAAAAGACTCAAATATTTCTCATGAATAATCTGATCATAAACTCACAATTCATCGGATCCCAAAAAACACACCACAAAAGAAGATTACATCGGATAGAACTCCAAGAACATTGAGGAGAACATTGTATTGAAGATCAAAGAGAGAGAAGAAGCCATCTAGCTACTAGCTATGGACCCGTAGGTCTGTGGTAAACTACTCACACATCATCGGAAGGGCAGCAAGGTTGATGAAGAAGCCCTCCGTGATCGATTCCCCCTCCAGCAGAGTACCGGAAAAGGCCTCCAGATGGGATCGCGGAAGAACAGAGGCTTGCGGCGGCGGAAAGGTTTTCTCTTCTGTATTTTTGGTATATTGGGAATATTTGGGAATTTATAGCGCTGGAATTAGGTCAGGAGGGGCTACGAGGGGCCCACAAGCCTGGGGGGTGCGCCCTCCAGGCTTGCCGCCTCCTCGTGGCTCTTCTGGTCTTCTCCCAAAGCTTCGTGGGTCTCTTCTGGTCCAGAAAAAATTAATCCAAAGTTTTTTTCTCGTTTGGACACTTTTTGATAATGATTTTTTGAAAAGGCAAAAACAAGCAGAAAACAACAACTGGCACTGGGCACTGGGTTAATAGGTTAGTCCCAAAAAATGATATATAAAGCCATATAATTGCATATAAAACATTTAAGATTCATACTATAATAGCATGGAACATTAAAAAATTATAGATACATTGGAGACGTATCAATCGACCCCCTAGAGGGCGCGACAGGCCAACAAGGGAAAATATACATGCTCAAACAGCGACACGCCGTCACGGCAAAGACCCTGTTGAATATCCCGAGCCTTACGACGCACGGCGACGGATAGAAGCGAACCGAGCCCCTACTCGGTCCATCTAAGGATCAAGGGGGCGTGTGCCCCCGCTGCGCTCGACGGCTGGTTAGACAGGCACGGCCGAGCTCGGGACCAACCATATCCACGGATGTCTCCCGACGTCCGGCACGATACTGCTCGGTTCCGAGGACCCACTCACCCGATCTATTCCACAGACAGGGTGATGGAACATCAGTTCCCGGACGGGTTTTAACCCATTAACATCGAGCAAATAACGGAACGATCGATCTAGCAGTGTGGATCGAAGATTTCCTCCTCCATATCCACATGGCAAACGGAGACGACCTCCACGCCATCAAGTACTTGCCGCTCAAGCTCAAGGGGCCAGCAAGGCATTGGCTCAATAGCTTGCCTCCTCGGTCCATCGGAAGCTAGGAGGCACTCGAGGATGCCATTAGGGCAAACTTCCAGGGCACTTACGTTCGACCTCAGGACGCCGACGACCTCAGCCACGTTATTCAACAACCCGACGAGTCAGCCAGGAAGTTTTGGAATAGGTTCCTAACCAAAAAGAACCAGATAGTGGACTGCCGGACGCCGAGGTGATCGCTTCCTTTCGGCACAGCATCCGGGACGAATGGCTTGCACGATAGCTCGGGCAGGCCAAACCGAGGACTATGGCAGCCCTTACCTCACTGATGACCCGCTTTTGCGCGGGAGAAGATAGTTGGTTGGCCCGCAGTTCTCACAACGGTGAGGCTGGCACCTCAGAACCCGCGATGGCAATGGTAAGCCTCGGCACAATAAGCATAAGCGCAGGCATAAGAATGGCGGGAGCGACATCGAGGATGCTATAGTTAATGCAGGGTTCAACGGTCCTAGAGCCGGACAGAAAAAGAAGCCCTTCAAAGGGAACAAGGATGGACCCAGCCAGCTGGACAAGATCCTCGATAGACCATGCCAGATCCATGGCACTTCGGATAAATCCGCAGACCATGCCAATCAGAACTGCTGGGTCTTCAAACAGGCTAGAAAAATAGCGACGGAGGGTCATGGTAAAGGCCATCCTCGCAGTGAGGACGATGACGAACCTCGGCGGTCCGAACAACGGAGACCAGAAACAATTCCCTCCCGAGGTAAAGGACGTGAACATGATTTACGTCACTCACATCCCCAAACGGGAACGGAAACGGGCACTTCGGGACATTTATGCCTTAGAGCCCATCGCCCCAAAGTATAATCCATGGTCGGCTTACCCGATCACGTTCAACAAGCACGACCATCCGACCAGCATACGGCACAGAGGGTCAGCAACCTTGGTATTGGATCCCATCATTGACGGATTCCATTTAACACGCGTCCTCATGGATGGAGGCAGCAGCCTCAACTTGATCTATGCGGATACAATCAGAAAGATGGGCATTGACTCATCTCGGATCAAGCCCAGCACAAGCACCTTTAAAGATGTCATACCTGGTGTCGAAGCTTGCTGCACGGGAACAATCACACTGGAAGTAGTCTTCGGCTCACCCGAAAACTTTCGGAGCGAAGAGTTAATCTTCGATATCGTCCCCTTTCGAAGCGGCTACCACGCACTGCTTGGGCACACCGCATTCGCTCGCTTCAACATGGTCCCGCACTACGCATATTTAAAGCTAAAGATGCCGGGACCAAACGGTGTTATCACAGTTAATGGTAACACCGAATGCTCCCTCCGCATAGAGGAGCAGACCGCGGCTTTCGCAGCCGAGGTTTAGGCAACCGAGGAGGCGGCCCGTGTAATGAAAAGCACACCTGGCTCGTCGAAGCGTACACAGGCCGCACTGGCCGACCTCGGACAGCCATCCACCCACCCCAAATAGGGGTACGGGCTCCTCGTTCGCCTCCCTCTAGAAGGGCACTACGTTCCTAGGGTGCACAATTATGCACTCATGATCCCATGGGAGGCCGAGGAGCCAAAACACATGGCGCGTCATTCTCGGCTCAACCAAGCAATGACGAAGTAAAGAACTGCACACTGACAAGGCACTCTAAAAGGTCTAAACGGGAGCGGCACGACTACATCGCTTCAACCATCAAGCGGCAGCTCCGCACCTTTTCGAAGGACCTGACCGTCAACAGCGTCAAGCAAATGGACGACCGAGGTAGCAGGCCGCACACACCAGCCTCGCCATAGACGAGGTTGAGCCAATAAACAGCAAGGAGGCGCAGACATGTGGCAGGGAAGGATTCGGACTAATAAACCCGGCAGCGACCGCCCTGTTCTTACTCCATTTCTTTTTTATCTTTTTTTCACCACATCGTATCTTTTGTAAGACTCTTTTGATAAAACTCGGCATGTACGGCTTGACCATATGAAATAAATGAGAATAGACCCTTCGAGGTCACCACGCATATTCTTATGTTCCTTTCATTGACTGCCTTTGAGCTAAGAAACTACTTCATGGGCTCAGCTTTAAAACTAATGCCTAATTTACAAGTCTGAAGTGGCTATTCGGCTTCTCGGATGTTGCATTATATGAATCAGTTTCGAACCTCGATTTTGGTCAATAGTTGGGTTGCCCGGCTCCTGTGCTTACCTCTTACGTTCCCGATCTATTCGGCTAAGAGTGTAAAGGGAGAACCACTGCGATTGTGTTTCCAACTCGTATGGTAAAGCGCCTCAGTGGAGAAAACCGAAAACTAACTGTCTTGGTAAGCGTAAACTGGTCGGCCAGCCGATGACAGTGTCAAACAAAGGATCGTTAGAGATCCTCCGTGTCAAACGAGGGGCTTTTTTCTTAAAATAAGCCGAAGTGACTAGTGGCCTAAACCCCGGCTACCGCCAAACACTTCACACACCGGGGGCTCGTTACCAGCCCCCATAGTTAAGTTCCTATGACTAAGTGAAAGCTATAAAACCAATATAGTCTAATTGCCTTGTTTCATATGCATGGACCGCCTTCGGGAATCGAGACGTCGGCAAAGGGTCGAGACTGCATATGAAACACCCTTTGTATCCTGTACAAAGGGGCCGAAGCCGACGACTGGTTGCTTTCAGTTTTAAATCGGTCACGCAGGAGTCACAAAAAAAAGATAATACACATTCACATGTCGGAATATAAAACCGCATTCATTTTAAACAAAAGCATGTCTTTACATCTTGCAAACTTCGGCATTCCGAAGTATAAATTAAAAATACAAAGTGTCCTTAGGACACTGGGCCTCGCTGATCCGAGCTCCCTCCAACACCCCGGCAAGGAACTGCTCCGCTGTCCGGTCTTTCCCATCGGCGGGCCCTGAGGCCACGAGCGACACGTCAAGGCGCGGGTAGTGCGTCTTCATGCAGTCATATGCCCGCTGGACGCCCTCCAAGCACGTAGACCACTTCCAGCGTGTCACTTGGGGATCGGCCTCTTGCAGACGGGCCACCGGACCGAAGAAGCTGGTTGGTAGTGCCTCCGAGGGTGTGGCACCCCGGCTCAGAGCAACCGGTTTACCTTGCATTGCCAGCCCAGAGATCAAGTCTTCTGGCAATACACAACAACTTGGTACAGAAAATAACCGCTTTATAGATCTCTAGCGGATACATAAGTTCGAACATTACAAGATAAGCGAGGCCAAGCGGCACACACGGTGCGGCTGAACTTATGTACATTATTTAGTAGACATCTCAGGGGCCTCGATGATAAAGGAAACTACTACGCGACAGCGGAACGACGATGTAGAGGAACTCCACTCCACAGGGACACTGCTGGGACACGGCCTAGATCGCGACAGACAGATCGACATCAACTCCTTGCACGGCTTCTCCTGCATCTGGCATGATAAGCCAGGTGAGTACTTTGAATGTACTCGCAAGCTCACAACAAACAAAGCAAACATGACAAACAATAACAAGGCATTTAATAGGCTTAATGCATGAACATGATACTACCAGGCATGATGTGTGCGTGGATTATTGCCGTGGTCCCTCGGACCAACTTACCATTTTCGGGTTACCACGTAACCACCGTCACAACTTACCCACGTGATCCTCACTCGATCACAGCAATAGCAACCATAGTGATCCTCACACGATCACCAACTTCTGCATGTGCCATCTTGTGGTTCTTAGTGTGCAGGTTTATTATATCTGTTGACCCACGGTGTGACGTACTACGAACTGTGTCCATATCCGAGGACGCGGCTATCGATAGATTATACACTCTGCAGAGGTTAGTACACTGTACCCACACCATGGAACTCATGGCCTCGTGCTCCCATTCGGGTGGACCAACGACATTCCGACAAAACCAATCTATTGCATGACACTCTCCCGGCCACTCCGACAAACTCCCCTTTGGGCTATGTCATGGGTGGCCCCGATGTCAACTTGTGACATCCGCCACCTTTGTGGCTGCCACCGTCGTGGCCAAAACAAAACAAGTCATCCCAAACGGGGACATCGGTACCGTAAAACTCGGGCACACAAGGTTATGACTGCCTACCGGGCCAGGGTAGCGCAAGCACATAACCTTCCCTAGTAGGAGGCACCGGCGAGAGGCATGACAATAGACCGAATTAGGGCCTCCCCATCCAGGCAAGTGTGGTTGCACTGGTGAGCTCGATTCGGTGGCACCATGACTCGATCAACAGTTTGTTCAAGTTGAATTAACATCAGGTTAACTTGAAAGAATATGATTCGAGCCATAGTATGCAATGAGGTGCACGGGTCATGATAATGTGAACATGAATAACGAATGCATCATGCTACCAAGAGAGTATTTGACATGATCTCTACTACACACTTTAGCAAGGTAACATATTCTCTACTACATATTATCAAAATAACATGTAACAACTATAATGCAATGGTTGATATTTAGCAAATCATTTTAATGGTGGAGCCTATATAAATTTAATTCAAATAAAACCATTGTCATTGCAATGCCATCCTTGCATATGAATGTTGTGGCTTGCCTTGGTTCAGAGGAGTGTCACAATACTCCTGGTCTTCTCCAACACAACTAGGACCTTCTGAAAATAATTTAAATGCAAAAAAGAAAATGTCACATAAAGCATTTTATTGCACCAGAAATTCCAAACAGTAAGGAAAATTCTGAAATTTGGCATACAGAAACTTTGGCTCAATACAAAACTAATGCAAAAAGAATCAACTCATTTGGACTTATAGAAAAGAATCTAGAGCTTGTCAAAGTTCTGGTCAAAATTTGCATTTAAATGGATTTAAATGATTTTCCACAGAAGGCCATGCCGAAGACGTATTTTCAGAATACGCCTCCACTTAGAAAACGTTTCGGGCGGGAGAGAGAGACTGACAGTGGGGTCCGCTGTCAGGGTTAAAAGGGGGAGAGAGAGGGAAACAGAGCACGACGGCTCTGTCACCGGTGGTTCTCCGGCGAGGAGACCACGGCGACCGCCGGAGAGGAGGGGGATGGATCCAGCGCATTGAGACGAGCACGGGCGTACCCGAAGTGATGGCAGGGGTGGATGAACAGCGTTGGAACGTTCCTCTCCAGAGACGGCGGGCGGCGGAGCTCTTTGGAGGTGAAGATTCCGGCGCTAATCCGACGAACTAGCGGCACCGTCAGCCTCAGGAGATCACCACGAGCACGCCTGAGGAGGTGGGCGAAGACGGGGAGCACCAGAGCAGGAGGACGGCCGTGAGGGATCCGCGGTCAACTCCGGCGAGGATTGGCGGCAGGAGGCCCTCCCGGCCTTGCCGCACTAGCTAGGGAGTTGATTTGTGGCCAGGGAAGTAGGTTACGATGATTAAAACGGCTCGGGGAGTGCTCTATTTATAGATGGCGAGGTGACCGAGCTCGAGCTCCACCGGAGATGAGCTACAGAAGAAATGAGAGAGGGAGGAGCTCGGGCGCGACACGGAGACGAAGTAACGCTACGCGGAGAAGCCAGGAGCGCGTGCGGCCACAGTGCAGCGCACTAGGTGGGGCAGGCGGCGCACGCGTGCGCACTGTTCCGCCTGGTAGCGCTTCGGCTACTTCCGGCGAGCTGCTTGCCAAACTGTCGTGGTTTTGACACGGCAGATGCCCTTGTGAAAGGACTTAGAGATGAGGCCATCGCACTAATGTGGAAGCTTAACGGGGTTGATCGGGATCAAGAAGACGCCGGGTTACCCAGGTTCGGGCCCTCACAGTGGAGGTAAACGCCTACGTCCTGCTTGTGTATATTGATGTGGTTCTGGATTACAAGGATGCGGATTCGCTGACCTAGCTCTCGATGAGATTGCAACTTAGTCTATTCATATAGGTGCTCCCCTTTATATACACAGGTGGAACCCTAGATTACATGAGAGTCCGGGTCGTTCTTTGACCCGCCTCCTACTCTTTCCTACTTGTTCTCCAAGAGGGTCTTCTTGCCATCTATCTTCTTGTGAGCCGGCCCACTGCTTAAGCTGGCCTATCCTTGCCAGGCCTCGTTAAGCCGGCCCACACAGAGTCTTCAGCCCCGCAGTGAGTTAACCAGCTAAGCTTGCGTTATGGCCGGGTTAACACCCTGCCGGGTCTCCAGGCTGGTAAACATCCCCAACATTAGCCCTCAGTTTGACTTGAATTTATTCACGTTAAACTTCATCCTGAAAAAGCAAAACATTAGTAAATCATTCTCCAAAGGCTTACCAAGCCGGTCTTGTAGAATGCTATCTCTGACTGGCTCGATTTCCTGGGTTAAATAAATTGCCGGGTCATTCTTCATTTTCAAACTTGGAATTTTAAGTGACCCTTTCATCCGTCTATGACGCATCAATCTATTCCCACAAGATCCGGAGTGACGTCATAGAGAATCTGAGTAGATTTGTATTGCCTCGTCGGGCGCGAAAATCGAGGAGCTCTTTTCGCCAATGTTACTGTGTCACCTTGGATTTCATGCTTGCCATTTGGGAGCCCAGTGGCGCCCATAAATAGACCGTCGTCTTCCTCGTTTCTCTTTTACTGCCTCTCATCCCTTCCTCTTCTGCAACGCGCCCGCTCGAGCCCGTCGCCGCTGGAGCCAGACGTGGGCCGCGCTTCTTCTTCGTTGTCGGAACCCTTCGCCGTCGCCGGCCTCGCCGCCGCACTTCATCGTCTGCGGATTTCTTCCAATCCAAATCTGTAAGTCACGCCCGCCATTGCCGTGGCTCTGTACTGTTCTTGTGTTTCTTCATCGTAATCACAGCAGATCTCCAATGCCTTTGGCCTCTTGCGGTTTTAGTTTCCACAGCCATCCCGCATCGTTTTCCATTTTTAGTAGATCCATCGTGCTATCATAGCTAAATCCACTGCGGTTCATCTCTCAAAGACGAAGAACACGTTTAACCTTTTATTTCTTCATTTTTATCCATTTTGTAGATCCATAGAATCTTCTTACTTTGTATGAATCTGTTTGACGGACTCGTAGCCCAAGCTGTACCGCAACACTTGTAAAAATTTGTGACCTGCAGTTCTTGACCCATCTGTGCTAATAATCTTGACCCGGCAATTTGCCTGCATCCTCTTTTCTAACCCGGCCAAGATTTCTTACCCACCGGCTTGTTTATATCATTCGTACTTTATCAAAAAGCTCATATTGCCGGCTTATGACACCTTTCCCTTTGCAGAACAGCTGACATCATGCCTCCTAAGCCCAAAATCGTCAACTGGGCTAAGTCCAGTATGTCCGAACTGAGCCTGCAAGCTCTGACAGACACTGGGTTGCTGCTAGCTAAGGAGATATTCTCATGGCGAGCTCCTGAAGAAGAAATCCATCCGCAACCCGGCAAAAATGAAGTAGTCATATTTGCTGATCATGTCTCAAGGGGTTTTCGTCCTCCCGGCTCAAAGTTTTTCAGGGACGTGCTACACTTGTTCAACATCAGGCCCCAAGATTTAGCTCCCAATTCCATCTTCAATCTTTGCCAATTCCAAGTATTTTGCAAAGTCTATTTGCAACTCGAGCCGTCTCTTACCTTGTTCCGAGAACTCTTTTATCTAAACCGCCAAACTGAGCACAAGGACGGCCCCAGCATTGAACTCGGCGGGATTTCTATCCAACGCCGAAAGAACATTATCTTCCCCAATGCCAAGCCAGCCAGTCATCCGAAGGGGTGGCAGAGGACTTGGTTCTATTGCAAAGACACCTCTCCAGCAGGTCAGAATCCTTTGCCGGGTTACCGGGCAACCCGGCTTACCAATGCAACCTTCCCGGGTCTTGCGCCCCAAGAAGAGAGGGAGAATCTAGAGCCACTATATCCAAAGATGAACGCCTTACTTGCTCACGGCCTCACCGGTGTCAATTTGACCCGGACTTGGGTCGAATGGAGGATTCAGCCGCTGAGCTCTAGGACCCGGCTGATGCACACCTACACCGGCCACCGTGAAGACCCACTCCGATTTAGCCGGGTCAACCTCAAGGAGAAGGAGGTTGTAAAACTAGCCAAGAAACTGCTTGGCGAGATGATGGAAGACATCAAGACTGTGGGGCTTGCCCCGTTTAGCGCCAACAAGCCGGCCCCTCCAGTAAGCCGTCTCTGCCCTTAAACATTATCAATACTGCAGTGTTCTTATTTTCATTTTGCCAATCTGCCCCGGTGTAGGAAAACGACGACTGGTGGCGGGTCGAGCCTGTAGATCCTACCCCTCCTCGAGAGGACGATGAAGAGGAGTCGGATAACGACGAAGACAATGAGGTAGAACTTGACTCTCTAGGCCGCCTTTTTAATCAGATTGCTGATGCCTACTCATCTCAGGAGGAAGTTGAAGCTAGTCACCACGCCGAGCCAGAGGTAACTTTGATCTCCTCAGATTCTGATTCCCCAATACCAATTCAAAAGAAAACCCGGGTTGCAATCCACAAAGTCCGAAGGAAACCCCGGTTCCGTCCGTAAAGTCCCCTTTTCACACCAGGACGCTCATCTGGATCCCAAATTTGTTTTGAAGAAAACTCAGCAAGCCGGCACCTCCAAACGGAAGACCCGGAGCAGCGAGGGCGAGTTGAGTGGAGGGCTTCCGTAGGAGCCGCCATCCCGTAGAGCACGGGCAGAGGTGCTTCTCAGTCCAACTCCTTCCTTTCCTCTAGCTGGTTGCTTCAAAGAACCCTTACATTTAAATGACTCGGCATACCAGACGTCCCCCTCCTCGGATGAATCAAGCGCCACTCAGGCGCTGGCTTTCAACATCAACCCGGGGTAAGCATACTGATTATCCCTTATTTGCACAGCTCTTCACCTTATACCCTTAAACTGCATTAAATCTTTGCTCTTTTCAGTGCCAAGGCCATCAAGAAGAAAACAACCGCCAGGTCTTCTAACCCGGTCATTCCAACTGAGCCACGAGAAGAGGCCGCCTTGGTCATCCAGGATGAGCCGGCATTCCAGAACACCCCGCCGCCCCAGGACACAACAAGCCCGGCTCGCGCAACCTCTCCTATTGCTCAGGAGAGGGAAAATATAATTGAAAACCATCCCGCATAGCAGCTTGAGGCGCCGGCTCAAGAAGAAGTAGTGGTGATGAGCGAGCGGCAAACTGCCGCACCAGAATCTTCCACCGCTCTTACTAAGGTTCCGGCCAAGCCTGAGCCGCACCCGAAGGACAAGGGGAAAACGGCTCTTGAGTTTTCTACTTTTGAAGACCAAGATGCCAGTACCCTGCATCGGGCTGTGTTGACCCGGCTGTCTGAAAGCCGGGACATAGAGATCGCCATGATAACATCTTTGAAGCGGAAGTATGAGGTAATTTGCGTCTTTTGTTCTGTACCATATATATATATATATATATATATATATATATATATATATATATATATATATATGTAGCCCCCAAGGGCCGGGTCATTATAGAATGGTGACCCGGGACTTCAAATTTTGACTTGTAAGTAAAACTTTCACCCGACGACCCCAAAGGCTGGCTTGTCATTCATGACGGGCGGGTTGTGAGAACTGAGCAGGATAGATCAATTGATGCATTAGCCCCTAAGTGCCATGTAGAATGCCTGCAGCTGGATGGAACTTGCCTTGTTGTTTTATTTGAAGCTTGAAAACGTGTAGCCCCCATGCGCCGGGTTGTCCTTTAGGGCGACCCGGATCATACGTATATGAAGTATAACAGACTGTACTGCAGGAAATGCTGGATCAAGCGGAGGCCCAGGCGTCCTCCTTCCGAAAGGAAGCAAGGAAGGAGAGAAAATTGCGCAAGGAAGCTGAAGAAGCCACCGCTGAAGCCAATAAGTCCTAGGTCATTGTGAGGACCACTTTGCAAGAGACGGAAACCGCAAGAGCCGCCCTAGCCATACGTGCTGAAGAGGCCGAAGCCAAGCTTGAGCCGGCGACTCGGGAGCTAGTAACTCTTTGGTAAGACTATTATAAGTCAAAATTGTTCCGTCTGAAATATGCTAAGCCGGCTTTGCTGAACATGTATACTGACTTGTGCAGGCCGGAAGAATCAAACTCTTGTGCAGCAACCAGTAGTGAAATTGAAGGCGGTCTACACCCTGGTAGAACAACTGTATATAGGCAGCTGCCGTTGCATAATGGCTGCAAAGAACACCAAGGCGCCGCCACGGTTGATTGCCGATACTCTAAAAGAGCTGTCCATCGTGCCCAGGTGGTTTAATGACTGGAAAAAGGCGGCTTGCCGCATTGGAGCCCTGCCGGCGCTTGCACGGGCCAAGGCCTACGTACTAGAGCTCGACCCAGCTCAGATCGTGGGCGGGTACCCAGAGTTCAATGTTGACGACTCGCCGTTCACCAAGAAGGACTTCCAACGCTGCATCAAAGAAACCCGGGTTGCAGCGACCGCGATCGCCGAAGAGGCCGACCTGACCAAGTACCAGGCGCCGTACTCCAAGGAGAATGAGCGGATAGAGCCGCCAAACCATGAGCCGGTGGCCTTAACCCGCATGTGTAAGCCATCCTTTGCTCCTGAAGTCGACCCTTCCACCCTGATATCCACCGATGCCCTATTTGAAGCCTTGCGCTCAATTCAGTGGTCGACCGGCGACTCAAGCCAAGAAGCGGAGGATGACGACGGCCGCGAAGAACCGGCACATGGGGCTTCATCGGGCGCTGGTGCCAGCTCTGACCCGGCAATATAGAACGCCGGCTCGTCTTTTGTAGGCAGAACATGTAAAAAAAATTGTTGTGGCCGTAGCTGATTGCGGCTTGTAATAGAGTAGTATGAAACAGTTGTGCTGATGCCAGTGCCATCGTGTACTGAGCTTGCTTATTGCCTGTACAAATAACTTATGCTTTTGTGAATCCTCTCTTGGCTTTGAGAGCCGGTTTTGCAATAGAGTGATTCTGCTGAAACAATAACAATTGCATGTAATGGTTACTGATGAAATCATATGAACAAGTAATCTTTGTTACTGTTTGCAATGAATCAAGAATATTAAATGGAACTAAGTAAATGCTATGCATGGATGTATGCATGTATGCAGAGATGAGAAGAGTATAAGTCGGAAAATGCTTGAAACGGCCGGCTTATGAAGCGCGAACCGGCTGCTAAACACAACTCGAAACGGCCGGCTCATAAAACACAAGCCGGAATATGCTTTCATGAAGCTGGCACTTTGGCCTGTTGGTTTGTCCTCGCTCTCTGAAAGCCAGCTCTCACACAACCAGTTGGTCGTTTTAACTCTGATGAATTCAGGGTCACCTATGTGATTGACTCATCAGACGTACACCGGGTCGTTTTTAGGGAGTAGCGTCTTGCTAACAGGCAGGTTTAACCATGTTGTGGCATCTCGCCAGGTTAAAAGGGTTTTGTAAGCTAAACTCGATGAGTTGGAAGCCCCCAAGTAACCATATCACCCTGGAAAAGCCCAGCATAGGATATACAGGAGACAATGCTACTACTGCGAAACATCTGGGGTCCAGATAAGCCGGCTTTATTCCATTGATCATTACTGAGCAGGATACCCATATGTAGGATCGAGGAGATAGGTCTAGAGGGGGGGTGAATAGACTCCTAACCAGCCAAATTAGCAGTTTTTAATTTCTCTTGGAACTTAGGCAGATTTTGGCACAAGTTAAGATCACTCCAATACTTTCTACACATGCATATCTAGAGATTGAGCAGCGGAAATAGTAAAGCATGCAATAGTACGGAAAGTAAAGGGGTAGAGTATGGAAGATCAAACGCAATGAAGACACGGTGGATTTTTGGCGTGGTTCCGATAGGTGGTGCTATCGTACGTCCACGTTGATGGAGACTTCAACCCACGAAGGGTAACGGTTGCGCGAGTCCACGAAGGGCTCCACCCACGAAGGGTCCATGAAGAAGCAACCTTGTCTATTCCACCATGGCTTACGTCCACGAAGGACTAGCCTCACTCGGGGTAGATCTTCACGAAGTAGGCGATCTCCTTGCCCTTACAAACTTCTTGGTTCAACTCCACATCTGGTTGGAGGCTCCCAAGCGACACCTAACCAATCTAGGAGACACCACTCTCCAAAAGGTAATAGACGGTGTGATGTTGATGAACTCCTTGCTCTTGCGCTTCAAATGATAGTCTTCCCAGCACTCAATCAACTCCTCACAGATTTGGCTATGGTGGAAGAGAGATTTGAGTGGAAAGCAACTTGGGAAAGGCTAGAGATCAAGGTTCAAATGGTAGGAATGGAATATCTTGATCTCAACACATGAGTAGGTGGTTCTCTCTCAGAAAATGAATGGTGGAAGTGTAGGCACATTCTGATGGCTCTCCTTACTGAGAAGGATGGGGTGGAGGGGTATATATAGCCTCCACACAAAATCCAACCGTTACACACTTTTGACTCAACTCGGTGGCACCGAAACGAGCATCTCGGTAGCACCGAACTGTGTAAAAGATATGAACTTTAGGAATCTCGGTGGGACCGATATGAACAACTCAGATGGACCGAAGTGCAATGGCTTAGGGCAATCCTCATCTCGGTGGCACCGATTGCATCAACTCGGTAGGACCGAAGTGAAGCAATAAGGCAACAGAGAGTTGGCAAGCCATCTCGGTGAGACCGATTTGCAAACTCGGTGAGACCAAAGTAAATGCAAATGATTACAGAGAGTTGGCAAGGCCATCTCGGTGGGACCGAGATCCATTTCGGTGGATCCGATTGTTAAGGTTTCGCAGTGGCTAAGTCTTGGATGAACTCGGTGGGGTCGGATTGGAAATTTCGGTGGGGCCGAGTTGGACTTTGGGTATAGGACATATTTGGGTAGAGAGAGTGGTTGAGGGTTTAGGAATACTGTCACTAAGCACTTGAGCAAAAAGACCATTAAGCAACACCTCATCCCCTTTCAATAGTATTGGCTTTCCTATGGACTCAATGTGATCTTGGATCACTAAACCAAAAATGTAGAGTCTTGATCTTTGCCAATTCTTGTCCTTAGCATTTTGAAGGGGTTCCACGTCCTCTTGTCCATGCCACGCCATTTTGAACTTGTCTGAAATTCACTAGATAAAAGCATTAGTCCAACAACATGTATGTTGGCATAAATTACCAAAACCACCAAGGGAGAAAATGTGCTTTCAATCTCCCCCTTTTTGGTAATTGATGACAACATACATCAAAGCTTCAAATACAGATATAGCAGAAGTATGTATGAAAGCTTTGAAGGAAACATGTAACATGTATGAGCTCCCTTGAACTCCCCCTGAAGATGTGCATAACATGATGATATCTTATGGGAAATATACATGCAACATGTATCTTGGCTATATGCATCAGAGCAATATATGTATGACATTAGAGTATCCACATGTACAAGATTTTCTCCTTGCAAACAATATATACTTAGCAAGAGGTCAACCATGTACATGAGTGTGATGCATATACTTACATTGAAGTTCTTGATCAAGTACCTGAAGAAATACACTTGAGAAAACAAGGTTAGATAACACAAGATAATTTCTTCAAGAAAAAGACACAAGATCAATCAAGAAACCAAGATTGGGATGACATGTAGAAGAGAGTATCACTAGGTGAATACTTCTTTGAAGCAGACATGTCCCCAAAAGAAATAGCTGTCTCCCCTTAAAGAACTTCCTCTCCCCCTGAATCTGACATGGATATTGGGAGTAGGTAGGGTGAGAAAACTAGAACAGCCAAAGAACAAACTTATCATGTTTCTCTCCCCCTAAAAGAAACATGTAACATTCTCTCCTCTTGTAAGGTGCATCTTTTGGTTTGAATGGATAAGCTTAAGCTTTGATGTATTCCTCTCTCCCCCTTTGACATCAATTTCCAAGAAGGGTCTTCAAGGTTATTGATTAAGTGGGTTTGGTCCTTGAGAAACACATCTAGATGCTAGTAGAGGATAAGAATCATTGAGTGGAGCTGGAGCAGATAAACTCGGGGAAAATTTGACAGAAAATTCCTTAGAGCAGTCAAAATCGGTGACACCGAGTTGAGACAATTCGGTGGAACCGAGTGTGATGCAATGGAATTTTTGTCAACTCAGCTCACTAGGCAAGGAATTTACACAAGGATTTGCAATGAACTAACTGCGAATCAAGCTAAAAGAAAAGAAACAGAAAAGAAGCAAAGAAACGTCTAGATGAAGTTTTTTTTTAAAACTTCATCTAGATGGGTCGGCGACTAGGTCACCTATGTTAGAGTATATTGACTTAGGAGTCAAGTGAGTACACTTGATCATAGGTCATACTCATCATTTAAGCTCAAAATGGGGTTGCCATTTTTATTTTAAGCTTTTGATGTATTCACATCTTGTTGAGTTGCTTTAGCTCATGTCTTGAGTAAAGCTTCTCTAAGATGTGAGAACTTACATTGGTATTTGGTGAAGTCCATCATGTAGTTGAACTTGAAATGGATGCTCATGAATTGAAGTTTGGAGCTATCCTATCATTTGTAGTTCATCTTCCAACATGGGTTAGATTTGCAAGGAACAACAAGTGTATCCAAAATGACAAGAATGAAGCATAACTCAAATGTTGTCAAAGGATATGTTTAGGTTGTCTTGTTCCTTGTTACTCCATCAATTGTTGATACTTGGGTTATACAAGATTGCTCTAGATAAGAGTGAGATGCAATCTTGTGACATGAAGCTTGTCCAAGTACCTACAAAAGGTTAGATACCATACAAGGGAGCAAAATGTCCAAGATATAAAATGATCATGAAAGATATCATGGATTAGTCAAGAATGCTCATGCCCTTGTATGCATCGACATGAACCTCTAGTTCACGTTTGAAGCATCAATGATGTTCAATTCACTTCTCAAGTGACAAAACACTTTCTCATCAAGTGGTTTGGTAAAGATGTCCGCCAATTGTTTGTCGGTATGAACATGTTTAAGGTCAATATCACCTTTCTCAACATGATCTCGAATGAAATGGTGACGAACCTCAATATGCTTAGTTCGAGAATGTTGCACGGGATTGTGTGCTATCTTAATAGCACTCTCATTGTCACAAAGTAATGGTACATGTCTCACATGCACACCATAATGTTTAAGAGTTTGTGTCATCCATAGTAATTGAGCACAACATGATCCCGCGGCAATGTATTCCGCTTCGGTAGTAGATAGAGATACGGAATTTTGTTTCTTGGAGGACCAAGACACAAGAGATCTACCAAGAAATTGACATGTACCCAAAGTGGATTTTCTGTCAACCTTGTCTCCGGCATAGTCCGAATTGGAGTAGCCAACAAGATTGAAAGAAGATCCTTTGGGATACCATATGCCAAAGTTTGGTGTATGTATCAAGTATCTCACAATTCTTTTCACCGCCTTAAGGTGACAGTCTTTTGGTGCCGCTTGGTATCGTGCACACATGCACACCATTAGCATAATGTCAGGACGAGAGGCACATAGATATAATAATGAACCAATCATAGATCAATAAACCTTTTGATCAACCGGTTTGCCATCCTTGGTCAAGTCAAGATGTCCACTCGTGGGCATGGGAGTTTTCATACCTTTACTCTCTTGCATGTTGAACTTTTTGAATAAGTCCTTGGTATACTTTGTTTGAGAGACAAAGGTACCTTCTCTAGTTTGCTTGATTTGCAAACCAAGAAAGAATTTGAGTTCACTCATCATAGACATCTCAAACTTCTCCGACATCAACCTTCCAAACTTTTCACTAAAAGAGGGGTTAGTAGATCCAAAGATAATATCATCAACATAAATTTGGCATACAAATAATTCTCCATTAACCCTCTTAGTGAACAAAGTTGAATCAATCTTCCCAATTTCAAAACCTTTTTCAAGAAGAAACTTTGTCAAGCATTTGTACCAAGCTCTAGGGGATTGCTTGAGACCATAAAGAGCTTTACGAAGTTTGTACACATGATTAGGTTTCTTGGGATTCTCAAAGCCGGGAGGTTGTTTAACATATACTTCCTCCTCAATTTCACCATTTAAGAAGGCACTTTTAATATCCATTTGGTAAAGAGTGATATCATGGTGATTGGCATAAGCAAGTAAAATGCGAATGGATTCAAGTCTTGCAACGGGGGCATAGGTCTCACCATAGTCCATACCTTCGACTTGTGTGTAACCTTGTGCTACGAGACGAGCCTTGTTGCGTACAACTTCTCCATCTTCATCTTGCTTATTCCGAAACACCCATTTGGTTCCAATGATGTTTTGCTCTTCCTTAGGCTTCTCAACCAATGTCCACACTTGGTTCCTCTCAAAGTTGTGTAGCTCTTTGTGCATTGCATTCACCCAATCGGGGTCCTTGAGAGCATCTTCTACCTTCAAGGGTTCAACACTAGAGATAAATGAGTAATGCTCACAAAAGTTAGCTAAACGAGATTTAGAGCGAGTGATTCTCCCGGTTTGGATATCTCCAAGTATTTGTTCGACGGGATGATCCTTGTCGATTCTTGCTCTAACTCGAGGTAGCTTTTTCTTGGGTTGTGGTGAGGCTTCCTCATCATCATCATCTTCTTCTTCTTCATTGATGTTGTCGTTGTCTGTTTGTGGAGGTGGAGAAGGGGGTTCAGGTGGATCATCTTGTTGCACTTCCTCATTCCCATCGTCTTGACGTGTTCCACTTGTGGATGCCTCCATATCAGCTTGTCGTTCACCTTGATGTGAGGTTGGGGCTTCCACTTGAATAGACGATGTACTCTCCTTTACTTCCAAGGGGCGAATCTTGCCAATGGGCAAGTCTTTGATTGCTTCCAATGATTCTTTATCTCCTACATCAAGTGGCAATTGCTCGACTTGCGAGCCGTTAGTCTCATCAAACTTCACATCTACCGTCTCTTCAACTTTTCGAGTGAAGTTGTTGTAGACATGGTAAGTGTGAGAGTTCGATCCATAACCAAGTAGGAAACCTTCATGAGATTTAGGAGCAAATTTTGAACGACGATTCTTATCAAGAATGTAACATTTTGAGCCAAATACTCGAAAGTATCCAACTTGTGGTTTGTTACCGGTGAGCAGTTCATACGCCGTTTTACCAAGAAGCTTGTGAAGATAGAGTCGGTTTGTTGCATGACAAGCTGTTTCAACCGCTTCTGCCCAAAAATGTCTTGGCGTCTTGTATTCATCAAGCATTGTTCTTGCCATCTCAATAAGTGTACGGTTCTTCCTCTCAACAACTCCATTTTGTTGAGGCGTGTACATAGCCGAGAACTCATGTGAAATACCCTCCTCATCAAGAAAGGTGTCCACATTGGCGTTCTTGAACTCCGTTCCGTTGTCACTCCGAACCTTCTTGATCTTGACTTCAAATTGATTTTGAGCCTTTCTTGCAAAGTTCTTGAAGATCTTTTGTACCTGCGATTTGTCATCAAGAAAGAACACCCACGTAAATCTGGAAAAATCATCAACAATGACCAAACCGAAAGAGTTACCACCAAGACTCTTATATGCGTTGGGACCAAACAGATCCATATGAAGTAGCTCGAGTGGTCTCCTCGTGGTCATAATGTTCTTTACGGGATGGCTTCCTCCAACTTGTTTTCCTGCTTGGCAAGCACTACAAAGTCGATCTTTGTCAAATATAACATCTTTCACTCCAAGAATGTGATCTCCTTTAACAAGTTTATCTAGGTTACGCATACCAACATGTCCAAGTCTTCTATGCCATAACCAACCTTTAGAAGATTTTGCAATTAAACATGTACGAGGTTGGGCTCTCTTAGTGAAATCAACAATGTATAGATCACCTCTACGAATGCTGGTAAAGACCATATTATGATTATCTTGACGAAACACTTGGCAATCTACTTTGGTAAATAGAACATTGAAGCCAAAATCAGCTAGTCTAGATACGGAAAGAAGATTGTAACCAAGAGATTCAACAAGCATAACATTTTGAATGGAGCTATCATTAGATATGGCCACCTTACCAAGGCCAAGTACTTTACCCTTGGAGTTGTCTCCAAAAGTCACATACTTGCGTGGACCATCATTTTTAGCAAGCTCACGAAACATGTCTCTATCTCTGGTCATGTGATCGGTACATCCACTATCAAGAATCCACTCTTTTCCTCCGGCCATGTAATCTCGAAGATTTGCCATAAGACTGAGATTCCTCATGGTCTTCTCAAATTCAATGTCAAAGTCTTCGTCCTCATCATAGTAGCCATGCTCAACATCATCATCATGCGTGTGATCATTACCTAGGGCAATAGATTCATTAGTTTCATGATCGTGACAATGTTCAAGTCTATGAGTTCTAATGGCTTCCATGATAATGTTACTAATAGTTCTAACATCTCCTTTGGCACACATAAGATCACGAAGCTCAAACAAGCAATCATCAAACTTAGGATCATTAGGACTCATCTTGTGAAAAGCAACAGCCTTATGAAGAATCTTATCAAGACTCTTTAGAGAATAATCGGGATATCGCTTTTCTAAATCATGCCATAGAGTATAAGCACATGCAAAGTTTCGCATACAACCAAGCACAATCTTAGGTAATCCTCTAATGATAAGATTGACAGTTCTAAGATTACGAAGCATGTCAATTTCCTCTTCATGAGTAGGATGCAAGGGATCAATAGGGGGCACATAAGGATTATGAATATACTTGCTCAAGTTAAACTCATCAAAGATATCAAGCATTTCATCCCTCCAAAAGTTGTAATACTCCCCATTGAGAATAGGCACTCTACGTCTAATACTCCCGAACATAGACATATCCATCTCCCTCCAATGGTGATGAAACCAAAGCAATGGAAACCAAAGCTCTGATACCAATTATAGGATCGAGGAGATAGGTCTAGAGGGGGGGTGAATAGACTCCTAACCAGCCAAATTAGCAGTTTTTAATTTCTCTTGGAACTTAGGCATATTTTGGCACAAGTTAAGATCACTCCAATACTTTCTACACATGCATATCTAGAGATTGAGCAGCGGAAATAGTAAAGCATGCAATAGTACGGAAAGTAAAGGGGTAGAGTATGGAAGATCAAACGCAATGAAGACACGGTGGATTTTTGGCGTGGTTCCGATAGGTGGTGCTATCGTACGTCCAGGTTGATGGAGACTTCAACCCATGAAGGGTAACGGCTGCGCGAGTCCACGAAGGGCTCCACCCACGAAGGGTCCACGAAGAAGCAACCTTGTCTATTCCACCATGGCTTATGTCCACGAAGGACTAGCCTCACTCGGGGTAGATCTTCACGAAGTAGGCGATCTCCTTGCCCTTACAAACTTCTTGGTTCAACTCCACATCTGGTTGGAGGCTCCCAAGCGACACCTAACCAATCTAGGAGACACCACTCTCCAAAAGGTAATAGACGGTGTGATGTTGATGAACTCCTTGCTCTTGTGCTTCAAATGATAGTCTTCCCAGCACTCAATCAACTCCTCATAGATTTGGCTATGGTGGAAGAGAGATTTGAGTGGAAAGCAACTTGGGAAAGGCTAGAGATCAAGGTTCAAATGGTAGGAATGGAATATCTTGATCTCAACACATGAGTAGGTGGTTCTCTCTCAGAAAATGAATGGTGGAAGTGTAGGCACGTTCTGATGGCTCTCCTTACTGAGAAGGATGGGGTGGAGGGGTATATATAGCCTCCACACAAAATCCAACCGTTACACACTTTTGACTCAACTCGGTGGCACCGAAACGAGCATCTCGGTAGCACCGAACTGTGTAAAAGATATGAACTTTAGGAATCTCGGTGGGACCGATATGAACAACTCGGATGGACCGAAGTGCAATGGCTTAGGGCAATCCTCATCTCGGTGGCACCGATTGCATCAACTCGGTAGGACCGAAGTGAAGCAATAAGGCAACAGAGAGTTGGCAAGCCATCTCGGTGAGACCGATTTGCAAACTCGGTGAGACCGTAGTAAATGCAAACGATTACAGGGAGTTGGCAAGGCCATCTCGGTGGGACCGAGATCCATTTCGGTGGATCCGATTTGTTAGGGTTTGGCAGTGGCTAAGTCTTGGATGAACTCGGTGGGGCCGGATTGGAAATTTCGGTGGGGCAGAGTTGGACTTTGGGTATAGGACATATTTGGGTAGAGAGAGTGGTTGAGGGTTTAGGAATACTGTCACTAAGCACTTGAGCAAAAAGACCATTAAGCAACACCTCATCCCCTTTTAATAGTATTGGCTTTCCTATGGACTCAATGTGATCTTGGATCACTAAACCAAAAATGTAGAGTCTTGATCTTTGCCAATTCTTGTCCTTAGCATTTTGAAGGGGTTCCACGTCCTCTTGTCCATGCCACACCATTTTGAACTTGTCTGAAATTCACTAGATAAAAGCATTAGTCCAACAACATGTATGTTGGCATAAATTACCAAAACCACCAAGGGAGCAAATGTGCTTTCACCATATTTAGACTGCGCATCATGGCAACTAGTCTTCTCTGGTAACCTTTCTTTTCGCCAATATGGCAGGGTACCCATGTTTGAACTACGCATAGTGGCAGCTAATTCTCTTGGGCAACCTTTACTTTTTCGCCAATAAGGCAAGATACCTATGTTTGAACTGCGCATCATAGCAGCTAATCCTCTTTGGCAACCTTTACCTTTTCGCAAATAAAGTTCTCTTGGGCAACTTCTACTTTTTCGCCAATAAGGCGGGATACCTATGTTTGAACGGTGCATCACAGCAGCTAGTCCTCTTTGGCAACCTTTACCTTTTCGCAAATAAAGCAGCAGTTCCCAGGGCCAGGTTGTCTTCCCTTCAACGACCCGGGGTTCTTGTATTTGTAAAACCCGGTCAAATCCGCCGAGTCATATATATGTAGCCCCCAAGTCTTAAGTCGATTCGAGGAGCCATCTTGAGATTCTTTATACTTGGCTGTGGCCTAACCCGGCGTATAATTGACAGCTGAAAACTGGAACTTATCGAAGCCGGAGGCGATGCGGCGGGTTGATGATCTTACAGGGACGTTTTTGCCAAAAAGTGACCTCGTACGCCTCTTGGTCCGGCTCTCCTGTCTCCTCCAGGGCCGTTCTCTTTCCTGTTTCTTCGCTGCCGGCTTTAGAATTGCCGGCTCCACCGAGATCGGCTCTCTGCTCTTTCAGCGCGGGCGCGTGAGTCAGCCGCGGCGTTATAAGCCGGCGCGGGAGCGCGAGTCGGTCGCGGCGTCGTAAGCCGGCGCGGATGAGGGGGTCGCCTGGCGTGTTTGATGTAGATTGACCCGTGGAAGCGGCGGCTTACATGCATGTCCGTCGAGCAGCGCGGCACGGACAAATGCCAGTGTAAAATGATGCTGGTGCGCGCACCATATCCGTGGTATAACGCCACTTTTGTCCTGCGTGAAGATATTATAGGCCAGTGTAATTGTTCTCGAATGAGTTAACATGCGCTGATAAAATACAAAGGAAGGATAGCACCTGATATCTTCACGTAGGAGCTGGCCGGCTTGATTTCCTACGAAGACACGGTTCCGACCGGCTTGAGCCGGGCCGGGTCTTGCCTTGCTCGGACTGGTGCGGCGTGCCGGCTTGACGCCGGCGATGTTCTCCAACACATCGACCGACTCGCCGACCACGCCGATGAAGGTGTGGATCTTTCCGAAGGGGACCCGGTACCTGTACTCGATTGAGTCAGCGTCGGGGCCCCAGTATGAATTGTTTGATGTAGAACTTCCCGTGGCGTCTCTTCGTCATCAAGCCGACCGCGTACTTTCCGAACCCTGAGAGAGATCCCGCTAAGAACTCAACTCCACCATGCGTGGGCCCCACGGTGGGTGCCAACTGTCGTGGTTTTGACACGGCAGATGCCCTTGTGAAAGGACTTAGAGATGAGGCCATCGCACTAATGTGGAAGCTTAACGGGGTTGATCGGGATCGAGAAGACGCCGGGTTACCCAGGTTCGGCCTCTCACGGTGGAGGTAAAAGCCTATGTCCTGCTTGTGTATATTGATGTGGTTCTCGATTACAAGGATGCGGATTCGCTGACCTAGCTCTCGACGAGATTGCAACTTAGTCTTTTCGTATAGGTGCTCCCCTTTATATACACAGGTGGAACCCTAGATTACATGAGAGTCCGGGTCATTCTTTGACCCGCCTCCTACTCTTTCCTACTTGTTCTCCAAGATGGTCTTCTTGCCATCTATCTTCTCATGAGCCGGCCCACTGCTTAAGCCTGCCTATCCTTGCCAGGCCTCGTTAAGCCGGCCCACACAGAGTCTTCAGCCCCGCGGTGAGTTAACCCGCTAAGCTTGCGTTATGGCCGGGTTAACACCCTGCCGGGTCTCCATGCTGGTAAACATCCCCAACACAGGGCGAGGCCAGGTGGAGGTGCGGGAGGCTGCCGAGGGGTGGGGGCATGCTGCGGTGGCGAGAGGAGGATGAACGGGCGGCGGCAGAGGGTCCCGATGCCCAGAGAGCGGCGACTGCCAGCCAAACCCTGTGCACACACGTAGTCACCGCGTGCACTGGCACACGCGGTGCTTTAGGCGATGCCAGACCGTGTCTAGGGTGTAGTTCCTTCAACGCGGTGCCGAGATGTGCGCTGGGTTTGCCACCTAGCTCCAAGGATAAGACTTGAGCAAGCTGCAAAGTTTCTGGACAGAAACTTGGGACAAATGCTGGGAGCAAACGGCTAAGAACTAAAGGTTGAAACTTGGGGGTTAAGCATCTCCTAGGAAGGTAGTCATGTGGTAAAAATTTCAGCTCCAACAGATCAAGGAAAAATACACTTGCTTCACAAAGTGCCATTTCTGACCAGAAGCAAAAATATTTTCCCTAGCTGAAAATTTCCAAATGACTAAGGGATATTTTTGCATGGGGAGGTGAGTAATGATCCAAAGAATATTTGGGAATTTTCTGAGAATTTTCTGAGCAATAAAAATGAGGGTTGCTTCATAGCTAATTGAGAAAATAGTCATTTTCAGGAGGAAAATGAATATAATGCCATTAAAGAAAATTATCCCACGGCATTATGGTGAGAGGGATGAGGTCTAGGAAGGGTTTAAGGGTGATAGAGCCCACTTGGTAGAAAATCAAAAATAATTCCAAGTGGCAAGTCCAAAAGAATTGAGTGAAAACCCAAATGCAAATTCAAATATTCAATAAATAACAATAAAAAGAAAAAGGAAAAAAATCTAGGGTGTTACAAACCTCCCCCCTTAGGATGAATCTCGTCCTCGAGATTCGGTTGCTCGGGAAACAAAATGGATATGCAGTCCTTAAGAAATCCTCTCTTTCCCAGGTGGCCTCATCCTCGGTGTGATGCTCCCATTGCACTTTATAGAATTTTAAAGATTTGCTGCGGGTAACTCTGTCCATCTCATCCAAGATTCTCAAGGGTTTCTCTTCATATGTTAAATCCTTAGAGAGCTATAGTTCTGTCATATCCGTCTGTTTTACGGGTGGTGCGATACACTTCCGTCACTGAGACATGTGGAAGACATCGTGAACCTCGGATAGCTCTGGAGGTAATTCTAACTGATAAGCCACTTTGCCAACTCTGGTCATGACTGGAAACGGACCGATATATCTTGGTGCGAGTTTTCCCCGAGTATGAAACCTTTTAACTCCTTTCATGGGGGTAACTCGGAGATATGCATATTCACCTTGTTCGAAACAGATCTGCCTATGCTTTGAGTCATAGTAGCTCTTTTGACGAGATTTCGCTACTTGCAATCTGTCTCGAATTTCTCTAACTTGTTTTTCTACTTCCATCATCAAATCAGTCCCAAAAATTCGTCTGTCTCCCATCTGAGACCAGTTCAGCGGTGTGTGACATTTACGTCCGTATAGAGCCTCAAAGGGTGACATCTTGAGACTAGTTTGATAACCATTGTTATAGGAAAACTCAGCATACGGCAGACTGTCTTCCCACTTAGGTCCATAAGCAAGAGCGCATGCTCGCAGTATGTCTTCCAAGATTTGATTGACCTATTCTGTCTGTCCATCTGTCTGAGGGTGATAAGCGGTGCTATGCTTCAAAGCGGTCCCCAGGGCTTGGTGGAGATATTGCCAGAACGCCGAGGTAAACAAAGATCCTCGGTCTGAAGTGATAGTCCTGGGTACTCCATGCAGACTGACAATCCTGGATATGTAAAGTTGAGCGAGTTGGTCTGCACGGTAGGTTGTCCTTATTGGAATAAAGTGAGACACCTTTGTAAGCATGTCGGCCACAACCCATATAGCGTTATTTCCACGTGGCATCTTTGGCAATCCCACTATGAAGTCCATGCAAATATCATCCCATTTCCATTGCGGAATGGGTAAGGGTTGAAGTAGACCGGCGGGTTTCTGATGTTCAGCCTTCACCTTATTGCATATATCGCAATAGGCGACGTAATAGGCGATATCTTTCTTCATACCTTCCCACCAGAATGTCTGCTTCAAATCTTGATACATTTTAGTGCCCCCAGGATGAATGGAGTATGCAGACTCATGAGCTTCCTTGAGAATCTGCTGCTTTAATTCCCTAAGGTCAGGTACACAAACTCGATTTCGAAATCGGAGGGTACCTTTATCATCAATGTTGAAGTCCGGTGTCTTCCCTTCTCGTACTTGAGCCATTACCTTGAGTAACATTGGGTCACCAGGTTGAGCCTTACGGATTTCGTCTTCCAGAGTAGGGGTGACTTCCAAAGTAACCGAGCATGTTGCATCGTAAATGATCATATTGAGCTGAGCTATTTCTTTATGAAGTGCTGGGTGCAAAGGCTCGATTAATGAGTTTGTTGTGGCCGGTTTGCGACTAAGAGCATCGGCGACAACATTAGCTTTTCCTAGGTGGTAGTTGATACCAAGGTCATAGTCTTTGACCAATTCAAGCCATCTTCTTTGTCGGAGGCTCAAGTCCGGTTGCGTGAATATATACTTGAGACTCTTGTGGTCGGTGTAGATTTGGCATCGTTTTCCAATGATGTAATGCCTCCAAATTTTTAAGGCATGGACCACAGCTGCCATCTCCAAGTCATGTGTAGGATAATTCTCCTCGTGCGACCGTAATTGTGTGGATGCATAGGCCACGACCTTTCCATATTGCATAAGCACACATCCAATGCCACGCCTGGATGCGTCGCAATAGATGTCGAAGCTCCGGTAGATGTCTGGTAAAGTCAACACTGGAGCGGTGGTCAACCGAGTCTTTAGCTCATTGAAACTGTTCTCACATGCTTCTGTCCACATGAACTTTTGATTCTTCTTGAGAAATTCCGTCATTGGCTTGGCAATCTTTGAGAAACCTTCAATAAAACAACGGTAATAGCCTGCCAGACCCAAGAAACTCCTGATTTCTGACACTGAAATGGGTGTCTTCCAATTTAATAATTTTCTGACCTTGCTTTGGTCCACAACCACTCCTTGAGCGGAAAGAGTGTGTCCAAGGAATCCCACTTCTTTAAGCCAAAATTCACATTTGCTAAATTTGGCATAAATTTGATGAGCTCGTAATCGCTCTAATACTGCACGAAGATGTTGTTTGTGCTCTTCTTCACCTTTGGAATATATAAAGATGTCATCAATGAATACCACCACAAACTTGTCCAAAAAGTCCATGAACACCTTGTTCATCATGTGCATGAAGAATGCCGGAGCGTTGGTCAGTCCAAATGACATGACCGTATACTCATACAACCCATATCGTGTAGTGAACGCTGTCTTGGGGATATCTTCTTTTCTGATTTTCAGCTGGTGATACCCAGTTCGCAAATCAATCTTGGAGAACACTTGAGCTCCACTAAGTTGATCGAACAAATCATCGATCCTGGGCAGCGGGTATTTATTCTTGATAGTGACATCATTGAGAGCGCGGTAGTCGACACACATACGGAGACTGCCATCCTTCTTGCCCACGAATATGGCAGGTGCACCCCGAGGAGATGAACTGGGGCGAATATATCCTTTTTGGAGCATCACATCCAATTGTTTCTTCAATTCCACTAATTTGGATGAAGGCATTCGATAATATTTCTTGTAAATCGGTGCTGTCCCGGGCATAAGCTCAATTGAGAACTCAAGCTCCCAGTCAGGTGGCATGCCTGGCAATTCCTCTAGAAACACATCTGGGAATTCATAGACCACTGGGATTAAATTCATATCTGTAGCAATCGCTGCATAAACTTTCCCCTGCTTTGGCATGGCTCTACCAGCAAAGAACTGAGCTGGCTGACCCAAGGGGTTTATTAGTGTGACTTCTCTTCTTGCGCAGTTGATGCAGACCTGGTGTTTTGTCAACCAATCCATCCCCAAAATAACATCCAATTTTGGAGATTCAATGGATACCAGAGATGCGGTGAATATAATTCCATTGATTGATATTTCCAATCCTCGGCATACAATATTTGTCCTGAGCATGGATCCAGGTGATTGTACCACCATAACTTTTTCCAAAAGAGTATAGGGAAGATGGTGATGGGCAACAAAACTCCGCGAAATAAAAGAATGGGAAGCCCCGGAAGTGAATAAAATTGTTGCAGGTATGTTATTAACAGGAAACATACCAATGACCACATCGGGAGCTTCGTGAGCTTCTTCGGCGGAGATATGATGAACTTGCCCTTGAATATACTTCCGGGTGGGAAATTGTCCCACATGATTGACTTGAGGCTTCAGGTTGGTTGGCAGCTTGCCGTTCTTGGGACACTGCCTAGCGTAATGCCCAGTTTGACCACATGAGTAGCATGCATTGTTACGCTGACAGTCTTCCTTTATTGGTTTTGTAACCACAGTCTTGAACTGGTTTTTAGTCTTGGTGTTCCCTTGCTGTCATGTTGGCTTAAACTCGAACTGTGGCTGCTGCCAAGTACGAATCTTCTGAAAAGCTTGTCCTTCCTTCTTAGGTTCAAACTTGCGTTTGCGGTCTTCATATGTAGTCTTATGATCATTAACCAGCTTGTGCTCCCTTTCGGCAATGAGTGCCTTGTTCACCAAAGTTTGGAAGTCAGGGAAATCCAGCATACTGAGTGCACATCGGAGGGTATGGTTGAGTCCTCTGAGGAAACGATCTATCTTCCGCTCTTCGGTGGCTATATCATGTGTGGAATAACGGGCCAAGTGATTGAACTTGTTTAAATACTCACTTCCAGTCGAGTTCCCTAGAGTAAGGGCGAGGAACTCTCGCTGCTTGACCTTCATGATACCGGCGGGAATATGATACTTGCAGAATTTATCTTTGAATTTATCCCAAGTAATCTCGTCTTCGGCAGGCCACATAATTTTGGTATTGTCCCACCATATAGCAGCGGGACCTTCCAGATAATGAGTGGCGAAGGGAACCTTGTCAGCATCTTCGGTGCGAGCAATTTCTAGCTTCTTCTCAATGGTCCTCAACCAGTCATCGGCTTCCATCGGATCCACTGCTTGACTAAAGCTTGGTGGTTTGGTCCTTTGAAAATCTGACAATTTAGAAGGGTTGCCACTATGATTATTCTGCCCAACCATAGTCTGCATGCTTCTCATGAATTCCATCAGGTCTTGGTTTCTCTTCTCCTCAAACATTCGCATAATCTGCTCTGTTGTGGGTGCTTGAGGTGTAGGAGGTGATGGCTGATATGGTTCTGGAGAATGTCTTGCTTGCCTGGAGGATTGATGAACTGGGGTATCGCCGCCACCATGACAGCTGCTGCCACACCTTGTCATCCTATATATGTTTCCCAATACGAAGCATCGAGATGAGCAACATCCATTAGGGGAAAAATAGGAGGGTGAAGCAACAACCCCGAAAAAGAAGGCAAGGAAAACCAAAGCGAATAACTTAATTATACAATACATCATCCAACATACATAACAGGATAACAACATGGATAGTACTACTACACACATACACCCAAACACCACATCATCCTTGTCTACTCGTGACGGCAGTGATCGCACTGGCACTCTGACGGTCCTGCTGGTGTCTCCTCGGTGTCGGACTCCGAATCGGAACTGATAATACTAACGGACACCTCCGGAGCAAAGGAAACACGACGACGCTGACGGGATGACTCTCCCTCAGGGTCCGGAGCAGGGTGGCTCCGCAGCATCAGAGCAGTTGGGGTAGCGAGAAGTAAAGCCCACTGGGCTGGGGACTCATGAAGAGTCACCGTCGAGGTATCCGAGTTACTGATACGTCCATTTTGCATCATGTTTTCCTACTGTTATTTATAGTGTTTTTAATCAATATAACACTTTGTGGAGCAATTCTAATGCCTTTGTGGAGCAATCAAAATAAACAACTCTGAAGGCACTAATCCGAGAGTGGTGAATGGGCAAAGAATTAAGCACTATATTTCAGGTACTCCCAATAATGTTGAAACTAATATTATTGAAACAATTACATCGGAAGAGCACATCAAAGAGTCCTTCCAGAACACTCCAGAACCCTGAAAAGGAAGAGGTACATGATACGGTAAGTAAACGGACTCCAAAAATTCCATAAAAATACTTCCTGGTAGTTTTGGAATATTAGAAAAAATACAAAAATAAGAAACAACCGAGGGGACCCACGAGGTGCACACGAGGCACCAGAGCACGCCACCCCCCAGGCGCGCCCTGGTGGCTCGTGGGCCCCTCGTGAGCCTTCCCGACTCCGTTTTCTCCTGGAATACTTGTTTTGCAAGATAAAAAATCTTTATATATACTCCCGGATGTTTTGACCACCGTATCACAGAAATCTCCTCTGTTCTTGTTTCGTGCTATTTTTCTGACAGATCTAGATCGCTATGGCTCCACCAAGCTCTTCCAAGGACAAGTTCTACGAGAAGGTCATCAACCCCTACCTACCAGAGGTGATGAAACACCCTCAAGCCATCGAGATGTGTGAGGGGGTGCTTCACATCCGGGATGTTCAAGGACCCAAGAAGACCGGGAGCGTGGAGGCCAGGCTCGAAGTGGTGGAGCAGGAGATTTTCAAGTGCCAAGGGATGGTAGAACGTGGACTCAGTGCCAACCACTCCATGATCACGGAATTTACCCGTGATCACAAGATGGATGGCCAATCGATGGGGGACATCATCTTCAAGCTCAATGCTCCAAGGCCAAATCTACGATCTTCAAAACCAAAATTTTGAGTATGAGGCAAGATTCAAAGGTATGAGTTTAGCTGCAAGTTTCAGGACTCCGGAGACTCGTTCATCTTTTTATGATAGGGAACCTATGCCATGGAAGCCGGAGGACAAGCCCACCACTCCACCATCACCATCATCACCGAAGAAAGAAACTTGAGTACATGGGTATGGGCACTCCCCTTGGCTTGTGCCAAGCTTGGGGGAGGTGCCCCGGTATCGTATCACCATCACTTTTATTATCTTTACCTATTTTTAGTTCGATCCTTAGTTATTTCGTGATTTAGTTGAATAAAAGTTTAGTATGATCTATTTTCGAGTGCTAGTTTCGTGATCTATCTATCTATGTAATTGAGTTGAGAGTTATATAATAAAGAGTAGTTTGAGTTTTTGCTTCTTTACTTTTATGTTTCAATCCTAGCAATGAAAATAATGAAAAAGATCATATGCTAATCTTATGGAAAGTAATGACATTACATAAAGAAAAGTATAAGTGGTAAAATTTATTGAAAGTTAACAAACATAGCATTGGTCAATGATGCAATTCATGAAAAAATTAATAAGGGGAGAGAAGATTCACATGCAAATACACTATCTTGGACATCTTTTATGATTGTGAGCCCCCATTGAGTATTTTATGTCAAATTGTTGACGTTGGACAAGGAAGACAACGTAATGAATTATGTTTGCTTATATTCACATAGAAGTTATATTGTCATAGATCCTCCAACATGTGGTGCTTGCCCAATATCTTTGCTAACCAAAAATCCGCACCAAGTAGAGATACTACTTGTGCATCCTAAACCCTTAAACCTTTCATGTCATGAGAGTCCACTATATCTACCTATGGATTGAATAAGATCCTTCAAGTAAGTTGTCATCGGTGCAAAAAGCAATAAAAATTGCCTTTAAATATGTATGAACTTTTATTGTAAGGGAAAATAAGCTTTGTACGAACTTGTGACGGTAAAGAAATAAAAGCGACGGACTGCATAATAAAGGTTGCTATCACAAGGGGCAATATAAAGTGACGTTCCTTTGCATTAAGAGCTTGGCATATATATCCAGTTGGATATGAGTGATCATGAGTTATTATTGTTGACATTACCCTTGAGGTGAATAAGTTGGGAGGCAAAATTATAAGCCCCTATCTTTCTATGTGTCTGGCTGAAACTTTTTGCTCCATATATATGTTGTGAGTGTTAGCAATCATAGAAGACTAAATGATGGTTGAGTATGTGGACTTGCTAAAAAGCTCCTACATGAGACCCTTCCTGAAAATATGATGAATTGCAATTGCATTGTTGACTGAGAACATAGTTTGTTAGTTTTCAAGAAAGTTTATGTCTTATACTTCGTTGTTGTAATGAATTGTTACTTGATCATGAGAAGTTTTATGATAATGAATATTGCTGTTATAATAATGATCATGATGCTACTATGTCCGTATTTTGTTTTTATCGACACCTCTCTCTCTCTCTCTAAACATGTGGACATGATTATCGATATCGGCTTTCGCTTGAGGACAAGCGAGGTCTAAGCTTGGGGGAGTTGATACGTCCATTTTGCATCATGTTTTCCTACTGTTATTTATAGTGTTTTTAATCAATATAACACTTTGTGGAGCAATTCTAATGCCTTTTCTCTCTTAATATGCAAGATTTACATAAGGAGGGAGATTGCCGGCAGCTGGAATTCTGGACCTGAAAAAGCTATGTCAGAGATATCTATTCTGCACATCTCCAAATGAGCTGAAATTTCACAGAGATTTATTTTGGAATAAATAAAAAATATTTGAAGAAAGAAGTACCAGAGGAGGCCACCCAGGTGCCCACGAGGCACCAGGGCGCGCCACCCCCCCCCCAGGCTCGCCCTGGTGGCTTGTGGGGCCCCTGGCCAGCCTCCGGTGCCCATCTTCTAGTATATAAGCCCATTTTCCCTAGAAAAAATAAGAAGAAGACTTTTGGGAAGGAGCGTCGCCGTCTCGAGGCGGAACTTGGGCTGGAGCACTTTTGCTCTCCAGCGGAGCAATTCCGCTGGGGATACTTCCCTCCGGGAGGGGGAAATCGAAGCCATCGACATCACCAACGATCCTCTCATTGTGGGAGGACCAATCTTCATCAACATCTTCACTAGCACCATCTCATCTCAAACCCTAGTTCATCTCTTGTATTCAATCTTTGTCCCAAAACCTCAGATTGGTACCTGTGGGTTGCTAGTAGTGTTTATTACATCTTGTAGTTAATGCTAGTTGGTTTATTTGGTGGAAGATTATATGTTCAGATCCATTATGCTATTCAATACCCCTCTGATCTTGGACATGAATATGGTGTGTGAGTAGTTACTTTTGTACTTGAGGACATGGGAGAAGTCTTGTCATAAGTAATCGTGTGAATTTGGTATTCGTTCGATATTTTGATGATATGTATGTTGTTGATTCTCTTAGTGGTGTCATGTGAACATCGACTACATGACACTTCACCATCTTTGGGCCTAAGGGAATGCATTGTGGAGTAGTAATTAGATGATGGGTTGCTAGAGTGACATAAGCTTAAACCCTGGTTTATGCGCTATTCCGTAAGGGGCTGATTTGGATCCATATGTTTAATACTATGGTTAGATTTATCTTAATTCTTCTTTTGTAGTTGCGGATGCTTGCGAGAGGGGTTAATCATAAGTGGGAGGCTTGTTCAAGTATGAACAGCACCCAAGCACCGGTCCACCCGCATATCAAATTATCAAAGTAGCGAACGCGAATCAAACAAACATGATGAAAGTGACTAGATGAAATTCCCATGTGTCCTCGAGAACGCTTTGCTTATTATAAGAGATCGTTCCGGCCTGTCCTTTGCTACAAAAAGGATTGGGCTACCTTGCTGCACCTTAGTTGCTATTGCTACTTGTCACTTGTTATAAATTACCTTGCTATCAAACTACTCGTTACCGATAATTTCAGTGCTTGCAGAAAATACCTTGCTGAAAACCGCTTGTCATTTCCTTCCGCTCCTCGTTGGGTTCGACACTCTTACTTATCGAAAGGACTACGATTGATCCCCTATACTTGTGAGTCATCAGTTACTCTGGGAAGGTGCGGGAGTCACGGGTGTAGGTGGAGGTAAGGTAACTGGAGGAACAAGCGGTGTATGAGCAAGTGAAGCTGGAGCGAACGCAGATCGACCGACAGCTAGCTTGTCCCGGGTGCGGTTCAGCTCCTGGGCTAAGCTGACGATCAGAAGATATCCAGCCGTTATATAACGGGATAGGTGGCTGGCTGAACGGTCACACTCCGGATCAATAAAAGGGAAACGGATCTGTCCTGAGTCAAACAAGGACGGATAAAAGTAGAAACCTGGGTGAGTCTGCATCTGAATCTCATTGTAGCGCAAGTCAGTGAGAGCCTCGAATGCTGCAAACTGGATTTCCTAGTCGGGTGTAGAAGCAGTCCCGCCCTTGGAGGAGCGAGTGTAAGTTCCCACCAAGGTACTGTTGTGCATGATGACCTCCGCGTGATACTCGTACACATCGTCTGCAAGCTGCTCTCGATACACCTGGTACACAGGGTCATCACCGTCGGGGTAGAGTCGGCGCCACACGTTGCTAAGCAGATGCAGAAAGGTGGAAGGTGCCGGCTCAGGTTGATACGGATAGGGAACTGGTGCCATCTACACTCACAATATTAGCTGATCAGCATCAAAAGTAAACTATACGCATGCAATGCAACACCCAAGTGCAGAGGCATACTCAAATCAACATAAAGACTTAAAACTACCGTTTTCTAACGCGTCAGCTGTCTAGGGCATCCTACAGTCAGCGCGGCTCTGATACCAAGCGTTGTGGCACCCTGGCTCAGAGCAACCGGTTTACCTTGCATTGCCAGCCCAGAGATCAAGTCTTCTGGCAATACACAACAACTTGGTACAGAAAATAACCGCTTTATTGATCTCTAGCAGATACATAAGTTCGAACATTACAAGATAAGCGAGGCCAAGCGGCACAAACGGTGCGGTTGAACTTATGTACATTATTTAGTAGACATCTCAGGGGCCTCAATGATAAAGGAAACTACTACGCGACAGCGGAACGACGATGTAGAGGAACTCCACTCCACAGGGACACTGTTGGGACACGGCCTAGATCGCGACAGACAGATCGACATCAACTCCTTGCACGGCTTCTCCTGCATCTGGCATGATAAGCCAGGTGAGTACTTTGAATGTACTCGCAAGCTCACAGCAAACAAAGCAAACACGACAAACAATAACAAGGCATTTAACAGGCTTAATGCATGAACATGATACTACCAGGCATGATGTGTGCGTGGATTATTGCTGTGGTCCCTCGGACCAACTTACCATTTTGGGGTTACCTCGTAACCACCGTCACAACTTACCCACGTGATCCTCACTCGATCACAGCAATAGCAACCATAGTGATCCTCACACGATCACCAACTTCTGCATGTGCCATCTTGTGGTTCTTAGTGTGCAGGTTTATTATATCTGTTAACCCACGGTGTGACCTACTATGAACTGTGTCCATATCCGAGGACGCGGCTATCGATAGATTATACACTCTGCAGAGGTTAGTACACTGTACCCACACCACGGAACTCATGGCCTCGTGCTCCCATTCAGGTGGACCAACGACATTCCGACAAAACCAATCTATTGCATGACACTCTAATAGCACATTTGCTCCCTTGGTGGTTTTGGTAATTTATGCCAACATACATGTTGTTGGACTAATGCTTTTATCTAGTGAATTTCAGACAAGTTCAACAATGGCGTGGCATGGACAAGAGGACGTGGTACCCCTTCAAAATGCTAAGGACAAGGATTGGCAAAAGATCAAGACTCTACATTTTTGGTTTCGTGATCCAAGATCACATTGAGTCCATAGGAAAGCCAATACTATTAAAAGGGGATGAGGTGTTGCTTAATGGTTTTTTGCTCAAGTGCTTAGTGACAGTATTCCTAAACCCTCAACCACTCTCTCTACCCAAATATGTCCTAAACCTACAGTCCAACTCGGCCGCACCGATATTTCCTATCCGGCCCCACCGAGTTCATCCAAGACTTAGCCACTGCCAAAACCCTAACAAATCGGATCCACCGAAATGGATCTCGGTCTCACCGAGATGGCCTTGCCAACTCTCTGTAATCGTTTGCACTTACTTCGGTCTCACCAAGTTTGCAAATCGGTCTCACCGAGATGGCTTGCCAACTCTGTGTTGCCTTATTACTTCACTTCGGTCCTACCGAGTTGATGCAATCGGTGCCACCGAGATGAGGTTTGCCCTAAGCCATTGCACTTCGGTCCATCTGAGTTGTTCGTATCGGTCCCACCAAGATTCCTAACGTTCATATCTTTTACACAGTTCGGTGCTACCGAGATGATTGTTTCGGTGCCACCGAGTTGGGTCAAAAGTGTGTAACGGTTGGATTTTGTGTGGAGGCTATATATACCCCTCCACCACATCCTTCTTAGTAAGGAGAGCCATCAGAACGTGCCTACACTTCCACCATATATTTTTCTGAGAGAGAACCACCTACTCATGTGTTGAGATCAAGATATTCCATTCCTACCATTTGAACCTTGATCTCTAGCCTTTCCCAAGTTGCTTTCCACTCAAATCCCTCTTCCACCATAGCCAAATCTGTGAGGAGTTGATTGAGTGCTGGGAAGACTATCATTTGAAGCACAAGACCAAGGAGTTCATCAACAACACACCGTCTATTACCTTTTGGAGAGTGGTGTCTCCTAGATTGGTTAGGTGTCGCTTGGGAGCCTCCAACCAGATGTGGAGTTGAACCAAGAAGTTTGTAAGGGCAAGGAGATCGCCTACTTCATGAAGATCTACCCCGAGTGAGGCTGGTCCTTCGTGGACGTAAGCCATGGTGGAATAGACAAGGTTGCTTCTTCGTGGACCCTTCGTGGGTGGAGCCCTCCGTGGACTCGCGCAGCCGTTACCCTTCGTGGGTTGAAGTCTCCATCAACGTGGACGTACGATAGCACCACCTATCGGAACCACGCCAACAACCACTGTGTCTTCATTGCGTTTGATCTTCCATACTCTACCCCTTTACTTTCCGCACTATTGCATGCTTTACTATTTCCGCTGCTCAATCTCTAGATATGCATGTGTAGAAAGTATTGGAGTGATCTTAACTTGTGCCAAAATCTGCCTAAGTTCCAAGAGAAATTAAAAACTGCACCTTTGGCTGATTAGGAGTCTATTCACCCCCCCCCCCTTAGACCTATCTCCTCGATCCCACACACTCTCCCGGCCACTCCCACAAACTCCCCTTTGGGCTATGTCATGGGTGGCCCCGATGTCAACTTGTGACATCCGCCACCTTTGTGGCTGCCACCGTCGTGGCCAAAACAAAACAAGTTTTCCCAAACGGGGACATCGGTACCGTATAACCTTCCCTAGTAGGAGGCACCGGCGAGAGGCATGACAATAGACCGAATTAGGGCCTCCCCATCCAGGCAAGTGTGGTTGCACTGGTGAGCTCGATTCGGTGGCACCATGACTCGATCAACAGTTTGTTCAAGTTGAATTAACATCAGGTTAACTTGAAAGAATATGATTCGAGCCATAGTATGCAATGAGGTGCACGGGTCATGATAATGTGAACATGAATAACAAATGCATCATGCTACCACGAGAGTATTTGACATTATCTCTACTACACACTTTAGCAAGGTAACATATTCTCTACTGCATAATATCAAAATAACATGTAACAACTATAATGCAATGGTTGATATTTAGCAAATCATTTTAATGGTGGAGCCTATATGAATTTAATTCAAATAAAACCATTGTCATTGCAATGCCATCCTTGCATATGAATGTTGTGGTTTGCCTTGGTTCAGAGGAGTGTCACAATACTCCTGGTCTTCTCCAACACAACTAGACCTTCTGAAAATAATTTAAATGCAAAAAGAAAATGTCACATAAAGCATTTTATTGCACCAGAAATTCCAAACAGTAAGGAAAATTTTGAAATTTGGCATACAGAAACTTTAGCTCAATACAAAACTAATGCAAAAAGAATCAACTCATTTGGACTTATAGAATAGAATCCAGAGCTGGTCAAAGTTCTAGTCAAAATTTGCATTTAAATGGATTTAAATGATTTTCCAGAGAAGGCCACGTCGAAGACGTATTTTCAGAATACGCCTCCACTTAGAAAACGTTTCGGGCGGGAGAGAGAGACTGACAGTGGGGTCCGCTATCAGGGTTAAAAGGGAGAGAGAGAGGGAAACAGAGCACGGCAGCTCTGTCGCCGGTGGTTCTCCGGCGAGGAGACCACGGCGACTGCCGGAGAGGAGGGGGATGGATCCAGCGCATCGAGACGAGCACGGGTGTACCCGAAGTGACGGCGGGGGTGGACGGACGGCGTCGGAACGTTCCTCTCCAGAGACGGCAGGCGGCGGAGCTCTTCGGAGGTGAAGATTCCAGCGCTAATCCGACGAACTAGCGGCACCGTCAGCCTCAGGAGATCACCACGAGCACGCCTGAGGAGGTGGGCGAATACGGGGAGCACCGGAGCAGGAGGACGGCCATGGGGGATCCGCGGTTAACTCCTGCGAGGATCGGCGGCAGGAAGCCCTCCCGGCCTTGCCACACTAGCTAAGGAGTTGATTTGTGGCCAGGGAAGTAGGTTGCGATGATTGAAACGGCTCGAGGAGTGCTCTATTTATAGATGGTGTGGTGACCGAGCTCGAGCTCCGCCGGAGATGAGCTGTAGAAGAAATGAGAGAGGGAGGAGCTCGGGCATGACGCGGAGACGAAGTAGCGCTATGCGGAGAAGCCAGGAGCGCGTGCGGCTACAGTGCAGCGCACTAGGTGGGGCAGGCGGCGCACGCGTGCGCACTGTTCTGCCTGGTAGCGCTTTGACTACTTCCGGCGAGCTGCTTGCCGGCATCGGGGAGGAACAGGGCGAGGCCAGGTGGAGGTGCGGGAGGCTACCGAGGGGTGGGGGCACGCTGCGGTGGCGAGAGGAGGATGAACACGCAGCGGCAGAGGGTCCCGATGCCCAGAGCGCGGCGACTGCCAGCCAAACCCCGTGCACACACGTAGTCACCGCGTGCACTGGCACACGCGGTGCTTTAGGCGATGCCAGACAATGTCTAGGGTGTAGTCCCTTCAACGCGGTGCCGAGATGTGTGCTGGGTTTGCCACCTAGCTCCGAGGATAAGACTTGAGCAAGCTGCAAAGTTTCTGGACAGAAACTTGGGACAAATGCTGGGAGCAAATGGCTAAGAACTGAAGGTTGAAACTTGGGGGTTAAGCATCTCCTAGGAAGGTAGTCATGTGGTAAAAATTTCAGCTCCAACAGATCAAGGAAAAATACACTTGCTTCACAAAGTGCCATTTCTGACCAGAAGCAAAAATATTTTCCCTAGCTGAAAATTTCCAAATGACTAAGGGATATTTTTGCATGGGGAGGTGAGGAATGATCCAAAGAATATTTGAGAATTTTTTGAGAATTATCTGAGCAATAAAAATGAGGGTTGCTTCATAGCTAATTGAGAAAATAGTCATTTTCAGGAGGAAAATGAATATAATGCCATTAAAGAAAATTATCCCATGGCATTATTGTCGGAAGTGGGGCTCCGGGGACCCAAAGGTTCGAACACTGGGGTGAGCTTGTTCCTACCTCTTCGTCCCCTACCACGGCTAAGCTACGTCGGAGCAACGGCGGGAGCGCGCTAGCGAGGAGCGGACCGTGGACTCAACGGTTTACCAAGGTTCGGGCCACCTTGCGGTGTAATACCCTACTCCTGCTTTGGTTTGGATTGCTCAGGGCAAGAGGATGCTCTCGCGTACAAGGTTGAAGACAGTGGAATCGATGCCCCTACCACGGTGGCAGCACTGTCCCTTTATACCTGCCTTGGTCCTCTTCCCCCTAGAAAACTTAGGCGGGAAGGGTTGCCACACTTGGCGGGTTTTGAAAGGGGACAGGCGCTCAGGCTATCCTGACTAAAGGCGGTCTTCGCCTGCAAAAGTATGATCCATGACGCGCCGGTGGGCTCGGTGATGACCTCCGCCCCGCGCGCCCGCCATCTTGGTCTTCCTTCGCCGATCGGGCAATCTTTGGGGTTGCTTTGGGAAGTGGATGGCTGGCCTTGCTCCCTTAACACAAAAGGGGAAACCATCTTCATCCGCGCCTGCTGGCGCGGCCTCTGCCGCCGCTCATCGCCACGCGCGTCACCCACGTGATGGGCATCAGGCCGCGCAGCCGAGTCGAGCAGCCTTCGTCTTGAGCGCCTTCGGGAGGTTGCCTCGTGAGGCCACCTCGCGATAGGGCCTTGCGAGGCTCCTGGTGAGGGTGCTAAGTCTTGTCCGCTGCTCCCTGGGGAGGGGTCCTCAGGAGGCCAAGGCCTCATGAGGGATCTTGGTGAGATGCTTGGTGATGACGGCCTGCTGGGTCCACGCTAGGCGCTGCGCCCTGGGCCGAAGGCAGACGGGCCTGGATACCCAGGGTTCCATGGGCCGACAATTATGGTGAGAGGGATGAGGTCTAGGGAGGGTTTAAGGGTGATAGAGCCCACTTCGAAGAAAATCAAAAATAATTCCAAGTGGCAAGTCCAAAAGAATTGACTGAAAACCCAAATGCAAATTCAAATATTCAATAAATCCCAATAAAAAGAAAAAGGCAAAAATCCAGGGTGTTACAGAGGGCCAGAGATGGATGCAGGGATCTTCCAGCGCCGGCTTCGCCATACGAAAGAGCTCCATTAGCTACTTCATCTGGTGATTCAACAGCTCTGGATGCGATGGCGCCTGGAATTCTTGCCAGAACGCTCTCTCCGTGGCATGGCCCTCCCGAGCACCGAAGTAGCGTCCGGCGTCTGCCACGCTCATCGGGAGATCAGCGAAGGCCTCTACGGATCGCCATAGTTGAGTGAGGTCGACGAACCCCTTGCGGCCAAAAACACATTGAAGTAGAAATGGCTTACCAGCAGCGATCTGCCTCACTTGCTGGAGCACTTCGCGGTCCGCCCGGGCCCGGGCCTGGACCTCGGCGTGCGCCGAGCTCACCTTCTCGAGCTCCGCGTTCACCTTCTTCTCCTTTTCCTGAAGGGCGTCGCGTTCAAGGTACACGCCCTTCAGGGTGTCCTCCACCTCGAGGACCCGGGCCTGGTCTTTTCCCTGAACTGCCTTCTCTTCGGCCAGCTCCTTCTCGGCCCGTGCGGCCGCAACCTTTTGCTGCTTCGCCTCCTGCTGAGTCTTCTTCAGCTCAGCCTTGAGAGCCTCAAGCTCTGTCGTCGCAGCTGTCGCATAAAACAGCTCGGCATTAGCATTATAGCTCAAACAAAATTCAAGGTGCATGTGATAGCACGACAATTTATTGCTTACCTTGGGGCCGCTCGATCTGCTTTTGCATCAGATCAAGGTCCTCCTCGGAGCGCTTGAGCTTCCAATTCATCTCCGCTATCTCCTCAGCAGCGGAGTTCGGAGCCGAGGACGAGTCCTGCACATGCACATTTACTTACTTAGTCTCCCAGTTCGAATATCAATCCTCTGGCCGGCTTCTCTGATAAAACCAGCCAGAGTCTTGGGGGCTACTGCATTTCGGCTTTTCCAATAACTATATATCTCGACCCCAAAGCCCATTCTTTGAACCAGCTTTGGGCTCGGGGGCTACTGCCGGCCACACACTTACATGTGCTACTCTACGGCATAATAAAAAGTCTTCGGATAAAAGCACTTACTTATATATGAAACAAGTGCTGGGAAATGTACCTCTAAGCCCTTGATGAGGCCCTTAAAGACCTCGTGCATTCCGGCCTCTACGGACCGGAAGCCGCACAGCGCTGTGCCGATAAGGGCACGGTGCTCTTCTGTAATAGAGGTGCCCGGTAAGGCTACCTCCATCTCGTCGGCCCACCCTGCGGTAACATGCCCTGGGGCGGGAGGGGCGGGCAGAATAGCCTCAGGTCCCGCCACCGTCCTGGTGGGAATGGAGGCCTCCGGCTGTGGCGTTGGCGCTGGAGATGCTTGGGGCGGGGCCGCTATCTGGCCCAATCCTTCTTTAGGGACCTCGGGGACCACGTCCCCTTGATCCCTTCGGCCGAGGTCTTGGCCTCGGCCGCAGAAACTTGTACCTCTGTCCCCGCGGTGTTGAAAGGGGGGACCGGGTCGGATGTCGCTTCCCCCAGCCCTTCGAGGGCAGGAGGGGTAGCGACGCGCTCAGGAGTCGCGCTATCCGCTAGCGAGGGCGGAGGCAGCCCGTCCGAGGCGTCGTCGCCTATATGGAGACGTTGCGGACTGAGGAGAGACGTCTTAGAAACTCTACATAGAAGAGACTTCCAAACTTACTTCGGGAGTATTAGAATTTACCTCCAAAGTGCCATTTTTTTCCTCTTCGGCTGGAGGAGGTTGCCGTCCGACTCGTCGGAGAGTGTGATCTTCTCCGGCGAGGCCCGCTTGCCAGCGGGATCGATGGAAGACTTGCGCAGCCGTTTGAGGCCTTTGGGCTGCGTGTCCTCCTCGGCGTCCTCAGACGCCGCTCTTTTTCCCTTGAGGGAAGGCTCTCCTTCCCCCGTGTTCTCCTCCTCGACGTCCTCGTGGGTGGAGGAGGCGTGGGTCTCCTCGGATTGAGTCCCCGAGGTGTCACGTGTATGAAGGCCACCCCGCCCCCTTGATGGTTTCGGCTCCTTGGGGGGTACCACGTACGGCTCCTCAGTCAAGAGGGCCATGAGTTGAGGAGACCTCCCCCCTCTGGCAACGGCGCCGGACACATCATCTGTTGTGCCTTAGGGATCCACTTCTGAAAATGCGGAACCAGCCATTCAATTAAAGATCTATAAGATGGAAAGGAATGTGGGACATAAATCTGTGTGTTATAATTACCTCGGAGGCGTCGAGCGCGGCCTCAAAGCCGCAGTCCCTCCCCTTGGGGGGGAACTCGTTCTTGGACGGCTTGAACAGTGCCGTCCACATCCTGGACAGGGAGATACGGAAGAAGTGGTTGACGGGCACCGCGTCCTTGGGCTTGAATGCCCACATCGAACCTGCCCGAAGCTGGAGTGGCAGAATATGGCGGTGGAGCATGACGTCGACCACGTCCACCAGCTTTAGCTTCTTCTTATCTACCAAGAAGTTGATCTTCTGCTGCAACTCCGTCACCTCCTCGGGGTTTCCCCAATCCATGCCCTTCCTCCTCCAGGAAGCAAGCCTCCTCAGAGGGCCTGCCGAGAAGGCTGGGACTTCGTCCTGGCCGGCGGCGAGTGGCTCGGTAATGTAGAACCACTCACATTGCCACTCGTTGACGGTCTCGATGAAGGTGCCTTCGAACCAGTCGGCCTTCTGGTTCTTGCTGATCATTGCTCCACCGCACTCTGCGAGCTCGGAGCCGCTGGACTTTGGCTTGATGCCTAACATCTTCAGCCACAACCCGAAGTGTGGCTCAACGCGAAGGAAGGCCTCGCAGGCGATGATAAAGGAGGCGAGGTGGAGGATGGAGTTGGGGTCCAGATGGTGGAAATCCAACCCATAAAAGAAAAGGATCCCGCGCATGAAGGGGTGCAACGGGAACCCCAGACTGTTGGAAATATGCCCTAGAGGCAATAATAAAATGGTTATTATCATATTTCCTTGTTCATGATAAAGGTTTATTATTCATGCTAGAATTGTATTGACCGGAAACTTAAATACATGTGTGGATACATAAACAAATACCGTGTTCCTAGTGAGCCTCTACTAGACTAGCTCGTTGATCAAAGATGGTTAAGGTTTCCTAACCATAGACATGAGTTGTCATTTGATAACGGGATCACATCATTAGGAGAATGATGTGATGGACAAGACGCAACCGTAAGCTTAGCACCAGATCGTTTAGTTTATTTGCTACAGCTTTCTTCATGTCAAGTATCTGTTTCTTAGACCATGAGATCGTGCAACTCCCTGACACCGGAGGAATACTTAGTGTGTATCCAAACGTCACTTCGTTACTGGGTGATCATAAAGGTGCTCTACAGGTATCTCCAAAGGTGTTTGTTGGGTTGGCACGAATCGAGACTGGGATTTGTCACTCCGTATGACGGAGAGATATCTCTGGGCCCTCTCGGCAATACAACATCGTAAAGAGCTTGCAAGCAATGTGGCTAATGGGTTAGTCACGGGATCTTGTATTACGGAATGAGTAAAGAGACTTGCCAGTAACGAGATTGAACTAGCTATGGAGATACCGACGATCGAATCTCGGGCAAGTAACATATCGCCGGACAAAGGGAATTGCATACAGGATTAACCGAATCCTTGACATCGTGGTTCAACCGATAAAAGATCTTCGTGGAATATGTAGGAATCAATATGGGCATCCAGGTCCCGCTATTGGTTATTGACCGGAGAGGTGTCTCGGTCATGACTATATGATTCCCGAACCCGCAGGGTCGCACGCTTAACGTTCGTTGACGCTAGAGTAGTATTGGGATATTTGATGATTGGTAACCGAATTTTGTTCGGAGTCTCGGATGAGATCCCGGATGTCACGAGGAGTCTCGGAATGGTCGAGAGGTAAAGATTTATATATGGTAAGTCATATTTTGGGTTCCGGAAAAAGGTGCAGTTTTTTCGGTATTGTACCGGGAAGCTTCCAGAAGGTTCCGGAGGATTCCGGAGGGGTCCGGAAGTCCACAAGTGGGTCCACCACGTCCCAAGGGCTGGAATGGGCTGAGGGGAGGCGCCCTGGCCTTATTGGGCTAGGCGTACCAAGTCCTCAAAAGCCCATGTGGCTAGGGAAGGGAAAAAAAGGGGAGTCCTAGTAGGAATAGGATTGGACTTGGAGTCCAAGTCCTCTCCCCCCTTGGCTGCGCCCTAAGGCTTGGAGGGGCTGTTCCCCACGCCCCTCCACCTATATATATAGAGGAGGAGGCGCCCCAAGAGGATACACCAAGCCCTTGGCGCTCCTCTCTCTCCCGTTACCCGTAGCTCCTCCGTCCTCGTTCTAGTAGCGCTTGGCGAAGCCCTGCTAAACTAGCTCCACCACCACCATCACCACCACGCCGTCGTGCTGGTTGTGATCCCATCTACTTCTCCACCTTCTCTTGCTGGATCAAGGAGGAGGAGACGTCATCGAGCCGCACATGTGCTAAACTCGGAGGTGTCGTCCGTTCGGCACTAGATCGGTTGGATCATGATCGGATCGTGAAGAGTACGACTACATCAACCGCGTTATATACGCTTCCGTTTTCGGTCTACGAGGGTACATAGACACACTCTCCTCTCTCGTTGCTATGGTTCTCCTAGATAGATTTTGGGTGTTCGTAGGAATTTTTTTGATTTTCATGCTTCGTTCCCCATCAGTGGCATCATGAGCTAGGTCTATGCGTAGATGTATATGCACAAGTAGAACACAAAAGTTGTGGGCGTTGATGCTCAAATTGCTTACCTCTCTTGTCTTATTTGGATTCGGCGGCATTGTGGGATGAAGCGGCTCGGACCAACCTTACATGTCCTCGCACATGAGACCGGTTCCACCGACTAACATGCAACTTGTTTTGCATAAGGTGGCTAGCGGGTGTCTGTCTCCCCTACTTTAGTTGAATCTAATTTGACGATGGCGGTCCTTATAAAAGGTTAAAAGGCAACTTGATTATCACCGTTGTGGCTTTGCGTAGGTAAGAACGGTTCTTGCTAGTTGCCCATAGCAGCCACGTAAAATTTGCAACAACAAAGTAGAGGACGTCTAACTTGTTTTTGCAGGGCATGCTGTGATGTGGTATGGCCAAAACGTGATGTGATATATGTTGATGTATGAGATGATCATGTTTTGTAATAGGTTCATGACTTGCATGTCGATGAGTACGGCAACCGGCAGGAGCCATAGGGTTGTCTTTAATTTATTGTATGACCTGCGTGTCAATCATTAAACGCCATGTAATTGTTTTACTTTATCGCTATGCGTTAGCAATAGTTATAGAAGCAATAGTTGGCGAGACAACCATGTGACGACACGATGATGGAGATCATGATGATGGAGATCATGGTGTCATGCCGGTGACGATGGAGATCATGCCGGTGCTTTGGAGATGGAGATCAAAAGCACAATATGATGATGGCCATATCATGTCACATATTGATTGCATGTGATGTTTATCTTTTTATGCATCTTATTTTGCTTAGGACGACGGTAGCATTATAAGATGATCCCTTCACTTAATTTCAAGAAATTGTGTTCTCCCTAAGTATGCACCATTGCAAAAGTTCGTCGTTTCGAAGCACCTCGTGATGATCGGGTGTGATAGACTCTACGTTCGCATACAACGGGTGTAAGCCAGTTTTACACATGCAGAATACTTGGGTTAAACTTGACGAGCCTAGCATGTACAGACATGGCCTCGGAACACGGGAGACCGAAAGGTCGAACATGAGTCATATAGTAGATATGATGAACATGGAGATGTTCACCATTGATGACTACTCCATCTCACGTGATGATCGGACATGGGTTAGTTGATTTGGATCATGTGTCACTTAGACAACTTGAGGGATGTTGATTTAAGTGGGAGTTCATTAGTAATTTGATTAACTGAACTAAATTATCATGAACTTAGTCTTAATTGTCTTTGCAAAATTTGTGTTGTAGATCAATGGCCCGCGCTGTAGTTCCCCTGAATTTTAATGCGTTCCTAGAGAAAGCTAAGTTGAAAGATGATGGAAGCAACTATGCGGATTGGGTCTGTAACTTGAGCATTATCCTCATTGCTGCACAGAAGGCTTATGTCCTTGATGCACCGCTAGGTGACGCACCCCCTCCAGCGTCGTCTGTGGATGTTGTGAACATCTGGTAGGCACGTTCTGATGACTACTCGATAGTTCAGTGCGCCATGCTTTACGGCTTAGAACCGGGGCTCCAAAGACGTTTTGAGCACCACGGAGCATATGAGATGTTCCAGGAGCTGAAATTGGTATTTCAAGCTCATGCCCGGGTCGAGAGGTATGACATCTCCGACAAGTTCTTTAGCTGTAAAATGGAGGAGAACAGTTCCGTTAGTGAGCATATACTCAGAATGTCTGGGTTGCACAACCGCTTGACTCGGTTGGGAGTTAATCTTCCAGATGACTCGGTTATTGACAGAATTCTCCAATCACTGCCACCAAGCTATAAGGGCTTTGTGATGAACTATAATATGCAAGGGATGGAGAAAACACTTCCCGAGCTCTTCGCGATGCTTAAGGCCGCGGAGGTAGAAATCAAGAAGGAGCATCAAGTGTTGATGGTTAAAAAGACCACTAGTTTCAAGAAAGGCAAGGGAAAGAAAGGGAACTTCAAGAAGAACGGTAAAGCAGTTGCCGCTCCCGTGAAGAAACCCAAGGCTGGACCCAAACCTGAGACTGAGTGCTTCTACTGCAAGGGGAATGATCTTTGGAAGCAGAACTGCCCCAAGTACTTGGCAGATAAGAAGGCTGGCAACGTCAACAAAGGTATATTTGATATACATGTTATTGATGTGTACCTTACTAGTGCTCGTAGTAGCGCCTGGGTATTTGATACTGGTTCGGTTGCTAATATTTGTAACTCGAAACAGGAGCTGCGGAATAAGCTAAGGACGAGGTGACGATGCGCATCGGAAATGGTTCCAAGGTTGATGTGATCGCAGTCGGCACGCTACCTCTACATCTACCTTCGGGATTAGTTTTAAACCTAAATAATTGTTATTTGGTGCCTGCGTTGAGCATGAACATTATATCTGGATCTTGTTTATTGCGAGACGGTTATTCATTTAAGTCAGAGAATAATGGTTGTTCTATTTATATGAGTAATATCTTTTATGGTCATGCACCCCTTGTGAATGGTTTATTCTTGTTGAATCTCGATCGTAGTGATACACATATTCATAATATTGATGCCAAAAGATGCAAAGTTAATAATGATGGTACCACATATTTGTGGCACTACCGCTTAGGTCATATTGGTGTAAAACGCATGAAGAAACTCCATGTCGATGGACTTTTGGAATCTCTTGATTATGAATCATTTGAGACATGTGAACCATGCCTCATGGGCAAGATGACTAAAACTCCGTTCTCCGGAACAATGGAGCGAGCTAGTGACTTATTGGAAATAATACATACTGATGTATGCGGTCCGATGAGTGTTGAAGCACGCGGGGGATATCGTTAGTTTCTTACCTTCACAGATGATTTGAGTAGATATGGGTATATTTACTTAATGAAACACAAGTCTGAAACATTTGAAAAGTTCAAAGAATTTTAGAGTGAAGTGGAAAATCATCGCAACAAGAAAATAAAGTTTCTATGATCTGATCGTGGAGGTGAATATTTGAGTTACGAGTTTGGTATGCATTTAAGACAATGTGGAATTGTTTCACAGCTCACGCCACCTGGAACACCACAGCGTAATGGTGTGTCCGAACGTCGTAATCGTACTATATTAGATATGGTGCATTCTATGATGTCTCTTACCGATTTGCCACTATCGTTTTGGGGTTATGCATTAGAGACAGCCGCATTCACTTTAAATAGGGCACCGTCTAAATCCGTTGAGATGACACCGTATGAGTTGTGGTTTGGCAAGAAACCTAAGCTGTCGTTTCTTAAAGTTTGGGGATGCGATGCTTATGTCAAGAGGCTTCAGCCTGATAAGCTCGAACCCAAAGCGGAGAAGTGCGTCTTCATAGGATACCCTAAAGAGACCATTGGGTATACCTTCTACCACAGATCCGAGGGCAAGATCTTTGTTGCAAAGAATGAATCCTTTCTAGAGAAGGAGTTTCTCTCGAAAGAAGTGAGTGGGTGGAAAGTAGAACTTGATGAGGTAATCGTACCTTCTCTAGAATTGGAAGGTAGCACATCACAGAAAACAGTTCCGTGATGTCTACACCAACCGAAGAGGAAGCTAATGATGATGATCATGAAACTTCGGATCAAGTTACTACTGAACTTCGTAGGTCGACCAGGGTACGTTCCGCACCAGAATGGTACGGTATTCCTATCCTGGAAGTCATGTTGTTAGACAACGGCGAACCTACGAACTATGAAGAAGCTATGATGAGCCCAGATTCTGACAAATGGCTTCAGGCCATGAAATCCGAGATAGGATCCATGTATGAGAACAAAGTATGGACTTTGGTGGACTTGCCCGATGATCGGCAAGCCATTGAGAATAAATGGATCTTTAAGAAGAAGACAGACGCTGATGGTAATGTCACCGTCTATAAAGCTCGACTTGTCGCAAAGGGTTTCCGACAAGTTCAAGGGGTTGACTACGATGAGACTTTCTCACCCGTAGCGATGCTTAAGTCTGTTAGAATTATGTTAGCTATTGCCGCATTTTATGATTATGAGATCTGGCAAATGGACGTCAAAACGGCATTCCTTAACGGGTTTCTTAAGGAAGAATTGTATATGATGCAACCAGAAGGTTTTTTCGATCCTAAGGATGCTAACAAAGTATGCAAGCTCCAGCGATCCATCTATGGACTGGTGCAAGCATCTCGGAGTTGGAATATACGCTTTGATGAGGTGATCAAAGCTTTTGGTTTTATACAAACTTACGGAGAAGCTTGTATGTACAAGAAAGTGAGTGGGAGCTCTGTAGCATTTCTAATATTATATGTGGATGACATATTATTGATTGGAAATGATATAGATTTTCTGGAAAGCATAAAAGGATATTTGAATAAGAGTTTTTCAATGAAAGACCTCGATGAAGCTGCTTATATATTGGGCATCAAAATCTATAGAGATAGATCAAGACGCCTAATAGGACTTTCACAAAGCACATACCTTGACAAAGTTTTGAAGAAGTTCAAAATGGATCAGTCAAAGAAAGGGTTCTTGCCTGTATTGCAAGGTGTGAAGTTGAGTAAGACTCAAAGCCCGACCACGGCAGAAGAAAGAGAAAGGATGAAAGTCATTCCCTATGCTTCAGCCATAGGCTCTATAATGTATGCCATGCTGTGTACCAGACCTGATGTGTGCCTTGCCATTAGTCTGGCAGGGAGGTACCAAAGTGATTCAGGAGTAGATCACTGGACAGCGGTCAAGAATATCCTGAAGTACCTGAAAAGGACTAAGGACATGTTTCTCGTTTATGGAGGTGACGAAGAGCTCGTCGTAAAGGGTTATGTCGATGCTAGCTTCGACACAGATCCGGATGACTCTAAGTCCGAAACTGGATACGTATTTATATTAAATGGTGGAGCGGTCAGTTGGTGCAGTTCCAAGCAGAGTGTCATGGCGGGATCTACATGTGAAGCGGAGTATATAGCTGCTTCGGAAGCAGCGCAAGAAGGAGTCTGGATGAAGGAGTTCATATCCGATCTAGGTGTAATACCTAGTGCATCGGATCCAATGACTATCTTTTGTGACAACACTAGAGCTATTGCCATTGCCAAGGAGCCCAGGTTTCACAAGAGAACCAAGCACATCAAGCGTCGTTTCAACTCCATTCGTAATTATGTTAAGGATGGAGACATAGAACTTTGCAAAGTACATACGGATCTAAATGTAGCAGACCCGTTGACTAAACCTCTTCCACGGGCAAAACATGATCAGCACCAGGACTCCATGGGTGTTAGATTCATTACAATGTAAAATAGATTATTGACTCTAGTGCAAGTGGGAGACTGTTGGAAATATGCCCTAGAGGCAATAATAAAATGGTTATTATCATATTTCCTTGTTCATGATAAAGGTTTATTATTCATGCTAGAATTGTATTGACCGGAAACTTAAATACATGTGTGGATACATAAACAAATACCGTGTCCCTAGTGAGCCTCTACTAGACTAGCTCGTTGATCAAAGATGGTTAAGGTTTCCTAACCATAGACATGAGTTGTCATTTGATAACGGGATCACATCATTAGGAGAATGATGTGATGGACAAGACCCAACCATAAGCTTAGCACCAGATCATTTAGTTTATTTGCTACAGCTTTCTTCATGTCAAGTATCTATTTCTTAGACCATGAGATCGTGCAACTCCCTGACACCGGAGGAATACTTAGTGTGTATCCAAACGTCACTTCGTAACTGGGTGATCATAAAGGTGATCTACAGGTATCTCCAAAGGTGCTTGTTTGGTTGGCACGAATCGAGACTGGGATTTGTCACTCCGTATGACGGAGAGATATCTCTGGGCCCTCTCGGTAATACAACAACGTAAAGAGTTTGCAAGCAATGTGGCTAATGGGTTAATCACGAGATCTTGTATTACGAAACGAGTAAAGAGACTTGCCAGTAACGAGATTGAACTAGGTATGGAGATACCGACGATCGAATCTCGGGCAAGTAACATATCGCCAGACAAAGGGAATTGCATACGAGATTAACCGAATCCTGGACATCGTGGTTCAACCGATAAAAGATCTTCGTGGAATATGTAGGAATCAATATGGGCATCTGAAAGCACATTTGCTCCCTTGGTGGTTTTGGTAATTCATAACAACATATATCTCATTGAACTAATGTCCATTCAAGATTAAGATTTCAGGATGTTCAATGATTGGCATGGCATGGACTAGAGACGTGGACCCCTCAAAATGCTAAGGACAAGGATTGGCAAACGATCAAGACTCTACATTTTTGGTTTAGTGATCCAAGATCACATTGAGTCCATAGGAAAGCCAATACTATTAAAAGGGGATGAGGTGTTGCTTAATGATCTTTTTGCTCAAGTGCTTAGTGACAGTATTCCTAAACCCTCAACCACTCTCTCTACCCAAATATGTCCTAAAGCTAAAGTCCAACTCGGCCCCACCGATATTTCCTACCCGGCCCCACCGAGTTCATCCAAGACTTAGCCACTGCCAAAACCCTAACAAATCGGATCCAGCGAAATGGATCTCGGTCTCACCGAGATGGCCTTGCCAACTCTCTGTAATCGTTTGCACTTACTTCGATCTCACCAAGTTTGCAAATCGGTCTCACCGAGATGGCTTGCCAACTCTCTGTTGCCTTATTACTTCACTTCGGTCCTACCGAGTTGATGCAATCGGTGCCACCGAGATGAGGTTTGCCCTAAGCCATTGCACTTCGGTCCATCTGAGTTGTTCGTATCGGTCTCACCGAGATTCCTAACGTTCATATCTTTTACACAGTTCGGTGCTACCGAGATGATTGTTTCGGTGCCACCGAGTTGGGTCAAAAGTGTGTAACGGTTGGATTTTGTGTGGAGGCTATATATACCCCTCCACCACATCCTTCTTAGTAAGGAGAGCCATCAGAACGTGCCTACACTTCCACCATATATTTTTCTGAGAGAGAACCACCTACTCATGTGTTGAGATCAAGATATTCCATTCCTACCATTTGAACCTTGATCTCTAGCCTTTCCCAAGTTGCTTTCCACTCAAATCCCTCTTCCACCATAGCCAAATCTGTGAGGAGTTGATTGAGTGCTGGGAAGACTATCATTTGAAGCACAAGACCAAGGAGTTCATCAACAACACACCGTCTATTACCTTTTGGAGAGTGGTGTCTCCTAGATTGGTTAGGTGTCGCTTGGGAGCCTCCAACCAGATGTGGAGTTGAACCAAGAAGTTTGTAAGGGCAAGGAGATCGCCTACTTCATGAAGATCTACCCCGAGTGAGGCTGGTCCTTCGTGGACGTAAGCCATGGTGGAATAGACAAGGTTGCTTCTTCGTGGACCCTTCGTGGGTGGAGCCCTCCGTGGACTCGCGCAGCCGTTACCCTTCGTGGGTTGAAGTCTCCATCAACGTGGATGTATGATAGCACCACCTATCGGAACCACGCCAAAAATCACCGTGTCTTCATTGCGTTTGAAATCTCCAATCCCTCCTTTACATACATATGCAATTGCTTACATTCCGCTGCTATACTCTTATAATTGCATGTGTAGGGTGATGCTTGACATGTACTATTGCTAAAATCTGCCTACAACTAAAATTTGGGAAAAGGTTAAGTTTTATTTGGTCAAGTAGTCTAATCACCCCCCTCTAGACATACTTTCGATCCTACAGCATCCATGTCCCGCTATTGGTTATTGACCGGAGAGGTGTCTCGGTCATGACTACATGATTCCCGAACCCACAGGGTCGCACGCTTAACGTTTGTTGACGGTAGAGTAGTATTGGGATATTTGATGATTGGTAACCGAATGTTGTTCGGAGTTCCGGATGAGATCCCGGACGTCACGGGGAGTCTCAGAATGGTCGAGAGGTAAAGATTTATATATGGGAAGTCATATTTTGGGTTCCGGAAAAAGGTGCAGTTTTTTCGGTATTGTACCGGGAAGATTCCAGAAGGTTCCGGAGGATTCCGGAGGGGTCCGGAAGTCCACAAGTGGGTCCACCACGTCCCAAGGGCTGTCATGGGCTGACGGGAGGCGCCCTGGCCTTATTGGGCTAGGCGCACCAAGTCCTCAAAAGCCCATGTGGCTAGGGAAGGGAAAAAAAAGGGGAGTCCTAGTAGGAATAGGATTGGACTTGGAGTCCAAGTCCTCTCCCCCCTTGGCTGCGCCCTAGGGCTTGGAGGGGCTGTTTCCCACTCCCCTCCACCTATATATATAGAGGAGGGGGCTCCCCAAGAGGATACACCAAGCCCTTGGCGCCCCTCTCTCTCTCCCGTTACCTCGTAGCTCCTCCGTCCTCATTCTAGTAGCGCTTGGTGAAGCCCTTCTAAACTAGCTCCACCACCACCATCACCACCACGCCGTCATGCTGGTTGTGATACCATCTACTTCTCTGCCTTCTCTTGCTGGATCAAGGAGGAGGAGACGTCATCGAGCCGCACGTGTGCTAAACTCGGAGGTGTCGTCCGTTCGGCACTAGATCGGTTGGATCATGATCGGATCGCGAAGAGTACGACTACATCAACCGCGTTATATACGCTTCCGCTTTTGGTCTATGAGGGTACGTAGACACACTCTCCTCTCTCGTTGCTATGGTTCTCCTAGATAGATCTTGGGTGTTCGTAGGAATTTTTTTGATTTTCATGCTTCGTTCCCCATCACAGACCTCGGATGAGGTGGGGAATGAAGACCACCCTCTCCCCAAGATTGGGAGTGGGCACGCACTGGTTTGGCTCCGGTGGCCTGGTGGCGATGTTAGCCGGGATGTACCCCGCACTTCGCAGCTCTAGGATCGCGCCCTCCGTGATGGAGGAGCTGGCCCAGTGCCCCTTGAGGGCGGCGTCGGCCATAGCGGGGAACTGGGAGCTATGGGCGGTAAGGGGAAATGTAGAACTGGAATTGGGCGCTGGAGCTCGAAAGGCAGTAGGCTGGAAGGAATGGAAGCGTGCTATCGTTATCGCTTTCCCTCTGCTCTTATAGGTTGGTGACAACCTAGTATCAAATGAAGAGATAAGCCTAATGGTGAAAAGGTTCAACAAGTTCTACAAGAACAAAGGGAGAGAAAGAAGCTCTAGCTCAAGACACTATGAGAAAAGATCATCAAGTCGTGACCGTAATTGTTACAATTGTGGAAAGCCCGGACACTACTCAAATGAGTGTACAGCTCCCTACAAGAAAAGAGACGAATCACCAAGAGGAAAACATAGAAGAGATGAATCACCTCATAAAGAGAGAAGGAGTAGAGATGATTATTATGAACGAAGACACTCTCGAAGAAGTAAGGATTCGGAGAGGAAGGACAAGTCATCAAGGAGCTACACAAGAAGAAGACATCAAGCTCATGTTGGTGAATGGGTTTCCGGCTCCGACTCCGACAACCAATCCGAGAGAAGTTATCACTCCAACTCCGACTATAGTCAAGATGAAGGTGTTGCCGGACTTGCACTTGTGTCATCCAACTCCTACGATCTATTCGACTCACCAAATGAAGGAATTGGAAGATGCTTCATGGCAAAAGGCCCTAAGGTATCACACCCCGAGTATCTAGATTTTAATAGTGATGAAGATGATTTGCTTGGTGATGATGATTTACTTGTTGATAGGGCTAGTGATGTGAGCTATAATGAAAATGCTAGTAATCATGATAGTCAAGAGGAAACGAGTGACAATGCTATGAAGGAGATTGAGCGTCTAACTAAAGAACTAAATGCTCTTAAGTTAGCTCATGAAACAACTCAAGAGGATCATAGAGAACTTCTAAGAACTCATGAGAAGCTACGCTTCGAGAAGCTAAATTTAGAGCAAGAGCATGAGTTTCTTAAAGCTATCAATGACGATCTTCGAAAGAAGAGTTCTTCATATCTTGCCAAGCGTTTACTCTTGTCTACCTTGATGCCACAAGTTAAATCTAAGCAAACTAGCAACAAGGGTAAAAATGGTTCTACCTCTAGTAGTAACAATAACAATGCTAAATCCAATGTTGTTGCTTCTAGTAGTTCTATTGATTCCACTAACAATTCTCTTAGCCAAGTTACACTTGAGCAAGAAAATATGCTATTGAAAGGAATTATAGAAAAAGGTGTCTACAAGAGCCTTGACGGGAGTAAGCAATTTGAGGAAATTGTACGCAAGCAAGGAAGGCACCGGAAGAACCAATGTGTTGATTTTGAACGAAAGTTCAATGCCGATGGAGTTGAGTGGGAAGAAGGTCAATACTCCAAGACGAAGTTTGTTCCTTAACAAGAGAAGTATGATCCTACTTCCCTCAAGGGAACACAAGCTCAAGAAGACCTTCCACCACAAGACCACAAGCTAAAAGGCAAGGACAAGCTTCAAGAAGAGATTGATTCATTTGAAGAAGCTCCTCAAGCCATGGTCAAGTGGGTTCCCAAGACTTCATCAAGTTCTACTTCATCAAGTGCTACTACAACTCCAAGGATTCCCATCAAGTTGATGTGGGTCCAAAAGAAGAAGAACTAGAGAGTTCTTGAGGGTGACTCCGCCAACAAACTTCACTCATATTCTTTATGGCAAGGACGTGTGCAACCAACTTCCACATTTTGCACTAGTTCATGGAGTCACAAACCCTCTTGTTGGTAAGGCAAGGGACAAGGTAATCAATGCATTCATGGACATCATCATATGTGTATTTCACTCTATGTCTATGGATATCCTTGTATGTTCCTTGTGTGGGACTAACCCATGTAGGTATTGAAAGCACAAAACTCCAAAGGATTGCTCCCAACTCTTGATGGTCTACATCAACATTGAGCATCCACATCTTCAACATCTACATGAAGTCATCATCGACAAAACCCAAGGTTAGTTCAACCCTCTTAGGGGGGATATCGCATCTAGGGGGAGCTTTGCTCTAAAAATTGAGCTAAAGCAACTCTAATGGTGTGAACACATTAATGCTTTATGTAAAAGTGGCAACCCCACTTGTGCTTAAACGATGAGTATGACCTATGATCAAATGTTCTCATTTGGCTCCTAAGTCAATATACTCATATATAGATGACCTAGTCATCGCCATTGCTTGATAGATGCTAGAATTGATTGTGCATGTTTGACACATATTTCTTTTGCTATCTTATTGTGTGAGCATGTTGATTTGCATGTTTTCATCATTCGAGGACATCCATTTCTTGTTTTGATTGTCTTGGTTTTTCTGGCCAAATGGATGAACAAGAATGCCTAAGTACCTTCTCTAGCTATCAATGCTTTCTTGTCTCAAATTCTATTCTTGCTGCATCACAAAAATTGAACAAGTCGTTTTCGGACCCTCCGGGTGAGGAGCACTCGGAGCCACCGATCTAAAAGGGCTGAACCTCCAAAACCTTCTAATTGATTTCGGTCAGACCAACCTACTCAAACTCGGTCGAACCGAAAGCATTTAGACTGATCTAGGTTTTCATCTCGGTGCTACCGATTAGACCAACTCGGTTGGACCGAGTTGCTGTAACTACAAGCAGTTGCACGTCTCGATGCTACCGATTTGTTCCACTCGGTGCCACCGACAGCGAATGGGTATATATTCCCAGCGAACCGTGCGGTTGAAAATTTCTTCAAACGTCACGCGCCCGCGCCCCATTGCTGCCGCCCCTTTGGTCTTCGGATCGTCGTCGTCGTCTCCTGTGCGCCCTCGCCGCAGGATTCCGTCGCCGTCAACGGTAATCTCCACCGCCGTTGTCGCCGTAGAGAAACTCCACCGAGTTAGGGTGAGTTTCGATCCCTTTCGTGCTTCCCTTTTCCGATTCAATGCACGATTGGATTGCCTGTAATCTTGCCACGAATGCAATCCTTTTTCCACCAGAATAGTTCGTTTGAACGAGATTCGAGCAAAAAAATTAGGGTTAGGTTTCCGCCGAACGCATCTCGGACCGACCGAATAGGAATTTTCGGTCCCACCGATTTGGCCCTGGCCATAGCACTAGTACATCTCGGTGCCACCGAGTTGTGCGAATCGGTAAGACCGAAAGTAACGTCTCAATGAAACCCTAGCATCTCGGAGCCACCGAAACCCATCTCGGTCTGACCGAAATGGCGTGCCATGTCTCTGTAGTGTGCTTCGGTGTCACCGAGATTACCAACTCGGTCCATCCGAACTGCATTCTGTGAAAACCTAGAACTAAAGTTTGAACTCATGTTTATGAAAAGCTATCTGCTTTTTGTGATGACTCATCTACTCTACCCATACCCATCTATTCACAGGGTCAGCTCAGCAAGATGTCTAGTGGCAGTGACAGTCAGAACAGGTCTGAACAGCAGGCAGAGATGAGTGAAGGATCAAGCCATAATGAGAGTTTCTATGAGGGAGAAAGAAGCTCCCCAGATCTTCCTAAAGCTGCAACCAGAACAAGGAAGAAGAAAACCTCAGACAGTGAGGATGAGGATTTTGTTGCCAGTGAGACAGCAACCAAGAAGAAGAGAGTAGTGCTAGCTAAAGAGTACAGCTCCAAGCCTACATCTGTCAAAGAAAGAACAGTTATAAGGAAAGTGCCAAAACAGTCCATACAATTCACTCTTGAAGAGCCTAGTGAGGCAGCTGCAGGTGCTAAGAAGAAGAGGATAAGAAAAACTACTGCCCGTGTGATTGGCAGACCCTCCATGATGATTGAAGAGGAGGAAGAGGAGGAGGATGAGCCAGCTGCTGCACCTCCTGCAAAAGCACAGAAGCTCATGTCTGATGCAATCAAGACTGTTGCACCTCCCAAGTCAAAGCCTAAGGCACCAGCACCCAAGAGATCAACCAGAAACATATCAGCTGCAGAGAAGAACAAGGCCCCAGTGCCTGAATCAAATGATGAAGAGTCTCTAGTGCTCAGAAAGTTGAAGCCAAAGATACCAGACCATGACAACGCACACCCAGTAGCAGAAAACATGATGTTGAGAAAGGACAAGGGACTGCGTCAATGGAGATTGTCAGATCCTTATGCTATCAGAAGAAGGACTGCTTGTGATTATCGTTTTCACACCCGTGAACAACAGGACTTTTATGAGACAGTATTGCTTGACAAGAAGCCCATAGTCAGTGACATGAAGTGGGTGGATTGGGAATACATCGATGAGAACGAGGATTTTTTCCCCCACATCCATGAAAGCTTCAGAATTGCAGGAGTTGACGAGTTTGTTGGAAAGAAGTTGACCAAGTGGAATGACGAGATGATCATGCAATTTTACTCTACTGCTCATTTCTATCCAGATGGCAGAATAGTGTGGATGACTGAGGGTATAAGATACCAGTCTACCATCTCTGAGTGGGCAAGTCTTCTTGGTGCACCCAAGGAAGAGGAGGATGATATTGACATTTATGCCAAGCTCAAGATGGATCACAACTCCATGGCCAACATGTACACTGCAATTCCTCAGAAGGACCTTGAAACACATAAGCTTGGATCAGTGAAGCATTTGCTACCAGGTCTGGCCACCTCAAACACAATCTTGCGGTACACCTTGTTACCCAAGTCAGGCGATGATAAGATGATTCGTGGCCACTCCATCAACTTGCTACACTTATTTGATACTCCTCAGAAATTCAAGGTGTTGAGCCTGATAGTTGAGACTATCAAGAGGACAGCAGCAGATCAGAAGAGATCGTGTGGTTATGCTCCACATATTCAGTTGTTGATCAATTCCAAGGTTGGAACCATCACGTATCTTCTTGATCGAGAGCATTTGCCACTCCGTCTAGAGTTTGAGGACAACGTTATAGTGATGGATCCTTCGCATCCCACTTCTGCACAAGCTCAAGAGGAAATCCGCAAAGCACAAGAAGCTAAAGCAGCTCAGGAAGCAGCAACTCCAAATGCTCCAATTGCGAATCTCAAGACACCAAAGGATCAAATGCAATATCTGCTTGAAGCCACTCTGAGGATTGAGCGAAGTCTGGCCAACCTCACCCAGACCCAGGCTAGTTTTGAGCGGATCATTGAGACCAAATTTCATGATTTGGATGTCAAGGTGACTGAGATTCAGACCACAGTGGAACAGCTGCAAGGAGATGTGGATGCTGTCAAGCAAGCCAGATCAGATGACAGTGAAGATGAAAGACCGACCACAAAGCAGTTTCAACAAGTGCCTAGGGCTGCCAGGTCAGCTGCAGTGCCAGTAGTGGGTCCACGGACCACAGTATCTGCACCAGCCGCCACAGCCACAGTGCCACAGCAGGTCTCCACTCCTCCAGTCCAGCAGTCATCAGCAGAAGCATTCGCGGACGCTCTTATCTCAACGCCGTCTATGCACACCGGAGCAGCCAGCAGAAGGTCGCCTTCAGGAGCTTCGGAGGACCGTGCCTAGAGAGCCGACTAGTGCTATACGATTCGAACTTTTTGGTACTTGTTGCCAAAGGGGGAGAATTTGTATAGATCATAGGCTTCGAGAGAGAGTGTTTCGTTGGTTTTTTCTCTCAAGTTCATTTGCTACTTGTTTGCTTGTTCGTTGATACTTTGTTATGTGTGTGCTTGCTACAGTGTCTGTGAGATATTCTGTTTACGCTTATCATGATGTTTGATCATACTATGCCTATTGTGATGATCCATGTTTATCCATGTCATTATCTGTATGATTATTCATTTATGTATCATTCCTTTATGTTGGTGATGCGTGCTTACTATTTCCATCATATCATTTTGCGCGCTCCACCAAGATGTATGTGACATGGAAGAGTAACCCATGAGCCTAATCGATTGTGCATTTGCATTCAAACGCAAATTTTTAATAATGCACAAATTTAGGGGGAGCTCTTGCTTATCACATTCTTCTCAAAGCGACGATGTATTTCATTCACTTAATCATCTGTCGAAGCTTTGATCTATATGTTGTCATCAATTACCAAAAAGGGGAAGATTGAAAGCACATTTGCTCCCTTGGTGGTTTTGGTAATTCATAACAACATATATCTCATTGAACTAATGTCCATTCAAGATTAAGATTTCAGGATGTTCAATGATTGGCATGGCATGGACTAGAGACGTGGACCCCTCAAAATGCTAAGGACAAGGATTGGCAAACGATCAAGACTCTACATTTTTGGTTTAGTGATCCAAGATCACATTGAGTCCATAGGAAAGCCAATACTATTAAAAGGGGATGAGGTGTTGCTTAATGATCTTTTTGCTCAAGTGCTTAGTGACAGTATTCCTAAACCCCCAACCACTCTCTCTACCCAAATATGTCCTAAACCTAAAGTCCAACTCGGCCCCACCGATATTTCCTACCCGGCCCCACCGAGTTCATCCAAGACTTAGCCACTGCCAAAACCCTAACAAATCGGATCCATCGAAATGGATCTCGGTCTCACCGAGATGGCCTTGCCAACTCTCTGTAATCGTTTGCACTTACTTCGGTCTCACCGAGTTTGCAAATCGGTCTCACCGAGATGGCTTGCCAACTCTCTGTTGTCTTATTGCTTCACTTCGGTCCTACCGAGTTGATGCAATCGGTGCCACCGAGATGAGGTTTGCCCTAAGCCATTGCACTTCGGTCCATCCGAGTTGTTCGTATTGGTCCCACCGAGATTCCTAATGTTCATATCTTTTACACAGTTCGGTGCTACCGAGATGATTGTTTCGGTGCCACCGAGTTGGGTCAAAAGTGTGTAACGGTTGGATTTTGTGTGGAGGCTATATATACCCCTCCACCCCATCCTTCTCAGTAAGGAGAGCCATCAGAACGTGCCTACACTTCCACCATATATTTTTCTGAGAGAGAACCACCTACTCATGTGTTGAGATCAAGATATTCCATTCCTACCATTTGAACCTTGATCTCTAGCCTTTCCCAAGTTGCTTTCCACTCAAATCCCTCTTCCACCATAGCCAAATCTGTGAGGAGTTGATTGAGTACTGGGAAGACTATCATTTGAAGCACAAGAGCAAGGAGTTCATCAACAACACACCGTCTATTACCTTTTGGAGAGTGGTGTCTCCTAGATTGGTTAGGTGTCGCTTGGGAGCCTCCAACCAGATGTGGAGTTGAACCAAGAAGTTTGTAAGGGCAAGGAGATCGCCTACTTCGTGAAGATCTACCCCGAGTGAGGCTGGTCCTTCGTGGATGTAAGCCATGGTGGAATAGACAAGGTTGCTTCTTCGTGGACCCTTCGTGGGTGGAGCCCTCCGTGGACTCGCGCAGCCGTTACCCTTCGTGGGTTGAAGTCTCCATCAACGTGGATGTACGATAGCACCACCTATCGGAACCACGCCAAAAATCACCGTGTCTTCATTGCGTTTGAAATCTCCAATCCCTCCTTTACATACATATGCAATTGCTTACATTCTGCTGCTATACTCTTATAATTGCATGTGTAGGGTGATGCTTGACATGTACTATTGCTAAAATCTGCCTACAACTAAAATTTGGGAAAAGGTTAAGTTTTATTTGGTCAAGTAGTCTAATCACCCCCCTCTAGACATACTTTCGATCCTACAGCATCCATGTCCCGCTATTGGTTATTGACCGGAGAGGTGTCTCGGTCATGACTACATGATTCCCGAACCCACAGGGTCGCACGCTTAACGTTTGTTGACGCTAGAGTAGTATTGGGATATTTGATGATTGGTAACCAAATGTTGTTCGGAGTCCCGGATGAGATCCCGGACGTCACGAGGAGTCTCAGAATGGTCGAGAGGTAAAGATTTATATATGGGAAGTCATATTTTGGGTTCCGGAAAAAGGTGCAGTTTTTTCGGTATTGTACCGGGAAGATTCCAGAAGGTTTCGGAGGATTCCGGAGGGGTCCGGAAGTCCACAAGTGGGTCCACCACGTCCCAAGGGCTGGCATGGGCTAACGGGAGGCGCCCTGGCCTTATTGGGCTAGGCGCACCAAGTCCTCAAAAGCCCATGTGGCTAGGGAAGGGAAAAAAAGGGGGAGTCCTAGTAGGAATAGGATTGGACTTGGAGTCCAAGTCCTCTCCCCCCTTGGCTGCGCCCTAGGGCTTGGAGGGGCTTTTCCCCACGCCCCTCCACCTATATATATAGAGGAGGGGGCGCCCCAAGAGGATACATCAAGCCCTTGGCGCCCCTCTCTCTCTCCCGTTACCCCGTAGCTCCTCCGTCCTCATTCTAGTAGCGCTTGGTGAAGCCCTGCTAAACTAGCTCCACCACCACCATCACCACCACGCCGTCGTGCTGGTTGTGATCCCATCTACTTCTCTGCCTTCTCTTACTGGATCAAGGAGGAGGAGACGTCATCGAGCCGCACGTGTGCTAAACTCGGAGGTGTCGTCCGTTTGGCACTAGATCGGTTGGATCATGATCGGATCGCAAAGAGTACGACTACATCAACCGCGTTATATACGCTTCCGTTTTTGGTCTACGAGGGTACGTAGACACACTCTCCTCTCTCGTTGCTGTGCTTCTCCTAGATAGATCTTGGGTGTTCGTAGGAATTTTTTTTATTTTCATGCTTCGTTCCCCATCACATACCTCGGATGGGGTGGGGAATGAAGACCGCCCTCTCCCCAGGATTGGGAGTGGGCACGCACTGGTTTGGCTCCGGTGGCCTGGTGGCGACGTTAGCCGGGATGTACCCCGCACTTCGCAGCTCTAGGATCGTGCCCTCCGTGACGGAGGAGCTGGCCCAGTGCCCCTTGAGGGCGGCGGCGGCCATAGCGGGGAACTGGGAGCTATGGGCGGTAAGGGGAAATGTAGAACTGGAATTGGGCGCTGGAGCTCGAAAGGCAGTAGGCAGGAAGGAATGGAAGCGTGCTATCGTTATCGCTTTCCCTCTGCTCTTATAGGTTGGTAAAAGGCAAGAGTCCCCCCGGTCGTGCTGTTGAAATCGCCACTACCCAAAAAAAGATGCCATTATGCATACGGGGAGAAACAAAATCTTGATGATATCCCTTTAAAAATGGGCACGATCTCTGCTTCGACGCGACGTGCCAATTGGAAAACTGCCTCGGGGCGCGATTCGAGCAACCATAACTGGCCTGCCTGGTTACAGGTGGTGCCGCTTCGGTAAAGTTGTCAGGCTTTAAGTACCCGCATCTTCGGATGCTATCGGGTTTGAAAGAGCCCTTGTTCAGGGGCAAATCCCGTTGAGGAAGAGCCCGGTAAAAGCTCACGATGTGTGGAACGATCTCAAATCTTCGAGGGAGGAACTCGTCTGTCAAGCCGAAGACTCCAAAGCCGAAGTCAGTTTGCCGAAGAAGGGCATCGTCCTCGGCGTAGAAGACCGGTTCGGGGGCTACTGGCGGTGTCCTGGACTAGGGGATACCAACCTAGTTGGCCCACAGTCCTTGGGCCGAGCTTAGGGGCCCTCATTCTCATAAGGAAGGACTCCGGAAGCCTCGCACCTCGACGTGATCAAGACAGACTATGTCGAAGACTTGACGTGTACTCCAAGGACATCTTCGGCCACCGCCATATGCATCTCTAGATCAGCAATCGACTATGTAACCCTAGGTACCCCTCTAGCGTGTATATAAACCAAGGGGTTTAGCCTGTAGAGGGGATCCGATCATAATCACATCCACCTAGCCTTAGGGTTAGAACACAACTTACGATCTCGAGGTAGATCAAGCTTGTGCTCGATACACAATCATCAATACAATCAAAGCAGGACGTAGGGTATTACCTCTTCGAGAGGGTCCGAACCTGGGTAAACACCGTGTCCCTTGTCTCCTGTTACCATTGATCCGAGATCCGCAGCTCGGGACCCCCTACCCCGAGGTCTGCCGGTTTTACCACCGACACAAGGGAAGTATGCCTATGATATAGAGGTGTGAAACCTCCATCAGTGAAGAACCGACATAAACTCCAACATCGAAAACATACTAGATGATGCATACGAAATCCGTTCACGATGAACTAGAGCTTGTCATGAAGATGACCACAAGCTCCAAAAACTCACAAAGAGAAAAACCAAATAAGAACCAAGAAAGATGAAGCCAATGATGCAATGGTTTGAGCTCTCTAAGAAATGATACGATCAAGCTACTCACTCGAGAGCCCCCTTGATAGTACGGCTATCGATCCTATAATCCGGTCTCCCAACTATAGTACGGCTATCGATCCTATAATCCGGTCTCCCAACTAACACCATGAGACTGAAAAAATAGAAAACCTATCAAGGACAAATCTTTGTCTTGCGCATAGTCCACTTGAGCTAGATGATGATGATCTGGACTTCCTCAAGTTGGACCACCTTTCTTGATTGTGTTGGCTCGGTGAAGACTAGTAGATTGCTCCCCCATACTCCACTATGGGTGAGCCACTCTTTGGCATATCTTCACATGTCCATTGTCACCACAATGGACGGCAAGCTTCAAGCAAGAGATCTCTTCGTGATGTTTCACTTGAACTTACGCACCGCAATCTTGATGACGATCACCACTTGATGTCATCCTTCATGGGTAATATGATATCTTCCTTTTGATGCACGCCCATGAAAACATACCTAACCCCACAAAGAATTCTCACAAAGACCATGAGTTAGTACACAAAGCGTAATGGACAATGCTTACGATACCATGAGATCACTTGATCCCATACGGTACATCTTCTACGCTTTGTGTGTTGATCAACTTGAATCCACTTATTGTACTTAGTCCTGATGAACCTTAGATCTTCTCTTATCTCTTCATAAATGTGATGTCTTGAAGGTAAACATAAATGTTCACACAATCTTCGTGTTTAAGACATGCTTGCAATAGGCTCAACTCTCACATGACCAATCTTTGGATAACTACTTGAATATCACCTTGGTCAACACATAATCTTCTTCTGATAACCTTGAAACCAACAAATAGTCTTCAAGAAATGCCTATGGACAAACCCTTCAAATATAACTCAAGGCAAACATTAGTCCATAGGGATTGTCATCAATTACCAAAACCAAACATGAGGGCACCATACTCTTTCACCTGTACCATCTGACTAAAAGCTGACATTGATGAAACCTCACGTTAGGGTTGATAGCTGTGTATTCTTAAAACAAAATGATTAGTTTTTTATATTACACAGTGCTGCACCAATTTTCAGATTGGAGCGAATGGCTAGCGATCTGCCGCTAGGTGCCGTGACAGCGCAATTTTCCATTTTGCTCCTCTCTTCTCTTCCCCGTAGCCCGTAGGCACACACACGGGCGTCTCTGGACCCACCTGTCTGCCAAGGACATCGACTCACCCGTCTGAGGCAAAATTTCATGTTTTGACCCTTTTTCGAAACTTAATCGAGATCTGACCCTGCCTTGCAAAAATTTCGGGATCTGACCCTTTTCTTACCGCCAGGGGCCATGACGGTAGGGTATAACAGCCTACCGCCAAGGTCCCTGGCGGTAGGGTTGCACGCCCTACCGGAAAAAAATTCTAAGTATGGAACACAGTGCATGCTCGCACCTACCGTCAGTCACCTTGGCGGTAGGGTATAACAGCCTACCCACAGGCTGGCGGTAGGCTGTTATACCCTACCGCCATGGCTCCTGGCGGTAAGAAAAGGGTCAGATCCCGAAATTTTTATAAACTGGGTCCGATCTCGATTAACTTTTAGAAAAGGGTCAAAACACGGAAATTTGGCCCCGTCTGAACCGCCCCTCTCTGTCGTCACATCCCCGTCCCCACGCCCACGGCGCAAAACCCCCGCTAAAATTTTCGCTCCGCCCGCCTCCAAGTCTCGCCACCGCCGCTGCTCACCGCCCAAATCGTCGGAGAAGATACCCCCTGGGACCTCCTTAGGGATGTACGCCGACATCCAGAAGGGCCGGCCGGGCTGCCGCCCCGTCGACGCCGCCCCCAGGGCGGACCTCACGGTGGTCTGGCCGAGGTACTTCCCAGAGGAAACCGAGCACCCGGTCTCGGCGGACGACCCCAGGGCCAGGTTCGTCGGCGACCTGGTTAAGGTCCTGGAGATGGAGGAGAGGGCGAAGCTCCTCCCACGTGTAAGCATGTGTCTCCATTCCCCGTGTAGCGCCTCATTTTTGGCCCATCTCTTATGGTGACGCGATTCTAGGGTTGCTTACTCGGTTCGGGTGCGATGCAATTATCGCGGTTGCTGCGCGACTGGTTGGTGCCTAGGGTTTATCGGATTGGCTGATTGATCGTTAGTTGACATTTTCTGGGAGTGGCAGCTGACATTGTAACTGTATATAGTGAAAATGCTTGCAGGCTCGTGCCTAATGTCTGTCTGGTTCCAACTATTTAAGTTCCTGAGTTTGCCAATGCTAGATATTTAATTGGGTACCAGTGTTAGTAGAATGTGTGTTGGTTCCTTACTGTCAGGGCAGAATTTCAGTAATAATTTACTTCCTGATTGAATTGACCTCGGAATGTGGGGCAGAATTTGGGTAACAATTTACCTACCTGATTGAATCGACCTCGAAATTTGGGGCAGAATTTGTTTCTACAATCTCTAATATTAATGTTCCAATGCGCTGGTGGCTCCTGGTAGATGAAGTAGTGACATGTCTAATCAGAAAAGGGGAATACTCCTTTTTAGGTGAAGGAAAGAATGAAAAGGAGCTTGTATTTTTGTGAATAAGTTTGATACTTTTGCAGTCCACTTTGTTGGTATCATAAGATTACTTATATAGTTATACTCCAATATGATGCTGCTGTAACTACCAAAGCACGATGCAATGTTCCAACTGTAAAATGAAATCATAGCATCATTTAGTGGAACAATAGATTACTAATCATATGGAAAATTGGAAATGATTTGAACACATCGCTTCATAGTTTGCTTTTGTCATTAGACATGGAAGAATATTTCCGGTTCCAATAAATGGACGAATTCATGTGGTTATAACCTATGACTATATTCACAGGTTGAAGATGATGGTGTTGTCTTCTTCCTTCCGATTGATTTCCAGCATCTTAAGAACTTGTGCGGTGGTACCAACCTCTTAGATGCTCTCAGGGAAAATCCTAAAGAAGCCTTGCTTTGCATGGGAGCTGCAGTTCATCTGGTTAATGCTTCTTTCCATGCTAAAATTGTTAGTGTTGTTAGTTGTGCATTGTTTTTTCACTCACTGTACTTTTATTCTTGATGTTTTCTTCATGCTAAGTTCTTGGGCAAGGGCCTCGAGTTGAATGACGTAGACAAGGTCAATATCAGGCTTTACAACCACACTGAGACAATAATTGCTTTGAAGAATTTGAAAGCGGCCTACATTAGTAAGAACTTCTGTCTTTATCCTTGTGTTCTGCATCTAAATGGAGTACTGACTTGTAGATTCACCTCATAGAGAAACTAGTGACAGTGCGTGGTACTGTTGTAAAAGTCAGTACTGTGAAACCTCTAGTTCTGGCGCTGAATTTCCAATGCATGAAGTGTGCTACAGTCATCCATCGTGTGTTCTCTGATGGGAAATTTTCACCTCCGGTATCCTGCATAATTCAGGGTTGCAAGGGCAGAACCTTCACCCCAGTGAGATCTACTGCCAAGTTGATAGATTTTCAGAAAATAAGGCAAGTGATAAATAGATAATCTGTGTCATTCTCTGCTTATAACACTAAGCTCTGTTTTTTCTTATTTTCAATCCAGGATACAGGAGCTTTCTAATGCTGAAAACCGTGAAGAAGGCCGAGTGCCACGAACTATAGAATGTGAGCTTACAGAAGATCTCGTAGATTGTTGCATCCCTGGAGAGGTTGTAACGGTAGCTGGAATCGTCAAAGTGCTGAACAACTATATGGATGTTGGAGGAGGTACAGTTTTGAAGAAACTAGTATCTTATTTTTTGTTGTTCATTTCTGAACCTTCCTGGATACTATATTTCACATTGCTTCAAAGCCTGAATCCTCTTTGCAAAAAAACAAAAAATGCTAATGGTCAGGTGCCCCAAATTTCCTGCAACACCTGTAGAGCACATATGTTTTCAGTCTTTTGTTAAGGTTGTTCAGTAGTTTGAGTTGGTTGTCTAGTTCTGGTGCATTATGGACTACTAGGTGTAACCGTATCAGGTAGTTCACAAGAAGCATTATCAAGTTCCATGTTACTCTTAGGGAAAACCTATCTCCCGCACGTTTGTTATCCCTAAAACCTCCCCTTATTTTATCTTTACCTTTACCAAAACATTCACTCTTTTTTAGATATTGTTGCTTTGTATGATTTCCTTGAATGTAAGACTCAAGAATTGTTTATAGAACAATGATGATATCATGATAGCCAGGTTACTATGTGTGGCGGCCATGTCCTTGCCACATGCAATAGTTGTGACGATGTCTCTCTGTCATGCACGGTATCCCATACAAAAGGCCACGCATGCCACACAAAGCAGGAATGTGGCAGATCAACAGACCATGTCAGCAATGAAAGTGTCCAGGTGTGATATGTCGGGACAGACTCGGTGCTCCTGGAGGCAGCATCCACTGCCACGGTCTTGCTGCAGCCAATAGTTGTGGGTGAGGGGAGGACAAGTTCGATCCCCATGTCTCCTCAGTGCCATCAAGGATTAGACCGTTAGAGCAGATTTTTTTTTTCTCGAACCATGCAGGAGGACTGCATGTATTATATTAAAGAGAGGGAGAAATACATGACCAACAACCATCAGAGTTACAACCAGAACAACCTGAACATCTGAAAAACAAAAAATACCCCAAAGCCCTGACCACCAAACTGTCTACAAAACCGCAAACAGAGCGAAACTAATGTAATACAAAACAACCTAGACTTGCTTCTGCCCATTGCACTGCGTCAGTCTTAATTTGATCGATGATTCCTTGAAGCGGTGTGTGAGAATTTTCAAAAATCCTGCCATTTCTTTCCCTCCATATACTCCAGATAATTAATGGTGCCATAGTGTTCAAGGAATTACTTCTGGATTCATGGACTCTATTTCTGGCCTCTTGCCACCAATCCTGGAGAGCAGGAACATTTTGAGGGATGGCCTCTCTCAGATTTGCCCAAAGAAGCACTGAACTCCAAATGATGGTCACTACACTGCAACCCATGAAGAGATGATGAGCAGATTATAGGTGGTAGGTGCAAAGTATCGGCTGAATGGGAGATACAAAGAGTGAGAGATAGAGGTGAATTGCGTCTTCATTGATTTGATATATTACAGTTCCTTTATGCAGTATGTATCTCTACTAGCGTATCTGTGTATGACCTTATACCTAATAATCCTAACTGACCACAACTCACATTTGAATCTAGTTGCACTGTCCCGGAATGGTCTCGAGTCAATGATACCAATGGCATTGGTCCGGGTGGGCTAATTGAATGCACTGGAGTCCGTGTCATAGACAGCAAGTAATAGGTTTGGGTAGTTACGGGAGCTGCGGCGTCGGTACAACTGGCCTGTATTCTAGGCCCAGCTGAATTGGGTTCTGCTGCTGCCCGTTTGGTGGTTATATAGCCCACAACTTATCCCATGATCATATCCTTATCTCTTGTGTAGTTCTTTCTGGTTTTACCATACAAATACAATCAGTGAAGCTCATATTAGTCTGATGCTGCAGCATTCTTTTTATCAAAACATTCTTGTTTGTACTATGTAGATGCATATTTTCTTAAGTTCTCTTGTGAATATACATATATTTTTAATATCTTCAGGTAAGTCCAAAAGCAGAAATCAGGGCTTATACTACTTGTACTTGGAAGCAATCTCAGTAAGGAACTCCAAGTCCCATGTTGTTTCAGAAAATTCAGATGCAAGTTCTACTGATATTATGGCTACTGGATCCTTCAGTTTTGAAACTTTTACTGATAAGGATCTTAAATTCATCACTGAATATAATAGCGAGCATGGTGCTGATGTATTTCGTCAAATACTTCACTCCTTTTGCCCCTCCATCTATGGACATGAACTTGTAAAGGGTATTTTTCTATTCTAGTAAGCTGTGTTAAATCCTAATGTGGTATTTTCTTGCAGTAATTTAATTAGACGGTATTTGCGCTGGCTGTTTAATATGATTAAATATTTACATTTTGGTCTGCTCAGAGTTGTCCAAACATTTGGAAATAAATGAATCTGTTGTGCTCTCTTTAGTTTCTGTATATAAGAAATGACAACTGGTTTCTATTATTTTAGCTTCATTACTTCTGGACATGTGCAGCGTTTTCAGTAACGATTATTTGATTATTTATTATTTCACGGTAAGTGCTCTTGTGCCCTCTCCCCCCCAAAAAAAAAATGGGCGGTGAGGAATTGATCAGTAAGGGGATATGTTCTCTTTCTTTTCAAGAGCCAGCATTCTAAAGAACAAAGGCAAGAAAAGAGTGCAAACTGTATTTTTGAATGTAAAAATATTAAATTATCAAAAGTTCAACGAGAAGAGTAAAGACATGCCTTATTTTCTAAGAGAGCAAACATCAAGAATGAATGTTTGTCCATCTCCAGTTCTTATGATGATCAATACCTGCACCTTCATTAGTGCATGACGACCTAGCTATCGCTTGCTGACTTAAATCGGCGGGAAGGCGGCGCCTAACGCTTAGGCGTCCGTCTAGTCCAATTTTAGAATCCTGTTGATAGTGCAGAGTGCTCATTTCAGCGCAGTAGTATTTGCTTGGATGCCGCATCTTCTGATTCATTTTGTTTCTTTGTTGCATTATAATACTGGACATGACCAAATTAATGTTTCTAAATTTCAGCCGGTATCACTCTTGCGCTCTTTGGTGCTGTGCAGAAGCATTCAATGGATCAGAACAAAGTCCCAATTAGAGGAAACATCCATGTTATTATTGTTGGTAATCCTTATAGTTTACAAATCATGATCCATGTAGTACATGCTTAGCACTGCTCAGGATGTAACCATACTCTTGCTTAATGTTGTTGCAGGCGATCCAGGACTAGGCAAGAGCCAATTACTAAAAGCTGCAGCATCTGTTTCCCCACGGGGAATATATGTATGTGGGAATACAACCACAAATGCTGGTCTAACCGTTGCTGTGGTTAAAGATTCAATGACAAGTGATTATGCATTTGAGGCTGGTAAGCATGGAAGATTTATTTGTTCCTCACACATTCTGTGGAGAACCTTGTCAGAAAGTCAGCTAATTGGACCATTTGTTGTCATATAATTGGCTGTTCTACTGTTTTGTGGCCGATGTGGTTTGAAGTCTTAGAATTTGTGATAGGATCAAAATAATGTTAAGCTCTTGGCTTTACAGGGGCCATGGTTCTTGCTGACCGTGGGCTATGTTGCATTGATGAGTTTGACAAAATGTCAGCAGAGTATCAGGTATTATTCTTAGTTTTCACCTGATACAACCTTCTTGATGAAATATTCATTCAGTAAAAGATGTTCTTTACTTTCCTTGTTTGAAATTGAATTTGTGTTCTCAGTCCTTACTGGAAGCCATGGAGCAGCAGTGTGTATCTGTGGCAAAGGCTGGCCTTGTGGCGAGTTTATCTGCCCGCACTTCTGTGCTGGCAGCTGCTAATCCTGTTGGTGGTCATTACGAGTGGGTTAATCTTTTCCATCCTTTGATAAAATTTTCTACCCCTGCTTACCGTATGATGTTTGTCATTCTGGATATGTTGTCTTCATTCATCTTTCCTTCTTCAATTGATACTCATTACCTGTACTGTTATCTCTGTGTGCGTATGCGCGCGATGTGCAATTACTACAGTGTGATTGTTTTTGTCAATGTAATGTTCGTTTTGCACTCACACAACTAAACAAGTCACTGTGCCTGGAACAGGCAAACCTGCAAGCAAATACCATTTCCTTGTGTATTCTGGTGTTGTTTCTTCTTCTTGCTTGTCAGTGAGATGTAGGTAACAGATCTTAAATTCATGGGTTGTTTTCAACTTTTAGTATACTATTTTTGCAGCAGAGGCAAAACAGTGAATGAGAATTTAAAGATGAATGCTGCCCTGCTCTCTCGGTTTGACCTGGTTTTCATTTTACTTGACCAGCCAGACTTGTTTCTAGATAAGAGAGTATCAGACCATATAATGGCAGTAAGTTTTTGTTATCCATTTTTTGTCCACATCTTAAGCATGTAGTACTGATGAGCAACGTCATCACATATAATAAATGTGTCAGGGCTATAATCTAATTAAAAAACTAAGGAAAATCAATACTTTCTACATGCAGCTCCATACCAATGACAGAAGTCCTTGTTCATCCAACAAGAGGCTAAGAACAGGTCATTCTTTGGTTATTCCATAACATTTTTAGTTCCTTTTTACATGTGAAACCGTATACATCGTTATTGACTTGCAACTTTGCTCCATGCTCAGTGCCTCAATTTAATGGCAGTATGGGGATTGGAATTGATGAGAAAAATTTAGCTTCAAGGCTGAGACTACACCCAGAGAAAGATATGGACTTTGTTCCGTTACCTGAACCACTTCTTCGCAAGTATATATCTTACGCGAGAAGTTATGTTACCCCCCGGTATTTTGTCAGCTCCTTTGCACTTATCAATGCCATATATGTAATGCAATGAGTTCTCATTTTGTTATTTTTCTTCTCTCGGCTCAAGTATGTCAGAACCAGCAGCGGCAGTACTGCGGAAATATTACTTGAATTTGAGAGCGCATAGTACTTGTTCTGATGGCACACCCATCACAGCCAGACAATTGGAAAGCCTTGTAAGGTTAGCAGAAGCTCGTGCTCGGGTAGATCTAAGAGAAGAAGTGACTGAACAAGATGCGAATGTAAATAAGTCGAATACTTACCCCCCCCACCCCCCCACCCCTCCCTCCTCCCCATTTTGTACATATGCGCACCTTGTACCCTTGCACTGCCAGCTTGGATTTCTTCATACTTCGTAGCTAAATTACCAGCAGAGAATTTTTCTGTTGGTTTAGGATCTTGTCCATGATTGCTGGGAAAATCTGAGTTCTTTCTCTTGCTACTTTTCATCCTCAACAAATTACTGAATCAAACTTAGAAGCATGATGAATTATGTTTTTTAATCTCCATATCATGTCGATTGTCTGTTTGCTGCTTTATAAATCTGAAAATGTGAACGTACGGTGCTTATCGCATGCCTAAGGCTTATGCAAAGTGTTGTTTGGCAAATAGACAGTCGAATAGTTGGATGACATCAAGAGGCGCACCTTTTTAATCTAAAATGGGGCATTCAATCTCATTCTGTGTTTTATTATGTCGCAGGATATTGTTGAGATCATGAATGAGTCCTTATATGACAAATATGTTGATGAGCATGGTTGTGTGGACTTTGCTCGGAGTGGTGGGATGAGCCAACAAAAGGAGGCAAAAAGACTTATGAGTGCCTTAAATAAGCAATCTGAGTTGCAGCAAAAGGATCACTTTTCAAGAGCCGTAAGCAATTATGCATCTAAAATATTTTTGTTGAAAGGCTGGTCTGTTAGTTATTGCATATAAACAAACCAGTTGACATGGAAAGAGTACCGATTTTAGTTCAGTTACAATTCTGGTCCTGCTATGATCAACGAAATTTGACTTACTTGCTTTTTGTGCATTTTAATCCTTTTATATGCGGTTTCTCCAGTCAATAGGAGCATCTTCTTGAGGTTCCTCTGATGTTCTGTAATTTTCCCTTTGCAGGAGATACGGAGCTTAGCAGATAAAATCAGCTTGCAAGTTCCAGAATTAGATGATATTATGGAAAGATTGAACAGTGCCGGTTATATTGTACATAAAGGACAAAACATATACCAGGTATTGTCTCATAAAACTGCTTGACAGCAAGAAGTTTTGATGTAGTTTTTGGTGTCAGATACATTAGATGGGTATCCTGGTGTCGTGCTGATTATTAGTTATGAGTTTATGACTGGTAGACTCATGATGAGCCCTCCACTGAGAATCTAACTTCTTATTGTCTGTGAAACAGATATTGACCTCATCATGTTCACGGACCCAGCCAACAAGGTCAAGATGATGAGTTCTCTTACACCCTACATGAAAACATGAGAGTTTGGTGTTGGTATTATGCTGAATTTTATATCTGTGCCACACGTTAACGTCTGGTTGATTAACAGTTACTTTGGGTCAATGTCCAACACTTGCCATTGTTGTGACAAGATAACTGTTCAAAGGTTTCCTCTTCTTTGCTGCCGATTCATGATAGTTTTTTTTCTTTTCTGGCAGATGTAGGGGGGATACGTTCTGCAACTCGTATGGACCGTTATGTACAGTATAATCATGTGATGGCCTCTAATTTAATGTGCGGATATCTCTGTTAATGCTGTTTATCGTAGCAGCTGTAGCTGATAATGACAAAAATAATATCCTTCCGAGTTCCAGCATGTTAACGAAACATCCCGTTTTCATTAAAGAATAATCTATTTCCTGGATATTGGTGATCATGAATGCTGATTCTTTTTGTAAAAGAAACTTGGTGCTTCTATGAGACTTTTAAATAACCCCTTAGGGCTGAGAAATAGCGAACCCGCTTTGCTTATACTGTCAGTATACGGTAGTGTATTTATTTGGACGAATGCAGCAATGTTGCTTCATTATATTATAAGAGAAAGAGTTACACAAGTAATTGGGCGGTGATGAAGGTGACCACCAAGGTCAAATGGAGGGCTACAGATGACAGATTACAAGTTTCATACTAGAATCATAGTACCATCAAGGAGGCCTCCATGTTAGCCTCCTCGGCGGTGTCACCACTCTTGTACATTTTGCTCTACGGGAATGTGGGAACGCTGGCTCTACGCTTACCAGCCGAATTGTTTTGTGTGCTATCTTTTTTACAGAGAAAGCATCCTTTATATTGCTAAAGCAATAGGTCTTTTGCAAGCATAGGCAAAAGGTAATTTTAGGGGTCATGGAGCCATATATATCTATAAATGATAATGATGTTGTGCCCGCCCTGTTAGATTCTCTCGGGTAGTGCACAAAGGTTGCTTTTCACAAACTCATTCGCCTAGCGAAACTGCTATACAGACGAAAAAGATGGACGATGTGAGGACGACTACCAATCCGGCGGCCGTTGCTCCGCTGTAAGGTTGGGTTTTCATGTCGTGCATGAATCGTCTGAGTTTTGTCGTCGTCCGTATAGCACTGCTCTTCGCCTAGACTCAACGATCAGTCTTGCTATCAGAGTTGAAGTCATGGCCTCAACATCCATTTTTTTCTTTTCTTGAGGTGATTGCCTCGACATCTTAGGCATGAACTATGAGATGGTGGGGGTCGATCTCGGCCATGCCGTTTGATACCAGGTTTCTTCGCAGCAGCAGCTGTTTTGAAGTTAGCAGCCAGGAGCCCAGGACCATGAGCAACATAAACAGGCAATTGGATCGACGGGAGCTTGGAACTTCTCCCAATTAATGTGCCGCCATTGTCTTCCACCGATCCACGAAATGTACTACTACCAAGCTACCACAGCGATCATAATAATATGTAGTTCCAGCGATGCTTGTCCTGCCCTATCTGCCGCCAATGCTTCACTTGTTCCGTGTTGGGGCATATCTTTCGTTGCCCATTAGTGATAGACGCCAATGATTAAAGCAGTCAAACTAGTTTCCTCCTCGTATCCTCTTAGGTTGTGCAGAGTTTGCAGTGAAAAACATAATCAGCTGTTATTTGCGTAACTCTTTCGGTGTGAATTACTACTACAATCAGCAAGCAAAACGGCACCCATGTCATTATGGATTTTGCACACAAAAAACACATGATACAGAAGCATTGCTATCCAAATCATGGAAACAAAACTCAATAGCGACCGTCAACAGCAGAGAAGGAACATGGAGCTCGTTTTTTCAAAAAAATCGGATTAAAAAGATCACACACGTTCATACAGATGTATACTTCATGTGTGTAATTTGTAAAGATGATATAAATTAATGGCAAGAGCTACAGTATAAAGACAAAATCGTGATTTTGAAAATGGCGAACAGATTTTGTGTAGCTCGCCATCGTTAGAACGTCTAGATTTTTCTCAGAATATTTTTGTTAATTCAAAATGTGTCATTGGAGATTTTTAAAAAAAACTCCATGGAGCCCAGGACTTTGCTAATTTAGGTGACTTCTCAAAAAACAGCCCACTATCTAATATCCAATCTAACCCAACTATCCGATCCGATCCACAAGTCGATTGGTATAGATTTTTTTCAGTACTACACTACTGCAAAACTATCTCATCATGCAAAAAAAGATTTTTTAAACAAACATTAACAGCATAACAGACAATCATAGCACATGAGAGATAAAACCCACTAGCCAGCAGAGCAACACAGCAATAATATATAACCAGATCATGGAAACAATACTCTTAATAGCAACTGTTAAGAGAAAGCAACAGCAGAGAAGGAACAAATCTCGCTAGTACAACTTCAGGTTATATAGGGCATTGTAAACATAGCAGGCAACTTTCCTCCTCAAACATCCAGAGCCTTACAGTCCATTCCATCCTTGCCTATCAAAAATGCAATCTAAGACCTGGGCTTCTCCTTCTTCTCCTTGAAGAGCGCAAGCAGGGAGACACCAGATACCTTGACAACCTTGAACCTGACACCGGGAATATCTCCCACGGCATGACCCTTACGACCGAATCCAGCAATCAGCACCTCGTCCTGAAGCATCCATGAAAGCCAAGGTTAGGTTGGTTACGTATGGTAGACATGTCGAATATATATCCAAGCAATGGGTGAGGGGCACATACGTTTTCCTCGATGAAGTTCAGGCAACCATCATTGGGCACAAAGGCAGCGATCTTCTTCCCGTTCTTCACCAGCTGGACACGAGCACACTTACGGATGGCAGAGTTAGGCTGCTTGGCCTCAATACCACTGCAGGGGAGCCACATTGGTCAGGATTCAAAACATGAGATAAAAACAAGGGAACATAAATCTGCTGTTCAACATACATCTTCTCCAAGACAATGCCCTTGGCGTGAGACGATCCAGCGAAGGGTTTCTTCCACTCGTTGCCCAAGTGGCTCTTCTTGTATGCCTTGTCAGCCCACCTCTGGTTCCTGCGGTGGGTCTTGAGCTTGCGCCCGGCTCCCATACCACGTGTCTTACTGTGATAAGAATTCATCCATGCTTACATTAATTAAACAGATCTCAAAAGTTAAAGCAGGTGTATAACTACCAACTTGACAAGCAACAGGAAAATCTTGACCAAATATCCAACAACATAACTATGCGAGATGCATAAATAGGATATGTTCATGATGTAGTTGGAAGCACAGAGCATATGTTGCAACCAACTACACATGTGAACACATCCCAAAGCAAGTCCTGAAATAAAGAACATGTCACTGAACTGAAGTGAAGTGATGCACATCCATTTGGTACAATCATTTCTCCTTGCGTTCTAAACTGGCAAGTAGTTAACATATTAATATGTATTGCAATCATGACAGCAAGGAGCTGGACATATTCTAAACATGAGCAAACTGAAACCAAACTAGAGGCTATAAAGAAACTCGTATTGTATGCTACCATGCACAACTTCCAGGGCCAAATCATCTGAGCGAAGGAATATAGATAACATGGTGGCAACGAATTTATGTTGCTTATGAATATGTTTAGCACTGAAGTTGTATCTGATCAGCACTGGACCGTCAATAAGCTCAGTTTCATCGCATTGGAACGACGATCTCATCCTCTGACCCCAGCACAAATCAGCCTAAATGACATGGTTCTACTTGGCGCTTGCTAGTCCAAGAACATCTACATATCAACTGAACGTGTGCATATGTTGCAACCAACTACAGATATGTAGATGTGTACACATTAACATATCAACTGAACTTGTCCATACGTTGCAACAAACTACGGATGTGTACACATCCCAAAGCAAATCCTGGAATAAAGAGCATGTCACTGAACTGAGCTGATGCATACTGCATACATACATAGATTTTCCAAGCATTTCACCTCGAATTCTAAACTAGCAACTAGTTGACATATTAATCATGTATCGCAATCATAACGAGCAAGGAGGTGGATATATTTTAAACATGGCCACCATACAGAGCATCATGAAAACCGAGGTAGATATCATTTCGCTACCTACACTAAGAATAGGCAAACTGCACCAGCCTAGAGGCTAAAAAGGAAGACGTATTGTATGTTACCATGCATAACTTCCACGGCCCAGTCATCTGGACAAAGGAATACAGATAACACGGCGGCAACGAATTCATGTCGCTTATGAATATGTTTAGCACTGACGTTGTATCTGATCAGCACTGGACCGTCAATAAGCGCAGTTTCGTCGCATCGGAACGACGATCTCATCCTCTAACCCTAGCACAAATCAGCCTAGATCGCATGGTACTACTCGGCGCTTGCTGGAACAAGAACGCAGCACAAGAGCATCTACATATGGGAGCAAGAACCGGGGAGAGCGACGAAGAAACATCTCTGTCCAGGACCGATAGACCAGCGCCGAGAAAGAGCAAGGTACTGCATTAGGATGAAGGAGGAGAAGATCTTAGCACGCACCCCATGATGGCGGAGGGAGAGGCCGGGAGATCTCCGGCCGGGCGACGGAGGGAGAGTTCTGGAGATCTCCGGTGGCAGGGGCTTCTTCGCGGGCGACGGCGGCGGCGGCGGCTGCTATAGGAGTGAAGAGGGGAGACGACGGGGAATATATATAGCGGGGGTTGGGCGTTTAGGGTTTGCATGCGCCGAGATGCGTGCTGGCGTGATGGATCCAGTCTGGTTTTTTTTCTGCTTCTACCCCCGGATAATACATCTCTTCCACATATAACCCCAAAATGTGCATTTCTCAAGGGGCCGCGTGCACGAGTCGACAAGAGCTTTACACGTCCATGTTTCGTGAATTCACTCTGCTCGATTTGTTTCGTTGGGTGATGCAAATCGGAGGAGACAGGGTTCACGGCTTTGAACTCTAGCTAGGAGTGCAATTCAAGTCGAGTCGAGTCAGTTCGGCTCAACTCGATAGAGCTCGTTATCTAGTTAGCTCAACTTGACTTGTTAACAAAACTAGCTCAAATTCAAATTTGGCTCGACTCGTATAACTCGCGAGCTAGCTCATTTAACTCGTTAAACCTGTTATGGACGTGAATAATAAAATATGCGTATTATGTATGACAACAATCAACAACAATGTTGATGCTTATCTTTTGCCCCTTTTGATTAATGAGTTACTATTTGATTTTTTAAATATATTTTTTACGTTAAACTCGTTCTGTTAACGATCTCAAATTAAAACTTGACTCGTTAATCTTGAGTTCGAGTCGAGTTAAACCGAGTCATGAGCTACTCGTTTAGCTCGTGAGTTTCGAGTTAAAAATCCAGCCCTAACTGTAGCTATGGACTAATTAATAATATAGGCGGGAGGTTATTTGTAGAATAGTACATATGGATCCTTCATTTCCATCTCACCTCATGAGTATGATTTCAGTTGTGTGTGACTTGGATTCGTCTTAAAGGTATCTTCCACTTTTTTTTGTATGATCCAAACAAACAAGATTGTAATTGTGGTTTCTATGTATAAAGACAAAGATTCAATAAATGTGATGGGTATTGCGCACAACTCCTCTCCACATCTTTCACCCCCTGCCCCTGGCTCCCCATGTCAGGGCGTCTCCAAGGAAAGTCATCTAATAATATTGTCACGTGTACGTGGAAAAGCCCAAACATCCAACCGTGTCCATCAAATTCGAACCATGTGCTATGACTAATAGTGGGTCAGGCGGTCCGAGAGAAAAACAAATGAATAGGACACTTCGGACGTGGGACATGTGGCCCAATTGAGAGTGTGCGCGGACTCCCCTAAAGCTCCCCGCGTTGTAGGATTCTGGACGTCCGGACCTGTCTGAATCAATTTTGGTAACCCGCGTTGGATAGCTAAAAGTGTCCCGGCCGTCCGGTCCAGACGATCTGGTGGACCACGTCGGAGTTGCCCTTACCCCATGGACAGCTCGTCACCCTCTGCTGCCTACTCTACTCCTATCTACACTCCAATGCCTCGCACACACACCTTCTCTTGAGCAGTCGCCTTGTAACACGCATAGAGGCAATTCTTTTTAGATTCACGTCAACTTCTCCCAAAAGATGGCCCTCTCTAGCTTCTTCCATAAAGCACCCTATTCATTCATTCCTAGAATCTAAGTTTTGGGAACAAACTAGTTTAGATTACACGAGTGAGTGAGGAGGGTAGCTGCTCGGAGAAATTGTCGTATAATTTAAAAACAACCGACCCATGGTTATCCACTGTTCCCAGCGCAACGGTATGGTCTCATTATTAGGGTTCAAGGGGCACAAATGTTACTCATCCACTTGTTGTGAGTCATCGATGTTGGTGGCCACTATTGTCGTTCGTCGTCTGCACTAGCCAACTGAGTTTTCATCGTTTTCTTCCTTCATCTCCTTCGCGCCGCAACCCTCCCACCTCGCAAATCAAAATGTGATCACATATTCGCTCCTTAAGACAAGGCAGATCACCGGTATGTGGATATTATGTCCCGACAAAGGCAGACAACATGATACCTTCAACACCATGGGGTCAATGAGTGCACTAAGCTTACATATCCTCTTCGTATCTGAATTGGTGTTTTGCAACAATATCAATATTATCGGATGCAAGAGCAACAAAGGATGCATTGATGATAATCTTAGTTGATGTAGGACCACCATCTAAGTAGCGTCAATGACACTCATGAGAAGAGAATAAACAGGTGATTAGTTGCAACCAATTCATACTAGCATCATTTTTTATGTGCATTCCCATATTGAAAAGCTAAATTTTATTCTTTAGAAAAAAGATCAATTATCGGTGTTGCCCAAAAGTTGAAACATTGACAGCTATTTACAATGGCCGATGATGTTTTGCTGGTATTAGGCCAACGTTGAAGCCCTGGGGAAAGCAACTATTGTAAGCACATGCTTATCTTTGGTCATCGGCGTAGGGGCGGAGCTAGTTGAGGACATGGGTGTACAAATGTACACCCATTATTTTGGCAAAAAACTTGTGTGCCAAGGTATAATTCACATACAAAACACCATACATCAAGAAATGGGAAATGCTTACCTTCAACTGGTCGATCCCTGGTGAGCATCCGCCGCCTCCGTGTTCGTTGGATGGACTCTTCATCGGACGGTCGAGAGCCAACCTCCACATACTCCACGTTTCTGCAACTCAACCATTGTTTCAGAACGATCCCGCAATTAGGCCCTTGTTGCAAACCGGCTCAACTGCATTACGTGTACGCCACGCGTCCGTGGTGCTTCACACGTGTTCGTACTAGACTGGTCAACGCATGTCCAACCTTATCCCTTCGTTCCTCCATCCACCGCTTATTCTTTTCTTCCCCACAGTGATCCAACCATGGCCATTGTTACTCCGGCGCGCATCTTTTTCTCCTGTTGTCGTGGTGAAATCACAGCAGATGCCATGAGATGGCTAAAAGTGGGGGGCTGCGTGAGGACACCGGTGGGTTCCGGAAGCGAGGTTAGCACGCGCAAGTGCGAGACACAAGGCGTACCCAGGTTCGGGGCCCTTCGGAGAGGTAACACCCCTAGTCCTGCCGAATGTAATATGGTAAGCACAAGGGCTACAAGGTTGCTCCTGGAGCTGTTTGGGCGGAGGAGGAAGAAGGAGCTAGCTCTCCATTCGGTCTCCCCTGTGAGTGTGTGTGTGTGTGTGGTGGAAAGCTAACCCCTCTGCATGGAGGCCTCCTGGGGGGTCTTATAGCCCAACCCCCCCAGGGTTACATAGGTAAATCTACACGTGGGTGGGACCCGGCTGTCGGCGTCTGGAGCCGGCAGTGGGGCCCGCCGGCTGCTGGGACCCACCGGCTATGGGCCCCGCCGGCTACCCGACACTATGGCCCGTCGCCTCCTGCGCCACGGAGTGGTTGGCGTCGTGGGGCTACAGTGGCTCACCGCGCTGACGTCGGTCGCCTGGATCAGCGGGGTTGGAGGCACTGTAGCCATGCTCTCCCGTCGTGGAGAGCTGTCTTGTCGTACGGAGGGATGGGACGGCCGTTGACCCGTCGCCAGCCGGACCGGACGCGGGGCCGCGTCCAGCCGGCCCGCGTCGGGAAGCCGGCCAGACGGCCAGCCGGATTGAGGGGCACGGGCTGCCCCGATGTTTTGAAAGAGGCTTTGGGCCCCGTTGCCTACCCGGGGGTCATCCCCCCGACAATAGTCCCCGAAGCTGTAAAGGCCCGCTGGGTCCAAGCGGGGGGGCCTTTGCAGCTTATCCCCCCCGAAGGAAGGCGGTTGTTGATGTTGAAACGCCGTCTTCACGACGCGAGCACTGATGGGGAACATTGCATGAAAATCAAAAAAATTCCTATGTAACACCCAAGATCTAATCTATGAGATGCATAGCAACGAGAGGGGAGTGTGTCTTACGTACCCTCGTAGACCGAAAGCGTTAGCGTCGTAACGCAGTTGATGTAGTCGTACTCTTCACGATCCAATCGCGATCCAATCCGATCTAGTGCCGAACGGACGACACCTCCGAGATTAGCACACGTTCAGCTCGATGGCGTCCTCTCCTTCTTGATCCAGCAAGCGAGGGAGAGGAGGTAGATGAGATCGGAACCAGCACGGCGGTGAGGTGGTGGTGGTGGCAGCGGAAATCCGGCAGGGCTTCGCCAAGCACTGACGGAACGTGGAGGAGGAAGAGAGGAAGGGGGCGGCCAAAGGTCGAAGGGTGCTTCCCCCGCGCCCCTCCCCACTATATATAAAGAAGGAAACTTGGAGGAGGAGGAATAGTGCCACATGAATAGTACCACGTGAACAATACACACGTGAACAATACCGCATGAATAGTAATTCCCTTTCCCAAGTAAAGCCTCCTCTTTCCATCTTATCTCCTAATTTAAAGGGATTTGATCTTATCCTTTGGGGCAGCCGTATGGGCCAAGGGGGATGCTGCGCCTGGCCCATGAAGGGCTGGTGCGCCCCCTTTAGAGTCCATGTGGACCCTCCGTGGACTTCCGGACACCTCCGGAACCCTCCGGAACCTTCTGGAAGCTTCCCGGTACAATACCGAAAAAACTGAACTTTTTCCGGAACCCAAAATATGACTTCCCATATATAAATGTTTACCTCCGGACCATTCCGGAGCTCCTCGTGATATCCTGGATCCCATCCGGGACTCCGAACAACCTTCGGACTTTCCACTATTAATATCTCATTACTACCCTAGCGCTACCGAACGTTAAGCGTGCGACCCTACGGGTTCGGGAACATGCAGACATGACCGAGACTCCTCTCCGGTCAATAACCAATAGCGGGACCTGGATGCCCATATTGATTCCTACATATTCAACGAAGATCTTTATCGGTTGAACCACGATGTCGAGGATTCAGGTAATCCCGTATGCAATTCCCTTTGTCCAGCGATATGTTACTTGCCCGAGATTCAATCGTCGGTATCTCCATACCTAGTTCAATCTCGTTATCGACAAGTCTCTTTACTCGTTTCGTAATACAAGATCCCATGACTAACTCATTAGCCACATTGCTTGCAAGCTCTTTACGATGTTGTATTACCGAGAGGGCCCAAAGATATCTCTGTAGGAGATATGCCCTAGAGGCAGTAATATCAGTTACTTTGTATCTCCAAGTTTGTAATGAATGTTTATATTCCATGCTATAACTACAATGATTCTCGAGTCTGCAATAACCACGAGGCTCGGAGGGAAACTCATGTGCACGTGTGGTATAATAAATGGTAAAAAGTATTCCTAGTCTTGCCTCTAAGACTGACTCAAGTATTGCATGATGATCCTGTTTTCCTGATCATGGGCATGTCTATGCCCGCAATTTTGAGGGCACAATGTTAGTAGAACACTTGTGTTGAATCGACCCGATTGATGTTATGCTATGAGATACATTCGTCATGAGTTAATGGTTAATAACACAGAGATAGTTAATGTTTGCATAATTCCTTAGACCATGAGAGTGTCAAGTTTCTTCATGCTTGCTTCATGAACTTTGGGGTTTGTTAAACGTCATCCGTAAATGGGTGGCTATTACGGCGGCTTACGGGTTCATGGAAAAGTATGTCAAGTAACTTGATAGCTCAAGATTGGGATTTGCTCCTCCGACGATGGAGAGATATTCTCGGGCCCTCTCGGTGTTACGGTATCCATCATTGTCTGGCCAGACACTTTGTGATTTGATCACTCGGATGCCGGAACACGGAAACGAGTAAAGAGAACAAAACCGGTAACGAGGTAACTTGCATAGTGGACAAGTTGTTGATCCACGGGGATGCATAAATCTCACCTCAGGTTTTGTAATATATCGTGAAGCAACAGGAATAGCACACGGCAACTGGAGGTTCACTCGAATATTCATTCGTGTGGGTATAGGGGTCAATATGGGTGTCCACGGCTCCGATGTTGATCATTGATCGGAAAGAGTTCCGGGTCATGTCTATACTTCACCGAACCTATAGGGTCACACGCTTAAGGGTCGTCTATCTGCTGAATACTAGACGGGGAGTCTGAGAGAAAATCACCGAAAAAATTTCGGACGAAACGAAAACGTTCCGGAGAGAACACCGGAATAGTTCCGGTGAAACTGAAAAGTTGTTTCAGGGTATTCCATAAAGTCAAATTGGTTCCGGCACATGTCTGGAAATTCTTGGAGGGTGCCAGAATCGTTCTGGTAAATTCTGGAATTTTTCCGGAGAGAACACCGAAAATGTTCCGGAGCTGCCGGAACCTCTATGATAGCTTTTCGCTGAAGAAAACATTGTTCCGAAATTGTTTCGGAACGCGTTCAAAATTGTTTGTGTGGGTACTGGAATTATTCTAGGCACACAGAAATAATTTGGGATTTATCGGACGCAGAAAAATGTCTTCGTGAATAGTGAAAGTGCTTTTTGGATATTTTTCGGAAAGCACCTTTTTGGATATTTCCAAAAAGGCTTCTAGATGGACTTGGTGGCCAAGGAAGCCCCCCATGGGGGGCCCCCAAGATGTGGCCGGCCAAGGGAGGTGGGGCTCCATGGAGCTCCACTTGCCACCCTTCTTTGCTTTATTCTTTTTGAAAAGGCATAAAGTGGGGGTACTTTGGTATTTTTTGTATACCACTTTTACCCCTTGGCTATCCTATAAATAGAGGTGGGGAGGCAGCCCCAAATATCATCCTTGCTCTCATACACATGCCATTTGACTTGTCTGGCTTCTCTCTCCCTCCCACGAAATAGTTTCGTAGAGCCGAAAGGCTGTCTGGGTTCCGGCAGGAACTAGCTCTGGACGGCGAAGCCTTGCCGGATAGCTGACACCATATGTGTGCAACCCCGTAGAGAGATTGTAGTTTCGATCTTTTGCCCGAGGGGCTGTTTTCAAGTGTCCTCCCGAAGGGCTGTTCGAGTTACCGTTCGAGTTTCCGGCGTCCTCCCGAAGGGCTGTCCGGGTTACTGTTCGGGTTCCGAGGGTCCTCCCGAAGGGCTGTCCGCGACATCGTCCGGGGGACTGTCCGACCGCCTCCCGAAGGGCTGTCCGGAGTGGGAGTACATCCTTGCGGTTGGGAGGTTGTAAATCCTAGCTGCAGGGATCTGCACCGACGATCTACACCGACTCTTCTTCCGCTGTGCTTCGAGTCGGTACGGATCAGATCAAACCTTGTATGCAGTCTCCATAGTGATCCTGGGCGTGCTCGCTGTACCGATTTTTTTTGTTTTCTGTCGCGTTCCCCTACAGTGGCATCATGAGCCGTGCTATGCGTAGATGCAGGTTACGATCTAGAATACATGGAGATGTATGGGTATTGCATAATATAATTTTGGAGTAGATGAGATCTATTGCTGAAAATTATTTATGCGGGTAACAGATGAAATATGTTACCCGATGTTCTTGTTGCTTCCCTGGAATTTGCGTTTGCTCAATCTCGAGACAGCATGGTGGAATTTCACAAAGTTCTGGCAATCCGCGATCCTGATTGATCAACGAAGTGCTATCAGTTCTTTGGGTTCCGCCATAGTCAAAAGAAAGATGAAATTCGCAGATGAAAGGGCATTGCAGATATGATCTGCACGGGGGTCATCTGTATGACGAAGTTTAGTATGGGGCTCGAGATTTAATTATCTCGTGTTTCATACACCCCGAGATGTTAATCTAGCGACTTGAATAATCATACTTGATGATAATACATTGGTAGCTGCGGTTTAAGTCAAAACCTTAGAAGCCACGTAAAATAAATTTTTGCATAAACCGATTAGAGGCGTCTAACTTGGTTTTGCAGGATGTGCATGTGATGTGGTATAGCAATGCTCATATTAATTCGATTATGTATGAGATGACTATATGATGTAAATTTATTAACATGACCTGCGTGTCATGATTAGGCATGATGGCTGGAGCCATATGATTTTCACTTTAATGACCTGCGTGTCAACCTTATGTAATGCACTTATTTTATTAGCTATAGAGATAGCAATATTATTTGGTGCATCGACAAGGTGGTGGCAATCTTCACGAAGGTGAACTCCGACGCAAATGCCAAAGACGAAGAAATGCTTGACTTCTCCGTCAAAAAGGGCTATACCATATCATGCTAATTATGAATTGCCTGAGATGTTTATCCCTTATGATGCACCCTTTTGATTGCGCAGTAGTCGCTTTTTATTAGGGTGATCTCTCACTAAAAATATCAAGTAGATAGCGTTCTTCCAAGTGTAGCACCGTCACGGCACCTATCTTTTCGGGGTGCGCCGTGTCACACGGGTACGAACGATTAGTGAAGTGTGAGGCGGGTGAGTTGAGACCTCGCAGCAAGATCACTTGGTTGTCTTGACGTTCAGGCATGACCGTCATGAGCTCGGAACACACGCATCGAAAGATGAACAAGAGTCACATAGAGATGTGATTGGCATGATGGCCTACCGGTTAAGATTTTCGTCATCAGTGGTGTTACACCAATGACGAACAATCAAGACACGGATCTTGAATCACTCATAATCAATTTTGAGAGATGTTGATTTGAGTGGGAGCGCAGTTTAGAATAAAATTGTTTATTCACTAGTGCCAAAATCATTATAAACAAAGTCTAAGTGAAACTTGTGCTTCCGTTGTAGATCAAATGGCTCGCAACACCGCGTTCAACTTAGGCCCGATGTTAGAGAAAGAGAAGTTAGCTGCGACTGGAAACAACTATGCGGACTGGGTCCGTAACCTGAGGATTGTCCTCGGGAGCGCTAGGAAAATGTATGTGCTTGAAACTGCTCTTCCAGCTAAACCGGCGGCAGATGCCCCGGAAGTTGAGCAGAATGTCTGGGCCACTAAGGATGATGATCACAACCTAGTGCAGTGCCTCATGTTAGCTTGCATGAGTGCAGGGCTTCAAAAACATTTTGAATTCCATAAACCCCGCGATATGATCCGGGATTTGGATGCCCTGTATAAAGAAACCGCAAGGTCTGAACGATTTGATGTCATGAAGGCCTTGATGGATTGCAAGATGGCTAAGGGTAGTTTAGTTGGCGAACACGTAGTCAAAATGATTGGCTATGCTGAAAGGCTTAAAACCCTGGAGTTTCAACTTCCACCTGACCATATGATGGACATGCTGCTTTCTTCACTCCCCCCGTCTTACGACGGTTTTATCATGAACTACAACATGAGTGGGATGGAGAAGACACCGGAAGAGGTGCTCGCCATGCTAAAAACTACGGAAGGAGGACTGCGGAAAAATCGCAAGCAAGTGTTGCTTGTGAATAAAACCGCCAGTTTCAAAAAGAAAGGCAAGCCAAAGAAAGGCAAGGGAGCCGGTAAGACCGGCTCCCAAAGCAACTCTAAGGGCGGAGCCAAGAATGAAACTGAGTGCTTCTACTGCAAGGGCACAGGACACTGGAAGAGAAACTGCAAGAAGTATCTGGAAGATAAGAAGTCCGGGAAAACCGGAAAAGGTATAAATGTTAAACAAGTTAATGTCATTGGCGTTTTGCTTGCTAGCAAAAATTCTAAGTCTTGGGTATTTGATACCGGATCGGTTGCCCACATTTGCAACTCGATACAGGGACTTCAGAAGGTGCGCAAGCTAGCAAAGAATGAAGTCGTGATGCGCGTCGGGAACGGCGCTGGGATCACCGCTCAAGCCGTCGGCATTATGCCTCTACGTCTCCCTTCGGGATTTATCTTAGAACTGAATAACTGTTATTTTGTTCCACTATTGTGTAGAAACATTATCTCCGGATCATGTTTAGTACACGATGGGTATTCGTACAAGTCTGAGAACAATGGTTGTTCACTTTATTGTAAGGATATGTTTTATGGATTTGCACCCATTGTTGGGGGCCTTTTCATACTAAATCTTGAATGTGGAAATGATGTCTTTAACGTAAATGCTAAACGCCTTAAGAAGGCTGATACCACCACCACTTTCATGTGGCACTATCGCCTTGGCCACACCGGAAAGAAACGCATGCAAAGACTCCATAAAGATGGAGTTTTACCGTCGCTTGATTTTGAATCATTTGACACATGTGAAGCTTGCTTGATGGGGAAAATGACCAAGACGCCGTTCATGGGTCATCCTGAACGGGCGGGTGAATTATTGGAAATAATACATAGTGATGTATATGGTCCAATGAACACAGCCGCACGGGGTGGGTATTTCTACTTCGTGACTTTTACTGATGATTTAAGTCGGTATGGATATATCTACTTAATGAAGCATAAGTCGGAAACCTTTGAAAAGTTCAAAGAATTTCAGAATGAGGTAGAAAATCATCGTGACAAAAAGATTAAGTTTCTGCGGTCTGATCGCGGAGGCGAATACCTTAGTCATGAGTTTGGCAAACATCTGAGTGATCGTGGAATCGTTTCACAGCTTACGCCTCTCGGAACTTCACAGCGAAACGGAGTGTCGGAACGACATAACCGAACCCTGTTAGACATGGTAAGGTCGATGATGTCTCTTACAGATCTACCGATATCTTTTTGGGGTCACGCACTAGAAACTGCTGCTCACACACTAAACAAAGCACCGTCTAAGTCTGTTGAGACGACGCCATATGAGATATGGCACGGGAAGAAACCCGACTTGTCGTTTCTCAAAATCTGGGGTTGTGAAGCTTATGTAAAACGTTTACAACCAAGCAAACTCGATCCTAGATCAGACAAATGTTACTTTGTAGGTTATCCCAAGGAAAAAGTTGGGTATTCTTTCTACCACGCCTCCGAGAACAAAGTGTTTGTTGCAAAACACGGAGTCTTTCTCGAGAAAGAGTTTCTCGCTAAAGAAGTAAGTGGGAGGACAGTGCAACTTAATGAGATTAGTGAATCTTCGGCAACCGTTGATATGGCTAAGGAACCGAAAGAAATTCCGCTAATTATCCCTACAACCGAGCCGGAAGTTGTCGCATGTGATGCGGAAACTTCAGACCATGTTGTAACTGAACCGCGCAGATCAGGTAGGGCTATCCAGCCACCTGAATGGTTTCATAACGAAATCTTCATTCTTGAAGACGATGAACCTGCGCACTACAAGGAAGCGATGGCGGGGCCCAGCTCAAAGGAATGGCACAAGGCCATGAAATCCGAGATGGAATCCATGTACGAAAACCAAGTTTGGAACTTGGAAGAACTTCCAGAAGGCGTAAAGCCCATTGGTTGTAAATGGATTTTCAAAAGAAAGACGGATGCGGATGGTAACATTACTATCCAAAAAGCTAGACTTGTCGCGAAAGGGTTCACGCAAGTTCCAGGAGTGGACTACGACGAGACTTTCTCGCCCGTAGCTATGCTTAGGTCCGTTCGGATATTACTAGCAATTGCTGCTTATTTCGATTATGAAATATGGCAGATGGACGTCAAAACGGCTTTCCTAAATGGAAACCTCAAAGAGGATGTATACATGATACAGCCAGAAGGTTTTGTCGTCCATAAGGATGCTGGAAAGGTATGCAAACTTCAGAAAGCCATTTATGGTCTGAAGCAAGCGTCAAGGAGGTGGAACATTCGTTTTGATGAAGTAGTCAAACAGTTTGGCTTCATCAGGAATGACGAAGAATCTTGTGTTTACAAGAAGTTTAGTGGGAGCACAAAAGCATTTCTAATCTTGTATGTGGATGACATATTATTGATTGGAAATGACGTGAATTTTCTTAACGAAATAAAAGACTCATTGAAAAAGAGTTTTTCAATGAAAGACTTAGGCGAAGCGGCATATGTATTGGGCATTAGAATCTATAGAGATAAATCAATACGCCTAATAGCGCTTAGCCAAAGCACGTACATTGACAAGGTGTTGAAAAGGTTCAACATGGAGAACTCCAAGAAAGGCCTTCTCCCCATGTCACCTGGCACAGTACTTTGCAAGAATCAGTGTCCTCGGACTCTCGATGAGCCAGTACAAATGAATGATGTTCCATATGCCTCGGCAGTTGGTTCTATTATGTATGCCATGCTATGTACAAGACCGGAGGTTTCCTATGCGCTAAGTGTTAGCAGCCGGTACCAAAGTGATCCAGGATTGGAACACTGGGCCACAGTCAAGGGTATTCTTAAGTACCTTAGAAGGACCAAGGATTTACTCCTTGTGTACGGAGGTGATGAAGAGCTCATTGTAAATGGTTACACTGATGCAGGCTTCATGACTGACCCAGATGACTTCAAATCTCAATCAGGCCATGTTTTCATATTGAACGGCGGCGCAGTTGATTGGAAAAGTTCCAAACAAAAGCCTGTAGCGGATTCTACGACGGAGGCGGAATATGTTGCTGCTTCAGAAGCCTCCAAGGAGGCGGTATGGATCAAGCAATTTCTTGAAGACCTTGGTGTGGTTCCAAGTGCTCTGGACCCGGTGGAGATCTATTGTGATAATAGTGGCGTCGTGGCTCAGGCAAGGGAGCCAAGTTCGCACCATAAGACAAGACATATTGAACGCAAATATAAACTCATTCGACATCATGTCGAAGCGGGTTTAGTGAAAGTACGCAAAGTTCACACGGATCTGAACGTGTCAGACCCGATGACAAAGCCTCTACCACGAGCAAAGCATGAGCAGCACCGGACATCCATTGGTGTTAGGGAAGCCATGTAACTAGATTATGACTCTAGTGCAAGTGGGAGTCTGTAGGAGATATGCCCTAGAGGCAGTAATATCAGTTACTTTGTATCTCCGAGTTTGTAATGAATGTTTATATTCCATGCTATAACTGCAATGATTCTCGAGTCTGCAATAACCACGAGGCTCGGAGGGAAACTCATGTGCACGTGTGGTATAATAAATGGTAAAAAGTATTCCTAGTCTTGCCTCTAAGACTGGCTCAAGTATTGCATGATGATCCTGTTTTCCTGATCATGGGCATGTCTATGCCGACAATTTTGAGGGCACAATGTTAGTTGAACACTTGTGTTGAATCGACCCGATTGATGTTATGCTATGAGATACATTCGTCATGAGTTAATGGTTAATAACACAGAGATAGTTAATGTTTGCATAATTCCTTAGACCATGAGAGTGTCAAGTTTCTTCATGCTTGCTTCATGAACTTTGGGGTTTGTTAAACGTCATCCGTAAATGGGTGGCTATTACGGCGGCTTATGGTTTCATGGAAAAGTATGTCAAGTAACTTGATAGCTCAAGATTGGGATTTGCTCCTCCGACGATGGAGAGATATTCTCGGGCCCTCTCGGTGTTACGGTATCCATCATCGTCTGGCCAGACACTTTGTGATTTGATCACTCGGATGCCGGAACACGGAAACGAGTAAAGAGAACAAAACCGGTAACGAGGTAACTTGCATAGTGGACAAGTTGTTGATCCACGGGGATGCATAAATCTCACCTCGGGTTTTGTAATATATCGTGAAGCAACAGGAATAGCACACGGCAACTGGAGGTTCACTCGAATATTCATTCGTGTGGGTATAGGGGTCAATATGGGTGTCCACGGCTCCGATGTTGATCATTGATCGGAAAGAGTTCCGGGTCATGTCTATACTTCACCGAACCTATAGGGTCACACGCTTAAGGGTCATCTATCTGCTGAATACTAGACAGGGAGTCTGAGAGAAAATCACCGAAAAAGTTTCGGACGAAACGGAAACGTTCCGGAGAGAACACCGGAAAAGTTGTTTCAGTGTATTCCATAAAGTCAAATTGGTTCCGGCACATGTCTGAAAATTCTTGGAGGGTGCTAGAATCGTTCTGGTAAATTCTGGAATTTTTCCGGAGAGAAAACCGAAAATGTTCCGGAGCTGCCGGAACCGCTATGATAGCTTTTCGCCGAAGAAAACATTGTTCCAAAATTGTTTCGAAACACGTTCAAAATTGTTTGTGTGGGTACTGGAATTATTCTAGGCACACAGAAATAATTTGGGATTTATCGGACGCAGAAAAATGTCTTCGTGAATAGTGAAAGTGCTTTTTGGATATTTTTCGGAAAGCACCTTTTTGGATATTTCCAAAAAGGCTTCTAGATGGACTTGGTGGCCAAGGAAGCCCCCCATGGGGGGCCCCCAAGATGTGGCCGGCCAAGGGAGGTGGGGCTCCATGGAGCTCCACTTGCCACCCTTCTTTGCTTTATTCTTTTTTGAAAAGGCATAAAGTGGGGGTACTTTGGTATTTTTTGTATACCACTTTTACCCCTTGGCTATCCTATAAATAGAGGTGGGGAGGCAGCCCCAAATCTCATCCTTTCTCTCATACACATGCCATTTGACTTGTCTGGCTTCTCTCTCCCTCCCACGAAATAGTTTCGTAGAGCTGAAAGGCTGTCTGGGTTCCGGCAGGAACTAGCTCTGGACGGCGAAGCCCTGCCGGATAGGTGACACCGTATGTGTGCAACCCCGTAGAGAGATTGTAGTTTCGATCTTTTGCCCGAGGGGCTGTTTTCGAGTGTCCTCCCGAAGGGCTGTTCGAGTTACCGTTTGAGTTTCCGGCGTCCTCCCGAAGGGCTGTCCGGGTTACTGTTCGGGTTCCGAGGGTCCTCCCGAAGGGCTGTCCGCGACATCGTCCGGGGGACTATCCGACCGCCTCCCGAAGGGCTGTTCGGAGTGGGAGTACATCCTTGCGGTTAGGAGGTTGTAAATCCTAGCTGCAGGGATCTGCATCGACGATCTACACCGACTCTTCTTCCGCTGCGCTTCGAGTCGGTACGGATCAGATCAAACCTTGTATGCAGTCTCCATAGTGATCTTGGGCGTGCTCGCTGTACCGAATTTTTTTATTTTCTGTCGCGTTCCCCTACAATCTCTCCGTCATACGGAGTGACAAATCCCAGTCTCGATCCATGCAACCCAACAAACACCTTCGAAGATACCTGTAGAGCACCTTTATGATCACCCAGTTACGAGGTGACGTTTGATAGCACACAAGGCATTCCTCCGGTATCTGGGAGTAGCATGATCTCATGGTCGAAGGAACAGATACTTGACATGAAGAAAGTTGTAGCAAATAACTAAACGATCTGATGCTAAGCTTACGGTTGGGTCTTGTCCATCACATCATTCTCCTAATGATGTGATCCCGTTATCAAATGACAACTCATGTCTATGGTTAGGAAACCTTAACCATCTTTGATCAACGAGCTAGTCTAGTAGAGGCTTACTAGGGACACGGTGTTGTTTATGTATTCACACATGTATTTAAGTTTCTGGTCAATACAATTATAGCATGAATAATAAACCTTTATCATGAACAAGGAAATACGATAATAACCAATTTATTATTGCCTCTAGGGCATATTTCCAACAGTCTCCCACTTGCACTAGAGTCAATAATCTAGTTCACATCGCTATGTGATTAACACCCAATGAGTTCCGGGGTTTGATCATGTTTTGCTTGTGAGAGAGGTTTTAGTCAACGGGTCTGCCACATTCAGATCCGTATGTACTTTGCAAATCTCTATGTCATTCTGTAGATGCTGCTACCACGCTCCACTTGGAGCTATTCCAAATGACTGGTCCACTATACGTATCCGGTTTGCGACTCAGAGTCATCCGGATCGGTGTCAATGCTTGCATCGACGTAACCCTTTACGACGAACTCTTTATCACCTCCATAACCGATAAACATTTCCTTAGTCCTCTTTAGGTACCTAAGGATAATTTTGACCGCTGTCCAGTGATCCACTCCTGGATCACTCTTGTACCCCCATGCTAGACTCATGGCTAGGCACACATCAGGTATGGTACACAGCATGGCATACATTATAGAGCCTATGGCTGAGGCATAGGGGATGACTTTCATCCTTTCTTTTTCTTCTGCCATGGTCGAGCTTTGAGTCTTACTCAACTTCACACCTCACAATACAGGAAAGAACTCCTTCTTCGACTGATGCATTTTGAACTCCTTTAGAATTTTGTCAAGGTATGTGCTCTGTGAAAGCCCTATCAGGCGTCTTGATCTATCTCTATAGATCTTGATGCCCAATATGTAAGCAGCTTTACTCTGGTCTTCCTTTGAAAAGCTCCTTTCAAACAACCCTTTATGCTTTCCAGAAATTCTACATTATTTCCAATCAACAATATGTCATCCACATATACTATCAGAAATGCTATAGAGCTCCCACTCACTTTCTTGTAAATACAAGCTTCTCCATAAGTTTGTATAAAACCAAAAGCTTTGATCACCTCATCAAAGCGAATATTCCAATTTCGAGATGCTTGCACCAGTCCATAGATGGATCGCTGGAGCTTGCATACTTTGTTAGCATCCTTAGGATCGACAAAACCTTCTGGTTGCATCATATACAACTCTTCCTTAAGAAACCCGTTAAGGAATGCCGTTTTGACATCCATTTGCCAGATCTCATGATCATAAAATGCGGCAATAGCTAACATAATTCTAACAGACTTAAGCATCGCTACGGGTGAGAAAGTCTCATCGTAGTCAACCCCTTGAACTTGTCGGAAAAACTTTGCGACAAGTCGAGCTTTATAGATGGTGACATTACCATCAGCGTCTGTCTTCTTCTTAAAGATCCATTTATTCTCAATGGCTTGCCGATCATCGGGCAAGTCCACCAAAGTTCATACTTTGTTCTCATACATGGATCCTATCTCGGATTTCATGGCCTCAAGCCATTTGTTGGAATCCGGGCTCATCATAACTTCTTCATAGTTCGTAGGTTCGCCGTTGTCTAACAACATGACTTCCAGGACAGGATTACCATACCACTCTGGTGCGGAACGTACCCTGGTCGACCTACGAAGTTCAGTAGTAACTTGTTCCGAAGTTTCATGATCATCATCATTAGCTTCCTCTTCGGTTGGTGTAGGCATCATGGGAACTGCTTTCTGTGATGTGCTACCTTCCAATTCGAGAGAAGGTACAATTACCTCATCAAGTTCTACTTTCCTCCCACTCACTTCTTTCGAGAGAAACTCCTTTTCTAGAAAGGACCCATTCTTGGCAACAAAGATCTTGTCCTCGGATCTGTGGTAGAAGGTATACCCAATGGTCTCTTTAGGGTATCCTATGAAGACGCACTTCTCCGCTTTGAGTTCGAGCTTATCAGGCTGAAGCCTCTTGACATAAGCGTCGCATCCCCAAACTTTAAGAAACGACAGCTTAGGTTTCTTGCCAAACCACAACTCATACGGTGTCGTCTCAACGGATTTAGACGGTGCCCTATTTAAAGTGAATGCGCTGTCTCTAATGCATAACCCCAAAACGATAGTGGCAAATCGGTAAGATACATCATAGAATGCACCATATCCAATAGAGTACGATTACGACGTTCGGACACACCATTACGTTGTGGTGTTCCAGGTGGCGTGAGCTGTGAAACAATTCCACATTGTCTTAAATGCATACCAAACTCGTAACTCAAATATTCACCTCCACGATCAGATCGCAGAAACTTTATTTTCTTGTTACGATGATTCTCCACTTCACTCTGAAATTCCTTGAACTTTTCAAATGTTTCAAACTTGTGTTTCATTAAGTAAATATACCCATATCTACTCAAATCATTTGTGAAGGTAAGAAAATAACGATATCCACCGCGTGCTTCAACACTCATCGGACCGCATACATCGGTATGCATTATTTCCAATAAGTCACTAGCTCGCTCCATTGTTCCGGAGAACGGAGTTTTAGTCATCTTGCCCATGAGGCATGGTTCACATGTCTCAAATGATTCATAATCAAGAGATTCCAAAAGTCCATCAGCATGGAGTTTCTTCATGCGCTTTACACCAATATGACCTAAGCGACAGTGCCACAAGTATGTGGTACTATCATCATTAACTTTGCATCTTTTGGCATCAATATTATGAACATGTGTATCACTACGATCGAGATTCAAAAGAAATAAACCATTCACCAAGGGTGCATGACCATAAAAGATATTATCCATATAGATAGAACAACCATTATTCTCTGACTTAAATGAATAACCGTCTCGCAATAAACATGATCCAGATATAATGTTCATGCTCAACGCAGGCACCAAATAACAATTATTCAGGTTTAAAATTAATCCCGAAGGTAGATGTAGAGGTAGCGTGCCGACGGCGATCACATCAACCTTGGAACCATTTTCGACGCGCATCATCACCTCGTCCTTAGCTAGTCTCCGTTTATTCCGCAGCTCCTGTTTCGAGTTACAAATATTAGCAACCGAACCAGTATCAAATACCCAGGCGCTACTACGAGCACTAGTAAGGTACACATCAATAACATGTATATCATATATACCTTTGTTGACGTTGCCAGCCTTCTTATCTGCCAAGTACTTGGGGCAGTTCCGCTTCCAGTGACCATTCCCCTTGCAATAGAAGCACTCAGTCTCAGGTTTGGGTCCAGCCTTGGGTTTCTTCACGGGAGCAGCAACTTGCTTGCCATTCTTCTTGAAGTTCCCTTTCTTTCCCTTGCCTTTCTTCTTGAAACTGGTGGTCTTATTGACCATCAACACTTGATGCTCTTTCTTGATTTCTACCTCCACGGCCTTAAGCATGGCGAAGAGCTCAGGGATCATTTTCTCCATCCCTTGCATATTATAGTTCATCGCGAAGCCTTTGTAGCTCGGTGGCAGTGACTGGAGAACTCTGTCAAGCGCTACTTCATCCAGAAGATTAACTCCCAACTGATTCAAGCGATTATAGTACCCAGACATTTTGAGTACGTGCTCACTAACGGAGCTGCTCTCCTCCATCTTACAGCTAAAGAACTTGTCAGAGGTGTCATACCTCTCGACCCGGGCATGAGCCTGAAATACCAATTTCAGCTCCTGGAACATCTCATATGCTCCGTGGTGCTCAAAACGTCTTTGGAGCCCCGGTTCTAAGCCGTAAAGCATGGCGCACTGAACTATCGAGTAGTAATCAGAACGTGCCCGCCAGACATTCATAACATCTGCAGGCGCATCTTGAGGGGTTGCATCACCAAGCGGTGCATCAAGGACATACACTTTCTGTGCAGCAGTGAGGATAATCCTCAGATTACGGACCTAGTCCGCATAGTTGCTACCATCATCTTTCAACTTTTCTTTCTCTAGGAACGCATTAAAATTCAGGAGAGCTATAGCGCGAGCCATTGATCTACAACATTAATTTGTAAAGACAATTAGACTAAGTTCATGATAATTGGTTCTTCTAATCAAATTACTAAAGAACTCCCACTTAAATCAACATCCCTCAAGTTGTCTAAGTGTTACATGATCCACATCAACTGACCCATGCCCGATCATCACGGGAGATGGGGCAGTCATCAATGGTGAACATCTCCATGTTGATCATATCTACTATATGACTCATGTTCGACCTTTCGGTCTCTCGTGCTCCGAGGCCATGTCTGTACATGCTAGGCTCGTCAAGTTTAACCCAAGTATTCTGCATGTGTAAAACTGGCTTACACCCGTTGTATGTGAACGTAGAGTCTATCACACCCGATCATCACGTGGTGCTTCGAAACGACGAACTTTCGCAACGGTGCATACTTAGGGAGAACACTTTTATCTTGAAATTAAGTGAAGGGATCATCTTAAAACGTTACCGTCGTCCTAAGCAAAATAAGATGCATAAAAAGATAAACATCACATGCAATCGATATGTGACATGATATGGCCATCATCATCTTGTGCTTTTGATCTCCATCTCCAAAGCACCGGCATGATCTCCATCATTTCACCGGCATGACACCATGATCTCCATCATCATGATCTCCATCATTGTGTCATCACGTGGTTGTCTCGCCAACTATTGCTTCTACAACTATTGCTAACGCATAGCGATAAAGTAAAGCAATTACATGGCGTTTAATGATTGTCACGCAGGTCATACAATAAATTAAAGACAACCCTATGGCTCCTGCCGGTTGCCATACTCATCGACATGCAAGTCGTGAACCTATTACAAAACATGATCATCTCATACATCAACATATATCACATCGCGTTTTGGCCATACCACATCACAACATGCCCTGCAAAAACAAGTTAGACGTCCTCTACTTTGTTGTTGCAAATTTTACGTGGCTGCTATGGGCAAACTATAAGAACCGTTCTTATCTACACAAAACCACAACGATGATATACAAGTTGCCTTTTAACCTTCTACAAGGACCGCCCTCGTCAAATCAGATTCAACTAAAGTGGGAGAGACAGACACCCGCAAAGCCACTTTTATGCAATACAAGTTGCATGTCAGTCAGTGGAACCGGTCTCTTGTGCGTGGACAAGTAAGGTTGGTCCGAGCCGCTTCATCCCACAATACCGCCGAATCCAAATAAGACAAAGAAAGTAAGCAATTTGAACATCAACGCCCACAACTTCTTTGTGTTCTACTCGTGCAAATACATCTACGCATAGACCTAGCTCATGATGCCACTGATGGGGAACGTTGCATGAAAATCAAAAAAATTCCTACGTAACACCCAAGATCTAATCTATGAGATGCATAGCAACGAGAGGGAAGTGTGTCTTACGTAACCTCGTAGACCGAAAGCATTAGCGTCGTAACGCGGTTGATGTAGTCGTACTCTTCACGATCCAATCCGATCTAGTGCCGAACGGACGGCACCTCCGAGATTAGCACACGTTCAGCTCGATGGCGTCCTCTCCTTCTTGATCCAGCAAGCGAGGGAGAGGAGGTAGATGAGATCGGAACCAGCATGGCGGTGAGGTGGTGGTGGTGGCAGCGGAAATCCGGCAGGGCTTCGCCAAACACTGACGGAACGTGGAGGAGGAAGAGAGGGAGGGGGCGGCCAAGGTCGAAGGGTGCTTCCCCCGCGCCCCTCCCCACTATATATAAAGAAGGAAACTTGGAGGAGGAGGAATAGTGCCGCATGAGCAGTACCGCGTGAACAGTACCACATGAATAGTAATTCCCTTTCCCAAGTAAAGCCTCCTCTTTCCATCTTATCTCCTAATTTAAAGGGATTTGATTTTATCCTTTGGGGCAGCCGCATGGGCCAAGGGGGATGCTGAGCCTGGCCCATGAAGGGCTGGTGCGCCCCCTTTAGAGTCCATGTGGACCCTTCGTGGACTTCCGGACACCTCCGGAAATTTCTGGAAGCTTCCCGGTACAATACCGAAAAAAACCGAACTTTTTCCGGAACCCAAAATATGACTTCCCATATATAAATCTTTACCTCTGGACCATTCCGGAGCTCCTCGTGATATCCTGGATCCCATCCGGGACTCTGAACAACCTTCGGACTTTCCACTTTTAATATCTCATTACTACCCTAGCGCTACCGAACGTTAAGCGTGCGACCCTACGGGTTCGGGAACATGCAGACATGACCGAGACTCCTCTCCGGTCAATAACCAATAGCGGGACCTGGATGCCCATATTGATTCCTACATATTCAACGAAGATCTTTATCAGTTGAACCACGATGTCGAGGATTCAGGTAATCCCGTATGCAATTCCCTTTGTCCAGCGATATGTTACTTGCCCGAGATTCGATCGTCGGTATCTCCATACCTAGTTCAATCTCGTTACCGGCAAGTCTATTTACTCGTTCCGTAATACAAGATCACGTGACTAACTCATTAGCCACATTGCTTGCAAGCTCTTTACGATGTTGTATTACCGAGAGGGCCCAGAGATATCTCTCCGTCATACGGAGTGACAAATCCCAGTCTCGATCCATGCAACCCAACAAACACCTTCGAAGATACCTGTAGAGCACCTTTATGATCACCCAGTTACGAGGTGACGTTTGATAGCACACAAGGCATTCCTCTGGTATCTGGGAGTAGCATGATCTCATGGTCGAAGGAACAGATACTTGACATGAAGAAAGTTGTAGCAAATAACTAAACGATCTGATGCTAAGCTTACGGTTGGGTCTTGTCCATCATATCATTCTCCTAATGATGTGATCCCGTTATCAAATGACAACTCATGTCTATGGTTAGGAAACCTTAACCATCTTTGATCAACGAGCTAGTCTAGTAGAGGTTTACTAGGGACACGGTGTTGTTTATGTATTCACACATGTATTTAAGTTTTCGGTCAATACAATTATAGCATGAATAATAAACCTTTATCGTGAATAAGGAAATATGATAATAACCAATTTATTATTGCCTCTAGGGCATATTTCCAACAAGCACCGGCTGCCGGGAGCCGGCCGCGACGCCCGGACGAAGCGGAGTCCAAACAGCCCGGCCGGCCAGAGTCCAGCCGGCGTGGGGGATCACGCCAGCCGCCTGACAAGATCCCGCCACGTGCAGCCCAGCGGTGGGCGAGGCCTATGAAAGGATCGATATGGTTGACTAGAGGGGGGGTGAATAGGCAACTACCAATTTTTAGCTTTTCTTAACAAATTAGGGTTAGCAACAAAATAGGTTGTCTAGAAATGCAACTAGGTGAGCAACCTATATGATGCTAACAATCACAATACAAGCAAGCACAAGATACAACACGAGTAAAGCAACGACAAAGTAAAGGTAAGAAGTAACCACAAGTGGAGCCGGTGAAGACGAGGATGTGTTACCGAAGTTCCTTCCCTTTGAGAGGAAGTACGTCTCCGTTGGAGCGGTGTGGAGGCACAATGCTCCCCAAGAAGCCACTAAGGCCACCGTATTCTCCTCACGCCCTCACACAATGCGAGATGCCGTGATTCCACTAGTGGTGCCCTTGAAGGCGGCGACCGAACCTTTACAAACAAGGTTGGGGCAATCTCCACAACTTAATTGGAGGCTCCCAACACCACCACGGAGCTTCACCACAATGGAATGTGGCTCCGAGGTGACCTCAACCGTCTAGGGTGCTCAAACACCCAAGAGTAACAAGATCCGCAAGGGATTAGTGGGGGGAATCAAATTTCTCTTGGTGGAAGTGTAGATCGGGGCCTTCTCAACCAATCCCTAAAGAATCAACAAGTTTGATTGGCTAGGGAGAGAGATCGGGCAAGAATGAGCTTTTGGAACAACAATGGAGCTTGGGGGAAGAGGTCAACCTTAGGAGGAAGAAGACCCCCCCTTTATATAGGGAGACAAAAATCCAACCGTTTTCTGCCCTGAGCCCGCAGCCAAGCGGTACTACCGCTCCTAGGAGCGGTACTACCGCTTAGGCGGTACAACCTCGCACTAGCCTGAAACACACTAAGTGTACCACGGTAGTGCCGCCGGAGCGGTACTACCGCTGCCCCTGGCGGTACTACCGCTTAAGGGGGTTTAGACCAGGAGAGGCAGCAGTAGTAGAGGCAGCCAGAGCGGCAGTACCGTGCGAAGTGGTACTACCGTCCTAGTACCGCTCTACTACCGCTTAAGGGAAAAAGGAAACAGAAGCGCGCACAGAGGAAACCCCGCAAGCGGTAGTGGTGGCGGTAGTACGGGCGGTAGTACCATCAGAGCGGTACTACCGTGCTACTACCGCACTACTACCGTGAAATGCAAACCGGCAACAGAGAGTTGCACACTCGAGGAAACCCCAAGCGGCAGTGCCACGGAAGTACCCAGCGGTACTACCGCTTGCATAAGCGGTACTACCGTGGGCACCAGCGGTACTACCGCTTGCATGCCACTGAAACTCCACAGAAAACATAGGAAAGGCTCCAGAGAAGGGAAAGGAGGCTGTGGGTGCATATGGGGCTGTGTACGTGTTGATTCCACCCATACCTTTCCAACGCGGACCCCCTCTTAATAGCACGAGTTTCCTATGACTCAAATCCACCGAAAAGAAATCGTCGGAAAATAACCGTCTTCACTCTTTACCATCAAGGGGAGATAAACCGTCTCGTGCCTATCAATATAATCTCTGAAAAGGTTAATGCACACGATTAGTCCGCAAAACGCATTGTCATCAATCATCGAAACCACTGGGGTAAAATATGCCCTAACAGCCTACCAGGCCACGCGCGCGATGGGACGTTGCAGCGAGCTGGGGCCCACCAGGCCGCGGCCTCGGCCCGCGCACGGGATCCGCTGCGGCCACGCGCGATGGTTGGATTCTTCAAGGTAATTATTGCACGCGTGTAACGCGCCCGCGCATTGCGGGGGAGTGGGGAACGTGGGCGCAAACGATCCCACTCCTCCACGTCGCTGCGGGTTTAAATGAAGGGGGAGGGGGAAAGGCCGAGGCATTCGCACACCTGCCCCTGCCGCTCCGCCCCTCCGCCCCTTGTGCTTCTCCTTCCTCGCGCACGACCTCGCTCCGCGCCACCGCAGCAGCGCACGCCCGAACCGCCACCGCGCCAGCGGCCCGCGAGGCGCAGCCTACGCCCTTCATAGCAGCACCGCCGCCGCTCCCACTCCTGCACGATGGCCTGGCCGAGGGGTTCTTGGGAGGGCTCGGATGTGACGGGAGAGGACATCGAGTACCTCCGCCGCACGCGGAGGTTGCCGCCGGTGAGCGAGGTGGAGGCGTGCGCGCCGGGCGGGGAGCGCGTCCCGGCGCCGTGGGACGGCGAAGCCATCGTCTTTTACTCGCACTTCGTCTGCGGATTTGGACTCCCCGCAAGTGAGTTCTTTCGTCAGTTCTTGGATTCCTTCGGGCTGAAACCGCACCACCTTGGAGCCAACTCCATCGTGCAGGTCTCGGCCTTCGTGGCCTTCTGCGGGGGCAACCTCGGCCTCCTCCCCTACATCGACCTCTGGTGTCGCTTCTTCTACATCAAGCAGCAGGGAGCGGCAGCCGGCGCCATGTCCGCCTGCGGAGTGATAAACCCACAAGTATAGGGGATCGCAACAGTTTTCGCAGGTAGTATTTCACCTAGATTTATTGATTCGACACAAGGGGAGCCAAAGAATATTTGCGAGTATTAGCAGTTGAGTTGTCAATTCAACCACACCGAGAGAACTAAATATCTGCAGCAAAGTGTTTAGTAGCACAGTAGTATGATAGTTTCAATAGCAGTAGTAACAGTAGCAACAGTAACAGAGACAGTAACTGTAGCAGTTTTGTAGTGATTGTAACAGCAGCAGTAGCGAAAGTAACCTAGCAAAGATCAATATGCGAAAAGCGTAGGCATTGGATCGGTGATGGATAATTATGTTGGATGACATTCATCATACAACAGTCACAACCTAGGGCGATACACAATAGCTCCAATTCATCAATGTAATGTAGGCATGTATTCCGTATATAGGCATACATGCTTATAGTAAGAACTTGTATGACATCTTTTGTCCTACCCTCACGTGGCAGCGGGGTCCTTAAGAAAACTAAGGGATATTAAGGCCTCCTTTTAATAGAGAACCAAAACAAAGCATTAACACATAGTGAATACATGAACTCCTCAAACTACGGTAATCACCGGAAAGAATCCCAATTATTGTCACCTTGGGGTATGCGGATCATAACACGTAATAGGTGCGTACAACTTGCAAGATAGGATCAAGAACACAAATATATTCATGAAAACATAGAGGTTCAGATCTGAAATCATGGCACTCAGGCCCTAGTGACAAGCATTGAGCATAGCAAAGTCATAGCAACATCAATCTCAGAACATAGTGGATACTAGGGATCAAAGCCCTAACAAATTGACTCGATTACATGGTAAATCTCATCCAACCCATCACCGTCCAGCAAGCCTACAAAGAAATTACTCACACACGGCTGTGAGCATCATGAAATTGGTGATGGAGGATGGTTGATGATGACGACGGTGTCGAATCCCCCTCTCCGGAGCCCCGAACGGACTCCAGATCAGCCCTCCCGATGAAGAACAGGAGGTGGCAGCGGCTCCGTATCGTAAAACGCGATGAAACTTCTTCTTCTTCTTTTTCTCAGGGAAAGAGAAATTATAGCGTTGGAATTAGGTCAGACGGCCGCCTGTGGGCCCCACTAGGCATCAGGGCGCGCCCTAGGGGGGTCGCGCCCTGTTGCCTTGTGGGTAACAGGTGGCCCCTCTTCTGTTGATTATTGCGCCAGTAATTTTTATTTATTGCATAAAAAATCTCCAAAAAGTTTCGTCCAATTCCGAGAACTTTGTTTTCTGCACAAAAACAACACCATGGTAGTTCTGCTGAAAACAGCGTCAGTCCGGGTTAGTTTCATTCAAATCATGCAAATTAGAGTCCAAAACAAGAGGAAAAGCAGATACGACGGAGACATATCAACTCCCCCAAGCTTAACTCATTGCTTGTCCTCAAGCAATTCAGTTGACAAACTGAAAGTGATAAAGAAAAACTTTTACGAACTCTTTTGTTCTTGTATCCGTATATAAGCTTAAATAGTACCCAGGTTTTCAGCAAAGATCATGAACTAACCATGCTCATAATAACACTTAAAAACTACATTTACTCATATCAATGGCATAATCAACTAGCGAGCAATAGTAACATATCTCAAATGCCAACAATTTATCAAAACAATCATGATATAATATGATAACATGGTATCTCACTAGCCCTTTCTGAGACCGCGAAACATAAATGCAGAGCACCTCCAAAGTTCAAGCAACGACTAAACATTGTAATTCAGGGTAGAAGAGATCCAGTCATGATGCACACAACATTGACTATACTCAATGCATAAGGATGACAATAGTGCTCTTAGGATTGGTGCTTATAATAAGAAGGTGAGACTCAACAATAAAAGTAAAATAACATAAAAGTAAATAGATAGGCCCTTCGTAGAGGGAAGCATGGATTTGCAGAGGTGCCAGAGCTCGAAGCTTAAATCAGATATGAAAACAATTTTGGGAGGTGTATTTTTCCTGTCAACGTCACGGCCGAGAATTTTCAATATCTTCTATGCTAAACACATTATAGGCGGTTCCCAAGTGGAAAGGTAAAGTTTACTCCCCCTCCACCATACCAACACAAGCCATGGCTAGCTGAATCCTCGGGTGCCCTCCATACCAACAACTTTTCGGGGGAGTTTGTTTGCATTATGTAATTTCGATTTTGAGCATAGGACTGGGCATCCCAATTACCAGCCTCTCTCGTGCAATGACAAGTGAATAAACACTCATCTCGAGAATAACCCGCTTAGCATGGAAGATACTGACCACCCCCTGTCGCTCCATGAGCGGTACGGGCACACAAAATGGATGTTTATTTGAATGATTAGAGGTGGCACATGCAAATTTACTTGGAACGGCAGAGTAATACCGCATATAGGTAGATATAGTGGACTCATCTGGAACAACTTTGGTTTAAGGATTTTGGATGCATAAGCAGTATTCCCGCTTAGTACAGGCGAAGACTAGCAAATAGATTGAGAAGCAACCAACTAGAGAGCGAAAACGGTCATGATCATGCATTGCGAATAATTAACATTGAATACTAGCATGAGTAGGATATAGACACCTTGAACATAAATATCGTGGAGGCTATGTTGGTTTTGAATCAACTACATGTATGAACATGTGCCAAGTCAAGCCACTTGAAACATTCAGAGGAAGATACCAAATTAACATACTACATCATAACCATTTTAATGCATGTTGACATCCAAGATAAATCATTATCCACTCCTAGCTACTTAAGCATGGCATGAGCAACTATAATCTGTAATTCTCATTACAAACATGTTTACTCATAATATGCTGAATCATGGATACTGAGTTAAACATATTTACAAAAACAAAAACAAGAAGAGTTCATACCAGCTTTTCCTTGCCACAGTCACTTCATCAAATCATCGTCATTATTACCTTTCACTTGCACGACCTAATGATGTGAAAATAATAATAGTGCAAGTGTGCCGTGGACTAAGCTGGAATCTGCAAACATTTTATTCAAGGGAGAAGACAAGGTAAAATTGGCTCTTCGTTAGATCAACAATAAAGCATATGAGAGCCACTCAACATTTTCATCGTGGTCTTCTCCCTACTACGACTTAACTAAAAGAAAAGAAATTCAGAGAAACACACTGAAATATTTTTGGAGTTTTTAGTTTTTCTGAAGGAAAGCAAATTAAAGAAAAAGACGAAAAGCGAGAAAAAACTATTTACACGGGAGAAATCCCAACAAGCAAAAGAAGAAACAAGAAATCTTTTTTGGGTTTTCTTTTAATACTACAAACTAACAAACAAGAAAGAAAAAAACGAAAAGAAGCGAGAAATATTTTTGGGTTTTTGAAGTTTTTCAAACACACAAGAGGGTGGAAATAAAACTAACATGGATAATACAATGAAAAAGGATGAACACCGACAACTGGAATGAATGTGTGAACATGAATGTAATGTCAGTGAGAGATACGTACTCCCCCAAGCTTAGGCTTTTGGCCTAGCTTGGTCTACTGCCATGGCTGTCCAGTATAATAATCGAAGTGGTAGCTCGTAGAGGCATTCTGTGCCGCCTCCTCAGCGAGGCGAGCAGCCTCAACTGCCGCGTTATACTCGTGCACCTCATTTTCATGAAGAAAATATCTCTGTTTGTTCTGGAAATCAAAGAGGACAGGAGCAGGCAAAACAACAAACACAGAACGATATTTATCGAATATCAAGTTATAGTCATATCTGCGAGTGTTGCGCTTAATAAACTCATGGTTTTGCATTGCCTAAAAATTCAAATATTTATCAGGTAAAAGAGGATCATTGGGCCTGGGCGAGACCCCTAGCCTTGCAGCTACCCGGGAGGCATAAATTCCTCCATACAAATCACCATTACCCGAGTTGCGGTGCAACCTACGTGCAACAATGGCCCCAAGATTATAATGTCTGCTATCCGTTAAGGCAGCGTGAATAAGGCTCAGGTCAGGAGCACAAAGTGCACTACAGTCTTATTTACCAACAATGCATTTGCCATTAAAGAGTGCAAAATACCGAATAGAGGGAAAGTGAATGCTTTTTATTCTAGCTTGTGTAACTCCCCAATCCTCACCATTGCAAAGACTATTGAGAAACAATTCATAATCAGATTGTCGCGATTCACTAAGTGAGCCCCAAAATGGAATTTGTTGGGGAACGTTGCATGGGAAACAAAATTTTTCCTACGCTCACCAAGATCGATCTAGGAGATGAACATCTACGAGAGGAGAGATTGCATCTACATACCCTTGTAGATCACTAAGCGGAAGCGTTAAGAAACGCGGTTGATGTAGTCGAACGTCTTCACGATCCAATCACGATCCGTCCCGTGAACTCCCGATCAAGTGCCGAACGGACGACACCTCCGCGTTCAACACACGTACGGCTTGATGACGCCTTCACCTCCTCGATCCAGCGAGCGATGGTGAAGTAGTAGCTCGAGTCCTCCGGCAGCACGACGGTGTGGCGGCGGTGGTGGTGGAGCAATCTCAGCAGAGCTTCGCTAAGCTACGCGGAGAGAGAGAGAGGAACTACGAGGGAGAGGGAGGGCAGCGCCGTGGCATAGATGGGGTGCGGCTGCCCTCTCTCTACCCCTCTATATATAGGGGGAAGGGAGGGGTGGAGGCGCCCTAGGGTTTCCCCTAGGGGGGCCGGCGGCCACAGATGGGGGCGGCCAGGGTTTGGGTGCCCCCCCCCCCAGGCGCCTTGCCTCCCAAGTATAGGGGGCGGCTGCCCTAGGGGGTGCGCCACCTCCCTGGACGAGTGGGCTTGGGTGAGGGGAGGCGCCCAGCCCCTTGTTGGCTGGTGTGCCCCCTCCCTTGGCCCATGAGCCCCCCCCCCCCCAACACTTGCCCCCCCCCCCCCGAAACCCTTTTCGGTACTCCGTCGAAAACCCCGGTACCCCCGGAAAACTTCCGGACTCCGATACCCTTCGTCCTATATATCAATCTTCACCTCCAGACCATTCCGGAGTTCCTCGTCATGTCCGGGATCTCATCCGGGACTCCGAACAACCTTCGGTCACCAACATAATAACTCGACTATACTTATATCGTCACCAAACGTTAAGTGTGTAGACCCTGCGGGTTCGAGAACTATGCAGACATGACCAAGACACCTCCACGGTCAATAACCAATAGCGGGACCTGGATGCCCATATTGGTTCCTACATATTCTACGAAGATCTTTATCGGTCGAACCTCGATGTCAATGATTCAGTCAATCCCGTATGCAGTTCCCTTTGTCCATCGGTGTGTTACTTGCCCGAGATTCGATCGTCGGTATCTCCATACCTAGTTCAATCTCGTTACCGGCAAGTCTCTTTACTCGTCCCGTAATACAAGATCCCGTGGCTAACTCTTTAGTCACATTGCTTGCAAGCTTATTGTGATGCCGTATTACCAAGTGGGCCCTGAGATACCTTCCCGTCATACGGAGTGACAAATTCCCAGTCTTGATCCATGCCAACTCAACAGACACCCTCGGAGATACCTGTAGAGCATCTTTATAGTCACCCAGTTACGTTGCGACGTTTGATACACACAAGGTACTCCTCCGGTGTCAGTGAGTTGCATGATCTCATGGTCATAGGAACAGATACTTGACATGCAAAAACGATAGCAATAAACTTGACACGATCATATGCTACATTCATAGTTTGGGTCTTGTCCATCACATCATTCTCCTAATGATGTGATCCCGTTATCAAATGACAACTCATGTCTATGACCATGAAACCATGGCCATCTTTGATCAACGAGCTAGTCCGGTAGAGGCTCACTAGGGACATGTTGTTGTCTACGTATCCACACATGTATTTGTGTTTCCAACCAATACAATTATAGCATGGATAATAAACGATTATCATGAACAAGGAAATATAATAATAACCATTTTATTATTGCCTCTAGGGCATATTTCCAACAGTCTCCCACTTGCACTAGAGTCAATAATCTAGCATTACATGGTTATGAATCTAACACCCATAGAGTTGTGGTGTTGATCATGTTTTGCCCGTGGAAGAGGTTTAGTCAACGGATCTGCAACATTCAGATCCGTGTGCACTTTGCAAATGTTTATGTCCTCCTCCTTGATTGCATCGCGGATGGAATTGAAGCGTCGCTTTATGTGTCTGGTCCTCTTGTGAAACCTTGGTTCCTTGGCTAGAGCAATGGCACCAGTGTTGTCACAGAACAGAGTCATCGGGTCCAGTGCACTGGGCACAACTCCAAGATCTGTCATGAAGTGCTTCATCCAGACACCTTCCTTCGCCGCCTCCGAGGCAGCTATGTACTCCGCTTCGCATGTAGAATCAGCTACCACGCTTTTGTTGGAACTGCACCAGCTTACCGCTCCCCCATTTAGAATATATACGTATCCGGTTTGAGACTTAGAGTCATCCGGATCAGTGTCAAAGCTTGCATCGACGTAACCCTTTACGACGAGCTCTTGATCACCTCCATAAACGAGAAACATTTCCTTAGTCCTTTTCAGGTACTTAAGGATATTCTTGACCGCTGTCCAGTGTTCCACTCCTGGATCACTTTGAAACCTTCCGGCCATACTTATGGCAAGGCTGACATCTGGTCTTGTGCACAGCATCGCATACATGATAGAGCCTATGACAGAAGCATAGGGGATGACACTCATCTTTTCTCTATCCTCTGTAGTCGCTGGGCATTGAGTCTTACTCAACTTCACACCTTGCAAAACAGGCAAGAACCCCTTCTTGGACTGATCCATTTTGAACTTCTTCAAAACTTTATCAAGGTATGTGCTCTGTGAAAGTCCTATTAAGCGTCTCGATCTATCTCTATAGATCTTGATGCCTAATATGAAAGCAGCTTCTCCTAGGTCCTTCATTGAAAAACTCTTGTTCAAATATTCCTTCACGCTTCCCAAAAGCTCTATATTGTTTCCAATCAGCAATATGTCATCCACATATAATATTAGAAACGCTATAGAGCTCCCACTCACTTTCTTGTAAATACAAGCTTCTCCGTAAACTTGTATAAACCCAAATGCTTTGATCACCTCATCAAAGCGAAGATTCCAACTCCGAGACGCTTGCACCAGTCCATAAATGGATCGCTGGAGTTTGCAAACTTTGTCAGCATTCTCTGGATCGACAAAACCTTCTGGTTGCATCATATACAACTCTTCCTTAAGAAAACCGTTAAGGAGCGCTGTTTTGACATCCATCTGCCAAATTTCATAATCGAAAAATGCAGCTATTGCTAACATGATTCTGACGCACTTAAGCATCGCTATAGGTGAGAAAGTCTCATCGTAGTCAACTCCTTGAACTTGTGAAAAACCCTTTGCCACAAGTCGAGCTTTATAGACGGTGACATTACCGTATGCGTCCGTCTTCTTCTTGAAGATCCATTTATTCTGAATGGCCTTTCGCCCTTCAGGTAATACTTCCAAAGTCCATACTTTGTTTTCATACATGGATCCCATCTCGGATTTCATGGCCTCTAACCATTTGTCAGAATCTGGGCCCACCATCGCTTCTCCATAGCTCGTAGGTTCATCGTTGTCCAACAACATGACCATTAAGACAGGGTTACCGTACCACTCAGGAGCAGTACGTATCCTTGTCGACCTATGAGGTTCGATAGTAACTTGATCTGAAGCTTCATGATCACCATCATCAGCTTCCTCTTCAACTGACGTAGGTTCCACAGAAACATCTTTCTGCATAGTGCTACTTTCTGGTTGAAGTAAAGGTTCAACAACCTCATCAAGTTCTATCTTCCTCCCACTCAATTCTTTCGAGAGAAACTCTTTCTCGAGAAAGGACCCGTTCTTAGCGACAAACACTTTGCCTTCGGATCTGAGATAGAAGGTATACCCAACCGTCAATTTTGGGTATCCTATGAAGACGCATTTGTCCGCTTTGGGTTCAAGCTTTTCTGGCTGAAGCCTTTTGACATAAGCATCGCATCCCCAAACTTTAAGAAATGACAACTTTGGTTTCTTGCCAAACCACAGTTCATATGGTGTCATCCCAACGGACTTATATGGTGCCCTATTTAAAGTGAATGCAGCTGTCTCTAACGCATAACCCCAAAATGATAGTGGCAGATCACTACTAGAAAAAGGCTTATCCCCAATATCTCTACTAGTGGCGCACCATGATGGTGGTGCGCCACTGCTATATAGCAGTGGCGCACCAGAATCAGGTGCGCCATTGCTATTTTTTTACTAATGGCGCACCACATGAGCAGTGCGCCATTGCTATTTTTTTTGTCCACCCCCCCACCAGACATAGCAATGGCGCACCACACCTAGGTGCGCCACTGCTATGCTACATAGCAGTGGCGCACCTAGGTGTGGTGCGCCATTGTTATGTCTGGTGGGTGTGTGTTTGTGTGTGTGTGTGAGGTTAGTAATGGCGCACCCTCCTTGGTGCGCCATTGCTAGGGTTAGCAATGGCGCACCAGGGAGGGTGCGCCATTACTAACGTCTCACACACACACAAACACACACCCCACCACACACACACAAACACACACACCCCCCTGGATCGCCTTTTCAGTTTAAAAATAAATAAAACAAAATGATAAAAAATTCAAATTTAAAAATCCTTCGAGATGCCCATGTGTTATGTGTTCTAGTTGTTAGGAAAATTAACAAACATGAATTTCGATTTTTTTTGCAAAAGGCCGCCGTGTTTCGGTAAAATGGCCATAACTTTTGCATACGACCTCCGATGAAAAAGTTTAATATATGAAAAATCATCTACTCAAAAAGTTACATCCGAATTCAATGGGCTATGACCGTTCTGGATTCTCTAGAATCCTCAAAAACCTAACAGAAAAAAAGTTATGATGTTTTTAAGATTTGGAGGCAAAAAAATTCGGAAAAAATGCAAAAAAAAAGGTGCGCCACTAACAGGCCTTTTTCTAGTACTGTGATAATGTTCCCGCCTTCCAAATTCAAAAAAACTCAACAAAAAAAACTAGCAGTGGCGCACCAGGTCAATATTGCGCCACTGCTAACTTTCCCACCTTCCAAATTCAAAAAAATTCAGACTTAGTAATGGCGCACCATGGGTGCGGTGCGCCATTACTAGTTTTGAAATTTCAAAACTAGTAATGGCGCACCACACCCATGGTGCGCCATTACTAAGTCTGGGTAGTTTCAAAACGCCCACCTACCCCCACTACCCTTATCCACTTCCCTCCTCCTCCACACATTTCTATCCTCCTCCTCCTCCTCCTCCTTCCTCCTTCCTCCTTCCTCCTCCTTCCTCCTCCCTCCTCCTCACGGTCCTCTCCGGCGACCTCCTCCTCACGGTCCTCTCCGGCGACCTCCTCCTCACGGTCCTCTCCGGCGACCTCCTCCTCCCTCCTCCTCACGGTCCTCTCCGGCGACCTCCTCCTCCTGCTCCTCCTCTCCGGCGACCTCCTCCTCCTCCTCCTCTCCAGTGACCTCCTCCTCCCTCCTCCTTCCTCCTCACGGTCCCTCCTCCTCACGGTCTCTCCTCCCTCCTCCTCCTCACGGTCCCTCCTCCTCCCTCCTCTCCTCCTCTCCTCTCTCCTCCCTCCTCTCCTCCCTCCTCTTTTGCCTCCTCTCCTTCCTCCTCTACTTCCAGCCACATGTGGAGCTCCCCGGCACAAAGAACGTACCAAGATGCAAACCAGAACGAAATTCAAAAAAAAATCGCAAAATAAAATCGTACCAGATCCAGATCCAGATTTCAAAAAATAGCAATGGCGCATCATGGGTGTTAGTAGTGGCGCACTGTCCTCTATTACCAGTGGCGCACTTGAAGTGTTAGTAATGGCGCACCAGGTGGTGCGCCACTAGTATTTGGATTACTAATGGCGCACCAGAGGTGCGCCATTACTATTTGTTACTAGTGGCGTGTTAATAGTGGCGCACCTATAGTGCGCCATTAATAGCAAAAACTGGTGCGCCACTAACAGCCTTTTTTCTAGTAGTGGATCGGTAAGAGACATCATAGAACGCACCATATCCAATAAGGTTCGATTACGATGTTCGGACACACCATTACGCTGTGGTGTTCCAGGTGGCGTCAACTGTGAAACAATTCCACATTGTCTTAAGTGACTGCCAAACTCATAACTCAGATATTCTCCCCCTCGATCAGATCGTAGGAATTTGATCTTCTTGTTACGATCATTCTCAACTTCACTCTGAAATTGCTTGAACTTTTCAAACGTTTCAGACTTGTGTTTCATTAAGTAAACATACCCATATCTACTCAAATCGTCGGTGAAGGTGAGAAAGTAACGATATCCATCGCGCGCCTCAATGCTCATCGGACCGCACACATCAGTATGTATGATTTCCAACAAGTCACTTGCCCATTCCATTGTTCCGGAGAACGGGGTCTTAGTCATCTTGCCCATGAGGCATGGTTCGCATGTGTCAAGTGATTCAAAATCAAGTGACTCCAAAAGTCCATCAGCATGGAGTTTCTTCATGCGTTTTACACCAATATGACCTAAGCGGCAGTGCCACAAGAAAGTGGTACTATCATTATCAACTCTACATCTTTTGGCATCAATGTTATGAACATGTGTATCATCACTATCGAGATTCAATAAGAATAAACCCCTCACAATGGGTGCATGACCATAAAAGATATTACCCATATAAATAGAACAACCATTATTCTCTGATTTAAATGAGTAACCATCTCGCATTAAACAAGATCCAGATATAATGTTCATGCTCAACGCAGGCACTAAATAACAATTATTCAGGTTCATCACTAATCCCGATGGTAATCAAAGAGCGAGCGTGCCGACGGCGATCACATCAACCTTGGAACCATTTCCCACGCGCATCGTCACTTCGTCCTTTGCCAGCCTCCATCTATTCCGCAGTTCCTGCTTTGAGTTGCAAATGTGAGCAACCGCACCGGTATCAAATACCCAGGCACTACAACGAGAGTTGGTAAGGTACACATCAATAATATGTATATCATATATACCATGTTAGGCGTTGGCCCCCTTCTTGTCGGCTAGATACTTGGGGCAATTCCGCTTCTAGTGGCCAGTTCCCTTGCAATAGAAGCACTCAGTTTCCGGCTTGGGCCCAGCCTGTTTCTTCACGGGAGGGGCAACTACTTTGCCACTCTTCTTGGAGTTTCCCTTCTTGCCCTTGCCGTTCTTCTTGAAACTAGTGGTTTTATTGACCATCAACACTTGATGCTCCTTCTGGATGTCTGACTCAGCGACTTTCAGCATCGCAAACAGCTCGGCGACTGACTTGTTCATCCCTTGTATGTTATAGTTCAACACAAAGCTCTTGTAGCTAGGTGGTAGCGATTGAAGAACTCTGTCAGTGATCGCCTCTGGCGGGAACACAACTCCCAACTCAGCCAGACCGTTGTAATACCCAGACATTTTGAGTATGTGTTCACTGACAGACCCGTTCTCCTCCATCTTGCAAGCATAGAACTTATCGGAGGTCTCATACCTCTTGATCCGGGCATTCTTCTCAAAAATAAACTTCAACTCCTGGAACATCTCATATGCTCCATGACGTTCAAAACGTCTTTGAAGTCCCGGTTCTAAGCCATACAACATGGCGCACTGAACTATTGAGTAGTCATCAACAAGCGCCTGCCAGACGTTCATAACGTCCACAGACGCCGGAGGGGGTTGCTCACCAAGCGGTGCATCAAGGACATAAGCCTTTTGGGCAGCCGTGAGGATAATCCTCAGATTATGGGCCCAGTCTACAAAGTTACTTCCATCATCTTTCAGCTTGGCTTTCTCTAGGAACGCATTGAAATTCAGGGAAGCTACTGCGCGAGCCATTGATCTACAACATAAATTTGCACAGACAACTTAGACTATTGTTCAAGATAATGAGTTTAGTTAATCAGATTACTTAAAAAACTCCCACTCAAATCGACATCCCTCCGGTCGTCCGAGTGTAACATGATCCAAATTCACCAACCCAAGTCCGATCATCACGTGAGATGAGGTGGTTTCAATGGTGAACATCTCCATGTTGATCATATCTACTATATGACTCATGTTCGACCTTTCGGTATCTTGTGTTCCGAGGCCATGTCTGTACATGCTAGGCTCGTCAAGTTTAACCCAAGTGTTCCGCATGTGCAAAACTGGCTTGCACCCGTTGTATGTGAACGTAGAGTCTATCACACCCGATCATCACGTGGTGCTTCGAAACGACGAACTTTCGCAACGGTGCACACTTGGGGAGAACACAATTTTATCTTGAAATTTTAGAAAGGGATCACCTTATAATGCTACCGTCGTCCTAAGCAAAATAAGATGCATAAAAAGATTAACATCACATGCAAATCATAAGTGACATGATATGGCCATGAACTTGTGCTTTTGATCTCCATCTCCAAAGCACCGGCATGATTTCCATCGTCACCGGCATGACACCATGATCTCCATCATCATGATCTCCATCATCGCGTCGCCATCGGGGTTGTCACACCAACCATGCTTCTACTACTATTGCTACCGTTTAGCGATAAAGTAAAGCATTACATAGCGCTTAATGATTGACACGCAGGTCATACAATAATTAAAGACAACCCTATGGCTCCTGCCGGTTGCCGTATTCATTGACATGCAAGCCGAGATAAACTATTACAAAACATGATCATCTCATACATCAAATATATTTCATCATGTCTTTGGCCATATCATATCACAACATACCCTGCAAAAACAAGTTAGACGTCCTCTAATTTGTTGTTGCATGTTTTACGTGGCTGCTATGGGTATCTAGCAAGAACGATTCTTACCTACGCAAAACCACAACAGTGATATGCAAGTTGCTATTCAACCTTCTACAAGGACCGCCTTCGTCGAATCCGATTCAACTAAGGTGGGAGAGACAGACACCCGCCAGTCATCTTATGCAACAAAGTCGCATGTCAGTCGATGGAACCGGTCTCATGTACGTGGACATGTAAAGTTGGTCCGGGCCGCTTCATCCCACAATACCGCTGAATCAAGAAAAGACCAAGGAAGGAAGCAATCTGAATATCAACGCTCACAAACTCCTTTGTGTTCTACTCGTGATGTCATCTATGCAAAGACCTAGCTCATGATGCCACTGTTGGGGAACGTTGCATGGGAAACAAAAAAATTCCTACGCTCACCAAGATCGATCTAGGAGATGAACATCTACGAGAGGAGAGATTGCATCTACATACCCTTGTAGATCGCTAAGCAAAAGCGTTAAGAAACGCGGTTGATGTAGTCGAACGTCTTCGCGATCCAATCACGATCCGTCCCACGAACTCCCGATCAAGTGCCGAACGGACGGCACCTCCGCGTTCAACACACGTACGGCTTGATGATGCCTTCACCTCCTCGATCCAGCGAGCGATGGTGAAGTAGTAGCTCGAGTCCTCCGGCAGCACGACGGCGTGGCGGCGGTGGTGGTGGAGCAATCTCAGCAGAGCTTCGCTAAGCTACGCGGAGAGAGAGAGAGGAACTACGAGGGAGAGGGAGGGCAGCGCCGTGGCATAGATGGGGTGCGGCTGCCCTCTCTCTACCCCTCTATATATAGGGGGAAGGGAGGGGTGGAGGCGCCCTAGAGTTTCCCCTAGGGGGCCGGCGGCCACAGATGGGGGCGGCCAGGGTTTGGGTGCCCCCCCCCAGGCGCCTTGCCTCCCAAGTATAGGGGGCGACTGCCCTAGGGGGCGCGTCACCTCCCTGGACGAGTGGGCTTGGGTGAGGGGAGGCGCCCAGCCCCTTGTGGGCTGGTGTGCCCCCTCCCTTGGCCCATGACCCCCCCCAACACATGCCGGGGGCCCCCCAAAACCCTTTTCGGTACTCCGTCGAAAACCCCGGTACCCCCGGAACACTTCCGGACTCCGATACCCTTCGTCCTATATATCAATCTTCACCTCCGGACCATTCCGGAGTTCCTCATCATGTCCGGGATCTCATCCGGGACTCCGAACAACCTTTGGTCACCAACATAATAACTCGACTATACTTATATCGTCACCAAACGTTAAGTGTGTAGACCCTGCTGGTTCGAGAACTATGCAGACATGACCGAGACACCTCCACGATCAATAACCAATAGCGGGACCTGGATGCCCATATTGGTTCCTACATATTCTACGAAGATCTTTATCGGTCGAACCTCAATGTCAATGATTCAGTCAATCCCGTATGCAGTTCCCTTTGTCCATCGGTGTGTTACTTGCCCGAGATTCGATCGTCGGTATCTCCATACCTAGTTCAATCTCGTTACCGGCAAGTCTCTTTACTCGTCCCGTAATACAAGATCCCGTGGCTAACTCTTTAGTCACATTGCTTGCAAGCTTATTGTGATGCCGTATTACCAAGTGGGCCCTGAGATACCTTCCCGTCATACGGAGTGACAAATTCCCAGTCTTGATCCATGCCAACTCAACAGACACCCTCGGAGATACCTGTAGAGCATCTTTATAGTCACCCAGTTACGTTGCGACGTTTGATACACACAAGGTACTCCTCCGGTGTCAATGAGTTGCATGATCTCATGGTCATAGGAACAGATACTTGACATGCAAAAACGATAGCAATAAACTTGACACGATCATATGCTAGGTTCATAGTTTGGGTCTTGTCCATTACATCATTCTCCTAATGATGTGATCCCGTTATCAAATGACAACTCATGTCTATGACCATGAAACCATGGCCATCTTTGATCAACGAGCTAGTCCGGTAGAGGCTCGCTAGGGACATGTTGTTGTCTACGTATCCACACATGTATTTGTGTTTCCAACCAATACAATTATAGCATGGATAATAAACGATTATCATGAACAAGGAAATATAATAATAACCATTTTATTATTGCCTCTAGGGCATATTTCCAACAGAATTTTGCAAGCATCACAAAATTCTTCTAGAGACATACTATAAGATCTATCATAGAGATGAAATGAAACTCTAGAAGTGTGAGAATGATACTCAAATTTTTGAGTGAATGAATGGGTGAGGCTGTAGTGTTGCGGTGGCTTATCTGCGATGAAGGTGGAGAGCTCGGTGTTGTGTATATATTGGTCAAACTCTTCCTTGATGCCCGCACCTAGCATGAACTCGTTGCACGGCCATCAACATGATTTTGCTTCGGCACCTCGCAGCGAACTTGCCCTTGGTTCAACATATGATTGGCGTGCTAGGCTTTCACTCGATGATGCTTCAGAGGACCTCCTCCTTGAAGAACTCCTCCTGAAAATGTTCATATTCCTACGAACAAATTTCTGAAAAATTTTGGACCACAAAAAGATGTTAACAAAACTTCACCAAATTGATAGCAACTACTCATACAAGTGTCTAGAGGCTATATCAAGCATTCAAACTACTTAGAACTCAAAGAATTGAACATGCAAGCTCATTTTCAGTAGCACCAATAGCAGCAATTTATGCAAAATATAATCCACTAAAGCAAAAACTAATTGGAGCAATGGGAGAGTCACATACCAAGGAGCAATCCCTCAAAACAGTTTCGGAAACGGAGCTTCGAGCAAAGAGATCGAAAATCTCAGGTTTGGGAGCAAGAACACGGGAGAGAGAGCTACCATGATTTTTTTTTCTGAAGGTAGGAGATGAAGTGGGCTGAATAGATAAGGGAGTGGGTCCCTGTGGGACCCACAAGGCATCTTGGAGCGCCCTGGGGGGGTGGCCGCGCCCTGTTGCCTTGTGGGCAACAGGTGCACCCCTGGGTTGTTCTCAGTGCCAAAAATTCTTATATATTCCAGAAAATTTCATGTTAAATTTTATTGCATTCTGAGCACTTTTATTTTTTGGGCCATTTTTTATTGCACGGATAATTCAGAAAACAGGATAATCATGGCATTTATTTTATTAAAACTAAAAATAACAGAGAGCAAACTATGATTATAGAAAGTTGTGCTTACTAAATTCATCGACCACATGCCCCTCAAAAAGAATCCATTAATAAGGTTGATCAAGTCTTATTAACAAACTATTTCCGAGTAACATGAAACCGAAGAATTTTCATATAACACTAAGTTACCTCAACGGGGATATGCATCTCCCCAACAATACGAATTTTATATTTCTTTTTTACAGTAGGAAGAGAAAATTTGAATCCCCCAATAGTGATTGTCGAAACCTTTTCAATACAATTGATACCATTCACTGAAGTTTGTTTCTTCGGGAAATAAACTGTATGCTCATTACCATTGACATGAAAAGTGACCTTGCTTTTATTGCAATCAATAACAGCCCCTGCAGTATTAAAAAAGAGTCTTCCAAGGATAATAGACATGTTGTCGTCCTCGGGCATATCAAGTATAACAAAGTCCGTTAAGATAGTAACATTTGCAACAACGACAGGTACATCCTCACAAATTCCAATAGGTATAGCAGCTGATTTATCGGCCATTTGCAAAGATATTTCAGTAGGTGTGAGCTTATTCAGATCAAGTCTTTTATATAAAGAGAAAGGCATAACACTAACACCGGCTCCCAAATCACATAGAGCAGTTTTAACATAACTTCTTTTAATGGAGCATGGTATAGTAGGTATTCTGGGATCACCTAACTTTTTAGGTACTCCACCCTTAAAAGAATAATTTGCAAGCATGGTGGAAATTTTAGCTTCAGGTATCTTTCTTTTATTAGTGACAATATCTTTCATGTATTAGCATAGGGAGACATTTTCAACATATCAATCAAGCGAGTGCACAAAAAGACAGGTCTAAGCATTTCAACAAAGCGCTCAAAATCTTCCTCATCCTTGTTTTTAGATGGTTTAGTAGGAAGAGGCATAGGTTTTTTAACCCATGGTTCTCTTTCCTTCCCATGTTTCCTAGCAACGAAGTCTCTTTTATCATATCTTTTATTCTTCGGAGGTGGGTTATCAAGATCAACAGCAGGTTCTATTTCTACATCATTATCTGGTTGAGCATCAACATGAACATCTTCATTATCATTATCATTATCATTATCATTATCACTAGGTGCATGTTCATTACCAGATTGTGTCTCAGCATCAGAAATGGAAACATCATTATGATTCTCAGGAGGCTTTTCTACCTCAGGTTCACTAGAAGCATGCAAAGTCCTATCATTTTTCTTTTTCTTTTTCTTCTTAGATGGACTAGGTGCATCGGTATTAATTCTTTGAGAATCTTGTTCAATTCTTTTAGGATGACCTTCAGGATACAAGGTGTGATGCCCCGAGACCGATGCTCCAGATTCCTTCCATTTATTTCCGTCGTTGCCATGTCATTCGTTTGCTTGTTGCACTTCGCCATGTCATCGTGTGCATTCCATCCGCATGTTTTCATAAAACTTGCATCCGTTCGTAGTTGCCGGCTTCTCTGCGTCCCTTCCGTTGTCCGTTTCGAGACCCGACACACTCGCACGCGCCCGCGACACCTCCGAATTATTATTTTATAAGTGGGATAAAAATGTTCTCAGAATGGGTTGAAAGTTGGTGTGCGGTCTTGTTATATTGTTGGTAGACCGCCTGCCAAATTTCGTCCCATTCAGAGTTCGTTTGATGCCCCAACGGATAACCTATAGCGGCACTATAGCCGGACAAAACGTCGGACATTTTCGGTGTTCCAAAAACCGTGCCGGGCTGCCAACTTCCCTCTCATCTCAGCCCAACCACTCTACATAGCCCACTAGGCCCAGCCTACTATCCCCTCGACCGGGGCCGTCCGATCGTCATCGAAGGGCTCCAAATCAACCCCTAATCCTCTTCTATTGCCTTCCTGCTATAAATAGCAGATGAATCCCTTCCTAATCTGGCAAAGCCCTAGCCTAACCCCTCCCACAGCCAGCCACCGCCGCCCCCATCGTTTTCCGCGTCGGCCGAACCCAGCACCGCCACTTGACCCCTCCAGATCAGCCCCGCCACCACCAGCCGCCGCTCCCCTCCACTCACGCGCTGCCATGTCGCCCCCAGCAGCCAGCCACCGCACCGCGGCCCGCCAGGCCCGCGCACGGCCCGCCCGTCCCGAGCCGCCCGCCGTCGCAGCCCGCAGGCGCCCGAGCCACGGGCCCCGAGCTCTTTCGCCCGCGCAGCCGAGCCACCGCACAACGCCGCGTCTCGCCTCGCCGCCGGCCACCAGGCTCGCCGGAGCCCGACCTCGACCCCGCGCCACCGGCGACCTCGCCCTCGCCCTGCGCCCGCTCGCCGCCTTGCCTCCCGCGCGCCGCCGCCTCGCTGCTCCTGCGCCTCCGCACAATCCCGCGCCGCCGCCGCCATGAGCTCCGGGCGCCTCGAGCTCCGTCCGTCGCGCCGCCGCCCGGATCTGGCCAGCCGCCGGCCGGATCTACCGCTTCCCTCCGTCCTTAGCCTCGTCCCGCGTCGCCGGCAGCCGCCCCCGACGCCAAGACCCGCAGCGCCGCCCGACCCCGACCACCGCGCAGCCAGCTCGCCGGCTGCAGCTCCGGCGACCGGACCCCAGCAGACGAGCACCAGCGCCGCCCTGCCAGGCCAGGCCGCCTTCTCCCCGTGCCTCTCCCTTCATCTTCCTTCTCCCACTCCCTCTCACGCCTCCCGCTCGTCTCGTTTCTATGAACAGGGAGCCACGAACAGGAGCAGCGAACTTGCAGCTCGCGCGCCGGGTCGCCGCCGCCCGATCTGCTCCGCCCTCGCCCGGATCCGTCGGCCTCCGCCAGAAGTGGAGCCGCCGCGGCCGGATCCAGGCGTTCCCCGCCTCGCTACCTCGCCGCCGTCGCCTCCTGCCTCGTCCTCGTCTGCGAGGTTGACGAGCGCCACCGGTCACCTGCAACCTCTGGCCGCCACCGCTTCGCCCTCGTCCGCTCTAGGTTCAGCGAGGGTTCGACCTCCGCCTCGCCTTGCCGTCGCCCGCGCCAAGTCCTGCCAGCGCCATGCCCAACCTCCGCCTCGGCTTCATCCAGGAGACGAGCGAACGCGCCTCGTCCCGCTCCTGCGCGTTGACCACCAGGGTCGTCCACGTGGGCCCGCAGCCGCCCCTAGCCCAGCAACCTCACCGACCGGCCTGCTAAGGCCCAAGGTGATCCAGCCCAGCCGCTCCCTCTATCTCCTGTGCTACCAGACGCCCAGTGCGCTGTTTTGTTACCCCTACACTCACAGTTTCGGTCCAGTATAGTTTTTTTTCGTTCTGCGAATTTATCAAATTTCCAGGACATGCATATTTGCAGAATGCCACTGATTTAAGGTGTGAATAATTAAATTTCCATGCATGCAAATAAAATGTCATATATGCAACTTGCTCAGAATTTCATCTAGTTTTCCAACATCCAACTTTCACCCATGTTAAAAAATGCCTAAAATTGTTGCTTGCACTAATTTGCATAAATGACATGCTAAAATGATTTATTTCATATCTAAATAACCGTAACTCCGAATTAAATAAACTTTATATGTAAATGGTGTAGAAAAATGCGTAGATTAACATGGTGCACTTATCTTTCCTGTTTAACAACAATAAAATATGATTTAGGGCAGAACAGTACCAAATTCGAAATTTGCATATGGGGATTTTCCGGAATTGTTGTTTGTTGTTTCCGGCCTCATTTAAATTGCCTAGATAAGTAGATTAATTATGCTTCACCTATTCGCATGTTAACCAACATTTAATGTTGATGAGTAGCATAAATGGGAGTGAACTAAATAATTGTTGTGGAGTTTCGTCTTGACCTTCACTTAATATGTAGTTTTGTTTGTTGCACTCTTGCCATGCCATGCCTATTTAAACCGGACATGCATCATACTTGGTTGTGCATTATGCCATGATTATGCTTGTGTGTTTACCATGTTGTTTGCTTCTTTCCGGTTGTGCTTCTTCTCGATAGTTCCGGTTTCGTTGCGATTGTGAGGATTCGTTCGACTACGTTGGTTCGTCTTCTTCATGGACTCGTTCTTATTCCGAGCGGGATTTCAGGCAAGATGATCATGACCTTGGATATCTCTACTACCTTTGCTTGCTAGTTGTCTCGTTGCTATCGCTATGTCGCGCTTCCTACCACATATATGTCAGCCTCCCATATGCCATGATACAGCCTCTAACCACCCTTACCCAGCAAACCGTTGTTTGGCCATGTTACCGCTTTGCTCAGCCCTTTCTTATAGCGTTGCTAGTTGCAGGTGTAGTTTCAGGTTGTTCCATGTTGGGACATGGATATCATGGGATATCACATTATCTCTTATTTAATTAATGCATCTATATACTTGGTAATGGGTGGAAGGCTTGGCCTTTTGCCTAGTGTTTTGTTCCACTCATGCCGCCCTAGTTTCCGTAATACCGGTGTTATGTTCCTTGATGAGCGCTTCTAACACATGTGGGGCATATGGGAACCCCCCTGTCCATTCGTTTTAGGATAAACTTCTCCAGCAAGGCCCAACATTGGTTTTATCATTTGCCTAATAACAACTAAAACTTGCATAGGGACCTGCCGGCCCCCGTGGATAATTAATCAACAACCCCGGGCCAGTGCTCCTCATGAGTGTTGGTCCACCTACCTAGCAGTCGGCGGAGCCGCCTCGGGGCAACTCGGGTTCTTTTGGCTACCGTCCACTATGCATAGACGGATGATGCCCGTAGATAGAGAGCGCGCGGCTTTAGATGCGGATCTGGCTCACCGGGAGGTCTTGCTGGTTTAGTTTTACCTGTTACGAGTGGCTTGTCCACCGGGATTCCTTATCGTAAGCATCGTGTTATCATGGTGTGAGGATGTTCCATCGGATGCGTGTGGTAATTTATAATGGACTACTTGGAGCACCCCTGCAGGGTTAAATCTTTCGCGAAGCCGTGCCCGCGGTTATGTGGCGACTTGGAAATTTATAACCTCCGGTTGTAGAGAACTTGACACTATTTCTAATTAAAATACACCAACCGCGTGCGTAACCGTGATCGTCTCTTTTCGAGGAAGTTCGAGAAGAGAACACGGTGGGGTTATGATTGTACTCGTAAGTAGGTGTTCAGGATCACTTATTGATCATTGTTAGTTTGCGATCGTTATGCGTAGTTACTCTTCTTATTCTTGTACTCGTAAGTTAGCCACCATATAATGCTTAGTGCTTGCTGCAACCTCACCACCTTATCCTTCCATACCCATTTAAGCTTTGATAGTCTTGCTACCCATGGTTATGGGATTGCTGAGTCCTCGTGGCTCACAGATTACTACAACAACAGTTGCAGGTACAGGTAAAGCGATGTCTTGACGTGAGAGCGATGCTCATTTGCTTTTGGAGTTCTTCTTCTGCTTCTTCTTCTTCGCCGATCCTGGGATAGGTTGCTGGTCGGCAGCCTGGGCTAGTAGGGTGGATGTTGTTCTTCTTTTCATTTGATTTCATCCGTAGTCGGATGCTGCCCTTCTGTATGATGTTTGTTATGTATTGATGTATTCATGTGATGATTGATGTATTCATGGGAAAGAGCCTTACAGCCAGGCGGCTCCCGCTCCCGCGGTAAGTCCCTGGTCCTTATATTTCGCGGCCTCTTCTCTCTTCTTACTACCTGAGGCACCGGGCCGGCTGCAGCGCTTCCCCAGCCAGCTGGCCAATGACGGGCTGAGCCCGCAGAACCTGCAGCCGGACCGGGTTGGCTCGGACATGGAGGAGGAAGGCGAGGAGAGGGCAGGTGACGGAGATGGCGAGCGCCATGAGGACGCCGAAGCTGGTGGATCCAGCCATGCTGGTGAGTACTTGATCTCGAACTCTTTGTGCGAGTGGGCCGACGACGACGCGGATGATTTGAACGAGGTGCATGGGTGCAGCGCAACCGTTCGCGGAGGCGGAGGCCTCTGTCGCCCCAGGAGGCGGCTGCGAAAGGCGGGCGAGGCCTCCTCATCCGAAGGGCAGGCGGCCGTGGGGCGGCAGCACGGGAAGCAGCCGGTCGAGGCACAACAGGCTGCGAAGCGCCCGGCTGGAGCGCAGCCGGCCGACGCGAAGAAGACGGTGAAGAAGTCACATCGGCTGCCCTCGTCGGTGGGCCTGAAGTGTGCCGTTCCCACGGTTATCGGGTGAGTTTTCTCGTCGTGCTGCTTCTGTCTTTTTCGTTGCTGTGTTGTCTTCCTCCTTCCTTATCCTCTTCGCGCGCTGACCAGGAGCACGCTCGAGCTGGTGGAGGCAGCCGCGGCGGCGGCGGCGGCCGCGGAGGAGGCTGACCAGCAGGGGGACCGGTGCGGCGGGCATGAGCCGGCCGAGACCGCCGAGGAGGTGCTTGCGGCCCGCCAATCCGGCACCACGCTGGAGGCGGCCGAGAGGGACGCGTGGAGGGCGCGGGCGGAGGCTGAAAAGGAGATGGCCGAGGCCTCGGCTAAGGCATGGGCCGACGTCGTGGTCGAAGCTGCGGGAAGGCGGAGGAGGGCCGCCGAGGAGCCCGAGTGGCCGGCCTGGGAGACGACTTCGCCACCGCCGTCGCCGATCGCGGAGCACCGCTCCAAGCTGGTGCACGACCCGGCCCGCCGGGCGGAGGCGGACGCCCGTGCCGCCGCCGAGGCAGCCGGCCTATCGGTGTATAAAACATGGGTATTTTATACCCTGACTTATGCACAGACAGTAGCAGCCTTCTTGATGGCCAGGCTTGCCAGAAACTACCAAGAAAAAGATTTAAGACCCAGTTGCAGAAGCTACTGGGAAAAGATATAGACGAAGCATCAACAAGTACTTAACTAGTATTGAAGATGAAGGCATTACTTGCCGGCAAGATTTGAGGCGGCAAGGTGAAGGCCCGGCAAGCTCCGTGCCGGCAAGCTTTCGCTAGCTCGGCAGCGCTCCACCTCACCGAGCAGCTAGCCGCTAATCGGCGAGGTGTCGACCGCGCAGGCGGGTTGGTGAGATTTGTCGGGGCACGTGTCAACACGCTGGAAGGAGATTTGCCTTTAATGACACCCGTCTAGGAGGCGTGTCAAGCTAATATGAGGTAGCTGGGCGAGCGGTGCAGGAACCTTGCCGGGGCTACTCCTCTACATGACACCTAACGGAGCATTTATTGCTTTTGTCCTGATCCGGCAGAGTTAGGTATGATAGCACTGTTTGCTATCTAATCAGTATGTAACGACTATTTTGCCACTGTGGTGGCCCCTTGAGCTATAAAAGGAGGGCCAGGGCAACCATTACAGGGATTGATCCTTTGCACAACTTGCATGCGTAGCTGCTTCTTCCGCACCTTGCCGGGAAGCGCTCCTTGTACTTGTGTTCATACTCACCCAATACACCAAAGCAGGAGTAGGGTTTTACACCTCACGGTGGCCCGAACTTGGGTAAAAGCCTTTGCGTTCTCTGCTGATTCTGCTCTTTGTGCTTGTGCATTCCCCTAGTCGAACCGCAAAAGGGGCTAGATGGCCCCATAGATGGTCGTACGCACGACATCTTTGGCGCGCCAGGTAGGGGGATCGCTTGTGCGAACCTGAATCAGCAGATTGCGCGTCAGTTTCATCAGCTTCATCACCATCTTCATCGCCGTCGATGGCTCCCAAGAAGAAGGGCATCACAATGACGGCTCCCTCTACTTCCAAAGTTCCTTCGCACGTATCCGCAGGTGGCGCAGGAGGCACAGCCAACACGGGCGATGCGGACACCGCGGTTCGCACGACTGGCGCAGGCGGCGCGGTCGCCATGCCCACCGTGGTCGGAGCAGGAGGCAGAGGTGCTGGAGGCGGTCAACCTCTTCGACCCTCTGGCGAGCAAAATCGTAACGGCGCTCGCGGTGCGGACGGACGACTTCCACCTCCTCGACGCGTCGATGAGCGCAGCCACCGGAGCAACAATGCCCGGGCTGGCACGAGTCAAGATCCCGCCGTGGTGATGTCCAGAGATGCTGCGTCAAGACATATGCCGTGCCCGTCACATGATGGGCGCAGCGTGACTCCGAGCGGCGTCGACGATCCAGGCCGGCGGCGACCACATGGCAAAACGCCTGTTGATCAAGTTCCAGATCCTCAGGCACCACCTCCGCCACGACAACCCGCTGCTGAACATGTGCCATAGCAGCAAGATCACAATGGCACTCCTGCTGGCTCTGCCAGGAGTAGAGCGATGTCACGTTCTTCGCTTCTGGCCATGCTAGCCACAGCAGCAGAGGCGATGGCGCGAGCCCAAATGCTGTTGAACTTTCCTCCGGCAGCAGACAAGATGGATGAGTGGAGAGCCACCATCCAGAGCCTGATTGGATTTGCAGAGACAAGCAGGTCACAGCAAGCGGAGCCCTCACGACGTCCGTAAACAGCACTAGTAGCTCCAACTGGTGGCCGTGTTGAGGGTGCTACGCCAACGGTGCAGTCACCTCCGCGGCAACAACGTCAACAGCAATCGTGGCAAACTCAACGATCTTTCGAGCCAGACGAGATGTCGATGGCTTCTTCGGATCCGCGAGCGCGGCAAGATCAGCGGCGAGTGCTGCAAGATAGGCAGGTGGAAGATGCCCGTACTACCATCGAATGGCGCCGGGAGGCGCGCCGTCAATCTGACGCGCGCAACGGTCCAGTCGTTGATGAGCCTACGCCCGAGGCTAGCGGATACCTGCCTTACGAGGTTGGGTGCCCTGCCTTCACTCGCGAGCTATGGCAAGTCCGCTGGCCTTCAGTCCGAGCCTTCAAGCCAAAAGTACCAGAGAAGTATGACGACAAGCTGAACCCGGCAGAGTTCTTAGGTATTTACACGATTGCTGTCCAAGCTGCCGGGAGAAGAGACGAGAAGATCCTCGCCAACTACTTTCCATTGGTGCTCAAGCCCAATATGAGGTCTTGGCTGATGAATTTGCCAGAGAATTCCATTTCTTCATGGTCTGATCTTTGTAATGAGTTTGTTGGTGCTTTCACTGGAGGCCATAAGGCTCCCGGTCAGCCCAGCGACCTGCAAGTGATCCCGCAAAGAGATGGTGAATCTTTGCGCAAGTATATCCAGAGGTTCAGTCGTGTGCACCGCAATATTCCAGATGTGCACCCCGCAGCCCTTATTGCCGCCTTTCACACGAATGTGCGCAATCAAAGGGTGCGGGAGAAGATGAACATCAAGCTGCCGAAGACCGTCAATGAGCTCTATACATTGGCGGATAAGTGTGCACGAGCTGAAGAAGGGAGGAGGCTCCCTGGGGAAGATGCGGGCGCAGAGGTCGACTCGGAAGACGACGATGCCGCCACCCCGAAAAAGAAAGGCCGAAAGCGCAACAGGAAGCGCAAAGGCAAGACTATTATGGCCGTCGAGGGTTCTGGCAACTCTGAGTCCGCCAAGAAAGCCAAGATAGAGAACTCCGACAAGGAGGCTGCTGTATGCACCGCTTGTCAGGAGGCGGCGGCAAACGAGAAGGCTGGCAAGTCTGACGGGCCATATTGCAAGATTCACCGCACTAAGGGTCACGATCTCCAAGAGTGTCGGCAAGTTGAACATCCTGCCGAGAAGCAAAAAGCTGAATATGAAAAGCGTGACAAGGAGAAGGGCCAGGATGGTGCTGGCGGATCTGGCAAGAAAGGTCGTGGTGGTCGAGGAGGCCGCCGCGGCAAGGCCAAGCAGCAAAAAGAGAAGCCTGCTAGAGGCCGTGAAAAGAAAAAAATGAATGAAAAGTGTTCAGAAACAAGTGGATTACCTGTTGATGTTTGATGTGGGAGGACATTTCCTTCCCCGGTAACTTCGGTTGCCGCCGCACGGTTGCTACTTGTGAGCTGCGTTGGGATTTCCCCGAAGAGGAGGGGATGATGCAGTACAGTAGAGATAAGTATTTCCCTCAGTTATGAAACCAAGGTTATCAATCCAGTAGGAGAATCACGCAACAACTCATTAGCAGTACCTGCACACAAAACAACAAATCCTCGCACCCAACGCGAACAAGGGGTTGTCAATCCCTTGGCGGTTAATTGCAAGATTAAATTGTATGGTGATAGATAGATAGATCGAATAAAAATACAAAATAAAATAAATAAAGTAAAATTGCAGCAAGGTATTTTTAGGATTTTCAATATATGATAAAGGTAGACCCGGGGGCCATAGTTTTCACTAGAGGCTTCTCTCTTGAAAATAGCATACGGTGGGTGAACAAATTACTGTTGGGCAATTGATAGAAAAGCAAATAATCATGACGATATCCAAGGCAATGATCATGTATATAGGCATCACGTCCGAGACAAGTAGACCGAAACGATTCTGCATCTACTACTATTACTCCACACATCGACCGCTATCCAGCATGCATCTAGTGTATTAAGTTCATAAAGAACGGAGTAATGCCTTAAGCAAGATGACATGATGTAGACAAAGTAAACTCACGAATGAATAAACCCCATCTTCTTACCCTTAATAGCAATGATACATACGTGGCATGTCCCTTTCTATCACTGGGATTGAACACCGCAAGATCGAACCCATTACAAAGCACCTCTCCCATTGCAAGATAAATCAATCTGGTTGGCCAAACCAAATCAATAGACCAGAGAGAAATACGAAGCTATAATAATCATGCATAAAATAGTTCAGAGAAAACTCAAAAAATATTCATGGATAATCTGATCATAAACTCACAATTCATCGGATCCCAACAAACACACCGCAAAAAGTGATTACATCGGATAGAACTCCAAGAACATCGAGGAGAACATTGTATTGAAGATCAAAAAGAGAGAAGAAGCCATCTAGCTACTAACTATGGACCTGAAGGTTTGTGGTAAACTACTCACGCATCATCGGAAGGGCAGCAAGGATGATGTAGAGCCCCTCCATGATCGATTCCCCCTCCGACAGAGTGCCGGAAAAGGCCTCCAGATGGGATCTCTCGAGAACAGGAACTTGCGGCAGTGGAAAAAGTATTTCGTGGACTCCTCTGTTGGTTTCCCGATTTTAGAGAATTTATAGAGGTGGAATTAGGTCAAACGGAGCAGAGGTGGGCCCACGAGGCACCAGGGCGCGCCACCCCCCTAGGGCACGCCCTGGTGGCTCGTGGCCACCTCCTCTGTCTTCTGGCCCTCTCCTGAAGCTTCTAGTGTCTCTTATGTCCAGAAAAGAATCTCCAAAAAGTTTCATGGCATTTGGACTACGTTTGGTACTGATATTCTGGAAAACCAAAAACAGGCAAAAAACAACAACTGGCACTGGGCACTAAGTTAATAGGTTGGTCCCAAAAAATGATATATAATTGCTTGTAAATGTATATAAAAACATCCAAGATTGATACTATAATAGCATGGAATAATAAAAAATTATAGATACGTTGGAGACGTATCAAGCATCCCCAAGCTTAATTCCTGCTCATCCTCGAGTAGGTAAATGATAAAAACAGAATTTTTGATGTGGAATGCTACCTATCATATTCATCATATATTCTTTTCTTTGTAGCATGGACATTTGGACTTGAATGATTCAAGGCAATAGTCTATAGTTTGACATGAAGATATAAATACTCAAGCATATTAGCAAGCAACCATGTCTTTCAAAATATCAATGCTAAAGAAAGTTATCCCTAGCCCATTATGCTCAATCATTGATCCATTCATGAAACACCCTCAATATTAGCTACACACAATGCACAAGTATGACAATAGTGCTCTCTAGTTGGTGCTTTGTAAGAGAAGATGGAGACTCAAAATAAAAATAAAAATTGCATAAAAGTAAATAGATAGGCCCTTTGCAGAGGGAAGCAGAGATTTGCAAATGTGCCAGAGCTCAAAGCTTAAATTAGAGAGATAAAATTATTTTGAGAGGCATGCTTTTCCTGTCAACGAAAACGACCGAGAATTCCCAATATCTTCCATGCTAGACACATTATAGGCGGTTCCCAAACAGAAAATAAAGTTTATTTCCTTTCCACCATTCTTTCACAATCCATGGCTAGCTGTATCCACAGGTGCCCTCCATACCAACACTTTCCAAGGAATTTATTATTAACATCATATTAAAAAAATTCATTTCGGGACTGGGCATCCCTATTACCTACCACTCTCTCGTGCAATGACAAGTGAATAAACACTCATCGTGAGAATAACACACCTAGCATGGAAAATATTGGCCACCCCCTGCCGCTTCATGAGCGGTACGGGCACACAAAACAAAAAATTATTTTGAAAAATTAGAGTTGACACATGCAAATTTACTTGGAACGGCATGGAAATACCGCATATAGGTAGGTATGGTGGACTCATTTGGCACAACTTGGGTTTAAGGAGTTGGATGCACAAGCAGTATTCCCACTTAGTACAAATGAAGGCTAGCAAATAGATTGAGAAGCGACCAACCAAAAAGCGAAAACGGTCATAAACATGCATTGAACATAACTAACACCGAATAATGCACCATAAATAGGATATAATTTCGTTGCATAACTATTGACTTTATGTGCATGCATAGGGAATCACAAACCTTAACACCAATATTCTTACTAAATCACAATTACTCACTAACATGACTCACATATTATCATCCCCATATCGCAAAACTATTGCAAGGAATCAAACTTATCATATCCAATGATCTTCCATGAAAGTTTTTATTATATCCCTCTTGAATATTCATCACTTTGGGACCAAATTCATATCTCTTGCAAATTACCATTACTATTATCAACTCTCAAAAAGATATAAGTGAAGCATGAGAGTACAAATATTTCTTCAAAATGTAATCTTATCAACTCTTAAAATAATATAAGTGAAGCATGAGAGCTCAAATATTTCTTCAAAATTTTAATCTTATCAACTCTCAAAATAATATAAGTGAAGCATGAGAGTTCAAATATTTCTTCGAAATATAGCCACCGCCGTGCTCAAAAAGATTTAAGTGAAGCACTAGAGCAACTGCCTAGCTCAAAAGATTTAAGTGAAGCACATAGAGTATTCTAACAAATCATGATAAACGTGTGGCTCTCTCAAATAGGTGTGTCTAGCAAAGATGATTGTGACAAAATAAAAAGCAAACAAAGCAAAGACTCATATAATACATGACGCTCCAAGTAAAACACATATCATGTGATGAATAAAAATATAGCTCTAAGTAAAATTACCGATAGTTGGTAGAAGAAAGAGGGGATGCCTTCCGGGGCATTCCCAAGCTTAGACGCTTGAGTCTTCCTTGAATATTACCTCGGGGTACCTTGGTCATCCCCAAGCTTAGGCTCTTGCCACTCCTTATTCCTTCATCTATCGTGATCTCACCCAAAACCTGAAAACTTCAATCACACAAAACTCAACAAAACCTTCGTGAGATCCGTTAGTATAACAAATAAATCTTTAACTTTAAGTACTGTGGTAAATTGATTCATATTTAATATTGGCATAATGCTACTGTTCTCCAACTTCTCCATGACTCATACCCCCCGATACGATCCATAGATTCATCAAAATAAGCAAACTATGCAACAAAAACAGAATCTGTCTAAACAGAACAGTCTGTAAAGATCTATTTAAAATCTATACTTCTGTAACTCCAAAAATTCTGAAAAATTAGGACAACGTGAGAAATTCATATATAAATACCGTGTAAAAATTTCAGATTTTTCTGATGCTCCAGTACAGAATTAAATTTCCAGCACTGGATGCAAAACTTTCTGTTTTCCAAACAGCATCAATTATACTATCTTCCAAATCATCCCAAAGGCTTTACTTGGCACAAACACTAATTAAAACATAAAAACACAATCATAACAGTAGCATAATCGTGTAAACACATAAGAACAGAAATGTAATTATTGGGTTGTCTCCCAACGAGCTGTTTCTTTATAGCCATTAAGATAGGCTTGAGATTTTATTGATGCTCACATGAAAGATAATAAATGAAACACAAGAGAGCATCATGTAGCATGTGAAAAACACATTTAAGTCTAACATACTTCCTATGCATAGGCATTTTATAGGCAAACAAATTATCTAGACAAGCAAAACCTAGCATATGCAAGGAAGAGGAAAGAAACAATAACAATCTCAACATGAAGAGATGTAATTTAGTAACATGAAAATTTCTACAACCATATTTTCCTCTCTCATAATAATTACATGTAGGATCATACTCAAATTCAATAATATAGCTATCATAAACAATACTCTCTTTATGATCCACATGCATAAAGTTTTTATAATCTTCCGAAATAGTGGGATTAGCATTAACTAAAGTTATGACCTCTCCAAACCCACTCTCATCAAAAATTTCATAAGATTGAACACTCTCCAAATACGTGGGATTATTTTTAGCTAAAGTTGACACTCTTCCGAAACCACTTTCAATATTATCGCAAGCATATTCATCATGAGGTTTAAATAAATTGTCAAGATCATAAGAATCATTATCACCCCAATCATGATCATTGCAATAAGTAGTGGACATAACAAAATCATCATCCCCAAGCTTGGGGTTTTGCATATCACTAACACAATTGACATTAATAGAATTTACAATAATATCATTGCAATCATGCTTTTCATTCAAGGAGCTATCGTGAATCACCTTATAAATTTCTTCTTTTAACACTTCATCACAATTTTCAGGATCACGAATTTCAAGCAAAACTTCATAAATATAATCTAGTGCACTCAACTCATGAGCAATTGGTTCATCATAATTGGATCTTTTAAAAAGATTAGCAAGAGGATGAGGATCCATCTTAATTTTTCTTATTTCGTTTTCTGTTTTTGAGTGTTGACATGAAGGCAAAAAGCAAGCAAACGAGCAAACAAAAATATTTTTATGTTTTTGTAAAAAAAATTTAGAAGTGGGGGAGATGAAAACAAGAGGCAAAGGAAAATAAAATAAATGCAAGGAGGTGAAAGTTTATGCGTAGGTTCTTGATAGATGTTGATGATGTCTCCCCGGCAACGGCGCCAGAAATTCTTCCTGCTACTTGTGAGCTGCGTTGGGATTTCCGCGAAGAGGAGGGGATGATGCAGTACAGTAGAGATAAGTATTTCCCTCAGTTATGAAACCAAGGTTATCAATCCAGTAGGAGAATCACACAACAACTCATTAGCAGTACCTGCACACAAAACAACAAATCCTCGCACCCAACGCGAACAAGGGGTTGTCAATCCCTTGGCGGTTAATTGCAAGATTAAATTGTATGGTGATAGATAGATAGATCGAACAAAAATACAAAATAAAATAAATAAAGTAAAATTGCAGCAAGGTATTTTTAGGATTTTCAATATATGATAAAGGTAGACCCGGGCGCCATAGTTTTCACTAGAGGCTTCTCTCTTGAAAATAGCATACAGTGGGTGAAAAAATTACTGTTGGACAATTGATAGAAAAGCGAATAATCATGACGATATCCAAGGCAATGATCATGTATATAGGCATCACGTCCGAGACAAGTAGACCGAAATGATTCTGCATCTACTACTATTACTCCACACATCGACCGCTATCCAGCATGCATCTAGTGTATTAAGTTCATAAAGAACGGAGTAATGCCTTAAGCAAGACGACATGATGTAGACAAAGTAAACTCGCGCATGAATAAACCCCATATTTTTACCCTTAATAGCAACGATACATACGTATCATGTCCCTTTCTGTCACTGGGATTGAGCACCGCAAGATCGAACCCATTACAAAGCACCTCTCCCATTGCAAGATAAATCAATCTAGGTTGCCAAACCAAATCAATAGATCGGAGAGAAATACGAAGCTATAATAATCATGCATAAAAGAGTTCAGAGAAAACTCAAATAATATTCATGGATAATTTGATCATAAACTCACAATTCATCAGATCCCAACTAACACACCGCAAAAAGTGATTACATCGGATAGAACTCCAAGAACATCGAGGAGAACATTGTATTGAAGATCAAAAAGAGAGAATAAGCCATCTAGCTACTAACTATGGAGCCGAAGGTCTGTGGTAAATTACTCACGCATCATCGGAAGGGCAGCAAGGATGATGTAGAGCCCCTTCGTGATCGATTCCCCCTCCGGCAGAGTGCCGAAAAAGGCCTCCAGATGGGATCTCTCGAGAACAGGAACTTGTGGCAGTGGAAAAAGTATTTCGTGGACTCCTCTGTTGGTTTCCCGATTTTAGAGATTTTATAGAGGTGGAATTAGGTCAAACGGAGCAGAGGTGGGCCCACGAGGCACCAGGGCGCGCCACCCCCCTGGGGCGCGCCCTGGTGGCTCATGGCCACCTCCTCTGTCTTCTGGACCTCTCCCGAAGCTTCTAGTGTCTCTTATGTCGAGAAAAAAATCTCCAAAAAGTTCCGTGGCATTTGGACTTCGTTTGGTACTGATATTCTGGAAAACCAAAAACAGGCAAAAAACAACAACTGGCACTGAGTACTAAGTTAATAGGTTAGTCCCAAAAAATGATATATAATTGCTTGTAAATGTATATAAAAACATCCAAGATTGATACTATAATAGCATGGAACAATAAAAATTATAGATACGTTGGAGACGTATCAACGGTCCCCGCCTCACTTGCCGGGACTATATCTGTGCGGACGGGCTCATCAGTGAAGGCCCTTGTTGGTGAGGCACTCCCTGAGATGGTGGTTGACGGAGGAACCACGGTAGGATCCGCCTGTAGGCGTTCGTCCTCCTGGTGGCCTTCTCCTACCTCCTTGTCTAGACCAGAAGAAGAAGCATCAATGCCGGTGCCGGCAGGCAGAGGTCGCGCCTCAACTTCGTGTAGGGGGCTGGACTGGGGGCTGATAATAATGGTATCAGTAAGTACACCCCCTTGTCCAGCGCTTGTCGTGGGCTCGCCTTCCACCACTGCTTTGGTTCGCTTGGCCCGATGCACAAGTGGCTCTGTGTCTCTACAAGAATGGAACAGAATCAAGTCAAAAACCATGATAAAGATGGAGTCAAGACTTAATGAAGATCAATAAATGCACTTACTCCTCCTCTTCGGACTCGCTGAGCACGGAGAGATCATATCTTGCCGACGGAGGCGACTCTCTGGCCCTCATAAGTGCCGGGGGACGTGAACTTGCTGGCTAAGAAGATCCAACTTCCCCGACAACCTTTTGCTGGGCAGATGAATGTTGAGTTTGAGGATGCCCAACTGGTTGCCGGCGCACTTCTTCCTGATGGCCGGTCTTGGTGGTCGTCTTCTTCACGACAGGACCAGTTTCTAACGAAGAAGCACGTACCGGTTCCTGACTGACTGCCCTTCGAAGACGGCGTGCCCTCTTCTTAGGGGCCCGAGGACCTTCCTCCTCTTCCGGTTCCCCGGCAACCTCGGTCTCGGCAACTTTGGTCCCAGTAGCCTCGTCTCTGGCGGGCTTTTCTTGGTGTTCCTCGGCAACTTCTTCGTCGGGATGTTCTTCATCATCATCCTCAGTTGCCGCGGCACCGGAACCACCAGCTGCGTTAACTCTTGCGGCTTCTGTGGCTATGCTGGCGATGTATGCCAGTTCTTCTTCCTTGGTGGCCTGGATGAAATCTCTCTCTTTCCGGGTGGCCTTCTCTGTCAAATTGGAAGCCCAGTCCATCTCGTTTTCCAAAGTAGGCATTGGCCAGTGGGGCTCAACTCCTTGAGCGTTGCACTCCGGCATCATTGCCAAATTGGAATCCTTGGCGGAGTTAATGTGCAACAGGATGACTCCATTCGGCAAGTGAAACGTGCCGCTCTTCCTAAACAACGGCTCGCAAAGGCAGGCATGCTCCAGAACCGTCAAGTTGTTGCCGAGCCCAGGGTACAACCGCATAATATCACCGGCACCCTGGTAATCCCAAGCAAACCTCTCTCTCATCTACAGCCGGAGGAAGTCACTGCCAACCATTTCTATGGTCAGCTTGGCGGCCTTAAGGCGAGCAATCCTGTTCAGTGCCGGGTGAAGTCTCTCGTCACTGGCACCCAATTTGCCCCAATCATCGACGCGCTCAACTCTTTTCCTACGCGGCAAGCAGAATTCGGGAAAATCCTTATCCTGGATCCAACACCATTCTGCTCTCCATTCCTCCCATTTGAGGTGAAGTTGCCCGGCAAGATACTGGCCTTTAGTTGTAGCCCTTGGGATCCATGTTACACTGCCGGAGAGCGACTTGTCTTCGATGCGGGGAACGAAGAAGTGACGGAACAGATCTACGTTGGGGGCAACTCCGACAAAATTCTCACACAGATGGGCGAAGACTGCCATACATGTCATTACATTGGGAGTGAAATCCAGCAGTCGAAAACCAAAGTCGTACATCATTGCGCTAAAGAAATCCGAGAATGGAGGAACCAGTCCGCAATAGAAGTATGCGCAGAAGAATGGATATGAATCTGACGGAACCTTATCGCCTTCAGGAAGCACCACCGGAGCCTTGTGATCCTTGGTGTCTCTCCCCCACATGTAGGCGTACCTCTTGATCAGAGTGTTGCCATCCATGGCCGACGGTGAGAAGACCACGTTCTCTCTCCGCCGTCTCTCTAGTTCCTCCAGTTCATTCTTCTTCTTCTCCGCCTTGGGGTTGAGCGGCTTGGCAGGTTTCTTCCCCACTGCGTCGGCTTTCTTCGGTGCCATGAGGGCTCAAGGAGAAGAAAGGGAGTCGAGGTGAGATGTGAACAGGCAACGACGACGGCGAAGCGGCTCTGGCGAGAGGAAGAAGACGAGGTAGAAGGGGGAAGTGGTGAATGAGCAGCGCCTCCTCGCGGTTACCTTTTTATGGGGAAGGCGCGAGGGGGCTGGCTCTTTACTGCGTGACGTGGGCGCACTTTTGCAGGCGCACTACGCGAAAATCCCGCTACAGTCCACCGCTCCTGCAACCGCATTTAATGCGCGATGCAGGCATGCTTGAAGAAAATCGTCATCACCAGATTTTACGGTGGTAATTTTCCGCTGCGTGTCTGTGCATCATTTGGGCCTAGCCCAACGACGCTTCGGATGCGCGTATGGCCCAGGCCCGGGGGCTCCTGTCGGTGTATAAAACATGGGTATTTTATACCCTGACTTATGCACACACAGTAGCAGCCTTCTTGATGGCCAGGCTTGCCGGAAACTACCCAGAACAAGATTTAAGACCCTGTTGCAGAAGCTACTGGGGAGAAGATCAAGACGAAGCTTCAACAAGTACTTAACTAGTACTGAAGATGAAGGCATTACTTGCCGGCAAGATTTGAGCCGGCAAGGTGAAGGCCCGGCAAGCTCCGTGCCGGCAAGCTTTCGCTAGCTCGGCATCGCTCCACCTCACCGAGCAGCTAGCCGCTAATCGGTGAGGTGTCGACCGCGTAGGCGGGTTGGTGAGATTTGTCGGGGCACGTGTCAGCATGCTGGAAGGAGATTTGCCTTTAATGACACCCGTCCAGGAGGCGTGTCAAGCTAATAGGAGGTAGCTGGGCGAGCGGTGCAGGAACCTTGCCGGGGCTACTCCTCTACATGACACCTAACGGAGCATTTATTGCTTTTGGCCTAATCCGGCAGAGTTAGGTATGATAGCACTGTTTGCTATCTAATCAGTATGTAATGACTGTTTTGCCACTGTGGTGACCCCTTGAGCTATAAAAGGAGGGCCAGGGCAACCATTACAAGGATCGATCCTTTGCACAACTTGTATGCGTTGCTGCTTCTTCCGCACCTTGCAGGGAAGCGCTGCTTGTACTTGTGTTCATACTCACCCAATACACCAAAGCAGGAGTAGGGTTTTACACCTCATGATGGCCCGAAACCTGGGTAAAAGCCTTTGCGTTCTCTGCTGATTCTGCTCTTTGCGCAGAGAAAGTAGCCCGTCATTCAAGTATGTATCAGTTTGTGGATAACATTCTATACAGAAAGAGACCAAACGGAGTGAAATTGAAGTGTATTTGCCGGGAAGATGGATTTAAGCTGTTGGCAAAGATACATGGAGGTGTGTGTGGATCTCACATAGGATCAAGGGCACTTATCGGGAAAGCTTTCCGGCAAGGCTTCTATTGGCCCACTACCCTCCAGGATGCAACTGAGCTAGTAACCAAGTGTGAAGCATGCCAGTTCCATTCAAAGAACATACATTAGCCAGCCCAAGCTCTCCAAACAATACCTCTCTCCTGGCCTTTCTCGGTCTGGGGGCTTGACATCTTAGGCCCTTCCCCCCGTGCTACCGGGAGCTTTGAATTCTTGTACGTTGCAATCGACAAGTTCACAAAGTGGCCTGAGGTGGAGCCAGTGAGGAAGGTGACAGCACAGTCAGCCGTCAAGTTTTTCAAAGGATTAGTTTGCCGTTTTGGTGTCCCTAACAGGATCATCACTGACAACGGCACACAATTCACGAGCCGCACCTTCATGCAGTACATCCAAGACCTTGGCAGCAAAATCTATTTTGCATCTATTGCTCACCCGAGAAGCAACGGTCAAGCGGAAAGGGCAAATGCTGAAGTGTTGCGAGGCCTCAAGACAAGAAGTTTTGATAGGCTGCACAAGTGTGGAAGGCGCTGGATTGATGAGTTGCCGGCAGTTCTTTGGTCACTCAGAACGACACCAAATCGAGCTACCGGCCAAACACCCTTCTCCCTAGTCTATGGCGCAGAAGCGGTGCTCCCCACGGAACTCACATGCGGGTCACCTCGAGTGCTCGTCTACGATGAGGTGGAGCAAGAGCAGCTGCGGCAAGATGATGCAACGCTCCTTGAGGAAGATCATCTTCGGGCAGCTGTGCGAGTTGCACGCTACCAGCAAGCCTTGCGCCGCTATCACAGCCGCAAAGTGCATGCCCGAAGCCTTGAGGAAGGTGACCTTGTTCTTCGGCGCATTCACTCCGCCAAGAAATCAAACAAGTTGACGCCGAAGTAGGAAGGCCCTTATCGGGTAGTGTTGGGGATGTTCCCCAGCGTGTAGACCCGGCAGGTGATAACCCGGTCGTAGAGCAGACTAAGTGGGTCATCTCACTGCAGGGTTGAAGGGTCCTTGACGGGCCGGCTTGATGGAGGCCTAGCAGGAAGGGCCGGCTTAGGTTGTGGGCTAGCTCAAGGAAAAGATACTTGGCCTCGGAGTTGCCTTGGAGATCAAGTACTTAGAATAGGAGCCGGGTCAGGATGACGACCCAGACTCTCATGTAAACCTAGGGTTCGACCTGTGTATATAAAGGGGAGCCCCTAGGTAAAGAAAAAGACTAGGTTGCAATCTCTCGAAGGCTAGGTTAGCGAATCCGCATCCTTGTAATCGAGAACCATAGCAATATAATCAAGCAGGACGTAGGCTTTTACCTCCATCGTGAGGGGCCGAACCTGGGTAACCCGATGTTTTCCCGTTCCCGATCAACCCCGTTAAGCTTCCACACTTGTGTGATGGCCTCATCCCCAAGTCCTTTCACAAGGGCATCTGCCATGTCAAAACCATGGCAGTTGGCGCCCACCGTGGGGCCTACGCATGGTGGAGTTGAGTTCTTAGCGGGATCTCTCCCAGGGTTCGGGAAGTACGTGGTTGGCATGATGACAAAGAGCCGCCGCGGGAAGTTCTACATCGATGATTCATATTGGGGCCCCGACGCCGACTCGATCGAGTACGAGTACCGGGTCCCCTTCGGCAAAATCCACACTTTCATCGGCGTGGTCGGCGAGTCGGCTACCGGGTTGGAGAGTATCGCCGGCGTCGAGTCGGCGTGCCGCACTCGTCAGATTCAGGCGAGACCCGGCTCGAGTCAAGGCGGCCGGAACCACGTCTTCGTAGGTTTCACCCAAGGGGTGGCCTTGTCGGAGAACTCCCTGTCTGGAGATGATACGCTTGTCCACTCTGACGGTGAGTCCTCGACGGGAGAAACCGAGTCAATCCGTCCTCCGCACGGTGGAGGGCTCGGCTACACGGACGACGTCTTTCCAGAGATCCCGGATCCGCCTCGCTTCGCGGCGATATACATGGCGGGCAGGCAGGATCCGGTGCGTGACCCGGCTGATCCCGCGGCCGGGCAGAACCTCACTCTTGCCGGCTCAGGAGGAGCCGGCGCGTCGGCCACCGGCTCACAGAAAACCGGGGTGCAGGTGCTCGCGGACTTGATGAACACACTGGCAGCCCTGTTGGCCGAGCCGGTCACGGCGGAGAACGCAGCAGCACGCAACACGGAGATCATGAAGTGTCGCGATCAGATGGCCAAGATCCAGGAGGATATCAACGCAGAGAACACATGCATGGCTCAGGTGCAGGCCCGGCTTGCCGAGGAGCGGCAGCGTCTAGATGAGGAGGTGAATTACCTAAGCCGCCAACAGGCCGAGTCAGAACTTGTCCACCGGAGGCGTCATCAGAGCCGGCTTCCGTTCGATCTTGAGCCGACTCAGCTGTTCACCACACCGTCGGCTCCGGCGAACCCGGGGGCTGGAGTTGTTCCCCCAGGAGGACCGCCTTAACAACAACCGGCTCAGCCGAGGGAGCCGGCCCAGCATCGCATGCCAGATCAGCAACAGCAGCCGCAGTCTCGCCGGTTCCAGACCCCAATTGGACACTACTCCAACCCGGTCGATAATGTGCCGGCAGCAACCCACAACTTGGCGGCTATTCCAATTGAGGGGGACGGCCCGATTCAGACAGAGGCCAGGAACGCTATTGCGATGCTCAAGACGGCAGTAGTGCAGCAGGCCAACTACTCGCATAGCCGTACCAGGAGCCAGCGTCCGGAGTCACCAGCGGTTTCCAGCAGTGCGCATCGCAGAAGAGCCGTCCCACCACTGGCGGATCAATCTCAGCCTAGGATCCCAAACGCACAAGATATTGTGGACGCCGCTCGGGCTCTACGAGCGTGGGAGGAAGAAAACGCGCGTGCAGGGCACAACCCGCCGGTGCACGTCAATCAGCCAGCGCGTGTCAACCCGCCAATAACAACCGACCAGGCCACCGCAACCCAGACAGCCGGCCAGCTGGGGGGCTTGTCGAGTCGCATGATCGGAACCCCTTGTTTGGTACCAGCGCTGCGAGAAGCGCGCATACCCCCAGATTTCAAAGGTCCTCGTAAGGTTCCTAATTACACAGCGAATCTGGAACCCACCGAGTGGGTCGAGAGTTACGAACTGGCAATGGACTTATTGGGCGCAAGCGAGGCAATGTGTGCACGTTATCTGCCTCTCATGTTGGAAGGTCCTGCTCGCACCTGGATGAAAAACCTACCGGTGAATTCCATCAACACGTGGCAGGAACTGAAGGAGCGATTTATCAAGAACCTCCAAGGAACCTGTAAAAGGCCAACCACCATTGTTGATCTGGAACGATGTGTTCAGCGCGAGGATGAGTCGGCCCACCATTGGGCTCGCCGGGTTGCAGAGGTTATACACAGTTCTGATAGTATCTCGGCGGCTCAGGCGGTGCTTGTTCTGGAACGAACATGCAAATTTCATCCACTGGTCCAGAAATTAGGGCGACTCAAGAGAAAAACCCAGGATATGGGTGATCTGATGGATGTCTTAACCCGGTACACGGAGTCTGACAATACTAAAGACCCGCCGTCTGATGAGGAGAAAGCCGGTAAAGATAAGAAAGGCGGTGGCAAGGGCCACCAGCAGAACAACGGTAACGGGCAGAACAACAATGGTGGTAAACGCAAAGGTTACGATGGCAGTTCCGATCTGGTGGCGAACACAAACACAGAGAATAAAGGTCAGCGTCAGAACGACGGTTCTAGGAGGCAGTCCTCTGGTAATCGCCCTTTCACTTATGAGGAAGCTCTCAAGGCTCCTTGTCCGAAACACGGTTACAATGGTAAGCCATCTAGTCACTCCTGGGAAAATTGCTATGTCATGCAAGAGTTTGCCAAGCGGGTCTTCTAGAATCATCATAATGGGGGCGGCAACGGCGGACAACCCGCCAACCAGGGAACCGGCTTCTTAGGAGCCGGCTTGCAAGGGCCCTTCGCAGGACCCGGTTTCCAAGGGAACAGTGGTCAAAGCGGCGAGTTTCAGGGGGCTGGTAATACTGGAGGAAGTAATCAGCGGAACAACCAGGGGAATCAGCACCAAGCCAGTGCGACAGGGTTTCAAAGTAACCCAAAACAGTTAAATAGCGGACAGTACCATGTCTTCACCACCAGTACCTGTAAACGGGATCGGAAGGTGCAACGATGAGCCGCCCACACGGTTGAGCCGGCAACTCCTTATTATCTCAACTGGTGTGAACAGCCGGTTACCTGGAGCAGCGCGGATCATCCTGTCCTCCTCAATCATCCTGGCCACTTGCCTCTGGTGGTTGCACCGCAAGTTGGCGGTTATACACTGACTAAGGTGCTCATGGACGGAGGCAGCAGCATCAATATTCTGTACTATGACACGTTCAGGCGGATGAATCTGTCTGATAAGCAGTTGACTCCGTCCTCTACAGTCTTCCACGGCATTGTTCCTGGCAAGTCAACCTATCCCATGGGACGAATCTCCCTAGAGGTGGCCTTTGGCTCAGAGGATAACTGGCATTCTGAGTTTCTGTCCTTTGAGGTGGTTAAGCTTAAAAGCCCATACCACGCCTTATTCGGCCGGCCAGCTTATGCACGGTTCATGGCACGGCCGTGCTACGTTTACCTGAAAATGAAGATGCCAGGACCAAGGGGAACCATCACAGTGGAAGGCAACTGGAAGATTGCACTCGAGTGCGAGGAAGGAGATGCAGCATACGCCGAGATGGCTTGCGCCATAGAGGAGTTGCGGTATTATAAGGACAATGTTGACCCGTCTGACAGGACCTCCCTGAAGAAGCCCACGACGGAGTCAGGCCCTCTACTCAAGTTCAAGTCGGCCAGAGACACAAAGCAAGTTGATTTCACCCCGGGCAATTCGTCGGAGAAGTTCACCATAGGGGCAAACATGGATCCTAAATAGGAAAGCGCGCTCATCGAGTTCATCCGTGAGAACCGGGACATCTTCGTGTGGAAACCTTCTGACATGCCAGGTGTGCCGAGAGAACTCGCTGAGCACTCCCTCAATGTGGATCCCAAATTTAAACCAGTTCGCCAATATCTCCGTCGCTTTAATGAGGAAAGGCGGAAAGCTATTGGTGAAGAGGTGCCCGGCTCCTAGCTGTCGGGTTCATCGTTGAAGTCTTCCATCCTGAATGGCTAGCCAACCCAGTGCTTGTTCTGAAGAAAAACGGGACTTGGCGGATGTGTGTTGATTACACAGACCTGAATAAGGCTTGTCCTAGTGACCCCTTTACCTTGCCCCGCATTGACCAGATCATCGATGCTACGGCGGGTTGCGAGAGTTTATGCTTCCTGGATGCTTACTCTGGCTATCATCAGATCAAGATGAAGTTGGAAGACCAGGAAAATATGGCTTTCATCATGCCCTTTGGAGCCTTCTGTTACACAACCATGCCGTTCGGTTTGAAGTGTGCACAGGCGACTTATCAGCGCTGTGTTCAAAGCTGTTTTCACAAGCAGATCGGGCGGAATGTTCATGCTTATGTGGATGATATTGTGGTTAAGTCTCGAAAGAAAGAAACCCTATTGGAGGATCTCAAGGAAACATTTGACAATCTCCGTGTCTACCAGATGAAGCTTAACCCGGAAAAGTGTGTTTTTGGTGTCCCTGTAGGAAAACTTTTGGGATTTCTTGTTTCCGAGCGTGGCATTGAAGCTAACCCGGAAAAGATCAAAGCAATCACGACCCTGGCTAAGCCGGCCAATCTGAATGTTGTGCAGAAGCTGGCTGGGCGGGTTACGGCACTGAGTCGGTTCATAAGCCGGCTTGGAGAGAAGGCAATTCCGTTGTACCAATTGCTTAAGAAATCAGACAACTTTGTCTGGAGTGATGCTGCAGATCAGGCTTTTGAGGCCCTCAAGAAGCAGTTGTCTAAGCCGCCGGTCCTTGCTGCCCCTCGCGAGAAGGAGCCAATGTTGCTATATATTGCTGCCAATAACAAGGCTGTAAGTGTGGCAGTCGTTGTAGAGCGCAAAGAGGGTGGCAAGGAATATCTAGTTCAGCACCCCGTGTATTATATCAGTGAAGTGTTAACCGAGTCCAAGCAGCGGTATCCACATTGGCAGAAATTGGTCTACAGAGTGTTTATGGCTAGTCGTAAGCTGAAGCATTACTTCCATGAACATCCAATCACTGTGGTAAGCTCAGCGCCTCTTGGGGATATCATCCAGAACCGGGAGGCCACTGGCCGGGTTGCTAAGTGTGCTATTGAACTCGGTCCGCATCACCTCAAATACGTGCCACGCACAGCAATCAAATCCCAAGCATTGGTGGATTTCATTAATGATTGGACAAAGTTACAGGCTCCCGAAGAGAAGCCCGACACAACATACTGGTCCATACACTTTGACGTCTCAAGACAGCTGGAAGGCTCGGGGGCTGGAGTTGTGATTACTTCCCCACGAGGAGATAAGTTCTGTTATGTTTTAAGACTCATGTTCCCCTGTACTAACAACGCAGCAGAATATGAGGCCTTGCTTCATGGGCTTCGGATCGCCAAGGAGATGAACCTGAGCCGGGTCAGGTGTTTGGGCGACTCAGACTTGGTGGCCCAGTAGGTTTCTGGTACATGGGATTCCAAGGATCCCCTTATGGCGGCTTATCGGCAGGCGGTCACAAATATTGCTGGACACTTCAAAGGTTATCAAGTTGATCACATTGATCGCCGGCAGAATGAGGCGGCAGACGCACTCTCTCGGTTGGGTTCTCAGCGCAAGCCGGTGCCACCCAATGTGTTCCTGGACGTTTTGCACAACCCGTCTGTCAAGTTACCAACAGAGGAGGACTTGGCTATTCCTGACCCGGAGGCGGCTCTAGTGGTTGCTGTCCATGCTATACCTGATTGGAGAGTCCCCTACTTGGCTTATCTAAGCCGGGGAGAACTGCCAACAGAAGAAATCCTTGCTCGACAGATCATCAGGTGATCCAGGTCTATGACTATCGTCAATGGTGAGTTGCACCGACGAAGCGTCACTGGTGTTTTTCAGCGTTGTGTTTCACCTGAAGAAGGCCGCGCAATTCTCCATGAGATTCATTCTGGTGACTGTGGGCACCATGCCGACTCAAGATCACTGGTCGCGAAGGCTTTCCGGCACGGTTTTTACTGGCTCACAGCTCATGCTGATGCAGAGGACATTGTCCGCAAGTGTGATGGTTGCCAGAAATATGCTTGCCAGGCCCATGTGCCAGCTCAAGAGTTACGGATGATCCCAATTACTTGGCCTTTTGCGGTCTGGGGGCTTGACATGGTGGGACCCTTCAAACATTCGAAGAACAAGCATACTCACCTATTGGTGGCAGTGTGACGCCCCCGACTTAATCGTGCACTAATCATACATGCAAATGCACACGATCAAGCCTAAGGACTCACGGGAAGATATCACAACACAACTCTAGACACAAAATAAAATAATACAAGCTTTATATTACAAGCCAGGGGCCTCGAGGGCTCGAATAAATAAGCTCGAGTCACACAAGCATCAGCGGAAACAAAAGTATCTGAGTACAGACACAAAGTTAAACAGGGTGCCTTAAGAAGGCTAGCACAAACAGCGACACTGATCAAAAAGGCGAAGGCCTCCTGCCTAGGGCCTCCGAACTACTCCTGGTCGTCGGGCTCAACGTAGAAGGTGCCTCCGGGGATCTTCCGCTCCTGGACTCCGTCGTCTGATCGCAGCAACCGGGTATGGGGAAAAAGAAGTAGCAAAGCAACCGTGAGTACTCATCCAAAGTACTCGCAAGACTGACATCAGAACTATTCTAAGTATGCATCAGTATCAAAGGAATGGGGCTTTATCTTTGGACTAAACTGCAGAAATGCCGGAACAGAGGGGGAGAGGCCTAGCCTATCGAAGACTAGCATCTTGAAGCAATCGTGCAGCATCAGAAGAGAGTAGAGTATGTTAACACATAATAGCAGTTATATATAGTAATGCCCTGAGATCCTTCCTCGACTACCCTGCGAGAAAGTGATCCCGAGAGCAGTAGTAACAATTTATCATTGTATCAATATCCATTTGTAGTTGTAGCAGGTCAGGATACAACTCCGAGCGTCCTGTTACCGTGGACACGGCTATTCGAATAGATAACTTCCCTGCAGGGGTGCACTACTGTTACCCAACACGCTCGATTAACTCTGGCCGGACACACTTTTCTCAGTCATGTCCGGCCTCGGCTGATCGACATGACGTAGTCCTACCTAGGCTCAGCAGAGAGGTCCCCGCCGGTCTACATACTAAGCGCTCAGGGGTCTTGGGCCCATCGCCCTTTGCACTCCGAGTCGTTGCGTGGGTGAACGGGACCAAGCACCACCTCTGTCCTGGATGGCACCTGCCCGAACGCGCCGCAATGCTGAGCTGGACGCCTGATAGAGCTTTCGGCTGATACATACGGCGCCGAGGGCCCCATGAAACCATTATCCCGCGTGGTGGCAGTGCGTATAGGCCAGTGGCCAACTCAGATCAAATACCCAAATCCGTTAAGTGTGTTTAGTAGCTCGCAGAGACGAACAGGGTTCCTGTCGCTCCGACTAGTTATCTCGCGGACCACAACCAGGGACCAGGCCCACCTCTCACCTAGGTAGTCTTCGCCTGCCCCTGTCGCTCCGACTACAGTGCAAGTTCCGCGTCGGCTGCCGGGACAAGTCCCGAGCTACCACCACATTGGGTGGTATCGCAAACAGCCAGCCGTCACAGGACTCTCTCGCGGGAACCCTTGGGTTCAACCCGTCTTGTTTCATTACCTCGCGGGCACTCTTGGAGCCGGCCCGACTTTAACAATTTAAAGTATTGCAATAATGTAAACAGTTCCGTGATCATCACCCAGAGTGATCACGGCCCGATAACAAGCCTGACCAACGGACAAGGGTGAAGGGCCAGCTGATGGAACATAGCATATCTAACTAAGCATCATAGGATAGCAGGTAGGGTATCAATAGCAGGCGACAAAAACAGGCTATGCATCGGAATAGGAGCTACCGGAACAATAATAGAAGCAATTCTAATGCAAGCAATGGAGAGAAAGAGTAGGTGATATCTGGATGATCAAGGAGGGTTTGCTTGCCTGGTTGCTCTGCAGACGAAAGGAATCTTTGGAAGCATAGCCGTAGTCGATCACCGAAGCATCAACGGTCTCGGGGTCTACCGAAGAGGAAGGGGAAGGGGAAACAAATAAATAACGGAGCAATCAAATGCAGCACATATGCTATGGCACGGCAAGAGGTGTTGGTGATATGTTCTAATGCATTACTAGACATTTTAAAAGAAGAGGGAAATTATTCCCGAATATTTTCCCAGCTCCAAGCACTATTCATTTAGCGGTTCCGGTAGCAACTGTTCAACGTTTGGTATGTTAGAGGGGTGTGACAGGTATGTGGATGACACATTCGGATTCGTTATATTTTTCTGATCGTTTTTCATATATAAATTATTTTCATCCAAGCTACGGTTTTTTTATATGATTTTTCAAAGTTTTAAACAATTTCTGAATTTTCTGATTTATTAATAATTCGAAATTCTTTAATATTTAACTGCTAGGGGTACCCAAAAGTGTACCCAGCAGAGTGCCAGTGTGGCTGACAGGTGGGGCCAGAGTCAAAGTCAACAGCCCAGTCAGCTGCTGACTGGGCTGACTGCTACAGTGGCAAACAGTGCCAACGGGTCCCACATGTCATTGGGTCTATTTTTAACAGGGTTTTAATTAGCTATTTTAGACTAAGTTAATTAGGGGGGTTAGGGGACTAAGCTAATCCACCCTCCATTATTTAACAGGGGCCGGTCAACAGGGGAATGAACTGCGCACGCACGCGCACAAGCAGAGGAGCACGGCCGGCCGTGGGCGATGGCGAGCGCAGGGGCGAGCAGAGGCGGCTGCGGGCGGCGGCGGCGGCGCAGGCAGGGGCACGCGGGACGGCAGCGGGCGCGGCGAGCTGCAGGCGCGGCGGCGCGGGCGAGCAGCAGCAGGGGAGCAACGACAGGAGCTCAACGAGCTCCGGTCATGGCGGCCGAGTGCGGGGCAGGCGCATACGGCGACGGAACGGGGCGGGAAAATGGGGGATCCGGAGGAGGGACTCACTGCGGGTCTCCTGGCGGTCGCGGGGAGGCTCGGGGAGGACCGGAGCTCGCGGGACGGCGGCAAGATGGCGGCGGTGGCCGAGGGAGATGAGCTCGATGCCGAGCGTACGGGGCATCCCGGCTCGGGTTCTTCGGTGGAGACGAAGGAGACGTTGACGGGGAGGTTTCTAGACATCGTCTCATGGCGCGGGGAGGCCGGTGGCCGCGACGACGATGACGGCCATGGCGAGTGCGAGTTCGGGCGCCACCAAGAATGACAGGGAGAGGGGAATGAGGGGATATGGAGGGGCTAGGGTTGTCAACAACGTCGGGGAGCGTCTTGACCCCTCCCAGGAGCACTGTAGCACAGTGTTGTTTCGGCCTTTTTCATTCTTTTTTGCTTTCTATTTTCTACAACTGTTTTGTACTAAGTTAGGCCACCAAAAGAATTTTGTTTTGTATGAAATTTGGCACATAATTCTAACACAATATCTTGGGATGGCACAAAAAGTTTAGGATTTAACTAAATTCAATTGAATTTTGTTTAAATGGAAAAGAGTTAATTGGGGTTGTTTAGGCACTGTTTTAAATAGGTTAGGGACAATTTTGTAATTCAAATAATGTTAGTTTCTGATTTTAAAATACTTAATGATTATTTGCCAAATGATGAACTATTTAGTTTTGCAGTTTGAAGAAATAATTATTTGACTTGCATCTTGAATTTTTAATTTGAACTTGAGTTGAATTATTTTCTAAATGCAATTTTAATTAAGATAACCATGATGACATGGCATGATTAAAGGATGAACACTGTGCTTAATTACAGGGGGTGTTACAATTCTCCTCCTCTAAAAGAAATTCTCGTCCTGAGAATTCAAGAGGTAGAAGGGAAAAGGTCGGGGTATTCTTCACGAAGACGATCCTCACGTTCCCAAGTGGCTTCATGTTCAGAATGATTCGACCACTGAACTTTAAGGAACTTGATTGCCTTCTGACGGGTTCGACGTTCCGCTTGATCAAGAATGCAGATCGGATGCTCCTTATAAGACAAGTCATCCTACAATTCAAGCACTTCAAGATCCACTGCTCGGATCGGATCTTTGAAGCAACGACGGAGTTGCGACACATGGAAAACATCGTGAACCTGAGAGAGATTCGGCGGCAATTCCAATTGATATGCCACTTCTCCACGTCTGGCGAGAATACGGGATGGGCCAATGTAGCGAGGAGCTAACTTGCCCTTGATTCCAAATCGATGAGTGCCCTTCATCGGAGTGACACGAAGGTAAGCTTGTTCGCCAGGTTGATAGACCATTAACTGGTGTTTGCGATCATAATTGCTCTTCTGACGAGACTGGGCAGCTTTCAAATGTTCACGAATGATACGGACTTGCTCTTCAGCATGTTGGATAATGTCTGGACCGAAGAGTGGCCGTTCCCCAGTTTCTGACCAATTCAGAGGAGTTCGGCACTTACGTCCATAAAGAACTTCAAATGGTGCCATCTTCAGCCTACCCTGATAGCTATTGTTGTATGAGAATTCAGCATATGGGAGAGATTTCTCCCATTTCTTACCGAATGAGATGACACAAGCTCGAAGCATATCTTCAAGCACTTGATTGACTCGTTCAACTTGTCCCAGGGACTGGGGGTGAAAAGCGGTGCTGAAGGACAGATGAGTTCCCATAGCTTCTTGGAAACTGTTCCAAAACCTTGAGGTAAAGAGGCTGCCACGGTCTGAGCTGATCTCCAACGGAACACCGTGAAGTGACATGATTCTGGAAACATACAAGTCTGCTAACTGGCTAGCAGTGATTGTCTCCTTGACTGGCAGAAAGTGAGCAACCTTTGAGAATCGGTCAATGACGACAAGAATAGCATCATGACCCTTCTGCGATCTGGGAAAACCAGTAATGAAATCCATTTCAACCTTGTCCCATTTCCATTCGGGAATAGCAAGTGGTTGCAGAGTTCGAGCAGGTCTTTGATGTTCTGCTTTGATGCGTCGGCAAACGTCACACTCAGCAACATAACGAGCAATGTCTCGCTTCATATCAGACCACCAGTACCGCTGACGAATGTCTTGGTACATCTTAATACTACCCGGATGAATAGACAAAGGTGTGTCATGTGCTTCTTTCATGACATCCGAACACGAGTCCAGATTGTGCTTTCTGGGGACCACTAGGCGGCCTTTGAAGAAGAAGGCACCATCATCATCAACAGTGAAGAACGATGAATTTCCTTTGGAGAGATATCTCTTGATCTTCTCGACTTCGGAATCATACTTCTGCCTTGTCTTGATGTTGTGCTCGAGATCTGGTTCAACAACCAAGGTATTTAGATATCCTTGAGGAACTATCTCGATGTTCAGCTTTCGAAGATCTTCATACAGGAGTGGTTGCTGTAGCTGAACCTCAAGTTCACAACAGTAGGATTTGCGGCTCAAGGCATCAGCCATTACGTTAGCCTTGCCAGGTGTATAAGAAATACCCAAGTCATAGTCCGTAATGGCCTCCATCCATCTTTGCTGACGGAGGTTCAGAGATGGTTGAGTGAACAAGTACTTCAAGCTTTGATGATCCGTGTAGATCTCGCAATGATTACCAAGTAGGTAATGTCGCCATAACTTCAATGCATAAATAACTGCTGCAAGTTCGACATCATGCGTTGGATAGTTCTCTTCATGAGGACACAACTGTCGAGAGCCATAAGCAATCACCTCGCGCTCTTGCATAAGTACACAGCCTAATCCTTGGCGGGATGCGTCACAATAAATCATGAAGTCCTTGCGAGAATCTGGAGGAGCAAGCACTGGTGCAGATGTTAGCTTGTCCTTGAGTGTTTGGAAACTTTCCTGACATTTTTCTGTCCATTCAAACTTAACGCCTTTGTGAAGTAGATCAGTCAGAGGCTTGGCAATCTTGGAAAAGTTCTCGACAAATCGGCGGCAATAGCTGGCGAGTCCGAGAAAACTTCTAACTTGCTTGACATTCTTCGGAGGAGTCCATTCAAGAATAGCCTGAACTCGTTCTGGGTTAAGAGCAATGCCATCTTTAGAAATCACATGGCCGAGATATGTTACTTCAGATAACCAGAACTCACACTTGGAGTACTTGGCATACAATTGATGTTCACGCAACTTCTCCAGCACAAGCCGAAGATGTTTAGCATGTTCTTTTTCATTCTTGGAATATATAAGGATATCATCCAAATAAACCACGACGAATTTGTCGAGGTAGTCCATGAAGATATAGTTCATCAATCGAGAGAAAGTGGCTGGCGCATTGGTTAAGCCGAAGGACATGACGGTGTACTCGTAAGAACCATAGCGAGTAACAAAGGCTGTCTTCGGAATATCCTCTTTGCGAACTCGGATCTGGTAGTATCCCAATCTCAAATCAAGTTTAGAGAATACTGAGGAACCAGCTAGCTGATCATATAGATCATTGATTCTGGGAAGCGAGTACTTGTTCTGAATTGTTGCCTGGTTGATAGGTCGGTAATCTTGGACCAGATGATTCGTACCATCCTTCTTCTTGACAAAGAGAGAAGGTGCTCCCCAAGCAGAAGAACTGGGGCGAATGAAACCCTTACGAAGTGACTTGTCAATTTCCTCCTTAAGTTCAAGGAGTTCATGAGGTGGCATCTTGTATGGGCTCTTGGCAATAGGAGTAGTGCCTGGTTTCAAGTCGATGACGAATTCGACAGCTCTAGCAGGTGGTACTCCTTGAAGTTCCTCTGGAAAGACATCTTGAAAGTCTCGAACAACTGGAACGTTCTCTATTCCCTCAAGAGGTGAAGCGTTCAATGCGTTCAGAGCATATATCCGGGCTTCGGCATCTTGAACGATTCGGGCGGTGTAATTTATTATCTCACCGGAAGGATGCAGGAGTTGGACTGTTTTAGTGGCACAGTTGATTGAAGCAACATGGGCCTTCAACCAATGCATTCCCAGAATGAGGTCTATGTTGGAAGACTTCAAGACGATGGGAGAGTCAAGGAATTTCAATCCTTTAATTTCGACGGTGACATTAGGGCTAACCATATTAGTACGACATTGGCCCGCAGGGGTGCTCACAACTAGTGGAGGGTTCATCTTTTCAAATGTGATGTCATGCGCTAATGCAAATGCTTCTGACATGAATGAATGAGATGCTCCTGAATCAAATAGAACAGAAGCTGGCACTGAGTTAACGAGAAGGGTGCCCATCACAGTAGCAGGCTCATTCTGAACTTCTTCGAGGTTAATGTGGTTAGCCTGGCCACGAGCATAAGATGGAGGCCTGACATTGAAATTCCGGGACTGATGGGCTGGTGTACTCTGAGGCTGATTCGAGCGACAATTGATAGCACGGTGTCCTGGCTGTCCACACTTGAAGCAATTCCCATAATTGGGGCGAAGAGCCATGGTATTGGGCTGTCCACTTGAGATATTCAGTTGTCTTGGTGGTGGAGGCAGACGAGGTGCAACATAAGAAGGCCTCGGTGCAGGGGCAGGTCGATGATGGACATTATGTGGAATCCACACTCTGCGCTTTTGAGCAGGCTGACCCGAGGGTGAGCCAACATCATGAGTACGCTTGAGCGATTCCTGGTACTCAGTCAGACCCGTTTCAGCCCGGAAAGCTTGGCTGGCAAGCGTGGCAAAGTCCGCGCAATCATGGGCGACAAGTGCGAGCTTAATATCGGGACGCAGTCCTTCACAAAATTTCTCCTGCTTGCGAGCGTCAGCGCAGACGTCATCCTCAGCATAGCGGGATAAGTCGAGAAATTTCCTCTGATATTCATCCATAGACATTTTGCCCTGTGTGAGCTTACGGAATTCCTTCTTCTTCTGGTCCATCAGGCCTTGTGGAATGTGCCGTGCACGGAAGGCTGACTGAAATTCCTGCCAAGTAGTTACAGTTCCAGCAGGCAGCATATGCCTGTGACTTTCCCACCATTGAGCAGCTGAACCTCTCAGGTGATACGTCGCATAGGTGACGTAACTGGCAGGGGCAACATTAGCCGACTCCATCTGAAAGGCGACGTCACGGAGCCAATCATCAGCATCCATAGGATCAGATGAGTTACGGAAGGTGGACGGGTTGAGACGCATGAAATCTTGTAGTGAGATCGGACCAGGCTCCTGACGAGCATCGTTGCGTTCCAATCGATTTACCAGACTCTCATTGAGCTGACGGTTTAGTTCAAACTGCTGCATCATTGCGGCAATATAGGGTGGAGGTGGAGGATCGTCAGCCATCCTGCCAAATCAACAAGGGTAGTTTAGCAAGAACAACTGCATGTGTAAGAGGTCATTCATGATGTAACATGAGTAATGAACAAGAAGGGAATTAGATACATATTAGTAGTCGTTAAAGACATACAAATCTATGCACGGAGTTGGATACAAACGGCAATAGGAGTTCGGAAACGCACGCAGCTAGACAAACTAGGCGGCGCGCAGGCACGCGGTGAAGGAATACAACAACGCGACATAGCAAAGGCTAGATCAACGTCGGAGAAAACTACTGGAGCGAGGAATCTGCAAGTGACAACGCAGGGTGCCCTCGATAAAAGGATCCCGCGGTCCGTGAGCATTGTGCAGCAGAACCTGGCCCTCAACTTCAAGAAGGGGGGGGGTAATTTCAGAACTCCGGGTGGATGTGATCACGAGAACCTAATGTTAGAGTTAGTAAAACTTTAACCCAAAAAGAAGAGAGATCAGAATCCCAGAGTAAAGAAGAGGAATAAAAGATCCTAATACCACCCATTTACGATGTGGGCCCGTAAGCCACACGACAATGTTAGTAAAATAGTTTTTCCAAAGACTAGACTCAACTTCGACCAAGGAATCAGAAGGGGGCTTCCTACAGACAGTCGGCTCTGATACCAACTTGTGACGCCCCCGACTTAATCGTGCACTAATCATACACGCAAATGCGCACGATCAAGCCTAAGGACTCACGGGAAGATATCACAACACAACTCTAGACACAAAATAAAATAATACAAGCTTTATATTACAAGCCAGGGGCCTCGAGGGCTCGAATAAACAAGCTCGAGTCACACAAGCATCAGCGGAAACAAAAGTATCTGAGTACAGACACAAAGTTAAACAAGGTGCCTTAAGAAGGCTAGCACAAACAGCGACACTGATCGAAAAGGCGAAGGCCTCCTGCCTAGGGCCTCCGAACTACTCCTGGTCGTCGGGCTCAACGTAGAAGCTGCCTCCGGGGATCTTCCGCTCCTGGACTCCGTCGTCTGATCGCAGCAACCGGGTATGGGGAAAAAGAAGTAGCAAAGCAACCGTGAGTACTCATCCAAAGTACTCGCAAGACTGACATCAGAACTATTCTAAGTATGCACCAGTATCAAAGGAATGGGGCTTTATCTTTGGACTAAACTGCAGAAATGCCGGAACAGAGGGGGATAGGCCTAGCCTATCGAAGACTAGCATCTTGAAGCAATCGTGCAGCATCAGAAGAGAGTAGAGTATGTTAACACATAATAGCAGTTATATATAGTAATGCCCTGAGATCCTTCCTCGACTACCCTGCGAGAAAGTGATCCCGAGAGCAGTAGTAACAGTTTATCATTGTATCAGTATCCATTTGTAGTTATAGCAGATCAGGATACAACTCCGAGCGTCCTGTTACCGTGGACACGGCTATTCGAATAGATAACTTCCCTGCAGGGGTGCACTACTGTTACCCAACACGCTCGATTAACTCTGGCCGGACACACTTTTCTCAGTCATGTCCGGCCTCGGCTGATCGACACGACGTAGTCCTACCTAGGCTCAGCAGAGAGGTCCCCGCCGGTCTATATCCTAAGCGCTCAGGGGTCTTGGGCCCATCGCCCTTTGCACTCCGAGTCGTTGCGTGGGTGAACGGGACCAAGCACCACCTCTGTCCTAGATGGCACCTGCCCGAACGCGCCGCAATGCTGAGCAGGACGTCTGACAGAGCTTTCGGCTGATACATACGGCGCCGAGGGCCCCATTAAACCATTATCCCTCATGGTGGCAGTGCGTATAGGCCAGTGGTCAACTCAGATCAAATACCCAAATCCGTTAAGTGTGTTTAGTAGCTCGCAGAGACGAACATGGTTCCTGTCGCTCCGACTAGTTATCTCGCGGACCACGACCAGGGACCAGGCCCACCTCTCACCTAGGTAGTCTTCGCCTGCCCCTGTCGCTCCGACTACAGTGCAAGTTCCGCGTCGGCTGTCGGGACAAGTCCCGAGCTACCACCACATTGGGTGGTACCGCTAACAGCCAGCCGTCACAGGACTCTCTCGCGGGAACCCTTGGGTTCAACCCGTCTTGTTTCATTACCTCGCGGGCACTCTTGGAGCCGGCCCGACTTTAACAACTTAAAGTATTGCAATAATGTAAACAGTTCCGTGATCATCACCCAGAGTGATCACGGCCCGATAACAAGCCTGGCCAACGGACAAGGGTGAAGGGCCAGCTGATGGAACATAGCATATCTAACTAAGCATCATAGGATAGCAGGTAGGGTATCAATAGCAGGCGACGAAAACAGGCTATGCATCGGAATATGAGCTACCGGAACAATAATAGAAGCAATTCTAATGCAAGCAATAGAGAGAAAGAGTAGGTGATATCTGGATGATCAAGGAGGGTTTGCTTGCCTGGTTGCTCTGCAGACGAAAGGAATCTTTGGAAGCGTAGCCGTAGTCGATCACCGAAGCATCAACGGTCTCGGGGTCTACCGGAGAGGAAGGGGAAACAAATGAATAACGGAGCAATCAAATGCAGCACAGATGCTATGGCACGGCAAGAGGTGTTGGTGATATGTTCTAATGCATTACTAGACATTTTAAAAGAAGAGGGAAAATATTCCCGAATATTTTCCCAGCTCCAAGCACTATTCATTTAGCGGTTCCGGTAGCAAATGTTCAACGTTTGGTATGTTATAGGGGTGTGACAGGTATGTGGATGACACATTCGGATTCGTTATATTTTTCTGATCGTTTTTCATATATAAATTATTTTGATCCGAGCTACGGTTTATTTTATATGATTTTTCAAAGTTTTAAACAATTTCTGTATTTTCTGATTTATTAATAATTCGAAATTCTTTAATATTTAACTGCTAGGGGTACCCAAAAGTGTACCCAGCAGAGTGCCGGTGTGGCTGACAGGTGGGGCCAGAGTCAAAGTCAACAGCCTAGTCAGCTGCTGACTGGGTTGACTGCTACAGTGGCAAACAGTGCCAACGGGTCCCACATGTCATTGGGTCTATTTTTAACAGGGTTTTAATTAGCTATTTTAGACTAAGTTAATTAGGGGGGTTAGGGGACTAAGCTAATCCAACCTCCATTATTTAACAGGGGCCGGTCAACAGGGGAATGAACTGCGCACGCACGCGCACAAGCAGAGGAGCACGGCCGGCCGTGGGCGATGGCGAGCGCAGGGGCGAGCAGAGGCGGCAAGATGGCGGTGGTGGCCAACGGAGATGAGCTCGATGCCGAGCATACGGGGCGTCCCGGCTCGGGTTCTTTGGTGGAGACGAAGGAGACGTCGACGGGGAGGCTTCTAGACATCGTCTCACGGCGCGGGGAGGCTGGTGGCCGCGACGACGATGACGGCCATGGCGAGTGCGAGTTCGGGTGCTGCCAAGAATGATAGGGAGAGGGGAACGAGGGGATATGGAGGGGCTAGGGTTGTCAACAACGTCGGGGAGCATCTTGACCCCTCCCAGGAGCACTGTAGCGACGCGCGTCGGCCATCCGGCGGTCACGGCGAGCGCGGATGCACGACACGCACGCGCACTGCCCCTGTACAGAGAAGGGAGGAGGAAGGAGGTGGGCTGGCTACTGTAGCAATGGGCTTCTTAGTGCACACTGTTGTCTCGGCCTTTTACATTTCTTTTTTTTTTTTGCTTTCTATTTTCTACAACTATTTTGTACTAAGTTAGGCCACCAAATGAATTTTGTTTTGTATGAAATTTGGCACATAATTCTAACACAATATCTTGGGATGGTACAAAAAGTTTAGGATTTAACTGAATTCATTTGAATTTTGTTTAAATGGAAAAGAGTTAATTGGGGTTGTTTAGGCACTGTTTTAAATAGGTTAGGGACAATTTTGTAATTCAAATAATGTTAGTTTCTGATTTTAAAATACTTAATGATTATTTGCCAAATGATGAACTATTTAGTTTTGCAGTTTGAAGAAATAATTATTTTACTTGCATCTTGAATTTTTAATTTGAACTTGAGTTGATTTATTTTCTAAATGCAATTTTAATTAAGATAACCATGATGACATGGCATGATTAAAGGATGAACACTGTGCTTAATTACAGGGGGTGTTACATGCAGTGGATAAATTTACAAAGTGGGTGGAAGCAGAGCCGGTCAGCAACTGTGATGCTGCTACAGCTGTCAAGTTTCTGAAAAAGCTGATATTCCGATTTGGCTATCCGCACAGTATCATCACAGACAATGGCACCAACCTTTCCAAAGGAGTCATGAAACAATTTTGTCAATAGGAGCACATTCGGCTTGATTTAGCATCGGTCGCGCATCCTCAGTCCAACGGACAAGCGGAAAGAGCCAATCAGGAATTGCTGCGTGGCATCAAGCCTCAGCTCATGGTGCCCCTACAGCGCACGCCGGGTTGCTGAGAAGAAGAATTACCTGCGGTGCTTTGGAGCATACGGACTACTCCCAACAGGTCAACAGGCTATACGCCGTTTTTCCTGGTCTATGGCGCAGAAGCCGTACATCCAAGCGATATTCGTCATGACTCCCCTCGAGTGGCAGCTTATGTGGAGTCTGATAATGAGCAAGCACGGTAGGACACTCTTGATGCCCTGGAAGAAGAACGCGAACTTGTCGCGTCCAGATCAGCAATTTATCAACAAGACCTACGTCGCTATCACAGCCGTAGAGTTCGAAGCCGCACTTTTCAGGAAGGTGACTTAGTGCTCCGTCTGATACAAGACCAGACAGGCATGCATAAGCTTTCACCACCTTGGGAAGGGCCCTTTGTGGTCAGCAAGAATCTCAACAACGGATCATATTACCTGATTGATATACGTGAGGCAGATAAATCACGTACCTCTGAGGAGGAAACAAGCCGGCCCTGGAACATTGCCCAACTCCGGCCATACTACACTTAAGTCATCGACTCGGTCACATCTTTTTACATACCTTCTATCATGTATATACCTATTTTCGATCAAATAAAATAACGAACGGCAGCACTGTATAAAAGTGTTGTTTCATCTCAAAATTTGTGTGCTGGATCTTTATTTGTTGATCTTGGTTACTTGGGGGCTTCCAACTCAATTGAGTTTAGCTTACAAAACCCTTTAACCCGGCGAGATGCCACAAAGTTGGTTAAACCTGCCTGTTAGCAAGATGCTACTCCCTAAAAAGCGACCCGACATACGTCTGATGAGTCAATCATACAGGTGACCCTGCATTCATCAGAGTTAAAACGTTCGATTGGTTGCGTGAGAGCCGTCTTTCAGAAAGCGAGGACAAACCAACAGGCCAAAGTGCCAGCTTCATGAAAGCAAAATCAGACTTGAGCTTTATAAGCCGGTCTTTCAAAGTTGGATTTTACAAAAACCGGCTTATTGCAGTTATATTCTTTGTTCTGCCTTCATCTCATCTCTGCATGCATACATACATTCATACATGGCATTTACTTTAGTTCACTTTAATATTCTTGATTCATTACAAACAGTAACAAAGATTACTAGTCATTTATGTGATTTCGTCAATCACAGTTCTTATCATATGCAGTTGTTATTGTTTCAGCAGAATCACTCTCGTTGCCAAAACCGGCTCTCGAAGCCCAAAAGAGGATTCACAGAAGCACAAAGTATTTGTACAGGCAATAAACAAGCACAGTACGCGATGGCACTGGCATCAGCAACAAGTGTTTCACGCTACACTATTACAAGCCGCCCATCAGCTGCGGTCACGACAAAGGTTTTTACAGCTCAGACTACAAACGGATAAGCCGGCATTTTATGTCACCGGGTTAGAACTGGCGCCAGCACCCGACAAAGCACCATGTGCCGGCTCTTCATGGCCGTCGTCATCCTCCGCCTCTTGACTTGATTCGCCGGTCGACCACTGGATTGAGTGCAACGCTTCAAATAGGGCATCGACTATTAGCAGGGAGGAGGGGTCGACTTCAGGAGCGAAAGATGGCTTACGCATTTGGGTTAGGGCAACTGGCTCATGATTTGGCGGCTCCATCCGCTCGTTCTCCTTCGTGTAGCCCGCCTGGTACTTGGTCAGATCTGTCTCTTCTGCAATCTCGGTGGCTGCAACCCGGGTTTCTTTGATACAGCGTTGAAAGTCTTTCTTGGTAAACGGCGAGTCGTCCACATTGAACTCTGGATACATGCCCACAATCTGAGCCGGATCGAGTTCTGGCACATATGCCTTGGCTCGAGCAAGCACCGTTAGAGCCCTAGAGCGGCAAGCCGCCTTTTTCCAGTCACCAAACCACCTGGGCACAATAGACAGCTCCGTCAACATGTCAGCAATCAGCTGTGGTGGTGATGTGGTGTTTTTTACGGCCATTATGCATCGGGAGCCGCCTATGTACAACTGCTCCACAAAGGTATACACCGCCTTCAATTTCACCAGTGGTTGCTGCACAAGTGTTTGGTTCTTGCGGCCTTCAAAGACAAGTACACACGATCAGTAAAGCCGGCTCAGTATGATAAGTCGGTACAATTGACTCATAATAGTCGTTTTCCTTACCAAAGATGGCTCGGCACATGGCGGTGATCTGGCCCTTTAGAGTTGCCAGCTCTTGAGTTACTGGCTCAAGCTTGGCTTCGGCTTCGTCAGCACGCGCGGCTAGGGCGGCTCTGGCTGCCTCTGCTTCTTCCAACGTACTCCGCACCACAAGCAGAGACTTATTGGCTTCTTCAGATGTCTTCTCAGCTGCTCGACGCAGTTTCTTCTCCTTCCTTGCTTCGTTTTGGAAGAAGGCAGCTTGGGTCTTCACCTAGTTCAGCATGTCCTGCAAAGCAGTATCGGTTATACATTGGCTAAACATGCTCCGAGCCACCCTTCTGGTCGACCCGGTTCATGGGGGCTACAGGTTTCAGTGTTTCTCCAAACAGCAAAACAAGAAAGTTCCATGCAGATGCAGGCATTCTACATGGCACTTGGGGGCTAATGCATGATTTGATCTTATTAGGTTTGGAGACCCGCCCGTCATGGTATGACGAGCCGGCCTTTGGAGATGCTAACTGAGGTTATGCATGCAAGGTAAAATTTGGAAGTCCCGGGTCATCATTTCATAATGACCCGGCCCTTGGGGGCTACATATATATATGGTTCATGTTAGAAGGCGCAATTACCTCGTATTTTTGCTTCAAGGAGGATATCATCGCAATTTTTGTGTCCTGGCTTTCAGATAGCCGGGTTAGCACAGCTTGGTGAAGGGCATTGGCGTCTTGGTCTTCAAAAGCGGAGAAGTCCAGAGCCGCCTTCTGATAACCCACAAGTATAGGGGATCAATTGTAGCTTTTTCGATAAATAAGAGTGTCGAACCCAATGAGGAGCTAAAGGTAGAATTAATATTCCCTTCAATTTCTATCGACCACCGATACAACTCTACGCGCACTTAACGTTCGCTTTACCTAGATCAAGATGAAACTATTTTGTAGGTGATAGGATAGGTTTGCAAGAATAAAACTAGAAGTACTTTGCGAGAATAAAACTACTAGTAATTTGCAAGATAATAAAAGTTAGTTGTTTAGTAGAAAGCTTTTGTAACACAAGAGAATGATTTGTCCATAGGCAATCGATAACTAGACCGGTAATCATTATTGCAATTTTATATGAGGGAGAGGCATGAGCTAACATACTTTCCGTACTTGGATCATATGCACTTATGATTGGAACTCTAGCAAGCATCCGCAAGTACCAAAGATCATTAAGGTAAAACCAAACCATAGCATTAAGTATCAAGTCCCCTTTACTCCCATACGCAACAACCCCCTTACTCGGGTATGTGTTTCAGTCACTCACGCCACCCACTATAAGAGAATTATGAACGTATTGCAAACCCTATAGCAGGGATCCCTCACGCTTGCGTGACACGGAGGGCACCATAGGACAACACCAAAATAAAACATACAACTCAAACCAATCACGATCATCAATCAACCCATAGGACAAAACGGATCTACTCAAACATCATAGGATGGCCACAAATCATTGGATAATAATATGTAGCATTAAGCACCATGTTTAAGTAGAGATTACAGCGGGGAGAAGAGGTGTTACACCGCTGCATAGAGGGGGAGAGAGTTGGTGTTGACGGCGGCGAAGTTGTTGGAGTAGATCGCCGTCACGATGATTGCCCCGGCGGCGTTCCGGCGCCACCGGGAGAGAGGGGGAGAGAGCCCCCTCCTTCTTCTTCTTCCTTGGCCTCCCCCCTAGATGGGAGGAGAGTTCCCCCTCTGGTCCATGGCTGCCATGGCGGCGGAGGGGCAGGAGCCACTCCTAGATTAGATCTCTCTCTCTCTGTTCTCTTCTATTTCGCGTTCCAGTTTTCTGGCCTTTCACCGTTTCTTAAATTCCCGAAGATCCGTAACTCCGATTGTGCTGAAATTTTAACACGATTTTTTTTCTGGATATAAGCTTCCTTCCGCCCGAAGAATAGCACCAACCGACCTACGAGGGCCTCATGAGGCACCATGGCGCACTGGCCCCCCTGTCGCGCCCTGGTGCCTCGTGGGGCCCACGAGCACTGCCTTGCATTGATTCCACCTCCCAAAAATCACATATATTCCAAAATAATTTTTCGTAAACTTTTATTGCATTTGAACTTCGTTTGATATGGATATTCTGCGAAACAAAAAACATGCAACAAACAGGAACTGGCACTGGGCACTGTATCAATATGTTAGTTCCAAAAATAATATAAAATGTTGCCAAAGATATGTGAAAATGGTAGAATATTGGCATGAAACAATCGAAAATTATAGATATGACGGATACGTATCAGCATCCCCAAGCATAATTCCTGCTCGTCCTCGAGTAGGTAAATGATAAAAAAGATAATTTTTGATGTGGAATGCCACCTAGCATAATCTTGATAATATAGTTTAATCATGGCATGAATATTAAGACACGAGTGATTCAAAGCAATAGTCTATAATTTGATATAAAGACATAAATACTCAAGCATACTAACAAACAACCATGTCTTTCAAAATATCAACGCTAAAGAAAGTTATCCCTAGCCCATTATGCTCAGTCATTGATCCATTCATGAAACACACTCAACATTAACTACACCCAATGCACAAGTATGACAATAGTGCTCTCCAGTTGGTGCTTTATAAGAGAAGATGGAGACTCAATAAAAATAAAAATGCATAAAAGTAAAATAGATAGGCCCTTCGCAGAGGGAAGCAGAGATTTGCAGAGGTGCCAGAGCTCAAAGCTTAAATTAGGGAGATAAAATTATTTTGAGAGGCATGCTTTTCCTGTCAACGAAAACGACCGAGTGTTCCCAATATCTTCCATGCTAGACACATCATAGGCGGTTCCCAAACAGAAAATAAAGTTTGTTTCCTTTCCACCATTCTTTCACAATCCATGGCTAGCCATATCCACGGGTGCCCTCCATACCAACACTTTTCAAGGAATTTTGTGTTATTAATTTTTGATTCATTGTGGGACTGGGCATCCCTATTACCAGCCACTCTCTCGTGCAATGACAAGTGAATAAACACTCGTCGTGAGAATAACACACCTAGCATGGAAAATATTGGCCACCCCCTGCCGCTTCATGAGCGGTATAGGCACACAAAACAGAAAATTATTTTGAAAATTAGAGTTGGCACATGCAAATTTACTTGGAACGGCATTGAAATACCGCATATAGGTAGATATGGTGGACTCATTTGGCACAACTTGGGTTTAAGGAGTTTGGATGCACAAGCAGTATTCCCGCTTAGTACAAATAAAGGCTAGCAAATAGATTGAGAAGCAACCAACCAGAAAACGAAAACGGTCATAAGCATGCATTGAGAATAACTAACACTGAATAATGCACCATAAGTAGGATATAACTTCGTTGCATAACTATTGACTTTACGTGCATACATAGGGAATCACAAACCTTAACACGAATATTCTTACTAAATCACAATTACTCACTAGCATAACTCACATATTATCATCTCCGTATCGCAAAACTATTGCAAGGAATCAAACATATCATATTCAGTGATCTACAAGGTTTATGTAGGATTTTCTGACTAACCATGTGAATGACCAATTCCTGTTGACTCTCTAAATAGATATAAGTGAAGCAAGAGAGTTTAATTCTTTCTACAAAAGACCATGCTCTAACAAATATAAGTGAAGCAAAAGAGCATTCTACAAATAACGGTTTTCTATATGAAGAGAAATAGGCATCCAAACTTCAAATGTTATAAGTGAAGCACATGAAGCATTCTATAAAGCCATACTCAAAAGATATAAGTGAAGTGCAAAGAGCATTCTATAAATCAACCAAGGACTATCTCATACTAGCATGGTGCATAAAATAAAAGGGGAAAATAAACACAAAAGACACTCCAAGAATTTACACATATCATGTGAAAAAAACAAAAACCGAGACATACCGATAATTGTTGAATAAAGATGGGATGCCTTCCGGGGCATCCCCAAGCTTAGACACTTGAGTCTCCTTGAATATTTACTTGGGGTGCCTTGGGAATCCCCAATCTTGAACTCTTGCCTCTCCTCATTCTTCTCATATCAATACCTCCTCGATTTTTGAACACTTCATCCACACAAAACTTAACAAAACCTTCGTGAGATCCGTTAGTATAATAAAGCAAATCACTACTTTAAGTACTTTTGAAAACCCATTCATATTTTATTTTTGCATTATTCCTACTGTATTCTAACTTCTCCATGGCTTATACCTTCCGATACAATCCATAGTTTCATCAAAACAAGCAAAACAATGCATCAAAAACAGAATCTGTCAAAAACAGAACAGTCTGTAGTAATCTGAACATTGGCCATACTTCTGTAACTCCAAAAATTCTGAAAAATTAGGACAAAGTAAACAATTTGCATAGAATTACTGTGTAAAAATTTCAGAATTTTTTCACGTTCTAGTAAACAATGTAAATTCACGCACTACAGCAAAAGTTTCTGTTTTTGCACCGCACACACCAAACAAGCAATTTAAACATCCTAACGGTAAATCTTGGCACATTATTTTTATAATACAATGAATTTGTACAAGGGGATAATTATTTTTGTTGAAAAGTTTCTGTAATTCAAGATTTGCAAAGTTTCCATGGGCATGAACAAAGTTCAAGGAGCTCCCCCACTTCAACGGTGCTCGTCTTTCTTACTTTCACTTTTCTTTTTGTAAAGTTTTAGGTTCCCCTGTATATTTTTTTATTTTCAAACTTTATAAAAGCACTCAACAGAAATAAATGACTCTCTAAAACTTCTGGGTTGTCTCCCTGGCAGCGCTTTCTTTAAAGCCATTAAGCTAGGCATAAAGTGCTCAAGTAACTGATCCACCCGGATCCCAAGGTATATCAAAGCCAATTTTAATTAACAATGATTTGTAATTTAGTAGTGAGCATAGAGCAAGATATATCATACAATGACAAAGTCTAACTCTCTTCATATGCATCGGCATGTCATAAAAGAACAATTCATGCACATCAAGTAAAGGCCAATGCATAGTATAAACAGTTTCTTGCAATTTTATCGTATTGGAAACATAGAGAGGCGGAGATGTAGTTCCTCTCTCATAATAATTGCAATTAGGAGCAGCAAGCACATGCATATTATATTCATCAAAAACATCATGTGCAACGGTAAAACGCAACCCATCAATATAATCCTTAATAAGCGCAAATTTCTCCGATATAGTGTAGTTGGGAGAATTCAAAAAGATAATAGGACTATCATGTGTGGGTGCAATAGCAACAATTTCATGTTTAACATAAGGTACTATAACAAGTTCATCTCCATAATCATAATTCATATTGGCATCATGGCCACAAGCATAACAAGCATCAATTTCATCAAAAAAGGGATATTTCAAACGAATCCAAGGGATCATAGCATTCATCCTTCGGTAAGCACGAAGGGAAATTAAACAATGTATGAGTTGAAGAGTTACTCTCATTAGAAGGTGGGCACAAGTAGCTAATCCGCTCTTCCTCCCTTTGTTCTTCGCTCTCCTCGTCATCTTTTTCATCTAATGAGCTCACAATTTTAGCAATTTCTTCTTCCATAGTTTCCTGCAAAATATTAGTCTCCTCTTGGACAGCGGAGGAGTCCTCAATATATCCTTTAACATAAGCATTAGAAGCATAGTTTTCATAGCAATATTTAAGTATGGCAAAATTTTCAGATTTGTAAAGAGTAGCATCATACTTTTCAATCAAAGAAGCAATTTCATAAGCACCCTTAAAAGCAACAAATTCTTCAATTTGTTCAATATCATAGTAACTATAAACACCTTTAGAATAAGAAGATACGATTCTATTATCACTAAACTCACATTGGTAGGGAAGGTGTTTCTTAGGGTCTTCAGAACAACAAGTAAAATCATGTATTTCACATAAATTCCAAGCATAGCAATGCATAGTATTAATATGATGCCATAAAAGTTTCCCTTTTTGAGATAAGCGGTGTCGCACAAAATGAGCATGCTCATCTAATGATTTTTCCTCAACTAAGCTAGTTGGGTTTTCAGCACGAGCACATAGGGATCAAAGATGATCCAAGTAGAAAGCTTCAGCAGTATGATAGATTTTGGGTGATTCTTCAACCATTGGTTTAGCAGGTACAGCTATTTTTTTGGTATTTTACGTTTTCTACCCATAACTAAAGATAGAAAACAAGAGCACAAAATAAAATCTACTTAGTGATAAAGCAAACAAGCACACACGAGAATATCAACCCCACGCTATTGCTCCCCTGCAACGGCGCCAGAAAAAGGTCTTGATAACCCACAAGTATACGGGATCAATTGTAGCTTTTTCGATAAATAAGAGTGTCGAACCCAACGGGGAGCTAAAGGTAGAATTAATATTCCCTTCAAGTTCTATCGACCACCGATACAACTCTACGCACACTTAACGTTCGCTTTACCTAGAACAAGTATGAAACTATTTTGTAGGTGATAGGATAGGTTTGCAAGAATAAAACTAGAAGTACTTTGCGAGAATAAAACTACTAGTAATTTGCAAGATAATAAAAGTTAGTTGTTTAGTAGAAAGCTTTTGTAACACAAGAGAATGATTTGTCCATAGGCAATCGATAACTAGACCGGTAATCATTATTGCAATTTTATATGAGGGAGAGGCATGAGCTAACATACTTTCCGTACTTAGATCATATGCACTTATGATTGGAACTCTAGCAAGCATCCACAACTACCAAAGATCATTAAGGTAAAACCCAACCATAGCATTAAGTATCAAGTCCCCTTTACTCCCATACGCAACAACCCCCTTACTCGGGTATGTGTTTCAGTCACTCACGCCACCCACTATAAGAGAATTATGAACGTATTGCAAACCCTACAGCAGGGATCCCTCACGCTTGCGCAACACGGAGGGCACCATAGGACAGCACCAAAATAAAACATACAACTCAAACCAATCACAATCATCAATCAACCCATAGGACAAAACGGATCTACTCAAACATCATAGGATGGCCACAAATCATTGGATAATAATATGTAGCATTAAGCACCATGTTTAAGTAGAGATTACAGCGGGAAGAAGAGGTGTTACACTGCTGCATAGAGGGGGAGAGAGTTGGTGTTGACGGCGGCGAAGTTGTTGGAGTAGATCGTCGTCACGATGGTTGCCCCGGCGGCGTTCCGGTGCCACCGGGAGAGAGGGGGAGAGAGCCCCCCTCCTCCTTCTTCTTCCTTGGCCTCCCCTCTAGATGGGAGGAGAGTTCCCCCTCTAGTCCATGGCTGCCATGGCGGCGGAGGGGCAGGAGCCCCTCCTAGATTGGATCTCTCTCTCTGTTCTCTTCTGTTTCGCGTTCCTGTTTTCTGGCCTTTCACCGTTTCTTAAATTCCCGAAGATTCGTAACTCTGATTGCGCTGAAATTTTAACACGATTTTTTCTGGATATAAGCTTCCTTCCGCCCGAAGAATAGCACCAACCGACCTACGAGGGCCTCACCAAGCACCATGGCGCGCCGGGCCCCCCTGGCGCGCCCTGGTGTGCCCTGGTGCCTCGTGGGGCCCACGAGCACCGCCTTGCGTTGATTCCACCTCCCAAAAATAACATATATTCCAAAATAATTCTCCATAAATTTTTATTGCATTTGGACTTCGTTTGATATGGATATTCTACGAAGCAAAAAACATGCAACAAACAGGAACTGGCACTGGGCACTGGATCGATATGTTAGTGCCAAAAATAATATAAAATGTTGCCAAAAATATTTGAAAGTGGTAGAATATTGGCATGAAACAATAAAAAATTATAGATACGATGGATACGTATCACCTTCCCCTTGTCCTTCATGGACGGCTCAGCCCTGACAGGAATTTTGGTAAGGGCAGTGGAGGTCTTAGGCGGAGCACTCTGCTGTTTGTCCATCACCACCACCTTCTCTTGAGCCAGGGCCTTGGCCGACTGTTCGGGTTGATCTTCAGTAAATATTTCCTTCTCCTGAATAGGAGAGGAGGTGCGAGCCAGGCTTGCGGTATCTTGAGGCGGCGGACTGGGCTGGAAGGCCGGCTCATCATGAATAATCAAGGGAGCCTCCGTCTCTTCCTGAGGGACCGTTTGAGTAACCGGGTTAGATGACCCGGCCACGGCGATGGTCTTTTTCTTGATGGCCTTGGCACTGTATAAGGGGCAAAGAGTTAATTCAGTTAAAGGTAAAAGAGAGGTTGTGCGATAATGGAATACTCAATGTGCTTACCTCGGGTTGATGTTGAAAGCTGGCGCCTGAGTAGCGCTTGACTCATCCGAGGAGGGGGGCGTCTGATATGCCGAGTCATTTAAATGTAAGGGTTCCTTGAAACGACCAGCTAGAGGAAAAGAGGGGGTTGGACTGAGAAGCACCTCTGCCCGTGCTCTACGGGATGGCGGCTCATATGGAAGCCCGCCACTCAACTCGCCTTCGCTACTCCGGGTCTTCCTTTTGGAGGTCCCGGCTTGCTGTGTTTTCTTCAAAACAAATTGGGGATCCAGATGAGCGTCCTGATGTGAAAAAGGGACTTTACGGATGGCAACCTAGGGTTCACTTCGAACTTTGCGGATTGCAGTCCGGGTTTTCTTTTGGACGGGTTGTGGAGAGTCAGAGTCTGAAGAGATTGAAATTACCTCTGGCTCATTGGCGTGACTGATTTCAGCTTCTTCCTGTGAAGAGTCGGCATCAGCAAGCTGATTAAAAAGGCGGCCAAGGGAGTCAAGTTCCACCTCGTTATCTTCATCGCCATCTGAGTCCTCTCCATCGCTTTCCCGAGGAGGGGTAGGGTCTTGAATTTCAACCCGCCACCAGTCATCGTCGTCATGCGACATGGTGGGTGGATGGGATCATGGCAAGGATAAAAAGATATTTGACACAATAAAATGCAACAAGGCGGCTTACCTTAGGTGCCTGGTTGTTTGAGTAAAATGGGGCAAGCCCCATGAGCTTGATGTCGTCCTTCGTTTCACCAAGAAGCTTCTTGGCAAATTTCAAGACGTCCTTGTCCTTGAGGTTAGCCCGGCTAAACCGAAGTGGGTCTTCCCGATGGTCGGTGTAGGAATACATAGACCGGGTCCTAAAACTAAGCGGTTGGATTTGCCACTCAACCCAGGTCTGGGTCAGCTCGACGCCGGTGAGGCCGTGGGCGATCAATGCATTCATCTTCGGATAGAGGGGTTCTAAACTCTCTCTTTCTTCCCTGGAAGCCAGACCCGGGAAGGCTGCATTGGCGGCAAGCCGGTTTGCCCTGTAACCCGATAGTGGATTTTGCCCTTCAGGGGAGGTGTCCTTGCAATAGAACCAGGTTCTGTGCCACCCCTTGGGATGACTGGCCGGCTTGGCTTCAGGAAAGACTGTATTTTTTTCTCCGTTGGATTGAGATGCCGCCGAGTTCAACGCTTGGGCCGTCTTTATACTCTGTTTGGCGGTTTAAATAAAAGAATTCCCGGAATAGGTTGATGGATGGCTCAAGCTGCAGATATACTTCGCAGAAAACTTGGAACTGGTGTAAGCTGAAGATGGAGTTGGGGGCCAGATCTTGAGGCCGGATGTTGAAGAAATGCAATACATCTCTGAAATTTTTTGAGCCGGGGGGACGGAAGCCCCTCGAGAGGTGTTCAGCGAATACAATGACTTCTTTCTGACCTGGCTGAGGGTGGATCTCCTCTTCAGGGGCGCGCCAGTCAATTGCTTCCTTTCATGGCAACAACCCGGAATCCACCAAGGCTTGTAGGCTAAGTTCAGACATGCTGGACTTGACCCAGTTAATGATTTTGGGCTTAGGAGGCATGGTGTCAGCTGATATGAAAAAGAGAAGATATCATAAGCCGGTAAAACATGGGCTTGGTTTAGTGTAAATAATACAGATGAGCCGGCAATTGAGACAATACGCCGGGTTACGGAAGGAGGTGCAACTAAAGTCCGGGTCAAGGTTCTTGACGAAAAAGAGCTGGATATTACATAGCCTGAATTTTCTACAAGTGTTGAGCATGGTTCGAAGTTATGAGTCAGCGAACAAGTTCTGATCGAATGAGGAAATTCTACGGATCTGACAAATGGATAAAAATGGGAAAATAAAACTAGGTATGTTCTTCGCGTTATGATGAGAAGGGTAATGAGGCCTATCCAAGGCGGTGCAACAGATCTGTCGAAGAGGAAAATGTTGCGGAATGGCTATTTAAACTAAAAACGTAAAGAATCAAAGGTATTTTGGATCTATGGTAGTTGTGGCAAGAGCGCGGAAGAATGATGATGAACTACAAACAATGGAGGCGGAGAAGCTTACAGATCTCGAGGCCGGGCTCGGGATCTTCGAGGTGCGGCGGATGTGGTCGCACGCTGATGAACGGTTCCGGCGTCGAGGAGAAGATGTGACGAAGTGCTGGCTCCGGCGGCGATGGGCTCGAGCGAGTGCAGTTGTGTCAGAGGTTCCGAGGAGGGAGACGAGTAGAGAGGAAGTGAGAAGGGCGGGACCTATTTATGGGCACCGCGGGGCCCCAAACGGTGTGCACGAAATCCTAGGCGACATAGTAAACAGTGGCGAAAAAGGCTCCTCGATTTTCGCGCCCGACGAAGCAATACAAATCCACTCAGATTCTTTATGACGTCATTCCGGATCTTGTGGAGATAAATTGAAACGTCATGAGACGAAGGCGATGGAAAATGCAAAGTCCGAAAACCAAAGGAGTGACCCGGCGTTTGGTTTAACCCGGGAAATCAGGCCTGATAAGGACGGAGCTCCTAAAAGCCGCCTTGAGAAGCCATGAAATAACGTCTTGTTAATGATTTTGTTTTTTCAGGGAGGAGTTTAACATGAATGCATTCAAGTCAAACTGAGGGCTAATGTTGGGGATGTTCCCCAGCGTGTAGACCCGGCAAGTGATAACCCGGCCGTAGAGCAGACTAAGTGGGTCATCTCACTGTAGGGTTGAAGGGTCCTTGATGGGCCGGCTTGATGGAGGCCTAGCAGGAAGGGCTGGCTTAGGTTGTGGGCCGGTTCAAGGAAAAGATACTTGACCTCGGAGTTGCCTTGGAGATCAAGTACTTAGAATAGGAGCCGGGTCAGGATGACGACCCGGACTCTCATGTAAACCTAGGGTTAGACCTGTGTATATAAAGGGGAACCCCTAGGTAAAGAAAAAGACTAGGTTGCAATCTCTCGAAGGCTAGGTTAGCGAATCCGCATCCTTGTAATCGAGAACCACAACAATATAATTAAGCAAGACGTAGGATTTTTCCTCCACCGTGAGGGGCCGAACCTGGGTAACCCGACGTTTTCCCGTTCCCGATCAACCCCGTTAAGCTTCCACACTTGTGCGATGGCCTCATTCCCAAGTCCTTTCACAAGGGCATCTGCCGTGTCAAAACTACGACAGGTAGCACGAATCACCAGACCTGGCGCAGTCCGTCTGGAGACTGAAGATGGCATCCCAGTGCAAAACTCATGGAATATTGAGCATCTTCGCAAGTTCTACCCATAAGGCGCAGTTGCCGGGCCTCCTGGCAACCCCTTTTGTACAAGCTTTGTCAACAAGACTTGTAACCCTTTGTACAAAGCCAGGAGCAGATCCTGTGCATAAGTAAAATAAAGCTAAGTGTTTCGCAACTCTTTGTACATATTCATTTGTGTATAAATGCATGTGATGTTGTGATTGCGCTTTAATTTGTATGAAATGGCTGATGAACCGTCAAGGTTCCCAAAACCACTCTTTTCTCTTCTTTCTTTTTCTCAAAGGACAGAAGGATCCCTCGCGTGCAAGTTTCCCGGGGGGAGTGACAATGGGGATACCATTTAAATGATGTTCAAGTGATCATTTTGTACGACAAGAAAGACAGTACAAGGAAAAGCTAAGTTGAAAAACTTTAAAACAATTTCCTTGTTACATTCTGCGATTTCCCTTGAACGATTTTGTGTTTGTATGAAAAACCTGCACGCAAAGGAACCTTGTCGTGATCATTCGCGCTCTTACTTTGTTTCGAGTCCGCTCAACAATTTAAGTAGCTGCATTGAAAACGTCAAAGGAAAACTTGTCGGCGGCAACACTACCGGCAGGCTGCTAAGGACCCGTTCCTCAAGCGCTCGCGGCAAGTGCATGCACCGGCAAGCTTCTGGTATGCGTAGGGTATAAAATCAAATCATACAAAGACAAAGAGGAACAAGGGAGATAGCATACATTCATTCATTAACACAAGTTATATTACATCACAAAAGCAGTGCAGATCTAACATAAGATCGAATGTATCTTTTACATGACAGCACAACGGTGGATATAACGACAAGCTTAATCCCGACGATCGCCTTGGATCCTGGGAACTTGGAGAACCTTGTCGGCAAGAGGAGGAGACATCTAGTCGGCGGCAGTGACATCAGTGTCCTGCGGCAGCTTCCTGAAGATCCCAGAGAGATCAAGGCTGGGATTGCGATGAGCAAGCTTGAGCAGTACCTTGTAAAGGACATTGCGCGCAAACTTCCGGGATTCGTCGGCGAACGAGGCGGACCTGTCATCATGATATGTCTTCAATGCATCAATGAGGCCATCAAATAATCTGGTCAATCTGGCACTGGCGGCCTCGTGTTCATTGACGGTGAAGCTCCAGCTTTTCATATCCATGACAACAAGTTGGGAAGTGAGGCGCTCAGCTATATCGACAAGCCTCTTCGTCCAAAGGGAGAGCACCTCACACAGTTCTATGAACTTGTTCTCGGTGTCTTCCCGGAGAGTTTCTTCTGCGGCAAGCTTCTCCGTCAAGAGCCTTTCCCGTTCCTTGGTGGATTCAAGATCTGTTTCCAGGCCGGCAAGTTTGGATTTCAAGTCCTCAGCTACCTTAGTGGCAGTATTAAGATCTTGATTCTTGGATGAGAGCTACGTTTGCAGTTCCCCTAGGGTGAGGGCTGCTTTCTGCGCTTCGCCCTTGAGAATCTTGATCTCTTTACTGCTACCGGCAAGCTCCTCTTTCAGCTTGCCCACCTGGATTTCAAGGTCTACTTTGGTGGTGGCAGCAGCGGTAGCTTCGTCAGTAGCTTCCTTAAGTTTGACGACATTCTCCAAGGCTTGGGTTTCGATGGATTTCTTGTTTTCATCTTCCAGCTCTTGAGTCCGTTGCTTAAGGAGCATTTCGATTTCTTCATCCTTGCCGAGGAGAGTGGCGGTAAGGGCTTCTTCCCGTACGGCAAGATCTTTCTCTTTGGCGTTGAGCAGCGCCTCGCGCTCTGTCAACTTGCCGTCATAGATTGCCGCTTCTTCTTTGGCGGCAATAAGCTTTTCCTCTTGCTTCATAAGATTGCAGGCCTGCTCATTGTACCACGTGCGCAGCTTGTTCCCTTTCTCCTTCAATTTTTGGTCAACCAGATCCACAGATTTGCGCTCTTCTTGGACCCCGCTCCACCTTCGACTGTACCTTTCTTGGACACCTTTGAACCCGATGGCCATGATTTCCATGAAGGCAAGATCTTCAGCATTGTTAGTAGCATCAGTGGCTTTGGTAGTTCTTTGGGAAAGAGGGAGCAGGATCCGAGTAATCTCTTCATCAAAGTTCGGCCCTGTAGTGCCAGATGAACTGGGGGCTCCAGACTCATGCTGAGAAGTAACCAGCGCCAAACTGCTTGACGGGATCTGCAAGGTTGACGCCGCTGGTTGGTTGTCGGGGTTCAGCGTGTCAGTATTGACGGGTGCCTTATCCACATCCATCCTGGCAGGGTCAGACGTGTTGCCGGAGGATCCCTCAGGTCTATCGCGGATTTCTCTGACCTCTTCAACAACCTGCACAAGATTTTCTTCAGCAACAATCTTGGCGGCTTCATCAGCGGCATCCTTTGCAATATCTGCTACCTCTACGAGGATTTCACCTTCTTCGGGAGAGGTTGGAACTGTGGAGTGAGGCAGAAGCAAAAGGAAAAATAAGATTCAATTAACAAGTCAAGTTCAAGAAAACAAAAAAGAACGAAAAGTGTTCAGAAACAAGTGGATTTCCTGTTGATGCTTGATGTGGGAAGACATTTCCTTCCCCGATGACTTCGGTTGCCGCTGCACGGTCTCTGGCTGCCTCGCTTGTCGGGACTATATCAGTGTGGACGGGCTCTTCAGTGAAGGCCCTTGTTGGTGAGGCACTCCCTGAGATGGTGGTTGACGGAGGAACCACGGTAGGATCTGCCTGTAGGCGCTCTTCCTCCTGGTGGCCTTCTCCTACCTCCTTGTCGAGACCAGAAGAAGAAGCATCAATGCCGGTGCCGGCAGGCAGAGATCGCACCTCAACTTCGTGCAGGGGGCTGGACTGGGGGCTGATAATAATGGTATCAGTAAGTACACCCCCTTGTCCAGCGCTTGCCGTGGGCTCGCCTTCCACCACTGCTTTGGTTTGCTTGGCCCGATGCATAAGTGGCTCTGTGTCTCTACAAGAATGGAAAAGAATCAAGTCAAAAACCATGATCAAGATGGAGTCAAGACTTAATGAAGATCAATAAATGCACTTACTCCTCCTCTTCAGACTCGCTGAGCACGAAGAGATCATATCTTGCAGGCGGAGGCGACTCTCTGGCCCTCTTAAGTGCCGAAGGAGATGAACTTGCTGGCTGAGAAGATCCAACTTCCCCGGCAACCTCTTGCTGGGCAGATGAATGTTGAGTTTGAGGGCGCCGAACTGGTTACCGACGCATTTCTTCCTGACGGCCGGTCTTGGTGGTCGTCTTCTTCATGACAGGACCAGTTTCTGACGAAGAAGCACGTACCGGTTCCTGACTGACTGCCCTTCAAAGACGGCGTGCCCTCTTCTTAGGGGCCCGAGGACCTTCCTCCTCTTCCGGTTCCCCGGCAACCTCGGTCCCGGCAACTTCGGTCCTGGCAGCTTCATCTCCGGCAGGCTTTTCTTGGTGTTCCATGGCAACTTCTTCGTCGGGATGTTCTTCATCATCATCCTCAGTTGTCACAGCACCGGAACCGCCAGCTGCGTTAACTCTTGCGGCTTCTGTGGCTATGCTGGCGATGTACGCCAGTTCTTCTTCCTTGGTGGCCTGGACAAGATCTCTCTCTTTCCGGGTGGCCTTCTCTGTCAAATTGGAAGCCCAGTCCATCTCGTTTTCCAAAGTAGGCATTGGCCAGCGGGGTTCAACTCCTTGAGCATTGCACTCCGGCATCATTGCCAAAATGGAATCCTTGGCGGATTTAATGTGCAGCGGGATGACTCCATTCGGCAAGTGAAACGTGACGCTCTTCCTGAACAACTGCTCGCAAAGGCAGGCATGCTCCAGAACCGTCAAGTTGTTGCCGAGCCCAGGGTACAACCGCATAATATCACCGGCACCCTGGTAATCCCAAGCAAACCTCTCTCTCTTTTGCAGCGGCGAGATGCGTCGCCGGAGGAAGTCAGCGCCAACGATTTCTATGGTCAGCTTGGCAGCCTTAAGGTGAGCAATCCTGTTCAGTGCTGATACGTCTCCAACGTATCTATAATTTTTTATTGTTCCATGCTATTATAGTATCAATCTGGGATGTTTATATATATATATATATTTACAGCAATTATATATCATTTTTTGGGACAAACCTATTAACTTAGTGCCTAGTGCCAGTTGCTGTTTTTTTGCCTGTTTTTGGTTTTCCAGAATATCAGTACCAAACGAAGTCCAAATGCCACAAAACTTTTTGGACATTGTTTTCTGGACATAAGAGACACTAGAAGCTTCGGGAGGAGGCCAGAAGCCAGAGGAGGTGGCCACGACCCACCAGGGCGCGCCCCGGGGGGGTGGCGCGCCCTGGTGCCTCGTGGGCCCAACTCTGCTCCGTTTGACCTAATTCCACCTCTATAAATTCTCTAAAATCGGGAAACCAATAGAGGAGTCTACGGAATACTTTTTTCACCGCCGCAAGTTTCTGTTCTCGAGAGATCCCATCTGGAGGCCTGTTCCGGCACTCTGCTGGAGGGGAAATCGATCACGGAGGGGCTCTACATCATCCTTGCTGCCCTTCTGATGATGCGTGAGTAGTTTACCACAGGCCTTCGGGTCCATAGTTAATAGCTAGATGGCTTCTTCTCTCTTTTTGATCTTCAATACAATGTTCTCCTCGATGTTCTTGGAGTTCTATCCGATGTAATCACTTTTTGCAGTGTGTTTGTTGGGATCCGATGAATTGTGAGTTTATGATCAGATTATCCATGAATATTATTTGAGTTTTCTCTGAACTCTTTTATGCATGATTATTATAGCTTCGTATTTCTCTCCGATCTATTGATTTGGTTTGGCCAACTAGATTGATTTATCTTGCAATGGGAGAGGTGCTTTGTAATGGGTTCGATCTTGCGGTGCTCAATCCCAGTGACAGAAAGGGACATGACACGTATGTATCATTGCTATTAAGGGTAAAAAGATGGGGTTTATTCATGCGTGAGTTTACTTTGTCTACATCATGTCACCTTGCTTAAGGCGTTACTCCGTTCTTCATGAACTTAATACACTAGATGCATGCTGGATAGCGGTCGATGTGTGGAGTAATAGTAGTAGATGCAGACAGGAGTCGGTCTACTTGTCTCGGACGTGATGCCTATATACATGATCATTGCCTTTGATATCATCATGATTATTTGCTTTTCTGTCAATTGCCCAACAATAATTTGTTCACCCACCGTATGCTATTTTCAAGAGAGAAGCCTCAAGTGAAAACTATGGCCCCCGGGTCTACCTTAATCATATATTGAAAATCCTAAAAATACCTTGCTGCACTTTTACTTTATTTATTTTATTTTGTATTTTTGTTTAATCTATTTATCTATCACCATACAATTTAATCTTGCAATTGACCGCCAAGGGATTGACAACCCCTTGTTCGCGTTGGGTGCGAGGATTTGTTGTTTTGTGTGCAGGTACTGCTAACGAGTTGTTGCGTGATTCTCCTACTGGATTGATAACCTTGGTTTCATAACTGAAGGAAATACTTATCTCTACTGTACTGCATCATCCCCTCCTCTTCGGGGAAATCCCAACGCAGCTCACAAGTAGCAAGTGCCGGGCGAAGTCTCTCATCACTGGCACCCAATTTGCCCCAATCATCGCCGTGCTTAACTCTTTTCCTGCGCAGAAAGCAGAATTCGGGAAAATCCTTATCCTGGATCCAACACCATTCTGCTCTCTATTCCTCCCATTTGAGGTGAAGTTGCCCGGCAAGATACTGGCCTTTGGTTTTAGCCCTTGGGATCCATGTTACGCTGCCGGAGAGCGACTTGTCTTCGATGCGGGGAACGAAGAAGTGGCGGAACAGATCTACGTTGGGGGCAACTCTGACAAAATTCTCACACAGACTTGTCTCCGATGTCATTGCATTGGGAGTGAAATCCAGCAGTCGAAAACCAAAGTCATACATCATTGCGCTGAAGAAATCCGAGAATGGAGGAACCAGTCCGCAATAGAAGTATGCGCAGAAGAATGGATATGAATCTGACGGAACCTTATCACCTTTAGGAAGCACCACCGGAGCCTTGTGATCCTTGGTATCTCTCCCCCACATGTAGGCGTACCTCTTGATCAGAGTGTTGCCGTCCATGGCCGACGGTGAGAAGACCACGTTCTCTCTCCGCCGTGTCTCCAGTTCCTTCTTCTTCTTCTCCGCCTTGGGGTCGAGCGGCTTGGCGGGTTTCTTCCCCACTGCGTCGGCTTTCTTGGGTGCCATGAGGGCTCAAGGAGAAGAAAGGGAGTCGAGGTGAGATGTGAACAGGCGGCGGCGGCGGCGGAAGCGGCTCTGGCGAGAGGAAGGAGACGAGGCAGAAGGGGCAAGTGGTGAATGAGCAGCGCCTCCTCGCGTTTACCTTTTTATGGGGAAGGCACGAGGGGGCTGGCTCTTTACTGCGTGACGTGGGCGCGCTTTTGCAGGTGCACTACGCGAAAATCCCGCTGCAGTCCACCGCTCCTGCACCCGCATTTAATGTGTGACGCAGGCGTGCTTGAAGAAAATCGTCATCACCAGATTTTACGGTGGTAATTTCCCGCCGCGTGTCTGTGCATCATTTGGGCCTAGCCCAATGACGCTTCGGACGCGCGTATGGCCCAGGCCCGGGGGCTCGTGTCGGTGTATAAATCTTGCCGGAAACTACCAAGAAAAAGATTTAAGACCCAGTTGCAGAAGCTACTGGGGAAAAGATCAAGACGAAGCATCAACAAGTACTTAACTAGTACTGAAGATGAAGGCATTACTTGCCGGCAAGATTTGAGCCGGCAAGGTGAAGGCCCGGCAAGCTCCATGCCGGCAAGCTTTCGCTAGCTCGGCAGCGCTCCACCTCACCGAGCAGCTAGCCGCTAATCGGTGAGGTGTCGACCGCGCAGGCGGGTTGGTGAGATTTGTCGGGGCACGTGTCAGCACGCTGGAAGGAGATTTGCCTTTAATGCCACCCATCCAGGAGGCGTGTCAAGCTAATAGGAGGTAGCTGGGCGAGCGGTGCAGGAACCTTGCCGGGGCTACTCCTCTACATGACACCTAACGGAGCATTGATTGCTTTTGTCCTAATCCGGCAGAGTCAGGTATGATAGCACTGTTTCCTATCTAATCAGTATGTAATGACTGTTTTGCCACTGTGGTGACCCCTTGAGCTATAAAAGGAGGGCCAGGGCAACCATTACAGGGATTGATCCTTTGCACAACTTGCATGCGTAGCTGCTTCTTCCGCACCTTGCCGGGAAGCGCTCCTTGTACTTGTGTTCATACTCACCCAATACACCAAAGCAGGAGTAGGGTTTTACACATCATGGTGGCCCGAACCTGGGTAAAAGCCTTTACGTTCTCTGCTGATTCTGCTCTTTGCGCTTGTGCATTCCCCTAGTCGAACCGCAAAAGGGGCTAGATGGCCCCATAGATGGTCGTACGCACGACACGGCCAGGGCGAGACGGGTGATACGTCCATTTTGCATCATGTTTTCCTACTGTTATTTATTATGTTTTTGATCATTATTTCACTTTATGAAATTCTTAAGCCTTTTCTCTCTTATTTTGCAAGTTTCACATGAAGAGGGAGATTGCCGGCAGCTGGAATTCTGGACTAGAAAGGGGTGAAACAGAGATAACTATTCTGCACAACTCCAAATGACCTGAAAATTTACGAAGAATTGTTTTGGAATATATAAAAAATATTGGCGAAAGAATTATCAGGAGGGGCCCCACCAGGAAGCCACAAGCCTGGGGGGCGCGCCCTAGCCCCTGGGCGCGCCCCCTGAGCTTGTGGGGCCCCTGGCAGGCCTCCGGCCCCCTCCTTCTGCTATATGAAGCTATTTGCCTTAGAAAAAAATAGGATAAGACTTTCGGGACGAAGAGCCGCCGTCTCGAGGTGGAACCTGGGCAGTAGCACTTTTGCTCTCCGGCGGAGCGATTCCGCCGGGGAAACTTCCCTCCGGGAGGGGGAAATCGAAGCCATCGACATCACCAACGATCCTCTCATCGTGGGAGGACCAATCTTCATCAACGTCTTCACCAGCACCATCTCATCTCAAACCCTAGTTCATCTCTTGTATTCATTCTTTGTCTCAAAACCTCAGATTGGTACCTGTGGGTTGCTAGTAGTGTTGATTACATCTTGTAGTTGATGCTAGTTGGTTTATTTGGTGGAAGATTATATATTCAGATCCTTAATGATATTGAATACCCCTCTGATCTTGAACATGAATATGATTTGTGAGTAGTTACTTTTGTTCTTGAGGACATGGGAGAAGTCTTGTCATAAGTAAACATGTGAATTTGATATTCGTTCGATATTTTGATGATATGTATGTTGTTGCTTCCTTTAGTGGTGTCGTGTGAACGTCGACTACATGACACTTCACCATCTTTGGGCCTAAGGGAAGGCATTGTGGAGTAGTAATTAGATGATGGGTTGCTAGAGTGACAGAAGCTTAAACCCTAGTTTATGCGCCATTCCGTAAGGGGCTGATTTGGATCCATATGTTTCATGCTATGGTTAGATTTATCTTAATTCTTCTTTCGTAGTTGCGGATGCTTGCGAGAGGGGGTAATCATAAGTGGGAGGCTTGTTCAAGTAAGAACAGCACCCAAGCACCGGTCCACCCACAAATCAAATTATCAAAGTAGCGTACGCGAATCAAACAAACGTGATGAAAGTGACTAGATGAAATTCCCATGTGTCCTCGAGAACTCTTTGCTTTATATAAGAGATTGTTCCGGCTTGTCCTTTGCTACAAAAATGATTGGGCCACCTAGCTGCACTTTATTATACTTGTTACTTGTTACTTGCTACGAATTATCTTGCTATCAAAACTATCTGTTACCGCTATTTTCAGTACTTGCAGAGAATACCTTGCTGAAAACCGCTTATCATTTCCTTCTGCTCCTCGTTGGGTTCAACACTCTTACTTATCGAAAGGACTACGATTGATCCCCTATACTTGTGGGTCATCAACGGGCAACCATGAGTCGGCCGCCGACCAGACGGCCGATCCGGAGGTGCCGCCGGCCGCCGACCAGGCCGACGAGGCCGAACGCGGAGACGAAGAAGGCCGCGGGCCAGAGACCACACCAGGAGGAGGGGGAGCGCCGCCCCCGAGCGCGGAGGCCACGCCAGGGGGCTCCGGCGCCTTTGTGGTCGTGGAGCCGTGGTCCACAGGGCGCAGCCTTGAGCTGAGGCCGACGGGTAGCGGGACCAGCGCTGGATCCTCAACCCAGCTACAGCATGATTGGGCGGCGAGCACCGGCGAAGCCACCAGCGGGGCGCACCCAGGTGACCTGACCGCGGTGGTGCACGCCCTGCGGCAACAGTTCGCCGACGCCAGCGGCCAGGTGCGGGCCAACGCCCAGGCGGAGCTGACCCGGCTGCAGCAGCTGGAGCAGGTGACCGCGGTGAGTCCTTTGCATTTTTCTCAAACTTTGCCTTGCTTTCTTCTTTGACCGGCTTGGTCGCTTTCCAGTGGGGGCGCGTCAGCGCACCCACTGGGTGTAGCCCCCGAGGCCCGGGCCGGCTGCGCAGCAGGCTGGTCGGGCCTTCCCAGGCTTCTGTTTTTTTTCTAACTTCATTCTTTTGGCAGGCCGTCACCGACCGGCGGGTGGCGGCCTACAACCGCCTTGTCGGTGTGTGCCGCGGGGTCCGAACCCAGCTCGCCGCCAAGGAGGAGGAGCTGCGCCCGGCGAAAGGTGCGTCTTGCGTTTTCCTGTGGGGGCGCGCCAGCGCACCCACTGGGTGTAGCCCCGAGATTCGGGCTGGCTGCGCAGCAGCCGGGTCGAATCTTCTTGCTTCTTTCTTTGTCTTCTTTTTCGCTTCTTGTCCGGCTACTGACCGGGACCCTGATCCGGTTGCGCAGCCGCCACCATCGACCCGACCGAGGTTCAGGAGCTCCGGCGCCAGCTGGCCAAGGCCGTCCGGCTTCGTGACCAGGCGGCCGCGGAGCGTGACCGGCTAAAGAAGGAGGCGGCCCACCTAGCCCGGGAGAGGGGGGAGGCGGCAACCGCGCACAAGGCCGAGCTGGACCGGCTCACGGAGGAGCCCCGCAAGGCGGTGGGGCAGAAGGACGAGCAGGCGGCCAAAGCCGCCGAGGAGATCGCCCAGCTCAAGGCGGATCGCGATCGCAGCGCTGACGCGTGGTCGGCGAAGGAGCGGAGGGTGTTGGGCGAAGTGCAGTACATCGACGAGCTTCTCACCCATAAGTGCTTTGCTTGTTTCTGTCTTTCTGATTCCGGCCGGCGACGTGGCTGGCCAGGTCCTTGGCTTTTTGACTAATCTCCTCCCTTGCATCACCAGGGGTCTTTCCTGAGACCCAAGCGCCAGCCGAGGCGACCGTGAACGCCCACCGGTAGGAACAAAGGGCGATGGGGGCCGATATCGATGAGTACGCCGCCTGGACGGTGGCGGAGATTGCCGTTGCCGCCAAGGCCCGCCTGGAGGCGGTGGAGTGTGACATGAATCGGCTTTTTGAAGCCGGCTTGTCGATGGTGGGTGCCCTCTGGCCGAATGTGGTGGTGCCAACCACCGTCAACCGGCTGGCGCGGTGGCTGGAAGCCGGCTTGGCGCGTGGAGGGCCTCCGCGGCCCGGGCCGGCGCAGAGATGGCACTCAGCTTCATGATGTCTTGGTATCCGAGTGTCAATCTGGCCTGGCTGGCTGCCCGGCGGGCCGGGGCGGAAGATGACTTGGTGCGGCGGGGGACGCCGATTGCCGTGCGGGCTAGCGACATCGCGTCGTTCACCCCCACAAGGAGTTCATGCCGGAGCGGGCGTCGGATGGCGCGGCGCTCCCCACCGATGACTTTGGCCTGGCGCTCGAGGACCCGGAGGGCAGCTCGACCGAGACGGAAGCCGGGGCGGATGACGATGCTGCCGAACTGGACGACACCGGCGCCACGGAGGATCCGGCACAGACTGACACCGACACGGCCGCTGCGTAGGGCCTTTATCTTTCCCGTTTTCTGTTTTTGCGCTCAAACTGTTGGTTAGTCGGCAAGTCCACCCACTGGGGTGTAAGTTTATGTAATGAACTCCTGGCCGTGGGCCTTTTGTGATGTAAATATATATGCATGTGTTGCTTGTTTAGCTATGTCTCTTGCCGTCTGGCGGCTCGCTTTTGCCTTTGTCCTTAGGGCGTTTTTCCTGTTCTCCCCCTTCTCAACTTCTTCCCCGCCAGCCGGACAGTCGGGAGCCGGTCCGTAGCTGGGACAGGGAGTCGGATTCGAAAGGAAGCATACAGTACTTAGGTTTTTAGGACTTGAGCACAAGCGAAACACCCACTGGGCCGGCTGGCTGTAGGTGGCGAAGCCGGCTGGAGCGCAACCGGTCTATGCGGCGGCGAGTGAGAGGGAGAGCCGGATTGTCCGAGCCGGACGCTCGTCCTTAGCTGCCTTTCGCGTGAGGGTGCTTTCAGCCTTTGGCTCTTGCCAGCCGGACAGCCGGGAGCCGGTCTGCGGCTTGTGGCAGAGAGAGGGCTTAGGCGGTGCGCACGCTACTGGGCCGGCTGCAGAGGAGCAGGGCGTGGGCTAGCCGGTGAGCCCCTGAGCCCCCGAGCCGGACATGCCGACCCGGCGGGAGGAAGGCAAATGCGGTAAAGTACGCAAGAGATAATAAAACTCGATAGAGAAAAAGGTAGCCCCCGAGTGTCGTTCGGGGGACCTGCAGCTTTCATTACTTTCAAAAGGGGTAGCGGTACATACATACATGGTTCACACGAGCGGGCCGCACCGGGATCGCCCTTCCGGTTCCCCTACCCTTTGAAGACGCAGTACGTGCCGCTGCGTGGTGCGTTATGACCGATGATGGGGCCTTCCCCGGGGGGGAAGACGTACACGGTCCAACCGGGTAGTGGACTGGCGTTTTGATGCATGCGACGTTGGTACGTGGCGCCAGCGTTCTCCAGACCGAAGGGACCGAACGCGCGTGAGCCGGGCAGGACGGGACGCGCCGCCGCCTGCTCGGCGGGGATTGCCTTGGAGCCTTCGGGGGACAGCTCCCCATCTGCGGCCGACTGCGCTTGTGGGTGCGCGGACGCCGATTGGTTGTGCGACGCAGGTGGCGATCGCCGTGCTGGCGCGGAGTGGGAGCCGCCGGCTGGCTCGGCCGGCTGGCCATTAGCCGCTGACGGGTCCCGGCCGCCTCCAAGCCGGCCGGACCGCAGTCGGCATTTGCAGCACCCGCCGCTGCGCACAAAGGGCTTGGTCGGGGTTGGGCACAGAGATGGCTTCGACTGCGCTGTCGGTTGGCTTGCGGGGCGGGAGGCCTCCTCCTCGTAGCTGGAGCCGGTAGCCCCCGAACCGGACGGGCTGAGGGGGACGATGGTCAGTGCCTCCATGTGTAGCGGATTGGTCCGGCCGGCGATGGCCGCGGCCGCGGCTGTGGCGGCGTCTTCGCCGCCGACTTCGGGGCCGCGGGTAAAGCCGGTGGTCGGCACCTCCACACGAGCGCAGCCGGTGGCCGGCTGCCCGGGTGGAGCCGGCATGGTCGACTGCTTGCCGGCCAACGCCACGAGTCGGTCAAGCTGGCGCCTCTCCTCGGCGATGACCAGCGACTCGGCCAGCTTCGAGCCGGCTTGGGCGCACTCCAGGGACTTCTTGTAGTCGCCGGTGATGGTGATGATGCCCTTGGGACCCGGCAGCTTCATCTTCAGGTAGGCATAGTGGGGGACCGCCATGAACTTGGCCCAGGCGGGCCGGCCCAAAAGCGTGTGGTAGGGGCTGGCCAGGTCGACCACCTCAAACCAGATCGGCTCGCGGCGGAAGTGGACGCTGGTGCCGAACAACAAGTCCAGCCGGACCTTGCCGATGGGGGAGCAAGAGGCACCCGACACGATGTCGTGGAACACCGTCCGGGTGGGATGCAGCTGGCTCTCCTCGATGCCGAGCTTGATCATGGTGTCACGGTAGAGGATGTTGATGCTGCTGCCGCCATTGATCAGCACCCGTGAAAAAGCGGCAGGTGCGCTTCTCAACGACGAAGGTGGGGTCGAGAACGAGAGCGTAGCCACCCGACGTGGGCATCACAGCCGGATGGTCCTTCCGGGTCCAGCTGATGGGGCGGTCAGACCAGTGCATGTACTGGGGGACTGGGGGGACGACGACGTTCACCTCGTGCTGGTACTTGCGCTTGCTGTGCTTGTCGTCGCCCTCGCCGGTGAAGACGATGTAGGACGCGTCCTGGCGAGGGAAGGCGTTGTTGGCGAGGGCGCCGGCTGCCGAAGGTGACGGGGAAGGCGGCGGAAGTGCCGGGCCGGGAGGCGGAGGCGGCAAGTCGCCCCGCATCAGGCGCTGGGTGATGCTGCAGTTCCGGAGCGTGTGCGTAGACGGCTTCGCACCGCTGTGGTGCTTGCAGGGGCATCGAGCATCTGCTCAAAGGTGAGCTTGGGCTGCCAGGCAACCTTGCCGGTGCGCTGGTGCTTGCCATTGCCCTGCTCGGCCGGCTGCTTTTCCTCCACAGCGGCCACCTGCCGGTTGTCGTAGCGGGGGGGGGGGGGGGGGGGGGGGGCGGCTGCTCGCCCTTCCGCTTGTTGTTGTTGTTGTTGTTGTTGTCTTGCCGGCGATGGTTGTTGTCGCCAGCCGGCCGAGGGTTGGCCGGCTAGACCGGGACGGGCTTGCCAGCCGCGTCGACCGAGACCATTACGCGCATCGCGGAGTCGGCCATGGCGTACTTGTCCGCCATAGCCATGAGCGCCGCCAGGGTGTCCGGCTCGTCGCACATCAGCTGGTGCTTGAGCAGGGTGCCGTCTCGGCACCCGTCGATGAAGTACTGGATGGCCTGCACCTCGTGGACCCCTTCGCAGGAGTTGCGCAACTCCGTCCACCGCGTGAGGAAGTCGCGGAGGGACTTGTCCGGGCCCTGAACGCACATGGAGAGCTGGCGAGGCCGACCCGGACGCTTGTAGGTGCTGGTGAAGTTGCGCAAAAACGCCTCCTCGAAGTCCAGCCAGGAGTTCACGCTGCCGGGCCGCAGGCTGTTAAGCCATGTCCAGGCCGAGCCGAGTAGCATGAGGGGGACATAGCGGACCGCCACGCGCCTGTTGCTGCCGGCTATGCCGACAGCCGTGGTGTAGTCGACTAGCCAGTCTTCCGGCTTGGTGACGCCGCTGTACTTGGGGGTGTCGCGGGCCAGCGTGAAGCCTTTGGGGAAGGGCTCCTCGCGGATGCGTGGCTCGAACAGGTGGGGCCGGCGGAGCTCTCCTCCTCGAGGGCCGTGGACCGCGCCAGCCGGTCGATGCGATGGCGGGCATCGTTGTCGTCGTAGGGCTCGCGGGGGCCTAGCCGGTCAGCGACGGGGCCGCGTGGCACTGCGCCGGCAGAAGCCGGCTGGGGCCGCCGAGGCGGCGGCAGAGGGCGCTCCAGCTGCTGGACCCAGCCGTCTCCAGCCGTCTCGTCAGTGATGTTGTCACCGGTCGTCGTGGCGCGGTTGCGCCGGCTCCGGCTTGCCCGGCGCCGGCCAGAGTGGCTAGTGCTAGCGTGCGGCGAAGATGCCTGTTGCGTGTCCCGAAGGGCCCTCTCCGGGTCCGCGGTGTTCTCCGAGGCAGAGGCGGCGGGCTGGGTCGGCTCGAACTGCTTCTGCTGCTCGTTCGCAGCGGTGATGAGGTCGCGGACGCGCTCAGCAGCAGCTCCTCGCCCTCTAGAAACTCGAGATCCACCATGGCCGCCTACGCCGCGAGCATGTTCTTGATAGGGGTGTCGTAGATGGGCCGGCCTGCGCCTAGCGCACGGCCGATGGCGCCTCCACGGACCCGCACCTTGGTGACCCGGCTGGGCTCGGCGGCAGCCGGCGTGTAGCCGTGGACGGAGTCATACTCCCGCTGGGCGGACTCCAACCGGCGCCGCGTTGCCGCGAGCGCCGTGGCCTCGTCCAGCAGTCGCTGACGGTCCTCGTTGAGCTGAGCTGCCGCGGCCGCCGGGTCGGCGTCGGGCGTGATGGGGGCATGCAGGCTCTGGATCGTCCCGCGAAGCGGGTCGACTCGGCTGGTTTGGGCCGCGGCCGCGGCAGCAGCGGCCGCGGCGGCCTTCTCCTTGCCACGCGAGGAGATGGAGCTGGAGCTGGCGCCGATAGTCAGCACCTCCGCGCGGGCGCAGAGATCTGCGACGTCGCTGGAGACGGCGCAGCCGACGGGGACGGGCGAGTCGGAGAAGCTGTGTACCTCGCTAGGGTACTCGTCGGGGATGAGCGCGACGAAGACGCGCAGCGCGCCAAAGGGGACGACGGAGCAGCCTGCGGGGCAGGCGGCGTCCACGCCAGGCGCTGCGTCGCTACCAGCCGGGTTGGCCGCGCAGGGCGCGCGGACCAAGCCGTGCGCAATGCGCTCGCCGGAGCTGGTGAAGGGCCTCGTCCAGAACTTGACTCCGGCCAACGCCGCGAGCGGCCCCACGGTGGGCGCCAACTGTCGTGGTGAAATCACGGCAGATGCCATGAGATGGCTAAAAGTGGGGGGCTGCGTGAGGACGCCGGTGGGTTCCGGAAGCGAGGTTAGCACACGCGAGTGCGAGACACAAGGCGTACCCAGGTTCGGGGCCCTCCGGAGAGATAAAACCCCTAGTCATGCCGAATGTAATATGGTAAGCACAAGGGCTACAAGGTTGCTCCTGGAGCTGTTTGGGCGGAGGAGGAAGAAGGAATTAGCTCTCCATTCGGCGTCTCCTGTGAGTGTGTGTGTGTGTGTGGTGGAAAGCAATGCGAACCCCTCTGCATGGAGACCTCCTAGGGGGTCTTATAGCCCGACCCCCTAGGGTTACATACGTAAATCTACACGCGGGCGGGACCCGGCTATCGGCGTCTGGAGCCGGCAGTGGGGCCCGCCGGCTGCTGGGACCCGCCGGCTGCCCGGCACTGTGGCCCGTCGCCTCCTGCGTCATGGAGTGGTTGGCGTCGTGGGGCTACAGTGGCTCGCCACGCTGACGTCGGTCGCCCGGGTCAGCGGGGTTTGAGGCACTGTAGCCATGCCCTCCCGTCGTGGAGAGCCGTCTTGTCGTACGGAGGGATGGGACGGTCGCTGACCCGTCACCAGTCGGCTTGCGACCAGCCGGACCGGACGCGGGGCCGCGCCCAGCCGGCCCGCGTCGGGAAGCCGGCCAGACGGCCAATCGGATTGAGGGGCACGGGCTGCCCTAATGTTTTGAAAGAGGCTTTGGGCCCCGTTGCCTACCCGGGGGTCATCCCCCCGACACCTGTGCTTGTGCTGCAGGATAGACGACCACTGATGCAAGCCGGCCACCATGGCCTATGTTGGGGGCTGCAGGATGCTGCAGACCAGACCGTCGCCGTGTGTTAGCCGACGCGAGCCGCTTTACCGGCGCTGCAGAGCTCGCCGGCCACCACCGATTTTTGTAGCGAAGACGGCTGCAAAACCGACTTCTGTTGCAAGCCTTCCCAAGCCGAGCGGGCGAAGGAGGCACGCCGCCGTCAGGGCCACGTCCGCCATCGTCCATGGCTTCCGCCTCCTCGAGGTGTTGCAGCAGCAACAATTCACGCAACATGATTTGTGTTGCAAAAAATTTCTACAACATAAACTTTGTTGCAAAAAAAAAAACCGCAAACATTTCTGCAACATGATCTTTGTTGCAAAAATTTCTGCAACATCGCCTCTGTTGCAATGGTTTCTGCAAAACGACCTATGTTATAAATGTTTCCGCAACACCGCTCTTGTTGTAAGGGAGGTGGCGCACGTTGATGGGTAGATCAGACGGCCATCCCCGCGTCCATCCAATGGTCAGCCAGGTGGCGGATGTTTTCTACTTATCCGCCGATCGACGCGTAGCGCGGCCCTCGAGAAATTAGAGAAAGTTTGATTAAAACTAAGATTTTAGTGACCTATGTACACCCATTGTTAGGATGTTGACTCCGCCACCGCATCGGCGTGGAAGAGGTAACATTGCTTCGGTCGAGCTTGACACCCTATTGTGTTTGGTGATGTTTTCTTCACCACTTGTCCACTGGTGGTCTCTTTGGCACTAGGAGGTGGGAGAAAGCACAAGCCGGCATCATAGTGTATTTTTAGTTTCCTCCACGTTACATTTGTGTGTTTTTGGCGTCGTTATCTTGACGTGGAAGGCGATTTTGTACATAATAGAAGTCCCATGGCTTCATTCTCATCCCGGTGTGCCTTCATGGCCAATGATGTTGGCGCCAGGGTTATGGCGTTGATGGTTCTGAATGACGTCGGCTTTATATCTGGTGGATTATCTTCTGGTGTTTCGATCTATCTTCATGATGTATCTTGGTGATGACGGCGTCAAGTATGATTTGTTTTTGTTAACTATGAAATGTTGTACTCCCTCTATCCATATATATATATAGCCTAGTTTCTTTTTTAAGCTAACTTTGACCACATGTTAGAGTAATAATATATGACACGCAAGTTACACAAAGCATACCGTCAAATTCTTACGTGCAAAGAGCTTTCAATGATATACTTTTTACATTATACATCTCATATACTATATTAATTTTATCAATAGTCAAAATGCAGTCTTAGAAAACGAATTAGGCTCTATATATATGGATTGATGGGGTAGCTTAGTTTGTTGGAGGATTTTTGTTTGACAGTCGTCCCCTCGTCCGTTCATCGGCAACACATCGTGGGTCGGTGATGCTAGCCAGGTTTGGTTTGGTCCAGGTCACGCTCGTCTCTCCTCGCTGGGTTCCCATTTCGTCCGCCCACTCCGCCCCGACGCAGCGCCGTCGCGCACGCACGCGGGTTGCGGGCCGCACGCAGCCAGTGAGCCACTATCCCTCACTCGCCTTTGCGTCGGCTCCACCGCACCGCCCCTCCGCCGCCGCTCCCCCGCGTTGCCACCGAACCCGCCGCCGGCCGCCGAAGCAGCTAGCTAGCTCGCCCCGGGAGGACCGGATCGTCCTCCTCCCCGCCGCCGCGCCCGATCCGGCCGCGGCCCGCTTTTCCGTCCTAGATCTTACCGGCGTCCGTCCTTGTCTCCGCTCCCTGTCCGTCTCGATCCCCAAATCCGTCGCCCCGCGCGCCAGTCCAGTCTCCGATCCCCCTCCGCTGGTACTGGACTGGCGTGGAGCGGATAAGATCCGTCCGGACGCGATTCCCCTCGCTGGTAAGGAAGCCCTATCTTCGCTTTGATTTTTGTCTTGTATAGGCTGTGGAGTCTTTTCCTTTATTCAGTATCCAGAACAGATCTTTCTTCTCCAAATCGATCGCAGTTGGACCCGTCACATAGGACAATACGAGGCTCCCTGAGCTAATGCTACTTGTAGACGTCTGCGTCGATCCAATTTGAGGTTCAGCTGAACCCCTGTGCCCCCTGGTTAAGCCTGACATTTATCGTTGGCTTGGTGGTTGTGATCCCTGAGTGCCTGTGTTGGAAAGTCGGCGTCTTGGCTGTGGTTCCATGATCGCAGATTAGTCTTTGGCAAGTCAGATATCGCTGTTTGTTCTAGGTTGTGATTGGGTGAGGCAACTGAGTGTCAGTTTTGTTGGTATTACTACTCCTTTGTGTAGCATAAGGAGTTGTACTGTTGCTCATCGATCAGTGGACCCATTTTTCAGAATACTGATATTGATCTAAGGTACTCCAGAGCGTCATCTCTCAGTTAGGGTAATATTATCCTAGCACCAAGTCGTTTGCTTTGCACTCTACTGAGTATGCGAATGCTGTTTACTAATTTCTGAATGTCCAGCGTGTACGTTCTTCAAATTCTAGTGTTATCTATTGGATGTCGGCGTGTTAGTATATTTCTATCTAACATACAGAATTTGTTGCAGGCAGAGGCTGTGCGAAGGTGGTGTTGGATTAATTTACTGTCTGGCTAATTATGCTACCCACTTATGACTTATGCTTCTGTTTGCCCACGTCACTCCTTATCGCTCATTGTCAGTGATCTTTAAATAGTTTCCACCTTGACTACAAAAGAAGCAGCTATGCGGCTTTCTTCTTCTCTTCAAGATTTGCCAACTTTCTCCAGAATTGATACTTTAGAAAGGGGCTCTAGCATTGGTGGTGATCTGAGCTCAGGTCGTGCGAAGCCTGTCCGCACACTTCAAAGAGAAGGTCCTGTAGCAAGCTTTTCCAAAGAGAGAACGCCCCCATCATCACCAACAAATCGAAAGAAATGGATGAGAACAGTTGGTTGGGCTGTTGCTCTGATCCTATTGGTGTGCTTCATATATGCTTCTTTGAGATATTTCCATGTCTTTCTCTCAGAAGGTAGCTCTGAATACTATGTGATTCTTGATTGTGGCAGCACTGGTACAAGAGTGTATGTTTACGAGTGGTCCATCAATCATAATGATGGAAATTCATTTCCTATTGCTTTGAAACCTTTAGGAAATGCTCCTAAGAAAAAATCTGGTAAATTAATTGGGCGTGCCTATCAACGAATGGAAACTGAACCTGGGTTGAGCAAGCTTGTTCGCAATGAAACTGGTATGAAGAAGGCAATAGAGCCCCTCCTTCAAATGGCTGAGCGGCAGATCCCAAGACGCGCACACAAGCACACTCCTGTTTTTCTATATGCCACAGCTGGTGTCCGCAAGCTACCCACTGCAGATTCAGAGTGGCTTATGGATAAGGCTTGGGATGTTCTGAAGAATTCATCATTTTCTTGTAGTAGAGACAGAGTTAAGATCATCACTGGCATGGAAGAAGCTTATTATGGATGGGTAGCTCTTAACCACCACCTGAACATGCTTGGCACCTCATCTTCTGCTTCTGAAATGACTTATGGTTCACTTGATTTAGGCGGATCATCATTACAGGTGACATTTGAGACTGACAAAGCCGTCCAAGGTGACACAGGCGTTGGTCTGACCATTGGTTCTGTCAATCATCAACTTAGTGCTTATTCTCTTTCTGGTTATGGATTAAATGATGCATTCGATAAATCTGTGGCACATCTGGTGAAGATGCTGGGAGGAACAGCTGGTAATGGCAAAGTTCAGGTCAAACATCCTTGTCTACAAACTGGATACAGGGAAGATTATGTTTGTTCTTACTGCCAGCCACTCAAACAAGATGGAAGTCCCAGCGTTTCAGCAAAGACAACAGGAAAAGAGAAGCAGGGAACAGCTGTTGAACTGATCGGGGCTCCTCAGTGGAAAGAATGTAGTGATCTTGCAAAAGTAACAGTGAATCTTTCAGAGTGGTCCAATTCAAGTTCTGGACTTGATTGCAACCTTCAACCTTGTGCTCTTGCCAGTACCTTTCCGCAACCACATGGGCAGTTTTATGCAATGTCTGGTTTCTATGTGGTCTTCAAATTTTTCAATTTGACTCCTGATGCTACTCTCGTTGACGTTCTAAAAAGAGGTCAGGAATTTTGTGAAAAACCATGGGATGTTGCAAGGAGTAGTGTTCCACCGCAGCCTTTCATAGAGCAGTATTGCTTCAGGGCTCCTTATATTACATCACTTCTGAGAGAGGGACTGCAGATCAAAGATAACCAAGTGATAATTGGTTCAGGTAGTATCACTTGGACTCTTGGTGTTGCTTTGCTAGAGGCTGGGCAGGCACTGTCAAGGATGGATATTCAAGGATACATTTTACTGCACCGGGAGATAAACCCAAATATTCTTATTGTATTGTTTCTGATTTCAATCGTGTTGGTCATATGTGCAATATTGTGCGTTAGCAATTCCATCCCAAGGTCATTCCGCAAATCCTATTTGCCGCTTTTTAGGCCGAACAGCGGAGGTAGTTCTGCGCTTGGTATGGGATCGCCTTTCCGATTTCATTTATGGAGACATATTAATTCAGGTATGTGCTTAAATTTGTCTTTGTATCGAGCTTTCATCTTGTGTTTATTCCTCTATCGTGTAAAGGCTGCAATGCTAGTGTTGTTTTACTCACATTTCTATTGACCATTATGTACCATTTTTAGGACTTCAAGCTATTTAATTTATTATCCTGCTTTATTTTGAATGTCAAATTTGTTACACCACTTAACCTACTAAGAGTGCTTCTAAGAAGCAGCATCACATAGAAATCTTGCATGTTGGAACACCTAGGCTCTTTATTGTTTCACTGTACTTCATTTAATATGAGTTCTTGCTATATTTGACTAAATTTTTGTGATGAGACTTCAGTGAGTCATTCTACCCATTACAGCACTCTAATTTTGTAACGCTGTTCTATCAAAATCAGTAACGTTGTTGGAGAATGTGAAGATATTTGCTGTATCACATGTAGTCAAACAATCTTACAAGTTTTATTTGATTGTTACACTTTCATCATTCTTAAGATATCAAACTTTTGTGTTTGCTTCACCTTGCCTTCCTCTCTGCACAGGTGATGGGAGAACAAAGACACCGTTGAGCCCTACTGTCGCTGGGTCAGAGCCCCATCCATTCAGCATGACTCATGGATTAGGAGGCAGCAGCGTCCAGCTTATGGAATCTTCCAGGCAATCGTTGGGTGTATATCATAGCTATTCAGTTGGGAGCTTGGGTCAGATGCAGTTTTCTAGTGGATTGCGGAACCCTACCAGAGGTCAGACAACACTTCAGAGCCGGAGATCCCAATCGAGAGAAGATCTCACTTCTTCATTAGCTGATCTTCATATTCCAAAGGTGTAGAGCATTACATTTCAGGATGGCATGACTAGTATGTGATCCCATGCCATAAGAGACTCCATGTAAATAATAGCTCCAGACTGCTTGATTTCTTCTTGTCTAGCCAGAAGGCAATTTTGTCGGCACACTGACAATTCAAAGGTTTAGGATTCACAAAATTTAAAGTATATGACTTGGTGCCTCATGGACATGATACATCCATCCCCTACAATGCAATAGAATCATGCCATAAAGAAAGATGGTCTTGCAAGCAGCTGGGTGTTGTACCAGAAGAAATGTTACATGGTTCGCCGATGCGATTGGCCATGGCCTGCAAGGTCACCAGCTCAGTTCTTTGGCCCCAAACATCCAAGGCTACCAGATCATGATATTGCTGCAACCATCCGGGACTCATATACTCTTCAAAGGTTCTTAATTATTACAGTATTATTTTAGTTTTACACATAATAAAGATAGCTATGTTCTTGCGTACTATCATTGATGTATCATCTTGTCAGCCTTCTCTTCTTTCCTTGTAACACCATTTGGTACGCAATCTTGGATGTCAAATGGAAATTGAGATCATCGATCAGTAATTTGATTGCCCTTATTTAGATGGAAATTGAGACCATCGATCAGTAATTCGTTTGCCCTTATTTAGATGCTCCGTATGAATCTGTTTCGGTCACAAGTTCATCTGCACAACTTATTTCTTCCGTTTGTCTACAAGCTTTTCATCGGTGCAATTCCCCCCTCTTTACATGCTCAAATAACACCGCGCATCTTATACAAATTCAAATAGATCACTAGCATCATCGGTGCAACCGTGCAACTTGTCCTGTATTTACCACCGTGCATATATTATACAAGTCGAAAGGATCAGTACCTTCGACTTGGATGTGGTATAACATAAATTTCTCCTGAGATCTGCATCTGATTTTTGACACATGGAAGTTTCCTTGAAAGACTTAGAGCAACTCCAATAGATCCCGTATCCTTAAAAGACTACCGGTTAAGGTAAGTTGGGGCAAAAAAAGGCCTCCAACAGTTCCCGTGAACCCGATTTTCTTTACGGATCCCATATAATCACGTCCCCGTCCTGCATGTTTATGGGAAGAAAGCCTTCCTCTAAAAATTGCTCTAAAAATTGGCGGGCTGAAGTTTCAGGACGGAAGCGCCCCGCTCCACCTCGGGCTGCCGCTGCCATCGCCGAGCGTCGCCTCCTTTCTGTGCGCGCAACACCGCCTCCTCTTCCCGGCCGCTGCTCCCGTGCACAGTTCCGTCTCCCCTGCCCGTCCGCCTTCCATGCCCCGCCCTGCCACGCGCAGCTCCGCCTCCCCTATGTGCACATTGTACATTTTTTTGTACACAATAGAATATTTTTTATACACATTTAACATTTTTCAGATATATGATTGATATTTTTTTAAATATATCTTTTGATGTCTGCTTTTTTCATATAGATTGTACATTTTTCGTATACAACAGGAACATTTTTATACACATTTACCGTTTTTCAAATACTTGATTAATACTTTTTCCAATTATATGTATTGATGTCTACTTTTTTTCATACACATTGTACATTTTATATTTTTCTTATACATAGGAAACATTTTTCTTATACACGTTTAGCATTTTTTTCTTATACACATTTTTTCGGTTTTCTTTGAGTTCTTTTTTTTTCAACACTTGTCTACTTTTTTCAATACACATTGCACATTTTTAGTATACATGTGAAACATTGTTTTGATACAAGTTAAAAAAAATTCAATACACAAATATACATTTTTTTCAAATACATGTTTTGAACATTTTTTTTAATACATGTTAAACATTTTTCGAATATATGTTAAACATTTTTAATGGCTGAAAACATTTTTGTACATTGTATAAATATTTTTTTAAAAAAGTTCACAAACATTTTTTGAAGCACAAGAATATTTCTTTAAAATATCACGTAAATTTTTTGAATGGTATGAAACATTTTTTTGATTTATGCAAACATTTTTGAATGTAACGTACATTTTTTTGAATGGTAAGAAACATGTTTTTTGAAGACAGCGACTAAACAATTTTCAAATGGATGTTGAATGCTAATAATAAACGGGATACAAAAACCACAATGAAGAAAAGCATACACGCGTACTAGTACATCCACTTGTTTTTTTTTTCTTTTTTAGGGAAAATTAGTACTTTTTGAGGGGTTTTAGGAAAAACTAGTACAACCAGTTGCACACGTAGAACAACCTGTGCTCATGGACAGGAATGCTTGGTCTATGCCTGTATATACACCATCTATGAAAAAAGGATAGTAATTAAATAAAAGGTTAAAAATTCAGAATATGTTTGTGAAATAAACTTGACCTTTCATTGGACTTGTCAAAAAATTTCCACAAAAGGAAAACCCCCCGCTGACTTCTTTTAGAAAACAAAATTTTCGGCCAAAATAATGTGAATAGCGACCTATAATGCTAGCAATTTTTTTTTCATGAAGTCAACGCTGGTCTTTTATTCCTGAATAATTATATACTAATGCAAAAGAAAGTCAAGTTTCTTCTAAAAAACTTTTAAACTTTTTAGGCTTTTTTAGTTATTTTTATTTCATATCAGATGTATATACGCTCAGGAAACAAGCGCATTTCCCCTGTGCTCACATGGGATACAATCGTTGACCAACCATGTCGTAGGGAAGGCGCACGCGACAACCTGCAAAATCACTAAGTGCTCTTTGTAAAGATCACTCACACCTCTCCACTAGGTTGTGACAAGTGGCGCACTGCAAGTGGCACATGTGTGCCACTTGTCGCAACCTGGGAGTTTTTTCTTTTTCGTAGATTAGTTTATTCAAAATGCTTTATCTCTTAAACCGTGCGTCCAAATTTCGAACCGTTTTCACCATTGGATTCCTCGCGCCATGTTGATAGGTTTTGACGAACTTTTTTCTCACAAAAAGAACTGGACAAAAAAACTCGAACCAGAGCACGTTTTTTCCCTTTCCGAAGAGGCATGACTGTGCTTCTCGCGGAAGCAAATCCATGCCTCCACGAGAAGTAAATCCCGTGCCTCTCATGGAAGGAAAAACAAAATAAAACACGTTGTTTTCCTTTTCCGAGAAGCACGATTGTGCCTCTCACGGAAGCAAATCCGTGCCTCCAAGAGAAGTAAATCCGTGCCTCTCACGGAAGGAAAAGAAAATGCATTTTTTTCCTTTTCGAGAGGCACAGAGGCACGACTGTGCCTCTCGCGGAAGCAAATTCGTGCCTCCACAAGAAGTAAATCCGTACCTCTCGCGGAAGGAAAAAAAAGAAAATGTGTTTTTTTCTCTTTCCGAGAGCCTCTCGCGAAAGAATATCCGTGCCTCCACGAGAAGTAAATCCGTGCCTCTCGTGTAAGGATAAAAACAGAAAACATGTTTTTTTTTTCGTTTCCGAAAGGGACGACTGTGCCTCTCGGGGAAACAAATCCGTGCCTCTCACGATTTTTTTCCTTTTTCGAGAGGCACGATTGTGCCTCTCGTGGAAGGAAAAAAAAATGAAAACGCGTTTTTTTGTGCAATTTATTTTTTTCGAATTTTTTTGGGTCGAAAACCTAAGAAAAACCCAGGGAAAACCGAAAAGCCAAAAAAACAAAAACAAATCATCTAAAAGCAGAAAACGCGTATAAAAAAATAAAAAAACAAAATTCAGAGGGAGCGCTAGAGCGCGACACGTGGCGGCGGCTGAGAGCGCGACACGTGGCGGCGGCTGAGAGCGCGACACGTGGCGGCGGCTGAGAGCGCGCCAAGTGGTGTGCTCCCAGCCCGCCCAAAGTGACCCTTTGTAACACCCCAAAATTTTAACCATGTTTTTATTAAGTAAAATTTTGACAGAAATAAAATTTTGAATTATACTAGCTCTTTTATTAATTACAGAATCTTTTCTGTTTTCAAAAATCTTTCCCTCCATATAGAAACTTTTAAAAATATTGTGGGTTTGGATAATATTCCTTGAATTCTTTCATTTACCTTTTAGAATTCAGTAGGAAATATTTTCATAATAAAATTTGCCCCAAAATAATTCTTTTAATGGCATTTTCAAACTTTGAAATGTCTCTGTTGCACTAAAAATATTTCAAATAATTCTTTTAAAATTCCCCAAAAATTATGAGGGGTCATCTTATGCCTATAGACCATTTTTATACAAAAACCCACCATGGTAATTTGATAATTTTGAGCCCAACTTCCATTTTTCAATTCTGGCCCATCTAGAGCATTGAACTACAACCCCACTTTTCCTTGCTCCAAAAATTCTGAAATTTTTCTATATTATAGTCCTTCCAACTAAACACTTAAGTCCAGGAGCTCAGCCCAATTTTCATCTTGGAAGTCCACCAAATACTCCCTCCCAACATTGATCCAGAACTGAGTTTCTCCAAAACTTGCACTAGCAAGTTTTTCCTTTTATCAAACTAACTCCACCATCATCTCTACCATCCAATGAGACATCTTCCTGCCAATTTTCAGATTCAACAAAACCCCCTAGATAGCCATGTCATTTCATCAAACACCTTATGTCCATGGCTGAAAGCATGCAACATTCTAAAACCTATATGGCACTAGCTTCTCTGGATCAACCATCATGTCCATCATCTCTAGATTTCCCAGGAGTGTCACCCTACCAAAATTTAGCTCATTTGGACCAGCCTTGGTTGCCCTGGCATTCTGTCGAACACCCTGGATGCATGCACAGAGCGCGGTCAGAGCGCATGTACTGCCGCCGGTGGCATCGAGCTGCTGCCGCCCTACTGTTGCTTCCCTCGCTCTCCCTAGACCTCCTCTGGATCGCCCCGACCACCTAGAAGCCCTCCGACACCCAGCCTTGGCCGCTGGCGCTGGCCAGCGCCGACCAGGCACCGTCCAGCGCGCCGTTGTAGGATCGAAAGTATGTTTAGAGGGGGGGATGATTAGACTACTTGACCAAATAAAAACCTAACCTTTTCCCAATTTTAGAAGTAGGCAGATTTTAGCAAGCATACAAGTCAAGCATCACCCTACACATGCAATTCTAAGAGTGTGGCAGCGGAAAATAAACAATTGCATATGTAAGTAAAGGAGGGGATCGGAGATTTCAAACGCAATGAAGACATGGTGGTTTTTGGCGTGGTTCCGATAGGTGGTGCTATCGTACGTCCACGTTGATGGAGACTTCAACCCACGAAGGGTAACGGCTGCGCGAGTCCACGGAGGGCTCCACCCACGAAGGGTCCACGAAGAAGCAACCTTGTCTATTCCACCATGGCTTACGTCCACGAAGGACTAGCCTCACTCGGGGTAGATCTTCACGAAGTAGGTGATCTCCTTGCCCTTACAAACTTCTTGGTTCAACTCCACATCATGTCGGAGGCTCCCAAGTGACACCTAACCAATCTAGGAGACACCACTCTCCAAAAGGTAATAGACGGTGTGTTGTTGATGAACTCCTTGCTCTTGTGCTTCAAATGATAGTCTTCCCAACACTCAAACAACTCCTCACAGATTTGGCTATGGTGGAAGAAGGATTTGAGTGGAAAGCAACTTGGGAAAGGCTAGAAATCAAGGTTCAAATGGTTGGAATGGAATGTCTTGATCTCAACGCATGAGTAGGTGGTTCTCTCTCAAAAAATGTATGGTGGAAGTGTAGGCACGTTCTGATGGCTCTCCTCACTGAGAAGAAAGTGGTGGAGGGGTATATATAGCCTCCACACAAGATCCAACCGTTACACACTTTTGACCCAACTCGGTGGCACCGATTCAGAGATCTTGGTGGCACCGAACTGTGTAAAAGATATGAACGTTAGGAATCTCGGTGGGACCGACTGGAACAACTCGGATGGACCGAAGTGCAATGGCTAGGGCAAACCTCGTCTCGGTGGCACCGATTGCATCAACTCGGTAAGACCGAAGTGAAGCAATAAGGCAACAGAGAGTTGGCAAGCCATCTCGGTGAGACCGATTTGCAAAACTCGGTGGGACCGAAGTAAGTGCAAACGATTACAGAGAGTTGGCAAGGCCATCTCGGTGAGACCGAGATCCATATCGTGGATCCGATTTGTTAGGGTTTTGGTAGAGGCTAAGTCCAGATGAACTCGGTGGCTCCGGATAGGAAATTTCGGTGGGGCCGAGTTGGAATGTAGGTTTTGGACATATTTGGATGGAGAAAGTGGTTGAGGGTTTTGGAACACTGTCACTAAGCACATGAGCAAAAAGACCATTAAGCAACACCTCATCTCCTTTTAATAGTATTGGCTTTCCTATGGACTCAATGTGATCTTGGATCACTAAACCAAAAATGTATAGTTGAGCTTTTGCCAATCCTTGTCCTTAGCATTTTGAGGGGTCCACATCTCTAGTCCTTGCCATGCCAATCATTGAACATCCTGAAAACTTTAACTTGAATGGACATTAGTTCAATGAGATATATGTTGTTATGAATTACCAAAACCACCAAGGGAGCAAATGTGCTTTCAGCCGCCGTGTCGGGCAAGCCACCGCCCAGACACGTGGCTCGCCTCCGAGCCAGCCAGCACGCTCCTACATTACTGCGGGCGGCCACCGTCCTCACCAACCGTGCCGGTCACCGCCGTCCACACCGACCAGGAGCGCCGCCCAACGAAGCCCACTCTGCCACATCTCTCCTGGACCCCTCACCTTAATTGCCAACGGCCGAAGCTCGTTCGTGGCTCACCAATCGCGCAAAGACCACGCCGACCATCCACCGAACCCCAACGACCTCCCCACCGTCCAAGTCTGGCCATAAATGGCGAGGTCCGCCGTGGCCATTCTCTGGAAGCGACGAACCGACGTTGCCCGCCTATAAAAGGCCCCCTTGAGCTCACTAATACCCTCACCACCACTCCCCCATCCTCCTTGAACCCCCCCGAGGCAACCAAACCACCGGAGGAGCCCGTCTTCATCGACTCTGGCAACTACTACCACCAACACCCCCATTCATATTCCAACGCACCCAGTGCCTCTCCCTCACTGATTTCTTCGCCACTAGACTCCCGGAGCTGCCACCAACCCATTCCTATCCTCAATTCATCTCAAAGCCAGCCGAGGACGAAAGCCCCCTTCCACCGTAGCTCTCCTCCGCCATGGTTGAAGCTCTGCTCAACCTCGAGCTTCCCGGCGACCCACTCCCCCTCCATCAGACGCGGTCTTCCCTTCTGAGCGCGTTGGTGTGCCGAGCGCCGGGAATGGTTCCTCCTAGCACCGGCAATAGTGGCCGGACGCCCCTCTGTTCCTGCCCAGGCGCGCGGGAGGAAGGAGACAAACCCGACAGGTGGGTCCCACCTGTCGGTGAGCCAGCCTTGTCCTCCTTTGGCGCATCCTCTTCGGCGTGCTTTCGTCGCCGAGAAGCGTACTTCCGTAAGTACGCCATCCTTTCTGAGAAATGTATTTAACCCGAAGCGTTTTATTTTAATAGTTTATATAAAAACAGATTTGACCACAACTTTGACTGCCTCTAATTTTTAAACCACAACTCCATATGAATTGATTCTTTTTCTGAAATTCTTAATTTTTCATCTAGTTTATTTTAGTATTTATTTTAAAATTTTCCAAACCACTTTTTGGTACTGTTTTGAAATTAGGTGATAATTGCATTATTTTGAAAATAGGAAAAATGGAGGGAAGATAATTTTTGTAAAATTTTGGAGTAAACCAGCACCACTTCATACCCAAGGCAAGCATCTTGAACACTTGATATGGTGAATGTTTGGTTGTTTGCTTGCTAGTATAATATGATCACGATTATGATAATTCAAATAAAATTTGCATATTGCTAGTTATACATGCATGATCCTTGGATAATATTTTACCTTCACTTAAACATGAAGTATGAGTGAGTATGGTTCTTTTCACATGTCACATATGCCTATGTTGGTCCGGACTAATCTGCAGGAAAGAATCAGTCACGAGAAAAGTGACTGTGAGACTGAAATCTCGTTGTGACGAGAATGATCAGTGAGGGCATGTTGGGACATGCCAGGTGGTGACCCTGTTGGGTAGTACCAAGAAAATATATTGTGCTAACCACTGCAGGAAAACTTAAATCTCCTGAGTCGACCGTAGATCGAGTCTTGTTCTGGTAACCCCCATACTTGATTCGTGCTGCCACTTGTCCCTGCCACAGGTAGGATACGGTTTAGTAAGTTGTTAACCCCTTTCCCTTCACACACCATACAGAGAGGCCGCGACGAAGGTTTCCCGGTTCCAGGAATAATGCCAGTCATCGGGTCAGGGGGCATGGGTGTTTTTCGGCTGGGCCGAGAGGGGGGCACCCCTTGTTATTGCGCGCGTTATAAATTTTTGATCCCATGCTATTCGAGGTGTTGGCCTCCCCGTCTTAGAGTTTTTCTTGAATGATGCCTTGGGTGATTCCGGGCATTGGGAAAGTTAAGCTGGTGTGTGCTGTTTAGGTGTGTTTTCAACCCAAAGACTGTAATCGGAATTAGTCAACGTCTCGGGTTTACTAAAGAAATCCTTTACTTGTGGGTAAAGAGTACAACCTCTGCAGAGTTTTAAAATCTATTCGAATAGCCTTGTCCGCGGTTAAGGGCTACAGTCTGGGTTGGTCAGGTGTCGGTCTTAGTGTCGGTCTTCAGAGGAAATAATTAAAGTAGAAATTGATCATGAATTATGCTGGATGATTAGTATCATTAATGCTGTTACGGACTAACCTTTTCTCTTATATTAATGTTGAGTATCTCATGGGAAGGTTTCACCACCTAGATACTCGTGTTACTACTTTCATTATAAGCCCTTTATGAGGTGTCGCCTTAGACGCCCGACTGTGGCATTTATTTTCAAGACCTTTCGAGACGTCGCTACAGACACCTGATGGGCATTTCTTTTCAAGTCCTTTCGAGGCGTCGCTTCAGACACCCGACTGGCATTTTATTTCTTGGAATCCTCGGGAGGTCTAACGCCCGATGTTCCATTTTATTTCTTGGAATCCTCGGGAGGTCTAATGCCTGACGTTCCACTTATGCTTTCATTTAGATTCTTCTAGGATGGTTTCACCACCTAAGAATCGACACTTAAAATTGCCTACCTGAACATATTATACATGCTATCTAACCAAATGTTCATTTGAATTATTCTAACATGATCATATGCATTCTGTTTGCATTCGGTATATCTTTTGTTCATGATGTTTGCGAGTACATTCAAACGTACTCACTGTCTTGTCCCTGGCTATTGTCTTGGCCAGATCATTATCCGGACGAGAGCGCTACGAAGACACTTCCGCAGCCTAGGAATCGGAGATAGCAGCCACGCGAGATAGGAGTTATCCAGGTCAGCTGTTCCTGTGGGAATGGAGCCCCATCGACGTTGGAGATCCATGAGTCGCTTTCGTCATCCGCCACTAGAAATCATTGTGGTACTCAATGGACCTTTATGGTCTTGTATCAAATTCTTGTAACTGCTTGGAATTCTGTATCAAGGAAGTGTCCACCAGCGAACAGTAATCCTGGGGCTGGTGATGACACGAGGGTCATTTGCTGAGATTTTATGTCCCGGAAAACCGGCTCTGACACCCTTGGGGGGCTCTCGAAGGAGTACTCGCTGATTAGTTGCTCTCGACAACCTGTGGTCCTGTGCTCATGTGCGCTCAAGTCATGGCCGTGGGGAAGGCCCACACGAGGGATCAATTATATTTGATATATTCAACAAACCTGTGCTCATATGCGCTCACTTGCTCATGAAGTTATATTATACTCCATCCGTCCCACAATGTAAGATGTTTTAGCAAGCTGATTTTTTATACTTTATGTCTTTTATGTTTTGTTAGAAAATACATGAATAGCTTTTAAAATTACATGAACATATATTCTCACAGAAATAAAAAATATTCCAAATTGTGTGATTTGGTTTTAAAAATGTGAATATTTATTTTTGTATGCGGGAACATTTCTTAAGTATGAGATTTACATTTTTTAAATATATGAACACTTATATTCAGCTTCATAAATAATTTTTAAAATATATGAACATTTATCTTCAGTTTCATGGACATTCTTTGCATATATGTGAGCTTTATATTATTATAAACCGAAAAATTATTTTTTTTAAAATTTATTTAAGAATTTCGATTTTCATAATTTTAATTTATAATTTAAGAAATATAAATGAAATTTGAGTTAGTGGGCCGTGCCAGAGGCCGGGCCACTTAAGTCTACCGTTGAGGCGGCTATATGCCGCTATGTGAGCGGTCAGCGCTAGAATCGCTCCTCCCTTCACGCCGTCACCGCCGCCACTCCCGCTGCGGTCCGCCCTCACCTGCCGCCGACAGCCCGCCACTCACCTCGACGGCCGTCGCCCGTCGCGGGTCCCCGACCGTACTCCCCGCCGCCCCCTCTCCCCCGCCTACGTCGTCGCCGCCGTTTCCTCAGTCTTCTAGTCCTCTCTTTCTCCTCAGTCTTCCACTCCTGCTTTGTTTTAATATCAAATTTCTGCTGTGTTTGATGTGGTTTGGTCCCTGTTTAGACGTGATTTCAGACCAAGTAATGTAGTACTTATCTGCTATTTGACTATACCTATATTGTATGTATATATTCCAAATAATTTGACTGATTGGAGTGTGTTGCACGGGAGGTTAGAGTATGATTGTGGAGAAGCTGAGAAAGTGTTTTCTTATCAGTTGTTAATCATATGCAGTCGACCTACTGCTCTGGTCTGTATCAACATTGCGAGACGGTGGGCAGGAGGATTCATATGGTCAACCTGGATCCAGCTGCAGAGCACTTCAGCTATCCTGTATCTACTGGTAAGATTACCTGCACGCTGTTGTGCACATTTTTTTACATAGGGCTCTTACTCACCTCTGTTTGGTATTTTTGTAGATATTAGAGAGCTCATATCACTGGATGATGTCATGGAGGAGCTTGGGATGGGACCAAATGGCGGCCTCATCTATTGCATGGAGTATCCTGTTGTTTGAAAGCATGTTAATTTGTTGTTGATTGCTGTCTTCCAAGCTATTTGGTTATGAAGGGACCCCTTATGCCATATCGTCTACAATGTATTTCTGCTCTGTATTGGTACTTATAAGCGGGTTGGAGGTGCAACATTTCACTGCTGGAACTGAACTGGTCTTATAGCACAACCCTGCAATTGTTCCTCTAGTATATCGATGCTCACAGATTTATTACGTGTTGGTTTGGAAGACCTACTTTTGCGGCACTTAGAACTGGTGCATCATCTAGATCATACTTCATTACATCTTTGTGCGATGTTTGCGCATATACTTCGTTATGTCTAGAATTGAGCCGCCTTCTGTGTTGTTTTCACCAGCAAAAGTTACATGTAGATGCTCCAGGAGCAAATAGTTTTGCTGTACCTGCATGATTTGTTATCTGGATAGTAGATACTACGACGCTAAGTTATAGTTTCAATTTGCTGCTCCATTTGTTGAAGTCATTTGCATGGATGCTGCCTTTCACACTTTGGATTGAATGACATTGAAATGCTGTGAATTTATTAGTGAATCAAGAGCTCTGTTTGTAATCTAAGATCTGGCTGAACTCATTTTATGCAATTCGAAGAGGATGTGAATACTCTTTATTGGCATAAAAGCTACTCCCTCCGTTCACAAATATAAGATGTTTTGGATATTTCAGTATGGACTACATATGGAGTGAAATGAGTGAACAAACACACTAAAACATGTCTATATACATCCGATTCACAAAAGTTAGAACATCTTATATTTGTGAATGGAGGGAGTATCATTTTAGGATCTTATATGCTGGCAGTTGTTGTTTCCTTAAGAAACCCTTAGGCACCTTGAAGACAATTTGGATGATTGGTTGGATGAACAATTGGAAAACTACTTGGATGATGACTATCTTGTGTTTGATTGTCCAGGTAACATTCTTAATGCATGTTTGCATACTCTAATTATATCTTGTTAGTTAGTTGGACTATTTCATGTCACCTACTATTCTTACCACCTACACGGGCCTAACGTAATGAATTTTCTTTTACTTCTTACCTATCTCTTATGTGGTTCTGTAGCATGTCTTATTTTATGAAAAATCTGAGATACCTAGATTGTTTAACATTACATGAAAGCAGTTAACCCAAGGTTCCACATCTTGCTTTGGCAGGCCAGATTGAACTCTTCACTCATGTTCCAGTTCTGCGCAACTTTGTTGAGTATCTGAAACGAAAAAATTTCACTGTTTGCGCTGTGTACCTTTTGGATTCGCAGGTTTGGATCACTAATATAGTTTTCCTTTACGACAACACTGAACTCACACCCCAGACTGATATCTGTTTGTTTTTCTTGGTACAGTTTGTCAGTGATGTCACAAAATACATTAGCGGTTGCATGGCTTCTCTTTCTGCTATGATTCAACTTGAGCTTCCTCATATCAACATCCTTTCAAAGATGGACCTGGTTTCCAATAAAAAAGATGTAGAAGAGTATGTTCTCTTTATTTTTTTTCTACCATACTTAGCTGTAACATTTTAATGTTGCCCTTTCTTTTACTGATGATGTTTTTGTATTTTAGCTATCTGAACCCCGAGGCACAGGTTCTTCTGTCACAGCTGAATCGGCAGATGGCACCTCGGTTTCACAAGTTAAACAAGGCTTTAGCTGAACTGGTATGCCTTCCATGAACCTGTAAACTAAATAAAAAATCTCATGCTTTATGAAGCCCTATAACTGTCAATATATTGTGGTCAACTATGTTTTTGTTATTTCATAAACCCATAATTGCCGGATGTGTATCTCTTGCTTTGAACTGTTATGTTTCTGATGAAAATTGTTTCTTAAGGAAAGCTCTGTATCCTGTTTTTGTAGGTAATTTGCTATAATATTGTGTCTCTGCCTCCATTATTGATGTCAGCACTACTATCATGTAGGTTGATGATTACAACATGGTGAATTTCATACCACTTGATTTGAGGAAGGAGAGCAGGTATTCCTGTTTGTTTTCTTGGTTTAACTAGTAAGTTTGCACGTGCGTTGCACGTCTGATAATAAATAATAGTGTTTCGAAACATGTAAAATTTGAATGGATACACAATGTTTGTGATATCACTTAAGATATATTTTAAAAAATGAACACCAGCCTGGAATCACATTGCCAAAAAAGACAATAATATATTGTTTTCATCCACTCGCTCTCTGATTGGTTGTAAAAGAAGAACATCATGTGAACAAACTGGCTAGCCCAAAACTATTCGCTGTATCATCATGTCAACAATAGTATAATAACAATTTGAAGCTTCAGGTAGGATCCTACCATCTAATGGATACTGAAAATACAAGATACCACAGCCTCCTATCTTTTAAAACATAATTCTTTATTGCATGCAACTCCCTGATGTGACCTTTGTTAACTGAAACTGTTATGCAAATTATATGAATTAAAATGTTGTCTTATTATTATTATTTTTATTGGTGAGTGCACAACATAGCAATTCCAAAATTTAAAACAATCTGTCCTTGAAACTTTGTTACAAGAAGAGCACGATTAATCCATCACAGAACCAAATCCACTACTGATTACAAAATTATTCATCTGTCGATCATCTGCTACCAGTATCCAAGCATTCAGTACAATTGAGAAACAATTGATCATACACACTCCAGTACAATTCATGTTCATTCTCAAGGGAACGACACCAGAACAACTACTACATTACGACTACTGAACATTTCTTACTGATTAAATTAATCAGCTATGAACAAAGCAAACTTTTGTATAATGATCAGGCTAGTGGATATGCTATTTGCCATGGATGCAGCTTACCGAGACATTTTCTACTATAATAGTCCAAGAAGCTGAACTGACGGGTGACCAGAACCTACACAATGTTCTAACATCAGTTTGTAGACATACATAGTTTTGTTCCTTCCTTTCTTATAGATACTGTTCTACATTTTCCATATAAAGTAATAAAAAAAAGCCAGCTGAAGGATTCTGAAAAGTATCACAAATATAAATTCGGGAAGACACATATTGAACATTTCTTTCAAAGCTTGTATTCCTGAATGTTGTTTCCCATGTATCCTACCTAATTAGGATAGTTGAAGTATTTATGTGTAAAATACATTTCACCTACCATCAACGCATTTTGGTAACAGCAAGCATATCCGAGGAAACAACACAGGAAAATCTAAATCATTGAAATCTAGCCAAAAGATAATCTCATGAGTATGTGCACCTAATGATAAGCTGAAATAAAAGTTGTTCTACAGGGAAGAAAATGCGTTTAGAGACATGTGGCTCGCACCTCTGTAACCAAGATTTCATTGTCTATTATTGCGTTGTGCCACATATCTTACAACCTCTTTATTTTCTGCAACAAAATATCATGAGTATAGTCACAATACAAAAAAGATGATGTACTCCTTTACTAAATTACTTTTTTGCCAGAACAGAGTTACACTAAAAAACTGTACTGAATTTTATTGAAGCTCAAGAGATCTGTAGTTTGAACAGAAAAGGTTCAAAAGTGGGGGTCTCTGCCAATGCGAACGGTTATATTCCTCCGCACAATACATATTAAATGGCTGAAAATTTTGCAAAGTACCGTTAGCATAGGGCTACGACCTCCTCCATGAAAGAAGGTATTGTTAGCAGCAATGGGAGTAACTACATATACATACTCCTTTTATAGTCTGAAAGTCATTCATTCTTCTCTCTTGAATGAAAGAAATAAAACAAAATATATTATTCTGACTCTTACCAAGTCCTCTTCCAGTGTTTGGTCTTTGGAAGTCAACAAATAGCCTAACAACCAAGACGTGACCATTCTGTATGGTCCACTGGCGTAGATAAAACTCCAAGGACATCCTATGGGTATGTTGACATGACTGGCTCAGCAAAGGTCGATGTTCCACAACCACAACAATTCATCCTAGTCAGTCTACTTCATGCAATCATGTTAATCCAAGTTTGATTGTCGACGTACTGTTCATTGTGCTCATCCACAATATGGAGATAAAAATTAAGATTATGTGAAACAACATAGATCAGAATTATTTTTTATGGTAAATTACATTTATACAAAATAGATGGAAATAAGTTTTTCATGATATCTAGCCATGCTTATCCCGGACAGCAAAAATTGTAGCCAATTCCAAATAAAAGAACAGGGAGGTGATCTAACATATTTGAGTGAACGATAGAGTGACCTCAGAATGCTTCAAGTCATGAGTCCTTACCCCAGTCATGATTCCCAAATCCCAAGCTCTATATTCCTGGCACATGGACTTGCACATCATCTGTAGTCAAAGGCAGAAGAAAGTTCAGTGAAGAACTTGTTAGTCGTTACTCCATCTATGTTGTCCTATCAGACTAAAACAGAACAACTACTACATTACGACTACTGAACTGATATAGAGGGTGAGTAAATTTGCACACAGATCAGAGAGATACAGACAATGAACTATCATATGCATATGTATGAACTAACAAGAAAAATGGAAGATTCACACAAAGGGGAAGGGAGGTGGTGGAGCTGAACCGTGCAGGAGGAGTCCGGCGACACTGGCTGCTGGGTGGATAGGAAGGAGACGACGATGGCGACCTCATGGAGGAGCCAGGGGATGGTAACCTCGTGGATCTGTGGCGAAGGCGAGGAAGAAGTACAGGACTATCCTCCTTTGGATCAGTGGCGTGTCCAGATTGAGTTGATCAGGCCGGTGAGGCGGCTCGCGGCGTCGGAGCGAGGGGAAGCGGCGGACGCGGTGAAGGATGACGGACTTAGATGGTGGGGAAGCGACGTTGGCTGACCTGTACGCTGCCGGCGAGGCGCGTCGCGACCCATGCTGGAGATGAGGTGAGGCGGCGTTGGAGTCTGTGTGCTGTGGCTGCAGAACGATCCCGCTGCATCGCGCGCCGCCGCCGCTGCTCGACGGAGGAGAGGAACCCCGCCACCGATGACCAAGGGCAAGCCTGCTGCGTCTCGCGCCGCCGCCGCTGCTTGAGGGAGGAGAAGGGCCCCGGCGACGTCATGTGGCGGCGGCGAGGAGGTGGGAGGAGGGAGGAGGAAGTGGTGAACGATGGGTGGACGAAACGAAGGGATAAAGGGCGACGTGGGCCATCCTTTCTGCTCGATCCGGCGGATGGCAGAGTTTTCGTCCGCCCTGTCAAATTGCTAAACGTACTTTTGAGGCGGGTTAGTTATTATGTTAACGGTTAGATCTAAATAAGTGGATCTAATCGTGAGGCTTTAATTGTTTTGCGTTGTTGTGTGTACGTTTGGCGAGGTGCGCTTAGGAAAGATAATGTTCACTTGTTTAATAGTAGTAGAGAATAATAGTCCAAGAAGCTGAACTGACGGGTGACCAGAACCTACACAATGTTCTAACATCAGTTTGTAGACATACATAGTTTTGTTCCTTCCTTTCTTATAGATACTGTTCTACATTTTCCATATAAAGTAATAAAAAAAAGCCAGCTGAAGGATTCTGAAAAGTATCACAAATATAAATTCGGGAAGACACATATTGAACATTTCTTTCAAAGCTTGTATTCCTGAATGTTGTTTCCCATGTATCCTACCTAATTAGGATAGTTGAAGTATTTATGTGTAAAATACATTTCACCTACCATCAACGCATTTTGGTAACAGCAAGCATATCCGAGGAAACAACACAGGAAAATCTAAATCATTGAAATCTAGCCAAAAGATAATCTCATGAGTATGTGCACCTAATGATAAGCTGAAATAAAAGTTGTTCTACAGGGAAGAAAATGCGTTTAGAGACATGTGGCTCGCACCTCTGTAACCAAGATTTCATTGTCTATTATTGCGTTGTGCCACATATCTTACAACCTCTTTATTTTCTGCAACAAAATATCATGAGTATAGTCACAATACAAAAAAGATGATGTACTCCTTTACTAAATTACTTTTTTGCCAGAACAGAGTTACACTAAAAAACTGTACTGAATTTTATTGAAGCTCAAGGGATCTGTAGTTTGAACAGAAAAGGTTCAAAAGTGGGGGTCTATGCCAATGCGAACGGTTATATTCCTCCGCACAATACATATTAAATGGCTGAAAATTTTGCAAAGTACCGTTAGCATAGGGCTACGACCTCCTCCATGAAAGAAGGTATTGTTAGCAGCAATGGGAGTAACTACATATACATACTCCTTTTATAGTCTGAAAGTCATTCATTCTTCTCTCTTGAATGAAAGAAATAAAACAAAATATATTATTCTGACTCTTACCAAGTCCTCTTCCAGTGTTTGGTCTTTGGAAGTCAACAAATAGCCTAACAACCAAGACGTGACCATTCTGTATGGTCCACTGGCGTAGATAAAACTCCAAGGACATCCTATGGGTATGTTGACATGACTGGCTCAGCAAAGGTCGATGTTCCACAACCACAACAATTCATCCTAGTCAGTCTACTTCATGCAATCATGTTAATCCAAGTTTGATTGTCGACGTACTGTTCATTGTGCTCATCCACAATATGGAGATAAAAATTAAGATTATGTGAAACAACATAGATCAGAATTATTTTTTATGGTAAATTACATTTATACAAAATAGATGGAAATAAGTTTTTCATGATATCTAGCCATGCTTATCCCGGACAGCAAAAATTGTAGCCAATTCCAAATAAAAGAACAGGGAGGTGATCTAACATATTTGAGTGAACGATAGAGTGACCTCAGAATGCTTCAAGTCATGAGTCCTTACCCCAGTCATGATTCCCAAATCCCAAGCTCTATATTCCTGGCACATGGACTTGCACATCATCTGTAGTCAAAGGCAGAAGAAAGTTCAGTGAAGAACTTGTTAGTCGTTACTCCATCTATGTTGTCCTATCAGACTAAAACAGAACAACTACTACATTACGACTACTGAACTGATATAGAGGGTGAGTAAATTTGCACACAGATCAGAGAGATACAAACAATGAACTATCATATGCATATGTATGAACTAACAAGAAAAATGGAAGATTCACACAAAGGGGAAGGGAGGTGGTGGAGCTGAACCGTGCAGGAGGAGTCCGGCGACACTGGCTGCTGGGTGGATAGGAAGGAGACGGCGATGGCGACCTCATGGAGGAGCCAGGGGATGGTAACCTCGTGGATCTGTGGCGAAGGCGAGGAAGAAGTACAGGACTATCCTCCTCTGGATCAGTGGCGTGTCCAGATTGAGTTGATCAGGCCGGTGAGGCGGCTCGCGGCGTCGGAGCGAGGGGAAGCGGCGGACGCGGTGAAGGATGACGGACTTAGATGGTGGGGAAGCGACGTTGGCTGACCTGTACGCTGCCGGCGAGGCGCGTCGCGACCCATGCTGGAGATGAGGTGAGGCGGCGTTGGAGTCTGTGTGCTGTGGCTGCAGAACGATCCCGCTGCATCGCGCGCCGCCGCCGCTGCTCGACGGAGGAGAGGAACCCCGCCACCGATGACCAAGGGCAAGCCTGCTGCGTCTCGCGCCGCCGCCGCTGCTTGAGGGAGGAGAAGGGCCCCGGCGACGTCATGTGGCGGCGGCGAGGAGGTGGGAGGAGGGAGGAGGAAGTGGTGAACGATGGGTGGACGAAACGAAGGGATAAAGGGCGACGTGGGCCATCCTTTCTGCTCGATCCGGCGGATGGCAGAGTTTTCGTCCGCCCTGTCAAATTGCTAAACGTACTTTTGAGGCGGGTTAGTTATTATGTTAACGGTTAGATCTAAATAAGTGGATCTAATCGTGAGGCTTTAATTGTTTCACGTTGTTGTGTGTACGTTTGGCGAGGTGCGCTTAGGAAAGATAATGTTCACTTGTTTAATAGTAGTAGAGAATAATAGTCCAAGAAGCTGAACTGACGGGTGACCAGAACCTACACAATGTTCTAACATCAGTTTGTAGACATACATAGTTTTGTTCCTTCCTTTCTTATAGATACTGTTCTACATTTTCCATATAAAGTAATAAAAAAAAGCCAGCTGAAGGATTCTGAAAAGTATCACAAATATAAATTCGGGAAGACACATATTGAACATTTCTTTCAAAGCTTGTATTCCTGAATGTTGTTTCCCATGTATCCTACCTAATTAGGATAGTTGAAATATTTATGTGTAAAATACATTTCACCTACCATCAACGCATTTTGGTAACAGCAAGCATATCCGAGGAAACAACACAGGAAAATCTAAATCATTGAAATCTAGCCAAAAGATAATCTCATGAGTATGTGCACCTAATGATAAGCTGAAATAAAAGTTGTTCTACAGGGAAGAAAATGCGTTTAGAGACATGTGGCTCGCACCTCTGTAACCAAGATTTCATTGTCTATTATTGCGTTGTGCCACATATCTTACAACCTCTTTATTTTCTGCAACAAAATATCATGAGTATAGTCACAATACAAAAAAGATGATGTACTCCTTTACTAAATTACTTTTTTGCCAGAACAGAGTTACACTAAAAAACTGTACTGAATTTTATTGAAGCTCAAGAGATCTGTAGTTTGAACAGAAAAGGTTCAAAAGTGGGGGTCTATGCCAATGCGAACGGTTATATTCCTCCGCACAATACATATTAAATGGCTGAAAATTTTGCAAAGTACCGTTAGCATAGGGCTACGACCTCCTCCATGAAAGAAGGTATTGTTAGCAGCAATGGGAGTAACTACATATACATACTCCTTTTATAGTCTGAAAGTCATTCATTCTTCTCTCTTGAATGAAAGAAATAAAACAAAATATATTATTCTGACTCTTACCAAGTCCTCTTCCAGTGTTTGGTCTTTGGAAGTCAACAAATAGCCTAACAGCCAAGACGTGACCATTCTGTATGGTCTACTGGCGTAGATAAAACTTCAAGGACATCCTATGGGTATGTTGACATGACTGGCTCAGCAAAGGTCGATGTTCCACAACCACAACAATTCATCCTAGTCAGTCTACTTCATGCAATCATGTTAATCCAAGTTTGATTGTCGACGTACTGTTCATTGTGCTCATCCACAATATGGAGATAAAAATTAAGATTATGTGAAACAACATAGATCAGAATTATTTTTTATGGTAAATTACATTTATACAAAATAGATGGAAATAAGTTTTTCATGATATCTAGCCATGCTTATCCCGGACAGCAAAAATTGTAGCCAATTTCAAATAAAAGAACAGGGAGGTGATCTAACATATTTGAGTGAACGATAGAGTGACCTCAGAATGCTTCAAGTCATGAGTCCTTACCCCAGTCATGATTCCCAAATCACAAGCTCTATATTCCTGGCACATGGACTTGCACATCATCTGTAGTCAAAGGCAGAAGAAAGTTCAGTGAAGAACTTGTTAGTCGTTACTCCATCTATGTTGTCCTATCAGACTAAAACAGAACAACTACTACATTACGACTACTGAACTGATATAGAGGGTGAGTAAATTTGCACACATATCAGAGAGATACAGACAATGAACTATCATATGCATATGTATGAACTAACAAGAAAAATGGAAGATTCACACAAAGGGGAAGGGAGGTGGTGGAGCTGAACCGTGCAGGAGGAGTCCGGCGACACTGGCTGCTGGGTGGATAGGAAGGAGACGGCGATGGCGACCTCATGGAGGAGCCAGGGGATGGTAACCTCGTGGATCTGTGGCGAAGGCGAGGAAGAAGTACAGGACTATCCTCCTCTGGATCAGTGGCGTGTCCAGATTGAGTTGATCAGGCCGGTGAGGGGGCTCGCGGCGTCGGAGCGAGGGGAAGCGGCGGACGCGGTGAAGGATGACGGACTTAGATGGTGGGGAAGCGACGTTGGCTGACCTGTACGCTGCCGGCGAGGCGCGTCGTGACCCATGCTGGAGATGAGGTGAGGCGGCGTTGGAGTCTGTGTGCTGTGGCTGCAAAACGATCCCGCTGCATCGCGCGCCGCCGCCGCTGCTCGACGGAGTAGAGGAACCCCGCCACCGATGACCAAGGGCAAGCCTGCTGCGTCTCGCGCCGCCGCCGCTGCTTGAGGGAGGAGAAGGGCCCCGGCGACGTCATGTGGTGGCGGCGAGGAGGTGGGAGGAGGGAGGAGGAAGTGGTGAACGATGGGTGGACGAAACGAAGGGATAAAGGGCGACGTGGGCCATCCTTTCTGCTCGATCCGGCGGATGGCAGAGTTTTCGTCCGCCCTGTCAAATTGCTAAACGTACTTTTGAGGCGGGTTAGTTATTATGTTAACGGTTAGATCTAAATAAGTGGATCTAATCGTGAGGCTTTAATTGTTTCGCGTTGTTGTGTGTACGTTTGGCGAGGTGCGCTTAGGAAAGATAATGTTCACTTGTTTAATAGTAGTAGAGAATAATAGTCCAAGAAGCTGAACTGACGGGTGACCAGAACCTACACAATGTTCTAACATCAGTTTGTAGACATACATAGTTTTGTTCCTTCCTTTCTTATAGATACTGTTCTACATTTTCCATATAAAGTAATAAAAAAAAGCCAGCTGAAGGATTCTGAAAAGTATCACAAATATAAATTCGGGAAGACACATATTGAACATTTCTTTCAAAGCTTGTATTCCTGAATGTTGTTTCCCATGTATCCTACCTAATTAGGATAGTTGAAGTATTTATGTGTAAAATACATTTCACCTACCATCAACGCATTTTGGTAACAACAAGCATATCCGAGGAAACAACACAGGAAAATCTAAATCATTGAAATCTAGCCAAAAGATAATCTCATGAGTATGTGCACTTAATGATAAGCTGAAATAAAAGTTGTTCTACAGGGAAGAAAATGCGTTTAGAGACATGTGGCTCGCACCTCTGTAACCAAGATTTCATTGTCTATTATTGCGTTGTGCCACATATCTTACAACCTCTTTATTTTCTGCAACAAAATATCATGAGTATAGTCACAATACAAAAAAGATGATGTACTCCTTTACTAAATTACTTTTTTGCCAGAACAGAGTTACACTAAAAAACTGTACTGAATTTTATTGAAGCTCAAGAGATCTGTAGTTTGAACAGAAAAGGTTCAAAAGTGGGGGTCTATGCCAATGCGAACGGTTATATTCCTCCGCACAATACATATTAAATGGCTGAAAATTTTGCAAAGTACCGTTAGCATAGGGCTACGACCTCCTCCATGAAAGAAGGTATTGTTAGCAGCAATGGGAGTAACTACATATACATACTCCTTTTATAGTCTGAAAGTCATTCATTCTTCTCTCTTGAATGAAAGAAATAAAACAAAATATATTATTCTGACTCTTACCAAGTCCTCTTCCAGTGTTTGGTCTTTGGAAGTCAACAAATAGCCTAACAGCCAAGACGTGACCATTCTGTATGGTCTACTGGCGTAGATAAAACTTCAAGGACATCCTATGGGTATGTTGACATGACTGGCTCAGCAAAGGTCGATGTTCCACAACCACAACAATTCATCCTAGTCAGTCTACTTCATGCAATCATGTTAATCCAAGTTTGATTGTCGACGTACTGTTCATTGTGCTCATCCACAATATGGAGATAAAAATTAAGATTATGTGAAACAACATAGATCAGAATTATTTTTTATGGTAAATTACATTTATACAAAATAGATGGAAATAAGTTTTTCATGATATCTAGCCATGCTTATCCCGGACAGCAAAAATTGTAGCCAATTTCAAATAAAAGAACAGGGAGGTGATCTAACATATTTGAGTGAACGATAGAGTGACCTCAGAATGCTTCAAGTCATGAGTCCTTACCCCAGTCATGATTCCCAAATCACAAGCTCTATATTCCTGGCACATGGACTTGCACATCATCTGTAGTCAAAGGCAGAAGAAAGTTCAGTGAAGAACTTGTTAGTCGTTACTCCATCTATGTTGTCCTATCAGACTAAAACAGAACAACTACTACATTACGACTACTGAACTGATATAGAGGGTGAGTAAATTTGCACACATATCAGAGAGATACAGACAATGAACTATCATATGCATATGTATGAACTAACAAGAAAAATGGAAGATTCACACAAAGGGGAAGGGAGGTGGTGGAGCTGAACCGTGCAGGAGGAGTCCGGCGACACTGGCTGCTGGGTGGATAGGAAGGAGACGGCGATGGCGACCTCATGGAGGAGCCAGGGGATGGTAACCTCGTGGATCTGTGGCGAAGGCGAGGAAGAAGTACAGGACTATCCTCCTCTGGATCAGTGGCGTGTCCAGATTGAGTTGATCAGGCCGGTGAGGCGGCTCGCGGCGTCGGAGCGAGGGGAAGCGGCGGACGCGGTGAAGGATGACGGACTTAGATGGTGGGGAAGCGACGTTGGCTGACCTGTACGCTGCCGGCGAGGCGCGTCGCGACCCATGCTGGAGATGAGGTGAGGCAGCGTTGGAGTCTGTGTGCTGTGGCTGCAAAACGATCCCGCTGCATCGCGCGCCGCCGCCGCTGCTCGACGGAGGAGAGGAACCCCGCCACCGATGACCAAGGGCAAGCCTGCTGCGTCTCGCGCCGCCGCCGCTGCTTGAGGGAGGAGAAGGGCCCCGGCGACGTCATGTGGTGGCGGCGAGGAGGTGGGAGGAGGGAGGAGGAAGTGGTGAACGATGGGTGGACGAAACGAAGGGATAAAGGGCGACGTGGGCCATCCTTTCTGCTCGATCCGGCGGATGGCAGAGTTTTCGTCCGCCCTGTCAAATTGCTAAACGTACTTTTGAGGCAGGTTAGTTATTATGTTAACGGTTAGATCTAAATAAGTGGATCTAATCGTGAGGCTTTAATTGTTTCGCGTTGTTGTGTGTACGTTTGGCGAGGTGCGCTTAGGAAAGATAATGTTCACTTGTTTAATAGTAGTAGAGAATAATAGTCCAAGAAGCTGAACTGACGGGTGACCAGAACCTACACAATGTTCTAACATCAGTTTGTAGACATACATAGTTTTGTTCCTTCCTTTCTTATAGATACTGTTCTACATTTTCCATATAAAGTAATAAAAAAAAGCCAGCTGAAGGATTCTGAAAAGTATCACAAATATAAATTCGGGAAGACACATATTGAACATTTCTTTCAAAGCTTGTATTCCTGAATGTTGTTTCCCATGTATCCTACCTAATTAGGATAGTTGAAGTATTTATGTGTAAAATACATTTCACCTACCATCAACGCATTTTGGTAACAGCAAGCATATCCGAGGAAACAACACAGGAAAATCTAAATCATTGAAATCTAGCCAAAAGATAATCTCATGAGTATGTGCACCTAATGATAAGCTGAAATAAAAGTTGTTCTACAGGGAAGAAAATGCGTTTAGAGACATGTGGCTCGCACCTCTGTAACCAAGATTTCATTGTCTATTATTGCGTTGTGCCACATATCTTACAACCTCTTTATTTTCTGCAACAAAATATCATGAGTATAGTCACAATACAAAAAAGATGATGTACTCCTTTACTAAATTACTTTTTTGCCAGAACAGAGTTACACTAAAAAACTGTACTGAATTTTATTGAAGCTCAAGAGATCTGTAGTTTGAACAGAAAAGGTTCAAAAGTGGGGGTCTATGCCAATGCGAACGGTTATATTCCTCCGCACAATACATATTAAATGGCTGAAAATTTTGCAAAGTACCGTTAGCATAGGGCTACGACCTCCTCCATGAAAGAAGGTATTGTTAGCAGCAATGGGAGTAACTACATATACATACTCCTTTTATAGTCTGAAAGTCATTCATTCTTCTCTCTTGAATGAAAGAAATAAAACAAAATATATTATTCTGACTCTTACCAAGTCCTCTTCCAGTGTTTGGTCTTTGGAAGTCAACAAATAGCCTAACAGCCAAGACGTGACCATTCTGTATGGTCTACTGGCGTAGATAAAACTTCAAGGACATCCTATGGGTATGTTGACATGACTGGCTCAGCAAAGGTCGATGTTCCACAACCACAACAATTCATCCTAGTCAGTCTACTTCATGCAATCATGTTAATCCAAGTTTGATTGTCGACGTACTGTTCATTGTGCTCATCCACAATATGGAGATAAAAATTAAGATTATGTGAAACAACATAGATCAGAATTATTTTTTATGGTAAATTACATTTATACAAAATAGATGGAAATAAGTTTTTCATGATATCTAGCCATGCTTATCCCGGACAGCAAAAATTGTAGCCAATTCCAAATAAAAGAACAGGGAGGTGATCTAACATATTTGGGTGAACGATAGAGTGACCTCAGAATGCTTCAAGTCATGAGTCCTTACCCCAGTCATGATTCCCAAATCCCAAGCTCTATATTCCTGGCACATGGACTTCACATCATCTGTAGTCAAAGGCAGAAGAAAGTTCAGTGAAGAACTTGTTAGTCGTTACTCCATCTATGTTGTCCTATCAGACTAAAACAGAACAACTACTACATTACGACTACTGAACTGATATAGAGGGTGAGTAAATTTGCACACAGATCAGAGAGATACAGACAATGAACTATCATATGCATATGTATGAACTAACAAGAAAAATGGAAGATTCACACAAAGGGGAAGGGAGGTGGTGGAGCTGAACCGTGCAGGAGGAGTCCGGCGACACTGGCTGCTGGGTGGATAGGAAGGAGACGGCGATGGCGACCTCATGGAGGAGCCAGGGGATGGTAACCTCGTGGATCTGTGGCGAAGGCGAGGAAGAAGTACATGACTATCCTCCTCTGGATCAGTGGCGTGTCCAGATTGAGTTGATCAGGCCGGTGAGGCGGCTCGCGGCGTCGGAGCGAGGGGAAGCGGCGGACGCGGTGAAGGATGACGGACTTAGATGGTGGGGAAGCGACGTTGGCTGACCTGTACGCTGCCGGCGAGGCGCGTCGCGACCCAAGCTGGAGATGAGGTGAGGCAGCGTTGGAGTCTGTGTGCTGTGGCTGCAGAACGATCCCGCTGCATCGCGCGCCGCCGCCGCTGCTCGACGGAGGAGAGGAACCCCGCCACCGATGACCAAGGGCAAGCCTGCTGCGTCTCGCGCCGCCGCCGCTGCTTGAGGGAGGAGAAGGGCCCCGGCGACGTCATGTGGCGGCGGCGAGGAGGTGGGAGGAGGGAGGAGGAAGTGGTGAACGATGGGTGGACGAAACGAAGGGATAAAGGGCGACGTGGGCCATCCTTTCTGCTCGATCCGGCGGATGGCAGAGTTTTCGTCCACCCTGTCAAATTGCTAAACGTACTTTTGAGGCGGGTTAGTTATTATGTTAACGGTTAGATCTAAATAAGTGGATCTAATCGTGAGGCTTTAATTGTTTCGCGTTGTTGTGTGTACGTTTGGCGAGGTGCGCTTAGGAAAGATAATGTTCACTTGTTTAATAGTAGTAGAGAATAATAGTCCAAGAAGCTGAACTGACGGGTGACCAGAACCTACACAATGTTCTAACATCAGTTTGTAGACATACATAGTTTTGTTCCTTCCTTTCTTATAGATACTGTTCTACATTTTCCATATAAAGTAATAAAAAAAAGCCAGCTGAAGGATTCTGAAAAGTATCACAAATATAAATTCGGGAAGACACATATTGAACATTTCTTTCAAAGCTTGTATTCCTGAATGTTGTTTCCCATGTATCCTACCTAATTAGGATAGTTGAAGTATTTATGTGTAAAATACATTTCACCTACCATCAACGCATTTTGGTAACAGCAAGCATATCCGAGGAAACAACACAGGAAAATCTAAATCATTGAAATCTAGCCAAAAGATAATCTCATGAGTATGTGCACCTAATGATAAGCTGAAATAAAAGTTGTTCTACAGGGAAGAAAATGCGTTTAGAGACATGTGGCTCGCACCTCTGTAACCAAGATTTCATTGTCTATTATTGCGTTGTGCCACATATCTTACAACCTCTTTATTTTCTGCAACAAAATATCATGAGTATAGTCACAATACAAAAAAGATGATGTACTCCTTTACTAAATTACTTTTTTGCCAGAACAGAGTTACACTAAAAAACTGTACTGAATTTTATTGAAGCTCAAGAGATCTGTAGTTTGAACAGAAAAGGTTCAAAAGTGGGGGTCTATGCCAATGCGAACGGTTATATTCCTCCGCACAATACATATTAAATGGCTGAAAATTTTGCAAAGTACCGTTAGCATAGGGCTACGACCTCCTCCATGAAAGAAGGTATTGTTAGCAGCAATGGGAGTAACTACATATACATACTCCTTTTATAGTCTGAAAGTCATTCATTCTTCTCTCTTGAATGAAAGAAATAAAACAAAATATATTATTCTGACTCTTACCAAGTCCTCTTCCAGTGTTTGGTCTTTGGAAGTCAACAAATAGCCTAACAGCCAAGACGTGACCATTCTGTATGGTCTACTGGCGTAGATAAAACTTCAAGGACATCCTATGGGTATGTTGACATGACTGGCTCAGCAAAGGTCGATGTTCCACAACCACAACAATTCATCCTAGTCAGTCTACTTCATGCAATCATGTTAATCCAAGTTTGATTGTCGACGTACTGTTCATTGTGCTCATCCACAATATGGAGATAAAAATTAAGATTATGTGAAACAACATAGATCAGAATTATTTTTTATGGTAAATTACATTTATACAAAATAGATGGAAATAAGTTTTTCATGATATCTAGCCATGCTTATCCCGGACAGCAAAAATTGTAGCCAATTCCAAATAAAAGAACAGGGAGGTGATCTAACATATTTGAGTGAACGATAGAGTGACCTCAGAATGCTTCAAGTCATGAGTCCTTACCCCAGTCATGATTCCCAAATCCCAAGCTCTATATTCCTGGCACATGGACTTGCACATCATCTGTAGTCAAAGGCAGAAGAAAGTTCAGTGAAGAACTTGTTAGTCGTTACTCCATCTATGTTGTCCTATCAGACTAAAACAGAACAACTACTACATTACGACTACTGAACTGATATAGAGGGTGAGTAAATTTGCACACAGATCAGAGAGATACAGACAATGAACTATCATATGCATATGTATGAACTAACAAGAAAAATGGAAGATTCACACAAAGGGGAAGGGAGGTGGTGGAGCTGAACCGTGCAGGAGGAGTCCGGCGACACTGGCTGCTGGGTGGATAGGAAGGAGACGGCGATGGCGACCTCATGGAGGAGCCAGGGGATGGTAACCTCGTGGATCTGTGGCGAAGGCGAGGAAGAAGTACATGACTATCCTCCTCTGGATCAGTGGCGTGTCCAGATTGAGTTGATCAGGCCGGTGAGGCGGCTCGCGGCGTCGGAGCGAGGGGAAGCGGCGGACGCGGTGAAGGATGACGGACTTAGATGGTGGGGAAGCGACGTTGGCTGACCTGTACGCTGCCGGCGAGGCGCGTCGCGACCCATACTGGAGATGAGGTGAGGCGGCGTTGGAGTCTGTGTGCTGTGGCTGCAGAACGATCCCGCTGCATCGCGCGCCGCCGCCGCTGCTCGACGGAGGAGAGGAACCCCGCCACCGATGACCAAGGGCAAGCCTGCTGCGTCTCGCGCCGCCGCCGCTGCTTGAGGGAGGAGAAGGGCCCCGGCGACGTCATGTGGCGGCGGCGAGGAGGTGGGAGGAGGGAGGAGGAAGTGGTGAACGATGGGTGGACGAAACGAAGGGATAAAGGGCGACGTGGGCCATCCTTTCTGCTCGATCCGGCGGATGGCAGAGTTTTCGTCCGCCCTGTCAAATTGCTAAACGTACTTTTGAGGCGGGTTAGTTATTATGTTAACGGTTAGATCTAAATAAGTGGATCTAATCGTGAGGCTTTAATTGTTTCGCGTTGTTGTGTGTACGTTTGGCGAGGTGCGCTTAGGAAAGATAATGTTCACTTGTTTAATAGTAGTAGAGATTAAAATCTTAGCCCCTCTTTACACCCTAAGCATTCCTTCTTTTCTGCTAAAGTGATTGAAGAAGCCCCTTTGCCACTTGAGTTTCTGATCCTTAGACATGCTACTTCTACTAGTACGCTTGTGGATGCAACTTTAACATCTACTCCCTCCGTTCCTAAATATAAGCCTGTTCAGAGATTCCACTACGGACTACATACGGAGCAAAATGAGTGAATCTACACTTTAAAATATGTCTATATACATCCGTATGTAGTTTGTATTGAAATCTCTAAAAAGTCTTATATTTAGAAACGGAGGGAGTAGCTGGAAGACACATTCCCTCCTTGCCAGATTCAAATTTCTGGTGGGGTGGTGGTATAATAGCACACTTACAATTTGCTCTACTACTTTTGTGCTGTTGTTCCATTTTTTTTGCTGTCATACACTCCCTCTGTAAAGAAATATAAGAGCGTTTAGATCATTAAAGTAGTGATCTAAACACTCTTATATTTCTTTATGGAGGGAGTACTTGTCTGTTCTTTCTGGAAAATAGTAGTAATAATTATGGAATGAGCACTATACTGAGCGGGAAAATTTCCACCTTGAGATTATTGTTGAGTTGAAATTTATGTGCTATAGCTGGTTTAATTTGAAGTATAGTGCTGCAGTGAAACAAAACGCTTGAGCAACGTTTAAGTGTAGCACTTCCATTTGCCATGCTGATATTAATTTTCCAGTTATGTCCATGGCATGTATCATGTATGGACCAGTTAGCCTAGAGTCTTGGCAGATTTATCTATCTGGTTGTGTTTTTTCGTATCCCCGACCATCCTTAATTTTGCAGCATTCAGTATGTGCTGTCAAACATCGACAACTGCATCCAGTACGGGGAAGACGTCGATGTGAAGGTTAGGGACTTCATTCCTGAGGAGGAGGATTAACCATTTTGATCAAGCAGAAGCAACAAATTAGTCAGTATCATGTAGTGTGGAGGAGGAATTCACCGCACATGGTAGCGCTGAACAGGCAGAAGCGCTATTTATCTGTTTCAGTCGTTGGTCGAAACAACAACACAGAATGCATCTGCAAAGAGTGTGTGGGTCACCTTCTTATGCTTGTGTGGTTGGTAACTACGAGTAACAATTGCTTGTAAACAAACCATCCTCTTCCGGAGTTCTTGAACGGCATCAGGCATGAATGGTAAAACTAAAATAGTGTATGCGCCAATGCACCAATTCTGCTCCTTTCTTTCTGAACACAAGACGGTGAATTCTGGTCAGCGTAATGTCAGTTATATTTTGGAGGCGCTAGGTTTTGGAAAGTCTGTCAGATTGTATAGCTCTTTCTTGCAAGGTTATTCCTTGTTTAGCATCGCATTGCAATCAATGGCTGCCCCTGCACACATGAAGTCTTACTGTGCAAAATGCCTTTTAAAGTTCAATGGACTCTCTGCTGGAATTTAGTCTATTTTTGGGTCAGCCCAATAGCATTTTCAGAATTCCTAATAAATCCCAGAGGCCCACTTAGCCCATTCATGCAAGGCAAGAGGTGGGACAAAAGTTTAGTCCCATGCAATGCAAGAGGTGGGACAAAAGTTTAGTCCCATACTGCTCACCTAGTAGGAGTTAGACCACCTTATAAGGGAGGTTGTTTCTCCACATGTATGAGGATGAGAACAAAAGAGACATTCACGCGTGCTCCTCCGCCGCCGCCCGCCTCGTCACGACGCGACGCGCCGCGAGTTGCGGGAATGAGCCGAGCCGTTGTCTAAATTTTTGCCACGCACGACTGGTATACAAAAGGTCACACGGCCTGTTCGCCTCCTCCTCCTGTGCCTATAAAAGAGAGGTCGCTCCTCTCCAGAGACACACATCAGAACATTATCTTCCTCTCGCCACCGAGTTCCAAACCCTGAGCTGTTGTTAGGTTCTTCCCCATCCCGGCTTGCGGCGTGCACCGTAGGTCGAGACAGTAGGCCTCCAAAACCCCGCCGCTTCGAGTCCTGTACGGGAGAAGGGTGATAAGGTTTTTGGGGAGCGCTCTGCGCGACTACTGACTTCTTCATCACGGACGCCGACGACTACTTCCCAAACGACGACTTCTTCCCCGACGTCGACAACCTCTTCGACGACATGGCCGGCGACAACGTCAACGCGAACCCCAATGCTACTGCTCAGTACGTGTTAGTGTTCTTCTTATTTGAGATTCTGCCACAGTTTCTTGTTCTAGCCTCTGTTCTAGATACATTCCGTTCATATTCACTACTTCAGATGCTCTTTGCATACTCTCTGTTGGATTGTATGACTTGTCTTATATCTGCTATGATAGTCATGTTTTATCTACTATTTCTGTTAATAAAATCATATGGTAAATTGCTCATATTTCCAACAATCCAAAAACCTTATTATAGGCAATTTACCCCGAGTGGTTTTGCTGCTTCCATGAGGCCTCCTATGTTTGAGGGTGTGCACTATAAGAGGTGGCGTGTGAGAGCCGTTTTATGGTTTCAAACCATGAGCTGCTATGACGCCACTCTTGGTAAACCTGAAGGAGATCTTGATCCTCAACAGGAACAAGCTTTTCAGAAAACTGACACCTTGTTTAAGGCTGCTCTTTTGAGTGTTCTTGGTGAGAACATAGTTGATGCTTATGCGTCAATTGATAATGGAAAAGATATGTGGGACGCACTCGAGGCCAAGTTTGGGGTCTCGGATGCCGGCACTGAGCTGTATATCATGGAGCAATTCTATGACTACAAGATGACTGATGAGTGCTCCGTGGTTGAGCAAGCTCACGAGATACAGTCATTTGCTAGAGAACTTGAGCACTTCAATTGTATGTTACCGGACAAGTTTGTTGTCGGAGGCATCATCACTAAGCTTCCTCTCTCGTGGAGGAACTTTGCTACCTCTCTGAAGCATAAGAGGCAGGAGTTTTCCGTTCCAGATCTCATTGGTACTCTTGATGTGGAAGAAAAGGCGAAGCAAAAGACATACGTGCTCGAGGTATTGAGGGAGGTTCTAGTGCCAATCTGGTACAAAAGAAAAACTTCCAACCCCACAAGTTCAAGAATAAGGGCAAGTTTGATGGTAAAGGGAAGTTTGATGGGAAGAACAAGGCTTCGCAGCACACCAACTTCAAGAAGAATGACAAGAAGAAATGTGTTTGTCATGTCTGCGAAGATCCTGATCATTGGGCTCCTAGTTTCCCTAACCGTTATGACAAGCGTCAACATGGGAAAGGCGATAAGATTGCCAATGTTGTCATTGGTGACACTGAGATGAAGGATGTTGGGTACGATATACTTCACACTATTCTCTCAGTATGTCGTTCTCCTGATTGGTTGATTGACACGGGTGCTAATGTACATGTATGCGGTGATATTTCCATGTTTTCTTCATATCAGGCCGCAGGGACTACTTCCGTGCTGATGGGCAACGGTTCAAGTGCTTCTGTTCGTGGTGTTGGCACGGTCGATCTGAAGTTTACTTCGGGGACGATCGTGCGGCTGAAGAACATGCATTATGTCCCCTCCATCAATAAAAATCTTGTTAGCGGATCTCTTCTGTGTAGAGATGGCTACAAGCTTGTCTTTGAGTCCAATAAATTTGTAATATCCAAGTATGGAACTTTTGTTGGTAAAGGGTATGAGTCAGGAGGCTTGTTTCGCTTATCCTTGTCAGATGTTTGTAATAAAGTTGTTAATCATGTTTGCAACAATAGTGAATCAAATGTCTGGCATTCACGTCTCTGTCATGTTAACTTTGGTTGCATGACGCGGCTAGCCAATTTGAACTTAATTCCTAATTTCACCGTTGTCAAGGGATCTAAGTGTCAAGTTTGTGTGCAAGCTAAGCAACCTCGTAAGTCTCATACAACTGCGGAAACAAGAAATCTTGCGTCACTAGAACTCATACATTCAGATCTTTGTGAAATGAATGGTGTTTTGACAAAAGGTGGAAAGAAATATTCATGACGTTAATTGATGACTCCACTAGATACTGCCATGTGTATCTTTTGAAATCAAAAGATGAGGCTTTGAACTTTTTCAAGATCTATAAATCTGAAGTGGAAAACCAACTTGATCGAAAAATCAAGAGGCTAAGATCCGATCGTGGTGGAGAGTATTTTTCCAATGAATTTGATTCTTTTTGTGCGGAACATGGTATAATCCATGAGAGGACGCCTCCCTATTCACCTCAGTCAAATGGGGTAGCCGAAAGAAAGAACCATACTCTAACTGATTTGGTTAACGCCATGTTAGACACATCGGGTCTCTCCAAGGCATGGTGGGGGGAGGCGATATTGACTGCATGTCATGTCCTAAACCGAGTTCCCACAAAGAACAAAGAGATAACTCCATTCGAGGAATGGTAGAAGAAAAGGTTAAAACTCTCTTACCTACGAACCTGGGGCTGCTTGGCGAAAGTCAATGTGCCAATTCCAAAGAAGCGCAAACTTGGACCAAAAACTGTGGATTGTGTTTTCTTGGGCTATGCTTTTCATAGCATTGGTTATAGATTCTTGATTATAAAATCTGAGGTATCAGACATGCATATCGGTACAACATGGAGTTGAATGATGCGACTTTCTTTGAAGATATCTTTCCCATGAAGGATATGGGAAGCTCATCAAATCAGGAGTTGCCTAGTTCATCGAATCGGGATGTAGTTGAAATTTCTGAACCTACCATTCCGATGCAACATCTTGAAGATCCTATGGAGGGTAACACTGAGACTCCTAAAAGGAGCAAGAGATAGAGGACTGCAAAGTCCTTTGGTGATGATTTTCTTGTGTATCTCATAGATGATACTCCCAGTTATATTTTAGAGGCCTATGCATCTGAAGATGCTGACTACTGGAAGGAAGCGGTCTGTAGTGAAATGGATTCCATCTTGGCAAATGAAACATGGGAGATCACTGATCGTCCTTATGGGTGCAAACCTATAGGGTGCAAATGGGTATTCAAGAAGAAGCTTAGGCCTGATGGTACTATTGAGAAGTAAGGCACGGCTCGTGGCCAAGGGTTATACCCAAAAGGAAGGTGAAGACTTCTTTGATACTTACTCACCTGTGGCTCGACTGACCACTATTCGAGTACTACTTTCATTAGCTGCCTCACATGGTCTTCTCGTTCATCAAATGGATGTTAAGACTGCTTTCCTAAATGGAGAGTTGAACGAGGAAATTTACATGGAACAACCAGATGGGTTTATAGTGGACGGTCAGGAAGGAAAGGTGTGCAAATTGTTGAAGTCTTTGTATGGACTTAAGCAAGCACCTAAGCAGTGGCATGAGAAGTTTGAAAGAACTTTAACAACAACAGGCTTTGTTGTAAATGAAGCTGATAAATGTGTGTACTATCGCCATGGTGGAGGCGAGGGAGTTATCCTTTGCTTGTATGTTGATGACATATTGATTTTCGGAACAAATCTAAATGTTATTAAGGAGGTCAAGGATTTCCTATCTCGTTGCTTTGAGATGAAGGATTTAGGAGTAGCGGATGTTATTCTGAACATCAAGCTATTGAGAGATGATGATGGTGGGATTACATTACTTCAATCTCACTATGTGGAAAAGATCTTGAGTCGCTTTGGCTATAGTGACTGCAAGCCCTCTCCAACACCATATGATGCTAGCGTGTTGCTTCGAAAGAATCGAAGAATTGCTAGAGATCAATTGAAATATTCTCAGATTATTGGCCCGCTTATGTATTTAGCCAGTGCTACAAGACCTGACATCTCTTTTGCTGTTAGCAAACTGAGCCGATTTGTTTCAAAACCGGGAGATGATCATTGGAAAGCTCTAGAGAGAGTTATGCGTTATTTGAAAGGCACTGCAAATTATGGAATTCACTACACTGGGTACCCAAAGGTGCTTGAAGGGTATAGTGACTCAAACTGGATCTCAGATGCTGATGAGATAAAGGCCACGAGCGGATATGTATTCACTCATGGTGGTGGTGCTGTTTCTTGGAACTCTTGCAAGCAGACCATCTTAACGAGGTCAACAATGAAAGCAGAACTCACAGCACTAGATACAACTACGATCGAAGCAGATTGGCTTCGTCGGCTCTTGAATGACTTGCCGATTGTTGAGAAACCTGTACCGGGTATCCTTATGAACTGCGATAATCAAACTGTTATCACGAAAGTGAGTAGCTCAAAGGATAACATGAAGTCATCAAGACATGTTCAGAGAAGGTTAAAATCTGTCAGGAAAATGAGAAACTCCGGAGTTATTGCATTGGATTATATCCAAACATCTAAAAATCTGGCAGATCCTTTTACCAAGGGTCTATCACGTAATGTGATAGATAATGCATCGAAGGAGATGGGTATGAGACCCACAATATGAGTTGTTCACAGTGGTAACCTATTCTATGTGATCGGAGATCCCGTGAATTAGATGTGGAAGACAAGCTGTTGGTCAATTGAGAGGAGAGTATCCTTATTATTAACTATACCACTCCATGAAGATGCAATACTCTCCTAATCTGCATGGCAGGTTGATGTATATCTTAATGTGTTCTAAGTGGCTTATTTAAGCAGAGATGTTGTCCTGCAGAACATCTTTTGAAGAACACACCTATATGAGTCTGATTGTTAAATGTCGCAATCTATGAGAGTAGGGTGCTCTCTAGTAAACTCATGAAAGGCCTCGGAGTATGACACATAAGCTCCACCCGCGGGGAAGTCCCACGGTAGCCCAGTATCGGTCAAGGCTTTGTGTGAAGCTAGATTCGCAGAAAACTTGCAGTTCAAGGCCTAGTCCACTGTTCAAGTTGCTTACTAGTGTAGCATAGAGTTCTAGGTGGAAGTTCAACTTAACAGTCTCCACTGCAGTACCGGCATATAAAACAATGTTTTGGAACCAAAGGCAAATTTTATGTGCCTCTGGGATCTGGTGGGGGATTGCTGGAATTTAGTCTATTTTTGGGCCAGCCCAATATCATTTTCAGAATTCCTAATAAATCCCAGAGGCCCACTTAGCCCATTCATGCAAGGCAAGAGGTGGGACAAAAGTTTAGTCCCATACTGCTCACCTAGTAGGAGTTAGACCTCCTTATAAGGGAGGTTGTTTCTCCACATGTATGAGGATTAGAATAAGAGAGACATTCACGCGCGCTCCTCCTCCGCCGCCCGCCTCGCCACGCCACGCCTCATCACGACGCGTCGCGGGTTGCGGGAATGAGCCGAGCCGTTGTCTAAATTTTTGCCACGCACGACTGGTATACAAAAGGTCACACGAGAGATGAAAGTTTTGATGTAGTGGAGATTGAATACGAACGCTGCACCCTTCGGCCACTGCCTGTTCGTTTCGTCTCCCGCTGTTGCTTCGCCTCCCGTCGCAGCCTGTTCGCCTCCTTCTCCTGTGCCTATAAAAGAGAGGTCACTCCTCTCCAGAGACACACATCAGAACATCATCTTCCTCTCGCCACCGAGTTCCAAACCCTGAGCTGCTGCTAGGTTCTTCCCCATCCCGGCTTGCGGCGTGCTCCGCAGGTCGGGACAGTAGGCCTCCAAAACCCCGTCGCTTCAAGTCCTGTACGGGAGAAGGGTGATAAGGTTTTTGGGGAGCGCTCTGTGCGACTACTGACTTCTTCATCACGGACGCCGACGACTACTTCCCAAACGACGACTTCTTCCCCGACATCGACAACCTCTTCAACGACATGGCCGGCGACAACGTCAACGCGAACCCCAATGCTACTGCTGCTGCTCAGTACGTGTTCGTGTTCTTCTTGTTTGAGATTCTGCCACAGTTTCTTGTTCTAGCCTCTGTTCTAGATACATTCCGTTCATATTCACAACTTCAGATGCTATTTGCATACTCTCTGTTGGATTGCATGACTTGTCTTATATCTGCTATGGTAGTCATGTTTTATCTACTATTTCTGTTAATAAAATCATATGGTAAATTGCTCATATTTCCAACACTCTCTGTCTTCGGTCCACCTACGTTAATGCATATGACATCCCAGTTTACAAGCTCACCGTCACCCGCCCGAAAACCAGGGAGATTTTCCAACTTCACTTTGTTTCTTGGGAAAAGCTAGCGTTCAGACGGTGGATCCCACGAGAACCTCCGCCATCTTGTACGTGCGACGCGTGTCCTTCGTGGGACCCACTCTGCAATATCTCTACAACGACCGGTTTCTTCCTTCCCTCTTCACTCTCTCTCACGAATGGATAAAGAGGCAACTGGCCATGGGGATCTATGTCGTCGACCTGGGAATCGATGCCGTTGCAGCCGGGTCCGGAGCGGGCGCCGTCGCTACCGTCGTCGGCTGTCGTGGTGCGCCCGAGCTTGGCACGGCCGCCACCGACCTCCTCGCCGGATCTGGCCGCCCAAGCTCCTGCAACAATGCTCACCTCACCGGATCTGCTGAACAAGCTCTTGCAGTAATGCCCGCAAAGTCGGTCGCCACGGCGGCAAGCTCCTATGGCGGAGGCGACGAGGCATCGGAGGCGGTTTTGTTTCTGCAGCAAAGGGCATGTTGCAATTGCAACAAGCCTCTTTGTTGCAAAAGGGCCCTGTTTCAGAAAAAACTCCTCGAATTATTATTTTGCAACAAGGCCTTTGTTGCGGATTTTTTTTGCAACACGACCTCTGTTGAGGATTTTTTTTGCAATAAGACCTCTGTTGCGGATATTTTCTGCAACATCACTCTTGTTGCAAAAGTGGTGGTTGCTCACGTGGGCACATCGGACGGCTATTGACGTGTCCATCCAATGGTCAGCGAGGCGGCGAATATTTTTTCGTTATCCGCTGGCAGACGCGTAGCTCTGACCTCTTGTTTCTTTGCTTTCTTTGTGCAAAATTTCCAAGAATATCTACTTAATTGACATGTATAACTGCCAAAGTAAATATGCAGAAAAATTAACTTAAATAGCATGGTTGTAATAGTGCACATTTTTTTAGAAAAAAGGAGGATCACCCCGGTCTCTGCATCATTATGATGCACACAACCATGTATTTATTAGAGTTAAAAGTATCAAGCTCCGGTACTCAAGTACATGAATGACAAATAAACAAGCCACAACCGGTGAAAATAGAAATACATACCTACACACAGAACCTACTATTGAATGGACATCCAAATCGGTTGTATGTATCTCGTGCTACCATCTCCCACAAAGTACACGTACCATCTTACAAGTGAAACCGAGTGTTCAGTATAAATTGGAGCCTCATATCTTTTTGGTTCATCGGATAGGAATATCATAACAACAACTACAACAACTACAACAACAACAACAACAACAACAACAACAACAACAACAAAGCCTTTAGTCCCAAACAAGTTGGGGTAGGCTAGAGGTGAAACCCATAAGATCTCGCGACCAACTCATGGTTCTGTCACATGGATAGCAAGCTTCCACACACCCCTGTCCATGGCTAGTTCTTTGGTGATACTCCAATCCTTCAAATCTCTCTTTACGGACTCCTTCCATGTCAAATTCGGTCTACCCCGCCCTCTCTTGACATTATCCACATGCTTTAGCCGTCCGCTATGCACTGGAGCTTCTGGAGGCCTACGCTGAATATGCCCAAACCATCTCAGACGATGTTGGACCAGCTTCTCTTCAATTGGTGCTACCCCAACCCTATCTCATATATGATCATTCCGGACTCGATCCTTCCTCGTGTGGCCACACATCCATCTCAACATGGGCATCTCCGCCACACCTAACTATTGAACATGTCGCCTTTTAGTCGGCCAACACTCAACACCATACAACATTGCGGGTCGAACCGCCGTCCTATAGAACCTGCCTTTTAGCTTTTGTGGCACTCTCTTGTCATAGAGAATGCCAGAAGCTTGGCGCCACTTCATCCATCCGGCTTTAATTCGATGGTTCACATCTTCATCAATACCCCCATCCTTCTGCAGCACTGACCCCAAATATCGAAAGGTGTCCTTCTGAGGTACCACCTACCCATCAAGGCTAACCTCCTCCTCCTCGCCGCACCTAGTAGTACTGAAACTACACCTCATGTACTCGGTTTTAGTTCTACTAAGCCTAAAACCTTTCGATTCCAAGGTTTGTCTCCATAACTCTAACTTCCTATTGACCCCCGTCCGACTATCGTCAACTAGCACCACATCATCCACAAAGAGCATACACCATGGGATATCTCCTTGTATATCCCTTGTGACCTCATCCATCACCAAAGCAAAAAGATAAGGGCTCAAAGCTGACCCTTGATGCAGTCCTATCCTAATCGGAAAGTCATCAGTGTCGACATCACTTGTTCGAACACTTGTCACAACATTATCGTACATGTCCTTGATGAGGGTAATGTACTTTGCTGGGACTTTGTGTTTCTCCAAGGCCCACCACATAACATTCCGCGGTATCTTATCACAGGCCTTCTCCAAGTCAATGAACACCATATGTAGGTCCTTCTTTTGCTCCCTGTATCTCTCCATAAGTTGTCGTACCAAGAAAATGGCTTCCATGGTCGACCTCCCAGGCATGAAACCAAACTGATTTTTGGTCATGCTTGTCATTCTTCTTTAGCGGTGCTCAATGACTCTCTCCCATAGCTTCATTGTATGGCTCATCAGCTTAATTCTACGGCAATTAGTACAACTCTGAACATCCCCCTTGTTCTTGAAGATTGGTACTAATATACTCTGTCTCCATTCTTCTGGCATCTTGTTTGCCCGAAAAATGAGGTTGAAAAGCTTGGTTAGCCATACTATCGCTATGTCCCCGAGGCCCTTCCACACCTCAATGGGGATACAATCAGGGCCCATCGCCTTGCCTCCTTTCATACTTTTTAAAGCCTCCTTGATCTCAGACTCCTGGATTCGCCGCACAAAACACGTGCTGGTATCATCAAAGGAGTCGTCCAGTTCAATGGTAGAACTCTCATTCTCCCCATTGAACAGCTTATCAAAGTACTCCCGCCATCTATGCTTAATCTCCTCATCCGTCACAAGGAGTTGGTCTGCTCCGTCCTTGATGCATTTGACTTGGCCAACATCCCTTGTCTTCAATTTGTAGCAAATGAGATGTCATGTATCTCAAATCCTATGAATAGGAACAGGAAGAGGAGATGGCCTTTGGTTCACATCATATGACTTTTTCCATTGAGTCTAGGCTAATGTTTATTTTCCTATGAAATGTGAAGAATAAGAAGAATTCCTTCATAGGAATAGGTTATATTCCTACAATCCAAAGGCCTCTAAAGGAATTTTTCCTATAGAAATCCTATCCTATAGAATTCCTACAAATTCCTCCAAACCAAAGGAGGCCTCAAGGTTTACAAGCATAATTAGGAAGATACTCCTTTGTTTTTATTTATTCTTTATATTAGCTTTGTCTTAAGTCAAACCTTATAAAGTTTGACCGAGTTTATAGAAAACATTATGAACATTTGCGTTAATAAATATATATGATGTGAATATATGCAGTGATGCATATGATGATATCGATTTCATTATTGATGTTAATACTTTTTCCTACAAACTTAGTCAAAGTTTATAAAGTTTGATTTAAAACAAACCAAATATACAGAGTAAATAAAAATAGATAGTATTTTGTTGCTATAATACTATTTACAAGTTTTATAGTTGTTGGCAATTTTAGGAGCCGTTCATCCACCTCAATTTGATGGTGGTGAAATAGGAGGTATGATACGTCTCCAACGTATCTATAATTTATGAAGTATTCATGCCATGTTTATAACAATTCTATATGGTTTTGGTATGATTTGATTAGAACTAACCCGGACTGATGCTGTTTTCAGCAGAACTACCGTGGTGTTGTTTTTTGTGCAGAAATAAAAGTTCTCCAAATGCAGCGAAACTTTTTGACGATTTTTTTGGAACAAAAGAGAATCAGGAAGCTTTGTGGGAGGACCAGAAGAGCCACGAGGTGCCCACGAGGCACCAGGGCGCGCCAGGGGGGGGTATGGCGAAGTGGTGCCTCGTGGGCCCATCTTAGCCCATCTTCGCGTGATTCCAACGCCAAAAAATCCTATAAATAGAGAAACCCCCAGAAATAACCCTAGATTTTGGACTCCGCCTCCGCAAGCCTCTGTACCCTCGAAATACTATCTAGAGCCCCGTTCCGGCACCCTGCTGGAGGGGGAAATCATCATTGGAGGCCATCTTCATCATCCCGGCGGTCTCCATGACGAGAAGGGAGTAGTTCACCCTCGGGGCTGAAGGTATGTACTAGTAGCTATGTGTTTGATCTCTCTCTCGTGTTCTTGATTTGGCATGATCTTGATGTACCGCGAGCTTTGTTAATATAGTTGGATCATATGGTGTTTCTCCCTCTCTATCTTGTTGTGATGAATTGAGTTTTTACCTTTGAGGTTTCACTATTATCAGATTGAATATTTTTATGGATTTCAGAACACTTGATGTATGTCTTGCATATGAATACCCGTGGTGCCAATGGGGTATGATATTGATTCACTTGATATATGTTTTGGCACTCACCTCGCGGATTTCCAAGGTGACATTGGGGTAATCTATGCATAGGGGTTGATGCATGTTTTATGTGGTTCTTTGTGTTGGATTGAATATTATGAATCTGAAGTTCTTGGGGCACTCTTTGAAGTTCTTTGTGTTGGATTGAATATTATGAATCTAAAGTTGTTTGATGCATATCGTATAATCAACTCACGGATACTTGTGGTGACATTGGAGTATCTAGGTGACATTAGAGTTGGTTGATGCGTATCATATGGTGTTATTTTAGTACGAACTCTAGGGCTGTTTGTGACACTTATAGGAATAGCTCAATAGATTGATCGGAAAGAATAACTTTGAAGTGGTTTCGTACCCTACAACAATTTCATCTTATGTTCTCCGCTAGATAAGAACTTTGGAGTGACTCTTTGTCGCACGTTGAGGGATTATTATCTGATTCAATTATGTTAGCACTGTTGAGAGATTGCACTAGTGAAAGTATGAATCCTAGGCCTTTTTTAAGCATTGCAATACCATTTGTGCTCACTTTTATCGTTTGCTACCTTGCTGTTTTTATTTATTCAGATTATAAAAATATATTTCTACTATCCATACTACACTTGTATCACCATCTCTTCGCCAAACTAGTGCACCTATACAATTTACCATTGTATTGGGTGTGTTGGGGACACAAGAGATTTCTTGTATTTGGTTGCAGGGTTGTTTGAGAGAGACCATCTTCATCCTACGCCTTCCACGGATTGATAAACCTTAGGTCATCCACTTGATGGAAAATTGCTACTGTCCTACAAAACTCTGCGCTTGGAGGCCCAACACGAGTCTACAAGAATAAGTTGTGTAGTAGACATCAAGGTACCACAAAGAAAGTACTAGTGCATGTGGGGCCAGTGCCAAAATTATGTAAGATCAGTACTTGTAATATTTTTTTAATTCTTTTTAATGGGAAAATTCTCATTTACCACTAATACGTCTCCGACGTATCTATAATTTTTGATAGTTTCATGCCATTATTTTACAACTTTCACATACTTTTGGAAACAATTTATATTATTTTTGGGACTAACATATTGATCTAGTGCCCAGTGCCAGTTCTTGTTTTTTTGCATGTTTTTGTATTTCACAGAAAATCCATATCAAATGAAGTCCAAATGCTATAAAAAGTTACGGTGATTTTTGATGGAATATATGAGATTTTTTGGTGCACGAATCAGTAGGAGGGGTGGCCCACAGGTCCCACAAGCTCTGGTGGCGCGCCGCCTACCCTAGGGCGTGCCCCTGCACTTGTGGCCACCTCGAAGGTAGGTTGGGCGTGTCCTTCTGCCGCAAGGAAGCTAATATCCGGATAAAAATCCCCTCAAAATTTCAGCCCAATTGGAGTTACGGATCTCCAAGAATATAAGAAATGGTGTAGGACAAGAAAACAGGAGCGCGAAACAGAGAGAGAGAGATCCAATCTCGGAGGGCTCCTGCCCTCCGGGAGCCATGGTGGCCATGGACCAGAGGGGGAATCCTTCTCCCATCTATGGGGAAGGCCAAGCGAGAAGAAGAAGGAGGGGGACCTCTCCCCTTCTCTTCCGGTGGCGCTGGAGAGCCGCCAGGGGAAACATCGTGTGACGGTGATCTACTCCAACAACTCCGTCATCTTCATCAACACCTCCATCACCTTCCCTCATCTATTTTCGATGGTCTACTCTCCCGCAACCCGCTGTACCCCCTACTTGAACATGGTGCTTTATATATTATTATCCAATGATGTGTAGCCATCCTATGATGTTTGCGTAGATTCTTTTTGTCCTATGGGTTGATTGATGATCTTGATTGGTTTGAGTTGCGTGTTTTATTTTGGTGTTGTCCTATGGTGCCCTTCGTGCCGCGCACACGTGGGGGATTCCCGCTGTAGGGTGTTGCAATATGTTCATGATTCGCTTATAGTGGGTTGCGAGAGTGACAGAAGCTTAAACCCGAGTAAGGGAGTTGTTGCGTATGGGAGTAACGAGGACTTGTTATTTAATGCTATGGTTGGGTTTACCTTAATGATTTCTAGTAGTTGCGGATGCTTGCTAGAGGTCCAATCATAAGTTCATATGATCCAAGTACGGAAAGTATGTTAGCTCATGCCTCTCCCTCATATAAAATTGCAATAATGATTACCGATCTTGTTATCAATTGCCTAGGACAAATTCGCAAATCCTACCACCACTTTTCCACACTCGCTATACTAACTTAATTGTTCTTTTAAAACAGCACCTAACTTTTATTTTCACGTTCTTTATTATCTTGCAAACTTATCCCATTACACCTACAAAGTACTTCTAGTTTTATTATTTGTTTCTACGTAAAGAGAACGCTAGTGTGCGTAGAGTTGTATCGATGGTCGATAGAACTTGAGAGAATATTAATTCTACCTTTAGCTCCTCATTGGGTTCGACATTCTTACTTATCAAAAAAGGCTACAAACGATCCCCTATACTTGTGGGTTATCAAGACCTTTTTCTGGCGCCGTTGCCAGGGAGCAATAGCGTGGGGTGAATATTCTCGTGTGCGCTTGTTGGCTTTATCTCTAAGTAGTTTTTATTTCGTGTTCTTATTTTCTATCTTTAGTTATGGGTAGGAAACGTAAAATACCAAAAAAAAATTAGTTTTACTTGCTAACCCAATGGTTGAAGAACCACCCAAAATCTACCGTACTGCTGAAGCTTTTTTACTTGGATCATCTTCGATCCATTTGTGCTCGTGCAGAAAACCCAACTAGCTTAGTTGAGCGAAAATTATTAGATGAGCATGCTTATTTTGTGCGTTACCGCTTATCTCAAAAAGAGAAACACTTGTGGGATCAAATACCTCGGTTAGAATGTTATGCATTGAATTTATGGGAAATATATGATTTTACTTGCTGCTCTAGAAAGGGCCCTAAGAAACACCTTCCCTATCAATGTGATTTTAATGATAATGAAGTCTTATCTTCTTATGCCAAGGGTGTTTATAGTTATTATGATATTGAACAAATTGAAGAATTTATCGCTTTTAAGGGTGCCTATGAAATTTCTTCTTTGATTGAAAAGTTTGATGCCACTCTTTACAAATCTATTTTTTCCATTTTTAAATATTGCTATGAAAGCTATGCTTCTAATGCTTATATTAAAGAAGTTATTGAGAGAATGTCTGCTGCCCTGGAAGAGACTAATATTCTGCAGGAATCTATGGAAGAAGAAATTGCTGAAACTGTGAGCTCATTAGATGAAAAAGATGAGGAGGAGAGCGAAGAACAAAAGGAGGAAGAGCGGATTAGCTACCTGTGCCACCTTCTAAGGAGAGTAACTCTTCAACTCATACATTGTTTAATTTCCCTTCATGCTTACCGAAGGATGATTGCTATGATCCCTTGGATTCGTTTGAAATATCCCTTTTTGATGAACTTGATGCTTGCTATGCTTATGACCATGATGCCAATATTAATGATACTTATGGAGATGAACTTGCTATAGTTCCTTATGTTAAGAATGAAATTGTTGCTATTGCACCCACACATGATAGTCCTATTATCTTTTTGAATTCTCCCAACTACACAATATCGGAGAAGTTTGCTCTTATTAAGGATTATATTGATGGGTTGTGTCTTACCTTTACACATGATGATTTTGATGGATATAATATGCATGTGCTTGCTGCTCCTATTTGCAATTATTATGAGAGAGGAACTACATCTCCACCTCTCTATGTTTTTAGTATTGCAAGAAACTGATTATACTATGCATTGGCCTTTACTTGGTGTGCATGAATTGTTTTTTATGACATGCCGATGCATAGGAAGAGAGTTAGACTCTGCTGTTCTATGGTATTTGTTGCTTTGTGCTCACTACTGAATTATAAATCATTGTTAATTAAAACTGGCTTTGATATACCTTGGGATTCGGGTGGATCAATTACTTGAGCACTTTATGCCTAGCTTAATGGCTTTAAAGAAAGCGCTGCCTGGGAGACAACCCGGAAGTTTTAGAGAGTCATTTTATTCTGTTGTGTGCTTTTAAAAAAGTTTTAAAAAAATATAGAGGGGAACCTAAAACTTATTCAAAAAGAAAAGTAAAAGTGTGAAAGACGAACATCGTTGAAGTGGGGGACGTCCTTGAACTTTGTTCATGCCCATGGAAACTTTGTGAATCTTGATTACAGAAACTTTTCAACAAAAATAATTATCCCCTCGTACAAATCCATTGTATTATAAAAATAATGTGCCAAGATTTACCTTTAGGGTGTTTAAATTGCTTGTTTGGTGTGTGCTGTGCAAAAACAGAAACTTTTGTTGTAGTGTTTGAATTTTGATATTTTACTGGAACGTGCAAAAATTATCTTCCTATTAACAATACATAGACATATTTCCAGGCATTCAAACATCAATCTAGCTTATAAATCATCTTGCACAAGGCTAGGCCTTCATTAGAACAACTCTTCCAAACTCACTTCTTCATATGGAACTTCAATCACTCTTTTTATTAAAAACAAAAATAAAAACTTACTTGTCTACTTTATTCACGTGGGTTGCCTCCCACGAAGCACTTGTTTTCGGTCGGATAGCTCGACTGTAGTGGTGATCAGGGTGGTGCTAGAACACCGAGACCATAACTTCTGGCATTCAAAATGATGCCACCTCCCGTGTAGGTCTTCGATTTCTTTTTCCTGGGAAATGCCTTATAAAGGGATCTTTAGATGGTAAATCAAAACGAACATTTCCCTCAAACACATTTATCACAGCTTTGATAGTCCTTAGAAAAGGTCTACCAAGAATTATAGGAGCAATTGGATCTTCAGGCATAACTACTATAACAGGATCAATCATGACAGGGCAATCAATTATTTGAACTATAACTCCATGCTTAATGCCTACTGCCTGAGTAAAAGTAGAGTTAGCCATATTCAATATAATCTTACTATTAGCATAAGGACCAAGATTGAGACTATCATAAACAGATTTGGGGATAGTGGAAACACTTGCCCCTAGATCACATAAAGCACTGAACTTATTAAGTCCTATCTCAATCTCTATAGTAGGTTCAAAAGTATCATGTTGCTTAGCTGGTAACTTACAGAATAACTTTTTTCTTTCATCGTCAAGTTCACATACCTTGGCTACAACTTGTTCAACAAAGACATTATATGCCTCATCGTTAGTTACCTCCGGTAGTGGATACTTACATGGATATCATCTTTACAAAATCTGCAACGGTATAATTGTACTCTGGCACATGACTTGTGTCAGGTACCTCAGCTTTCTCTTCGTTGCTTCTAACCATTTTAACTTCTTCAATTGGGTTAGGCTCTGGTTTACCTGCAAACTTGGCCAAAATCAAGGTTTGGCTCTCTGCTATCTTTGCCACTTGTGCCTCCATATTCTTGGATCTGGCTTCAAGTATCTGCACATCATTTGTTAGTCCAACAACCTTACCGGTTAATTGACCAAGTAAGTTATCATGATTCTTCAAGATATTCTTGAAGTTTTCCTGCTCAGTCTGGCTAGCAATAAAACTTTTAAGAGTTTCTTCAAGAGTATTTCTATTGCTACCATTAGCTCCATTAAAATTATTGGATGCTCCTCCATTATTAGGATAAGGAAGTTTAGGAGCATAACCATTATTTTTCCAATTGGGATTATAGCTATTACGAGCAATAAAATTCACATCACTAGTATCTTCATTAGTGATGGCATTGACATTTACCTCTTCTTTACCTTTCATCAAATAGATAAGTTCTTCTAGCCTGGTTGTCAACTCTGAGCTATTTTCTTCTATGACATTCACCTTCTTGGTGGTGGTTCTCTCAACATGCCATTGGGCATGGTTCTCTTGCATATCATCGAGTATCCTCTTGACATCTTCTATGGGCTTTCCCATGATTGTTCCTCCTGCAACTATATCAAGGATAGTTTTTGACATGTGATTCAAGCCATTATAAAACATATGAAGGATTAACCACTCCTTCATTCCATGATTGGGGCAGTTTCTTATAGCTTCTCTCATTCTATCCCACGCAAGCGCTAGTGGCCCACGTTCCTCTTGCTTGAAACCTGTAATCTGAGAACGTAATTGCATAATTTTTGCAGGTGGACAAAACTTAGATAAAAATTTACTACAACAAGCAGCCCAAGAAGTAATACTGCCTTTAGGCAAAGCTAAAAGCCATTCCTTAGCTTTTCCTCTCAAAGAGAAAGGAAATAAGCAAAGTTTAAGAGCATCTGGGTCATAATCCTTTATGCGTGTCATGTTGCACAATTCAGTAAAATTATGTAAATGCATACCTGCATCTTCAGAAGCAGAGCCTCCAAATTGGTCCTGTTGAACCATGGAAACTAGGTTCGGTTTGATCTCATATTCTGCAGCTGCAACATCAGGTTGTGCTATTGGTTCACGCATGAAATTGTTGCTAGGAGTAGCAAAACTCCCAAGATTACGAGCAATAGTAACTTTTTGGTATTTTCAACTAAAAGACTTGCAATAAAACTTAAACTAAAAACTGAAAAAGTAAAAACAAAAACTAAAAATTAACTTTAACAAAAACTCTAAACACAAAGACTAGGAATACTAAACTCCTCCCCGGCAACGGCGCTAGAAAAAGGGCTTGGTATCTCCTTTTTATTGATCCGGTATTGGAACAGGAAAGGGTATCCCGCACCTATTTCCCCAGAGGTGACCCTGGGTATCGAACCCACGAGAGGAAGACTCCCTTGAAGCAATGGTCTCTAGCAAGCTTTTGCCAAAGTGTCAAATCCAACTTTTGACCGGATCAGCAAGCAAATTGTGATTCAAACACTTATAATAAAAAGAAGGTACGGGGATGAGGTCTTAATGCTTACAACCATGTATTGGTGTTGGGATAAAAAATGATATTAGTTTGTGCTCAGGAAGTCACCCATCAAGAGGTGCTTGCTTCGTATCGGAGTGGGGATGTGTCCAAATAATATCTTGACCGACACGAGTCCTGCATGAAGAATCAGTTGTCCTACCGAAGGCCCTATCCGTCTCGCGGGGTTGCCCCGATAATTAAGATAATAATATCAGACAAAAGCATTGGGTGTTTAATGACTACACCTCATGAATCCCCAAGGTTATGATCCATGTTACCCTACTAAACCTTACTGTCACCGGTGTTCGGTATAACACTTCACGATCCCCTTGCTCCTAGCCTCACCGGTGCTCAACCTCCATGATCCTGGGTACCTGCAGGGATGAAGATTGCGGACAAGACAAGAGACACTTCACGAAACAATTTTATTTCACACATACGAGACGTTATGTCAAAGGCTTCCATTGACCCCTTCACCAAATTCCTGGGGTTGCAAGGCTCATGCCTCACCCCATACCTTACCGAACTACTCACACATGGAGACCAGATCGCGAGAAGAAGACATTGAAGAACACATCTTGGGATTGATTGATTGCAATATGTCTTACAATGAATGCCTTGTGCGATGCACGATTACAAGTATGAACTAGATGAGAGAGGACTATGGTGGTGGAGATGGATATGGAGTGAAAATGGCGGCGGCTAGGGTTTGTGGATGAAGATGATGGTGAAGAGGTTCTGGCTGTGCTCGACGCTCCCTCGACGCTGTTCTGTTGACATTTCAACGGGGTCCCCTTTATAGAAGTTGTTCAGGTGGACGACCTGCCTCGGTTTCCACACCAAACGACCGCTCATGCGAGCGCGTGCGGTCGTATGGAATGCCGTCTTTGACCCTGGTTGCCTTCTGGCGCCTCCTGGTGACTTATTTCTTCTCCATTTTCCTTCCTTTCCTTTCTCCCACGTGATTTCTTCCCTTTTTAGGCCATTTCCTGTGGAAAAATATCAAAGAGAGGATTTGTGGAATCCTTTGCATTCATTAGTCATAAGTGGCAATATCGGAGTGAATATCTCTCTTTTAATGAAATATCTCGGTTTAAACAAGGTTGAAATGAGTGTAAAAATATCACTCATCACTTCCCACTTGTACTCTTTCCAAAGGATGGTTAAAATAAGGGATTGAATCCTTGTACAGGTACTAGGGTTGAAAATAGGTGGGAGATGGCACCCTATAGATCTCCATGTCATTTTGAAAACACTTTTATTTTCTTAAAAACTAGTTTTTTGGGTTGTTGCTAAAGTCAAAACATTTTTAAAGGAGTTGGGCCAAAATAAGGTGATAGAAAATAATGGTAGGTTTTTCTTGTCATGACTTGATCACAAGGGGTGCCTAATAATATATGCTGATTGATTGCGAATGCCAATTATTGTTGTTCTAATCGCTTGATTGATCCATGTTGTGCTTCTTACCAGGGGACCAAGAATCTTACTGCCAGCAATACAAAGTGGCCTAACAAGATGCCTCCAGATGGAACAACGGCCAAGTCTTGCATGTGCACGGGATCATAGCCAGATCTACATGATGTTGTAGATGACTTAGAGGATGGTGTAGATGAAACACCTAGTCATGGAAGACCTACGGTAGAATCTAAACGACGTAATGCAGACCGGCATCTTAACCCTCCTTATGTCGAAGGCAAGTGCTTACAAGCATTTAGGTTAGCTTTGCTTTCATGATGACCCCATACTGACTGGCTCCATTTTTATAGATAATGGTGTTACAGGGAAAGTTCTTACACGCATTGAATTCGCTGTCAGGATGGATGCCAACAATGACATGTTTGACGAAGACTAAGAGGCAGTGCCTAGCTTGATTCAGCAACTCAGACTAGCAATGGGGCTGGCGGCTTGTTTATTAATTTCCATTTTAGGTACATACCATTTTGTATGAGCCAAAGTGCCCTAGTAACTTTTCGGGGCACTTTGCCCCAAATGTTTTTAATGGTATTTAAAAAAAGCGCCTCTAAATTGTAACATTTTAGAGCATTTTTTAAAAAATGACCTTTAAATTTTTAGAGACACGAGTAAATTGGGCAGTTTATAAGGTGCCATAATAATTTTTTTTTACATTTCGGGGCACCAATAGCTCAACCGTGACGTAGTGATTTGCACAGCCTTCTTTGCCTAGCTAATCTATGCGCAACTGAACGTCGCACATGTTTGATCAGAAATCCTCAAAGTCGCCCACCTTGGACATCAGCTTGCCCGCGGCAAGAACAAAACACGTCCTTTGGCCGTCTTTTAGTTATTGCAACCAGCTTAGTCATCTTTTAGTTACTCCGTCTGTAAAAATATAAGAGCGTTTAGATCACTAAAGTAGTGATCTAAACGCTCTTATATTTCTTTACGGAGGGAGTATATTGCAAAGACCACGTCAACCGCTCTTACAAGCTCTGCACATTTTGGTTCAAGTACCCTAAAATTCAGTAACTCAAGACAAAGAAAAAAGCCACCCATCCTCTGCAGACAGGAATATGAGAGAATGACGACGGTTGTTTAGCGCGTGAGGGGAGGTGAGGGGGAGGCATCGGTTAGATTAGAGCCAGCCTTCTCCCCTACTACACTACTACAGTACATCCGTCCCAAAAAACCCTCGCCTTTCTCCTTAACCCCCAAAATGTCGACATACCGCGCGCTCGCGCTCACCCCCGCCTAGAAGCCGTCGACCGCCCACTTCTCCTTGGCTCGCCGTCGCCATCCTCCGCTCCCGGCCGTTCTACGGCGCCGCTTCCTCCTCTCCCGACATCGACACGAAACCTATCGGTGGCGGCGCGAGTAATCTCTCCCGACCCTCCTCCCTCTCCTCCCCTCCGTCTCCTTCCTAGCCATCCTCATCCCATCCCTTCCTTCGAGACCCTCTCCTCCCTCGGTCACCTGCCCCGTATAAGCTCGCCCTGAAACCTAGATCGGTGGGGCCACTGGAGGGGGCATGGCGGCGGGAGGGCACATGGCCCCAAGACAGAGCCGGTCCAAAGCATTTTTGGGCCCGAGGCGAAGAAAAACAATTGTTTTCATACTAAACTTTTATACTTATTTTAAACTAAGTGTACCATATTATAGTTGTAATTTATATATATTTCTATTACTTAGCCACATAAGAATGTTTTCAAATAATAGTTATATTATTCATTGGTATGCAGTTGTAATGTATATCATTGAAAATTTTAATTCTACAAAATGAAAAATTTATGATGTACCAATTTTTTTATTGTTAAAACAATCTTTCAGATTTATTTTTCTAATATGCATCAACGATGTAGTGTATACACATTTGCATATCTATGCGTTTGTTCATATATCTTTTAATATTATTGAATATTATGGTAGAGATTTCTAAATTATATACACACTAAAAATATTTTAATAGTGGTTTCTAGTGTATATTAGGCAGTCATATTCATGGAAACTTCTAGGGCATAGAAAATGTGGCTTGCAAGTTGGGTTCAGTAATAAAATCATCGAAGAACCAAAAATGTTGTTGATTGTACTTTTACGTATAATTCGATTACCTAACATGCTCATCCAAATTCACTTGGTTTGATTGGTGCAAATGAGATGCCTACACATTTACCAAATTAAAAATTGTACATTCATTAAACATTGAAATCTAGTTATCATAATTTTCATTATAATACTAAGACATCCATCGTAAAGAGAGACTAGTGTATTTGAACTCAACTTCGCCAGTCGTATTGGTTTGCCTATGCATGGTATAACTGGTGTGAACTTACGCTTCTGCAAATTAAGTCTCTATTTTATCCATTTAATAATCTTTCATATGTAATGTATACTTGTATAGTGCTCACTAGTATAAGTTTCAGTTGGGGCCCTCCCCTCTTGGGGCCTGGGGCGGCCGCCCCTTTTGCCCGGCCTATGGGCCGGCCCTACCCCCAGAGCTCAGCCTCTGGCCTCTTCCCCACCGAAGCCCCTTCCCAGCGGTGGTAGGATCACACGGCTGCACAATGCAGAAGGTCACGAAGAGAGACATAATCGGTCCAGGACCGTCATATCTTGGACATCTCGGCTCTATCCCAAGTGTATAATTGAAGAACCATATTGCACTCTGCTCCTACCTGTAGATTAAGTCGTTAGAATTTATGAGCTGCCTGAGCTTGTGTTGTTCGGCTGTTTGTGTGCTGTCCTGAAAGGATATATTTTTCTTTTCTTTTCTATCTGATGAGTAAAAACGATATGTTGATATTGTTCATTTACTCACTTCGGATAGTGTCTGGTTAAATCAGAAGCTAGCTTGCTTTGCTGCTCGTGGACATCTCGAGTTCAGGGCGTCTTGGCTTCATTAGTCTGTTAGAATTTCCAGGTACCCTCCTTCTATGCAGGGACGAATTTAGCAGCTAGGCTTCGTTAAGTCGTTAGAATTTAGGATAAGTGGGCAAAGGCAGGAGTTTGGACGATAATCAAGGTGAATGCTTGAGTAAAAAATGGCAATTTCTAAACTTTTTTCTTGCAATCATGCCTACCAGTGTTGTCTTGACTCTATTGCTAGCTGATGGCAGATCTGATAATCCGCAAATATGTGCATCTTGACGGGCTGCGACGTGTCTCTGTAATTCTAGAATATAGCAGTTGTTTGAATTGGTTATACTTGCATCAGACCCCATAACTTCCGATGTTCGCCGAAAACATCAAAATATTGCTTTATTTCCATGTTATGATGTTAAGAGGGATTTCTCCGTCAGTGTTTTTTAAACGACTTTTCGGCCACCAAAATGTATAGAACCTGTAGAATTCACCTACTTTCTTTGGTCTAATTTGATGCTAAAACCTTAGTCTTGTTAATTTCATGGAGAAAGTTCCCCGGTGTTAATTTTCTTGTCCAGTAGATTTTTTTCGCCTTCTTAAAGCGATATAATGTTCTAAATCCCACTAGTAGCTAATCCTCCGATGGTTGCGTAATCAGTGCAGCTGAGTACATAAATGCAAAAACGAGACACTGCTAGCTCTTTGTATTTTCAGCCCATCAGTACAGATTTAATTATCTCTTCCTTGTGATTATTATGGAATCGAATTGCTTTTGCATATCAGTGTGTCATATTGATCTAATTTTAATGTCACCTTCTGTCAGTCTGCAGTTTGACTTATTGGCACTTCTGTGGCATTACAAGCTAAAGCGTTGTTGGTGCTCCTTTAACCACTCATTTGCTACAGCCTGCGGTGCCTTGATCTCTTCTGGTTATTAGTCGCACTGAACTGAACGGTCACTCCTTTGTTGCGTCCTCCTCGGCTATGAGTTTCGAGGAAGTCAGGCGACGACGCTTGGAGGCATTGTAAGATTGTTCTTACATTTACCAATGAACATATGTCAAGGTCAAAGAACATCATCTTCTAACGTTTTTTTCCTAACAGGAAGGCTAGTTGTATCAAAAAGTTCAGGACGAAGAAGCCTAATCGGTACCAGGAGTGGTCATGGTGGGAGAGGCGATATTCTGGTTGTGATATAATTCCCGGAATGGTGAACCATGGAAAGCGATATGTCTGCCAATTCCGTGCCATCACATCAGTCCGGCAAATGGAGTTAAATGCAAAGTTCGCCAAGTGGAAAAGATCACGGTGTAGCTTGAGGTTTCAGTGGGAATCGCTTTTGACATGATTTTTTGAGCTGCATGGATTCAGACCAGAACAAGGAGAAGAGGAGAGGAAAATGATCGAGCAAAAGTATATCGAACAAGACGAATCTATCTACGACTGGGATGATGCGACAGCTTGGTGTTTCGAGAACCTAGGCGTGTTGGCTCATGGTGATGAGGCAGTGGTGCATGATCCACTAATGTCAGCCTCCAACATGTACATGAGATTCTCGACAAGTACTGATGATTAGATAAAGGGAAATTTGAAGAACTCATCTCTTGTGGCCAAGGATAATATTGTCGTCAACTTAGGAATTGATGGTTACAAGTATTTCGAGGACCTGACAGAGCAGGAGATCTGGACAGAGCCAGTCAAAGCATTTTTGGGCCCGGGGCGGTGTAAAACAATTGTTTTTCATACTAAACTTTTATACTTATTTTAAACTAAGTTTACCATATTACAGTTGTAATTAATATATTTTTCTATTACATAGCCACATAAGAATGTTTTCAAATAATAGTTATATTATTCATTGGTATGCAGTTGTAATGTATATCATTGAAAATTTTAATTCTACAAAATTAAAATTTTATGATGTACCAATTTTTTATTGTTAAAACAATCTTTCAGATTTATTTTTCTAATATTGCATAAACGATGTAGTGTATACACATTTGCATATTTATGCGTTTGTTCATATATCTTTTAACATTATCGAATATTATGGTAGAGATTTCTAAATTATATACACACTAAAAATTATTTTAATAGTGGTTTCTAGTGTATATTTGGCAGTCAGATTCATGGAAACTTCTAGGGCATAGAAAATGTGGCTTGCAAGCTGGGTTCAGTAATAGAATTATCGAAGAACCAAAAATGTTGTTGATTGTACTTTTACGTATGATTCGATTACCTAACATGCTCGTCCAGATTCACTTGGTTTGATTTGGTGCAAATGAGATGCCTACACGTTTATTAAATTAAAAATTGTGCATTGATTCAAACATTGAAATCTAGTTATCATAATTTTCATTATGATACTAAGTCCATCGTAAAGAGAGACTAGTGTATTTGAACTCAACTTCGCCAGTCGGATTGGTTTGCCTATACATGATATAACTGGTGTGAACTTACGCTTCTGCAAATTAAGACTCTATTTTATCCATTTAATAATCTTTCAGATGCAATGTACACTTGTATAATGCTTACTAGTATAAGTTTCTGTTGGGGCCCTCCCCTCTTGGGGCCCGGGGCGGTCGCCCCTTTTGCCCAGCCTATGGGTCAGCCCTGGATCTGGAACTATGTGGAGAACGGTAGATCTGTTGTGGCTGGAGTTCTTGCTGGGAAGAATTTCGACCTTTTTCAACCTGATGAAATTTATGCATGGATTCCAAAGTCCAAACTTGCAGAGGATGGAAAGAAGAAATGGGTTGATGAACCGGTCACTCACGCAATAGTTCTGATGGGAAATGGGGGCGCCGGACCTGTGATGCACCATGAGCAGTATCACCCGTTCCTCAATTCCTTTGGAGAGAAATATGCTGGAGGTGGTGTAGGATCTCTGTTTGCCAAGGCACTGGTTGGTGGATTCACGCTCTTGGAAAGGAAGGATAAGCTAAAGCATGTCTCAACCAGAATGTGTGACCTTGATGATGATTTTCCTCTTCCAAAGCTGTACGAGGATAGTCCTCCGTCTACCCCCTCCTCTTCACCTCCACACATAAATGCCGTCACCACTCCTCTGGCTCCTCATGTCGGTCCCCGTTCACTGTGACGCCTGGAGTGGTCTACTGCTGAGTACGACGCAGCCGTACCACTCTACCTCCCGCCTCCACTCCGCAATCGCTTGCCCTGCCCAGATGGAGAAAACCGCGCATAGATAGTGCGAGATGAAGTGATGAGAAGGTCCCGATGTCCTCTGAGTTAGTATCTATTTATCCCAGCAGATCTGCCTGCAGGTGAGATGAGCAATGTTTGCATAATGTTTTCTTCGAAGCAACCTGTATGATTTTGGCTATTTATCCCAGCAGACTTGCCTACATGTGAGATGAGCAATTAGTTTGAATTCTAGCATATTTGCTGATGTTATCACTGTTAACAACATCTTGCATGTCTCTTTATCTCATTGTGGTGCATACATGTGCGATTGAATGCTTTGCATAATGTTTTATTCGAAGCAAGCTTTAGCATTTTGGCACTTGAAGACCAATGTTTTATTCGAAGCAAGCTTTAACATTTTGGCACTTGAAAACCTGATGGTTAGCTAAATACAAGCTTCTCACTTTAGCTTTGTCCCATGTTTATTTTATCAGTTGAGCAAATATTAGCTTAGAATGTTATATTGCCTTGTTTTTTTTACCTAATGTGGTGATACAGAAGTGTACCGATTGTGTGTCAGTGATTTTCATCATCTGCTATCCAATTATGGAAGAGGAAACAACTTGATGAGCAACATATAAATTTTCTGCTATCCAATCATCGAAGAGGAAAGGTTTGCCTCCTTGGTCTGGATGCACATATTTTGTGTTGGTTGCATGCCATATATGTTTATAATGTCGATGAGATGAGAGCTAGTTAGAAGCTGCAGCAACAGAGACTGTTGAGGTATGAAATTAGCGACGCGAGTAGTCTAGACTTGCCCTCAGTGGCTAATATTTCCTGGAGTTGAGGTATGAAGATTTTCCTTGTCGATAAGGAAGCCTATGGATGAAATAGACCAACAGACTGAAGACATGAAGCAGATATAAGATGCTTTGTCAGCAGCAGCTGCTTCTGACGAGGTTGCTCAACAGTCTAGCCATTTCTCTTCTTGGGTGCATTTGCACTGTCTGTCTGTCTTATGCTACTTGTAGACTGCATTGGTATTTCCCCGAAGAGGAGAGGATGATGCAGTATAGTAGAGATAAGTATTTCCCTCTGTTAAGAACCAAGGTTATCAATCCAGTAGGAGAACCAAGCAAAATTCTGTTAAGCACACCTGCACACACAAGAGCAAACACTTGCACCCAACGCAAATAAGAGGGTTGTCAATCCTCTTAGCGGTTATTTGCAAGGATTAAATCTTATATAGGTAAATAGATAAACTAAAATACTAAATGAAATAAAAGTAAATAAATTGCAGCAAGGTATTTTTAGGTTTTTAATATATGATAAAGTAGACCGGGGGCCATAGTTTTCACTAGAGGCTTCTCTCTCGAACACATAGCATACGGTGGGTAAACAAATTACTGTTGGGCAATTGATAGAAAAGCAAATAATTATGACAGATTCATGGCAATGATCATGTATATAGGCATCACGTCCGAGACAAGTAGACCGACTCCTGCCTGCATCTACTACTATTACTCCACCCATCGACCGCTATCCAGCATGCATCTAGGGTATTAAGTATGAAACAGAGTAACGCCTTAAGCAAGATGACATGATGTAGACAAAGTAAACTCAAGCAATATGATTAAACCCCATCTTTTTATCCTTAATGGCAACAATACAAATACGTGTCATGTCCCTTTTCTGTCACTGGGATTGAGCATCGCAAGATTGAACCCATCACAAAGCACCTCTCCCATTGCAAGACAAATCAATCTAGTAGGTCAAACTAAATCGATAGATCGGAGAGAAATACAAAGATATAATAATCATGCATAAAAGAGTTCAGAGAAGACTCAAATATTTCTCATGAATAATCCGATCATAAACTCACAATTCATCGGATCCCAACAAACACACCGCAAAAGAAGATTACATCGGATAGAAGTCCAAGAACATCGAGGAGAACATGGTATTGAAGATCAAAGAGAGAGAGGAAGCCATCTAGCTACTAGCTATGGTCCCATAGGTTTGTGGTAAACTACTCACACATCATCGGAAGGGCAGCAAGGTTGATGAAGATGCCCTCCGTGATCGATTCCCCCTCCGGCAGAGTACCGGAAAAGGCCTCCAGATGGGATCGCGGAAGAACAGAGGCTTGCGGCGGCGGAAAGGTTTTCTCTTCTATCTCTCTATTGGTTTTGGAATATTTGGGAATTTATAGCGCTGCAATTAGGTCAAGAGGTGCCACGAGGGGCCCACAAGCCTGGGGGGCGCGCCCTACCCCCCTGGGCGCGCCCTCCAGGCTTGTCGCCTCCTCTTGGCTCCTCTGGTCTTCTCTTGAAGCTTCGTGGGTCTCTTCTGGTCCAGAAAAAATTAATCCAAAGTTTTTTTCTCGTTTGGACACTTTTTGATAATGATTTTCTGAAAAGGCAAAAACAAGCAGAAAACAGCAACTGACACTGGGCACTGGGTTAATAGGTTAGTCCCAAAAAATGATATATAATGGCATATAATTACATATAAAACATCCAAGATTGATACTATAATAGCATGGAACAATAAAAAATTATAGATACGTTGGAGACGTATCAAGCATCCCCAAGCTTAATTACTGCTCGTCCTCGAGTAGGTAAATGATAAAAACAGAATTTTTGATGTGGAATAATACCTATCATGTTTCATCATGTAATCTTTCTCTTACGGTATGAATAATAAGATCCGAATGATTCAAAGCAATAGTCTATAATTTGACATAAAGACATCAATACTCAGGCATACTAATAAACAATCGTGTCTTTCAAAATAAAAATGCTAAAGAACGTTATCCCTACAAAATCATATAATCCTGTCATGCTCCATCTTCTTAACACAAAGTATTTATCATGCACTACCCCGATGACAAGTCGAGCAATTAGTTCATACTTTCTAACGCGCTTCATCTTTTTCAACTCCCACGCAATACATGAGCGCAAGCCATGGATATAGCACTATGGGTGGAATAGAGTGTGGTGGTAGAGATAAATAAGAGAAGTAAAAAATAAGAAGATAGTCTCACACCGACGACGCTAATCAACGGGCTATGGAGATGCCCATCAATTGATGTCAATGCGAAGAGTAGGGATTGCCATGCAACGGATGCACTAAGAGCTATAAGTGTATGAAAGCTCAACATGAAAACTAAGTGGGTGTGCATCCAACTTGCTTGCTCATGAAGACCTCAGACATTTGAGGAAGCCCATCATCGGAATATACAAGCCAAGTTCTATAATGAAAAATTCCCACTAGTATATGAAAGTGACAAAATAGGATACTCTATATATGAAAAACATGGTGCTACTCTGAAGCACAAGTGTGGAAAAGGATAGTAACATTGCCCCTTCTCTCTTTTTCTCTCATCATTTTTTTTCATGGCTCTTTTTGGCCTCCTTTTTTTCTTTTTCTTTTTTCTTTATTTTCGTCCAAAGTCTCATCCCGACTTGTGGGGGAATCATGGTCTCCATCATCCTTTCCTCACTAGGACAATGCTCTAATAATGATGATCATCACACTTTTATTTACTTAGAACTCAAAATTACAACTCGATACTAAAACAAAAATATGACTCTATATGAATGCCTCTGGCAGTGTACCAGGATGTGCAATGATGCTAGCGTAACATGTATAAAAATGATGAACGGTGGCTGAGCCACAAATACTATGTCAGCTATATGATCATGCAAAGCAATATGACAATGACGATGTGTGTCATAAAAACGAAACGGTGGAAGTTGCATGGCAATATATCTCGGAATGACTATGGAAATGCCATGATAGGTAGGTATGGTGGCTGTTTTGAGGAAGATATAAAGAGGCTTATGTGTGATAGAGCGTATCATATCACGGGGTTTGGATGCACCGGCGAAGTTTGCACCAACTCTCGATGTGAGAAAGGGCAATGCACGGTACCGAAGAGGCTAGCAAATTGTGGAAGGGTGAGAGTGCGTATAATCCATGGACTCACATTAGTCATAAAGAACTCACATACTTATTGCGAAAGTTTATTAGCCCTCGAAGCAAAGTACTACTACACATGTCCCTAGGGGGATAGATTGGTAGGACAAGTCCATCGCTCGTCCCCGACCGCCACTCATAAGGTAGACAATCAACAATAAATCATGCCCCAACTTCTTAGCATAACGACAGATCATACGTGCATGCTTCGGGAATCACAAACGTTAACACCAATATTCTTACTAAACCAGAATTATCTACTAATACCTCCCACATATTACCATCTTAATATTGGAAAACTATTGCAAGGAATCAAACTTATCATATTCAGTGATCTACATGAAAGTTTTTATTATATCCTTCTTGAATACCTATCATATCAGGACCAAATTCATAACCCGTGCATATTACCATTGCTATTCATTAGACTCTCAAAAATATATAAGTGAAGCATGAGAGTGCAACTATTTCTTTAAAATATAACCACTACCGTGCTCTAAAAGATATAAGTGAAGCACTAGAGCAACTGCCTAGCTCAAAAGGTATAAGTGAAGTACATAGAGTATTCTAACAAATCACGCATAATGTGTGCCCCTCTCAAAAAGGTGTGTTCAGCAAAGATGATTGTGACAAACTAAAAAGCAAACAAAATCAAACAAACTATATCACAAGACGCTCCAAGTAAAACACATATCATGTGATGAATAAAAATATAGCTCCAAGTGAGTTACCGATAGATTGTAGACGAAAGAGGGGATGCCTTCCGGGGCATCCCCAAGCTTAGACGCTTGATTCTTCCTTGAATATTACCTTGGGGTGCCTTGGGCATCCCCAAGCTTAGGCTCTTGCTACTCCTTATTCCTTTGTCCATCGTAGTCTCACCCAAAACTTGAAAACTTCAGCACACAAAACTCAACAGAAACCTCGTGAGATCCGTCAGTATAACAAACAAATCTTAAACTTTAGGTACTATTGTAAATTGATTCATATTTAATATTGGCATAATTCTACTGTACTACAACTTCTCCATGACTCATACCCCCCGATACGATCCATAGATTCATCAAAATAAGCAAACTATGCTACAAAAACAGAATCTGTCTAAAACAGAATAGTCTGTAAAGATATGAATTAAAGTCATACTTCTGTGACTCCAAAAATTCTTAAAAATTAGGACAAGGTGTAAAATTTATATATCAATAATGTGTAAAAAATTCAGAATTTTATCATGCTCCAGAAAAAAACAAAATTCCAGTACTGGATGCAAAAGTTTCTGTTTTCCAACAGCATCTATCATACTATCTTCCAAATCATCCCAAAGGCATTACTTGGCACAAACACTACTTAAAACATAAAAATACAATCATAACAGAGGCTATAATTGTGTAAACACTCAAGAACAGAAATAAAAAGTTTATTGGGTTGTCTCCCAACAAGCTCTTTCTTTATAGCCATTAAGACAGGCTTGAGATTTCAACGATGCTCTCATGAAAGATAATAATTAAAACACAAAGAGAGGATCATGTAACATGTGAAAAACACATTTAAGTCTAACATACTTCCTATTCATAGGCATTTTATAGGAAAACAAATTATCAAGACAAGCAATATCTAGCATATGTAAATAGGAAGAATGGAGCATTAATAATTTTAGCACAAAGAGAGGTAATTTAGTGACATGAAAGTTTTTGCAACCATATTTTCCTCTCTCATAATAATTACATGTAGGATCATAATCAAATTCAAAAATATAGCTATCATATACAATTTTATCTTCATGATCCACATGCATAAAAGTTTTATAATCTTGCAAGATAGTGGGATTAACATCAACTAAAGTCATGACCTCTCCAAACCCACTTTTATCAAAAATTTCATAAGATTGATAATTCTCCAAAGTAGTGGGATCATTATTACCTAAAGTTGATGCTCTTCCAAACCCACTTTTAATAGTATTGCAAACATTATTATCAATAACATATTCATCATGAGGCCTAAATAAATTTTCAAGATCATAAGAAGCATTATCACCCCAATCACGATCATTGCAATAAGTAGTGGACATAACAAAATTATCATCCCCAAGCTAATAGTTTTGCATATTATTAGCATAATTCACATTAATAGAATTAATAGTAACATAATTGCAATCATGCTTTTCAATCAAGGAGCTATCATGAATCACTTTATAAATTTCTTCTTCTAACACTTCATCACAATTTTCAGATTAATGATTTTTAAGCAAAACTTCATAGAGAAAATCAAGAGCACTCAAATCACTAGAAATTGGATCATTATAATTGGATCTTTTGAAAATATTAGCAAGTGGATGAGGATCCAGAGTAATCTTAAATTTTTGTTTTACTTTCTGTTCTTGTGTGTTGACATGGCAATAAAAGCAAGTAAGCAAATAAAATATTTTTGTGTTTTTGTAAAAAAAAATAGAAGTGGGGGAGATGAAAACTAGAGGCAAATGCAAATAAAAGGCAAATAAAATAAATGCAAGTGGATGATAGTTTGTGCGAAGGTACTTGGTAATTTTGATGATGTCTCCCCGGCAACGGCGCCAGAAATTCTTCCTGCTACTTGTAGACTGCGTTGGTATTTCCTCGAAGAGGAGAGGATGATGAAGTATAGTAGAGATAAGTATTTCCCTTAGTTAAGAACCAAGGTTATCAATCCAGTAGGAGAACCAAGCAAAATTCTGTTAAGCGCACCTGCACACACAAGAGGAAACACTTGCACCCAACGCAAATAAGAGGGTTGTCAATCCTCTTAGCGGTTATTTGCAAGGATTAAATCTGAAAGAGGTAAATAGATAAATACTAAATAAAATAAAAGTAAATAAATTGCAGCAAGGTATTTTTAGGTTTTTAATATATGATAAAGTAGACTAGGGGTCGTAGTTTTCACTAGAGGCTTCTCTCTCGAACACATAGCATACGGTGGGTAAACAAATTACTGTTGGGCAATTGATAGAAAAACAAATAATTATGAAGGATTCATGGCAATTGATACGTCCAATTTGCATCATGATTTCCTACTGTTATTTATTATGTTTTTGATCATTATTAAACTTTATGATGCAATTCTCATGCTTTTCTCTCTTAATTTGCAAGGTTTACATGAAGAGGGGGAATACCGGCAGCTGGAATTCTGGACCTAAAATAGCCACATCAGAGATACCTATTCTACAGAGCTCCAATTGACCTAAAACTTCACAGATATTTTTTATTGAATATATAAAAAATACTGGAGAAAAGAAATACCAGAGGGGACCCACCAGTTGCCCACAAGGCAACTTGTGGGGCCCCTGGCTGGCGTCTGCCCCCCTCCTTCTGCTATATAGGCTCTTTTGTCCTAAAAAAATTAGAGAGAAGACTTTCGGGACGAAGCGCCACTGTCTCGAGGCGGAACCTGGGCAGGAGCACTTTTGCTCTCCGGCGGAGCGATTCCGCCGGGGATACTTCCTTTCGGGAGGGGGAAATCGACGCCATCGACATCACCAACGATCCTCTCATCGTGAGAGGACCAATCTTCATCAACATCTCCAGCACCATCTCATCTCAAACCCTAGTTCATCTCTTGTATTCAATCTTTGTCTCAAAATCTCAGATTGGTACCTGTGGGTTGCTAGTAGTGTTGATTACATCTTGTAGTTGATGCTAGTTGGTTTATTTGGTGGAAGATTATATGTTCAGATCCTTAATGTTATTCAATACCCCTCTGATCTTGAACATGAATATGATTTGTGAGTAGTTAATTTTGTTCTTGAGGACATGGGAGAAGTCTTGTCATAAGTAATCATGTGAATTTGGTATTCGTTCGATATTTTGATGCTATGTATGTTGTGCTTCCTTTAGTGGTGTCGTGTGAACGTCGACTACATGACACTTCACCATCTTTGGGCCTAAGGGAAGGCATTGTGGAGTAGTAATTAGATGATGGGTTGCTAGAGTGATAGAAGCTTAAACCCTAGTTTATGCGCTATTCCGTAAGGGGATGATTTGGATCCATATGTTTCATGCTATGGTTAGAGTTATCTTAATTCTTCTTTCGTAGTTGCGGATGCTTGCGAGAGGGGATAATCATAAGTGGGAGGCTTGTTCAAGTAAGAACAACACCCAAGCACCGGTCCACCCACATATCAAATTATCAAAGTAGCGAACGCGAATCAAACAAACATGATGAAAGTGACTAGATGAAATTCCCATGTGTCCTCGAGAACGCTTATTATACGAGTTCGTTCCAGCTTGTCCTTTGCTACAAAAAGGACTGGGCCACCTTGCTGCACTTTTGTTACCGTTACTACTTGTTACTTGTTACGAATTATCTAGCTATCAAAACTATCTGTTACCACTACTTTCAGTACTTGCAGAGAATACCTTGCTGAAAACCGCTTGTCATTTCCTTCTGCTACTCGTTGGGTTCGACACTCTTACTTATCGAAAGGACTACGATTGATCCCCTATACTTGTGGGTCATTAGCAATGATCATGTATGTAGGCATCACGTCCGAGACAAGTAGACCGACTCCTGCCTGCATCTACTACTATTACTCCACCCATCGACCGCTATCTAGCATGCATCTAGGGTATTAAGTATGAAACAGAGTAACGCCTTAAGCAAGATGACATGATGTAGACAAAGTAAACTCAAGCAATATGATTAAACCCCATCTTTTTATCCTTAATGGCAACAATACAAATACGTGTCATGTACCTTTCTGTCACTGGGATTGAGCACCGCAAGATTGAACCCATCACAAAGCACCTCTCCCATTGCAAGACAAATCAATCTAGTAGGTCAAACTAAATCGATAGATCGGAGAGAAATACAAAGATATAATAATCATGCATAAAAGAGTTCAGAGAAGACTCAAATATTTCTCATGAATAATCCGATCATAAACTCACAATTCATCGGATCCCAACAAACACACCGCAAAAGAAGAGTACATCGGATAGAAGTCCAAGAACATCGAGGAGAACATGGTATTGAAGATCAAAGAGAGAGAGGAAGCCATCTAGCTACTAGCTATGGTCCCATAGGTTTGTGGTAAACTAGAGGGGACCCACCAGTTGCCCACAAGGCAACAGGGCGCGCCCCCCCTGGCTGGCGTCTGGCCCCCTCCTTCTGCTATATGCTCTCTTTTGCCCTAAAAAAATTAGAGAGAAGACTTTCGGGACGAAGCGCCGCCGTCTCGAGGCGGAACCTGGGCAGGAGCACTTTTGCTCTCCGGCGGAGCGATTCCGCCGGGGATACTTCCCTCCGGGAGGGGGAAATCGACGCCATCGACATCACCAACGATCCTCTCATCATGAGAGGACCAATATTCATCAACATCTTCACCAGCACCATCTCATCTCAAACCCTAGTTCATCTCTTGTATTCAATCTTTGTCTCAAAACCTCAGATTGGTACCAGTGGGTTGCTAGTAGTGTTGATTACATCTTGTAGTTGATGCTAGTTGGTTTATTTGGTGGAAGATTATATGTTCAGATCCTTAATGTTATTCAATACCCCTCTGATCTTGAACATGAATATGATTTGTGAGTAGTTACTTTTGTTCCTAAGGACATGGGAGAAGTCTTGTCATAAGTAATCATGTGAATTTGGTATTCGTTCGATATTTTGATGCTATGTATGTTGTGCTTCCTTTAGTGGTGTTGTGTGAACGTCGACTACATGACACTTCACCATCTTTGGGCCTAAGGGAAGGCATTGTGGAGTTGTAATTAGATGATGGGTTGCTAGAGTGACAGAAGCTTAAACCCTAGTTTATGCGCTATTCCGTAAGGACTACGATTGATCCCCTATACTTGTGGGTCATCAAGACTCTTTTCTGGCACCGTTGCCGGGGAGTGAAGCGCCTTTGGTAAGTGGAATTTGGTAAGGAAACATTTATATTATGTGCTGAAATTTATTGTCACTTGTCACTATGGAAAGTAATCCTTTGAGGGGCTTGTTCGGGGTATCTTCACCTCGATCGGAAGCATTGAGGGTTGCTCCTCAACCTATTGAACCTACTGAAAATATTTATTATGAAATTCCTTTGGGTATGGTAGAGAAACTGCTAGCTAATCCTTATGCAGGGGATGGAACGGTACATCCCGATATGCACTTGATCTATGTGGATGAATTTTTTGGATTGTTTAAGCTTGCAGGTTTATCCGGAGATGGAGTTAAGAAGAAATTATTCCCTTTATCTTTGGAGGGAAAGGCATTGACATGGTATAGGCTATGTGATGATACTGAAACATGGGACTAGAACCGGTAGAAGCTAGAATTCCACCAGAAATTTTATCCTACGCATTTGGTTCATCGTGATCGGAATTATATATATAATTTCTGGCCCCGTGAAGGAGAAAGTATCGCTCAAGCTTGGGGGAGGCTTAAGTATATGTTGCACACATGCCCCAATCATGAGCTCTCAAGAGAAATAATTTTTCAAAAATTTTATGCTCGGCTTTCTTATAATGATCGATCCATGCTCGATACTTCTTCTACTGGTTCCTTTATGAAGAGAACTATTGAATCCAGATGGGATCTTCTAGAAAGAATTAAACGTAACTCTGAATATTGGGAAATCGACGAAGGTAATGAGTCAGGTATAAATCTTGAGTTTGATTGTGTTAAATCTTTTATGGAAACTGATGCTTTTCGTAAGTTTACTACTAAATATGGCCTTGACTCTGAGATAGTAGCTACCTTTTGTGAATCTTTTGCTGCTCATGTTGATCTCCCTAAGGAGAAATGGTTTAAATATCATCCACCAATTGAATTGAATGAAGAACCTGTTAGTGTTAAAGAAAAAACAATTGTTTACCATGTTGATCCAGTTGTGCCTACTGCTTATATTGAGAAACCTCCTTTCCCTGTTAGGATTAAGGAACATGCTAAAGCTTCAACTGTGGTTAATAGGAGTAATATTAGAGCACCTAGACCTTCTGAACAAATTAAAGTTGAACCTAGTGTTGCAATGGTTAAAGATCTTTTGGTTGATAATATTGATGGACATGTCATATATTTCTGTGATGAAGCAACTAGAATTGCTAAGCCAGACACTAAAGATAAAAACAAACCTGTAATTGGCATGCCTGTTATTTCTGTTAAAATTGGAGATCATTGCTATCATGGTTTATGTGATATTGGTGCTAGTGTGAGTGCTATTCCGTTTACTCTCTATCAAGAAGTTATGAATGATATTGCACCTGTTGAGATTGAAGATATTGATCTTACTATTAAGCTTGCAAATAGAGATACTATTTCACCACTTGGGATTGTTAGAGATGTCGAAGTCTTGTGTGGTAAGATCAAATATCCTACTGATTTTCTTGTTCTTGGATCACCACAAGATGATTTTTGTCCCATTATATTTGGTAAACCCTTCTTGAATACTGTTAATGCTAAGATTGATTGCACTAAGGAAATTGTTAGTGTTAATTTTAGTGAGATGTCTCATGAGTTTAATTTCTCTAAATTTTGTAGACAACCTCATGATAAAGAATTACCTAATAAAGATGAAATTATTGGTCTTGCCTCTATTGTTGTGCCTCCCACTGATCCTTTAGAACAATATTTGCTTGAGCATGAGAATGATATGAATATGAATGAAAGAAATGAAATAGATGAATTATTCTTTAAACAAGCACCTATTCTGAAACATAATTTGCCTATTGAAATCTTGGGAGATCCTCCACCACCTAAGGGTGATCCCTTGTTTGAATTAAAGCAATTACCAGATACACTTAAATATGCTTATCTTGATGAAAATAAAATATATCCTGTTATTATTAGTGCTAACCTTTCAGAGCATGACGAAAAGAGATTACTTAAAACTCTGAAGAAGCACCGTGCGGATATTGGATATACTCTTGATGATCTTAAGGGCATTAGTCCCACTTTATGTCAGCATAAAATTCATATGGAGCCAGATGCTAAACCCGTTGTTGATCATCAAAGAAGGCTGAATCCTAGAATGAAGGATGTGGTAAGAACTGAAATATTAAATCTTCTGGAAGCAGGTATAATCCCATAGCTGATAGTAGATGGGTAAGTCCTGTTCATTGTGTTCCTAAGAAAGGAGGTATTACCGTTGTTCCTAATGATAAAAATGAACTTATCCCGCAAAGAATTGTAACTAGTTATAGGATGGTAATTGATTTCAGGAAATTAAATAAAGCTACTTGAAAAGATCATTACCCCTTGCCTTTTATTGATCAAATGTTAGAAAGATTGTCTAAGCATACACACTTTTGTTTCCTAGATGGTTATTCTGGTTTCTCTCAAATATCCGTGTCACCTGAAGATCAAGAGAAAACCACCTTTACTTGTCCTTTTGGAACTTATGCTTATCGTCGTATGCCTTTTGGTTTATGTAATGCACCTGCTACCTTTCAAAGATGTATGACTGCTATATTCTCTGACTTTTGTGAAAAGATTGTTGAGGTATTCATGGATGATTTCTCCATTTACGGAACTTCTTTTGATGATTGCTTGAGCAACTTTGATCGAGTTTTGCAGAGATGTGAAGAAACTAATCTTGTCTTGAATTGGGAGAAGTGCCACTTTATGGTGAATGAAGGTATAGTCCTTGGGCATAAAATTTCTGAAAGAGGTATTGAAGTTGATAAAGCTAAATTTGATGCTATTGAGAAAATGCCATGCCCTAAAGATATCAAAGGTATACGAAGTTTCCTCGGTCATGCTGGTTTCTATAGAAGGTTTATAAAAGATTTTTCTAAGATTTCTAGGCCTCTTACTAATCTCTTGCAAAAAGATGTTCCATTTTGTTTTTGATGATGATTGTGTAGAAACCTTTGAAGTACTTAAGAAAGCCTTAATTTCTGCACCTATTGTTCAACCACCTGATTGGAACCTACCCTTTGAAATTATGTGTGATGCTAGTGATTATGCTGTTGGTGCTTTTCTGGGGCAAAGAGTTGATAAGAAATTAAATGTTATCCATTATGCTACTAAAACTCTAGGCAGTGCTCAAAGAAATTATGCTACCATTGAGAAAGAATTCTTAGCAGTTGTGTTTGCATGTGATAAATTCAGTTCTTACATTGTTGATTCTGAGGTTACTATTCACACTGATCATGCTGCTATTAAATACCTTATGGAAAAGAAAGATGCTAAACCTAGACTTATTAGATGGGTTCTTCTGCTACAAGAATTTGACTTGCATATTATTGATAGAAAGGGAGCTGAGAATCCCGTAGCAGATAATTTGTCTAGAATGGAAAATGTTCTTGATGATCCACTTCCTATTAATGATGATTTTCCTGATGAACAATTAGCTATGATAAATGCTTCTCGTAGTACTCCTTGGTATGCAGACTATGCTAATTACATTGTTGCTAAATACATACCACCTAGCTTTACATATCAACAAAAGAAAAAGTTCTTCTTTGATTTAAGATATTACTTTTGGGATGACCCACATCTATATAAGGAAGGAGTAGATGGTGTTATTAGACGTTGTGTACCTGAGCATGAACAGGAACAAATCCTACGTAAGTGTCACTCCAAGGCATATGGAGGACACCATGCGGGAGACCGAACAGCACACAAGGTATTACAATCTGGTTTTTATTGGCCTACTCTTTTCAAGGATGCACGTAAGTTTGTCCTTTCTTGTGATGAATGTCAAAGAATTGGTAATGTTGGTAGACGTCAGGAAATGCCTATGAATTATTCACTTGTTATTGAACGATTTGATGTTTGGGGTTTCGATTACATGGGACCTTTTCCTAAATCCAACGGGTATACTCATACTTTAGTTGCTGTTGATTACGTTACTAAGTGGGTAGAAGCTATTCCAACTAGTAGTGCTGATCATAACACTTCTATTAAAATGCTTAAAGAAGTTATTTTCCTGAGGTTTGGAGTCCCTACATATTTAATGACTGATGGTGATTCACATTTTATTCATGGTGCTTTCCATAAATTGCTTGCTAAATATGATGTTAATCATAGAATTGCATCTCCTTATCATCATCAGTCTAGTGGTCAAGTTGAATTAACTAATAGAGAAATAAAATTGATTTTGCAAAAGACTGTTAACAGATCTAGAAAGAATTGGTCTAAGAAACTTGATGATGCATTATGGGCCTACAAAACTACATATAAAAATCCCAAGGGTACGTCTCCATATAAAATGGTTTATGGAAAAGCATTTCATTTACCTCTTGATTTAGAACATAAAGCATATTGGGCAATTAAAGAACTTAACTATGATTTTAAACTTGCTGGTGAAAAGAGGTTATTTGATATTAGCTCTCTAGATGAATGGAGAACCCAAGCTTATGAAAATGCCAAGTTGTTTAAAGAAAAAGTCAAAGATGGCATGATAAGAGAATTCAAAAACAGGAATTCAACGTAGGTGATCATGTTCTATTATACAATTGTCGTTTAAGATTTTTTGCAGGAAAACTTCTCTCTAAATGGGAAGGACCGTATATCATCGAAGAAGTTTATCGCTCCGGAGCCATTAAAATAAACAACTCCGAAGGAAATAATCCGAGAGTGGTTAATGGGCAAAGATTTAAACATTATATCTCAGGTACTCCCATTAATGTTGAAACTAATATTATTGAAACAATTACACCGGAAGAGCACATAGAAAAGTCCTTCTGGAACGCTCCAGGACCCTGAAAAGGGGTAGGTATGTGATACGGTAAGTAAACCGACTCCAAAAATTCCATAAAAATTATTTCTGTCAGTTTTGGAATATTAGAAAAATTACAAAAATAAGAAACAGCTGAGAGGACCCACAGGGTGCTCACAAGGCAACAGGGCGCAGCCACTCCCTGGGGCGCCCCCTAATGCCTTGTGGGCCCCACGTGTGCCTTCCCTACTACGTTTTCTTCCCGTATGCTTGTTTTGCAAGATAAAAATTCTTTATATATACTCCCGTATGTTTTGACCACCGTATCGCAAGTTTCTCCTCTGTTCTTGTTTCGGGCTATTTTTCTGACAGATCTAGATCGCCATGGCCCCGCGGAAGCTCCGCACCAAGCACCGGATTGTTCAACCTTCACCCGGGAAACGTCCGTTCAGTGAAATATATTATGAATGGTCATCTGGAGAGGAGGATGATGTTATGGAGGAGGAGCCCGGGAAGGTCATGGAGGATCGGATTCAAGGAACAGAAGATCGAGCCACACACACAGAGGAGATAACAAAAAAGGGAGACATATTACAAACTCTTCATCACAACCTCTCTTTATCTGGAATTAATGCATTAAAGGCTGTTGAAGCAATTTGTGCCCAAAATACTTCGCTCACTCATGAGGTTATTTTGTTGGAAGAGCAAAATCATGCCCTTCGGAGAATCAATAGCAATCTGGAGTACTTGCTGAAGCTGAAGGACGAGCCTACCTCATCATCACCACCATCACCGAAGAAGGAGACTTAAGTACACGGGTATGGGCACTCCCCTTGGCTTGTGCCAAGCTTGGGGGAGGTGCCCCGGTATCGTATCACCATCACTTTTTCATCATCATTATCTATCTTAGATTGATCCTTAGTTATTTCATGATTTAGAGGAATAAAATTTTAGTATGATCTAGCTTTGAGTGTTTGCTTTGTGATCCATCTATCTATGTAATCATGTGTGAAAGTTATATAATAAAGAGTAGTTTGAGTTGAGTGTTTTGCTTTTGATGATCCAATCTTAGAAATAAAAAAGGAAAGAAAAAAGGATCATATGCTAATCCCATGGTGAGTGATGACTTCACATAAAAGAAGTATAATTGATAAAACTTGTTGGAAGTTGACAAACATAGCATTGGTCATTGTAGCAATTCATGAAAAAGTAATAAAGGAGGAGAGGTCTCACATATAAATACACTATCTTGGACATCTTTTATGATTGTGAGCCCCCATCAAATATTCTATGTCAATTAGTTGACGTTGGACAAGGAAGACAACGTGATGGGTTATGTTTGCTTATATTCACATAGAAGTTATATTGTTTTGGATCCTCTAACATGTGGTGTTTGCCCCCTATCTTTTTCTAGCCAAAATCCGCACCAAGTAGAGATACTACTTGTGCATCCAAAACCTTAACCCAGTTTCATGCCATGAGAGTTCACCATATCTACCTATGGATTGAATAAGATCCTTCAAGTAAGTTGTCATCGGTGCAAAAGCAATAAAAATTGCTCCTAAATATGTATGAACTTTTATTGTAAGGGAAAATAAGCTTTGTACGATCTTGTGATGGTGGAGCAATAAAAGCGACAGACTGCATAATAAAGGTCGCTATCACAAGGGGCAATATAAAGTGACGTTCCTTTACATTAAGAGCTTGCACATCCAAAAACAAAAGCGCATGACAACCTCTGCTTCCCTCTGTGAAGGGCCTATCTTTTACTTTATGTATTTACTTTCATGCAAGAGTCAACAGTATTCTCCTCTATTCCATTTTTATTTTTCTCTCTTGGCAAGCATCATGTGGTGGGGATTGATCCATGCATATATATATCTAGTTGGGTGTAGGTGATCATGAGTTATTATTGTTGACATTACCCTTGAGGTAAATACGTTGGGAGGCGAAATTATAAGCCCCTATCTTTCTATGTGTTCGACTGAAACTTTTGCTCCATAAGTATGACGTGAGTGTCAGCAATCATAGAAGACTAAATGATAGTTGAGTATGTGAACTTGCTAAAAATAAAGCTCTTACATAGACTCTTTCTGATAATATGATGAATTGCGATTGCTTCAATGACTGACATCACAGTTTGTTAGTTTTCAATTTGGTTTATGGTTCATACTTTAACTTGTGGATGAATTGTCACTCTTTCATGAGAAGTTTTATGATGATATATTGCTGTTATAATAAAGATCATGATGCTCCATGTTCGTATTTTATTTTTATCGACACCTCTCTCTCTAAACATGTGGTCATGATTATCGATTTCGGTTTTTCACTTGAGGACAAGCGAGGTCTAAGCTTGGGGGAGTTGATACGTCCAATTTGCATCATGATTTCCTACTGTTATTTATTATGTTTTTGATCATTATTAAACTTTATGATGCAATTCTCATGCCTTTTCTCTCTTAATTTGCAAGGTTTACATGAAGAGGGAGAATACCGGCAGCTGGAATTCTGGACCTGAAATAGCCACATCAGAGATACCTATTCTACAGAGCTCCAATTGACCTAAAACTTCACGGGGATTTTTTATTAAATATATAAAAAATACTGGAGAAAAGAAATACCAGAGGGGACCCACCAGTTGCCCACAAGGCAACTTGTGGGGCCCCTGGCTGGCGTCTGCCCCCCTTCTTCTGCTATATAGGCTCTTTTGTCCTAAAAAAATTAGAGAGAAGACTTTCGGGACGAAGCGCCACTGTCTCGAGGCGGAACCTGGGCAGGAGCACTTTTGCTCTCCGGCGGAGCGATTCCGCCGGGGATACTTCCTTTCGGGAGGGGGAAATCGACGCCATCGACATCACCAACGATCCTCTCATCGTGAGAGGACCAATCTTCATCAACATCTCCAGCACCATCTCATCTCAAACCCTAGTTCATCTCTTGTATTCAATCTTTGTCTCAAAATCTCAGATTGGTACCTGTGGGTTGCTAGTAGTGTTGATTACATCTTGTAGTTGATGCTAGTTGGTTTATTTGGTGGAAGATTATATGTTCAGATCCTTAATGTTATTCAATACCCCTCTGATCTTGAACATGAATATGATTTGTGAGTAGTTAATTTTGTTCTTGAGGACATGGGAGAAGTCTTGTCATAAGTAATCATGTGAATTTGGTATTCGTTCGATATTTTGATGCTATGTATGTTGTGCTTCCTTTAGTGGTGTCGTGTGAACGTCGACTACATGACACTTCACCATCTTTGGGCCTAAGGGAAGGCATTGTGGAGTAGTAATTAGATGATGGGTTGCTAGAGTGATAGAAGCTTAAACCCTAGTTTATGCGCTATTCCGTAAGGGGATGATTTGGATCCATATGTTTCATGCTATGGTTAGAGTTATCTTAATTCTTCTTTCGTAGTTGCGGATGCTTGCGAGAGGGGATAATCATAAGTGGGAGGCTTGTTCAAGTAAGAACAACACCCAAGCACCGGTCCACCCACATATCAAATTATCAAAGTAGCGAACGCGAATCAAACAAACATGATGAAAGTGACTAGATGAAATTCCCATGTGTCCTCGAGAACGCTTATTATACGAGTTCGTTCCAGCTTGTCCTTTGCTACAAAAAGGATTGGGCCACCTTGCTGCACTTTTGTTACCGTTACTACTTGTTACTTGTTACGAATTATCTAGCTATCAAAACTATCTGTTACCACTACTTTCAGTACTTGCAGAGAATACCTTGCTGAAAACCGCTTGTCATTTCCTTCTGCTACTCGTTGGGTTCGACACTCTTACTTATCGAAAGGACTACGATTGATCCCCTATACTTGTGGGTCATTAGCAATGATCATGTATGTAGGCATCACGTCCGAGACAAGTAGACCGACTCCTGCCTGCATCTACTACTATTACTCCACCCATCGACCGCTATCTAGCATGCATCTAGGGTATTAAGTATGAAACAGAGTAACGCCTTAAGCAAGATGACATGATGTAGACAAAGTAAACTCAAGCAATATGATTAAACCCCATCTTTTTATCCTTAATGGCAACAATACAAATACGTGTCATGTCCCTTTCTGTCACTGGGATTGAGCACCGCAAGATTGAACCCATCACAAAGCACCTCTCCCATTGCAAGACAAATCAATCTAGTAGGCCAAACTAAATCGATAGATCGGAGAGAAATACAAAGATATAATAATCATGCATAAAAGAGTTCAGAGAAGACTCAAATATTTCTCATGAATAATCTGATCATAAACTAACAATTCATCGGATCCCAACAAACACACCGCAAAAGAAGATTACATCGGATAGAAGTCCAAGAACATCGAGGAGAACATGGTATTGAAGATCAAAGAGAGAGAAGAAGCCATCTAGCTACTAGCTATGGCCCCGTAGGTCTGTGGTAAACTACTCACACATCATCGGAAGGGCAGCAAGGTTGATGAAGAAAGCCCTCCGTGATCGATTCCCCTTACGGCAGAGTACCGGAAAAGGCCTCCAAATGGGATCGCGGAAGAACAGAGGCTTGCGGCGGCGGAAAGGTTTTATGTTCTGTCTCTCTGTTGGTTTTGGAATATTTGGGAATTTATAGCGCTGGAATTAGGTCAAGAGGTGCCACGAGGGGCCCACAAGACTGGGAGGGCGCACCCTACCCCCCTGGGCACGCCCTCCAGGCTTGTCGCCTCCTCGTGGCTCTTCTGGTCTTCTCCCGAAGCTTCGTGGGTCTCTTCTGGTCCAGAAAAAATTAATCCAAAGTTTTTTCTCGTTTGGATACTTTTTGATAATGATTTTCTGAAAAGGCAAAAAACAAGCAGTAAACAACAACTAGCACTGGGCACTGGGTTAATAGGTTAGTCCCAAAAAATGATATATAATGGCATATAATTGCATATAAAACATCCAAGATTGATACTATAATAGCATGGAACAATCAAAAATTATAGATACGTTGGAGACCTATCATCTTAACAAGGACAATATGAAGCATGCATTTTTTTCTCTGTTTCACCTAGTCAGTCGTCATGAAGTTGAGAAACTCCATGAGCGCTGCTGCCATCGATATTAGGCCTTAGATGGAGAGTGGGTAACTAGCTAGTCTATCCAGAATGAAGTTGTGGAACCATCTTCCATAATCGTCTTGTGAGTTTGGTTTGGTGTGAACCCAAATCAAAGTGCCCTGCTCCTCCTACTCGTTGTGATCACCTTGAAGTGCGGCAGACATGGTGTCTGTCGACAGGCGTGGAAACAAAAACACCCTTTTTTCTTCTTCTTTTTCTTATAATATTGTGAAACTCTGAAGAAGCAGGCAAGTGATTGAGGGGAATCTGTCTTATAAACTTGAAAAACACGGTGTCGCCCTCTTATATTGGGAAATTCTGAAGAAGCAGACAAGAAATCTCGCTTTTCTTGGCCCTTTTTTTCTTGGGTGATTTTGTTTCAGCTGGATGGAGAATTCAGTTCATGTAGTGCCTCGGGCCTCCAAGCCAGGGCGCCGCCGCCCGTCCAACTCGACCTGCTCCGCGTGCATACGTGTTGACGCTTGGACCGCCACCTTGCCCAACCAAAAACGTCGGTCGGTCTTGTACGCTCTCTCCCCTGCCCTGATGGCCGACCGGCGTCGCTCCTCCACACTGTTGCTCCTGCTCAGGCCACTGCCCCATCGCTTTCTATCTCGTCTCCTCCGCGGCCTCGGCTTCCCTATTCACCCTTTCCTCTGAGGTCTTCTTCATTTCTACGGCCTCCAATTCCACCATCCGGCCCCAAACTCCATCCTCCACATTGCATGCTTCATAACCTTCTGTGAAGCTTTCCTCTGCTATGAGCCGACTTTTGAGCTCTGATGCAAGTACTTCACCTTCAAGCTCCATTGCAACAGCCTTGAGGTATGTGAGTGCGGGGGCGCCATGATCAGCAAGACCCAAGGCGCTAGATGGCTGAAGGGGGACTTCATCGCCATGGTGAATAACTGGCATGAAGAGTGGTTCTACATCTCGGATGTGCCACTAACTGACCCTTCTCGGGCGGGGATTGCCACCCCCTTCACCGACAAAGCTCCTGTCTTAGAATCTAAAGAACATCAACTGGACGGATTCCGAGGAGGTGGGCAATCTGAGGGTGACCACCATCAAGGAACAGGGAATTAGCCTGGTCGAGGTGATGCACGTAGCTCTAAGCCGCGACATCCAGCCTCTCCAAGCCCCAAGCTCACCCCATGTGGGTACATACTGGGGAAGATAATATCCGGGCCATCTGGGGTGATTTCTATGGAGGCAAATTCATGAGGGGGATGCTCTCCTTGTTGTTCAAGGGGAAGGCCGCGAACTTCCCCGACGATGACACGGATTGGGGTTACTAGGTGGAGGACCACTCGAGGAAGGTATATTACTAACTCCTCTATTTTCTAGATGTCAGATGGAGCTGAGCAGTTGGAACTAACCAACCCTTTTATTTTGTTTTTGTTGATGCAGAAATGGCTATCTTTCTCGACCGAGGTCCGATCTTCGGCCCCCAACCCGAGGACCAGCCAAACGAGGACATGACTCGGCTAATAACGGAGGACCAGTCCTCGGGGCCCACTCGCACCAAGCGCAGGGCTCCCGCCACAAGGGTAACCCGAGGTAGCAACATTGAGTCTGTGAGCCACAGCGGCCAAGGTTCTGACGCTTAATCCAACAGCAAGGATCGGCGGACGAAGGTTAACAGCCCTAAGCTGCAACCAGGCGCTAGAGAGACGGGCACGTCCTCTGCTGGCACCGATTCCGAAGACTTTCCCATCCCAGGCAGGCAAGATAAGCATGAGAAGACGCAGCACGACCCGGCCTCGAGCCAAGCTGGCGTGCCAATCACGCCGACTCGTGCACTGACACAGGAGTCGTCAGAAACATCCTGGCCCTGGGACCGAGCTCCTCGTCCAAGACCTGAGCCAAAGTTGTAAGTTTCCATTGGCTATCTCATCTAGGGCTGATAGTTTTGGTCCGCTTTTTGACTTGGTTATTTTGCAGGGCGCCTTATTCCGTCGAGGATGACATGGAGGACCCTGACCTAGGCTCCACTCACCATACCAACATGGGGCGTTCATTGCCACGCCTTCGGCGCAAGCGTCTCCCCCTCTCGATGACTTTGAGTCGAGGAGGGACGATCAGATTCCTCCGCCGTCGGCATCCAATATCGGGGCGTGGATCATGCTCCCATTGTCGAGTTCAACATCTTGGTGTTAGATAACAAAGAAGATGCCCGAAGAGATCATCCCTCTTCGGCTTTCCGAGAGGAGAGGCAGGAGGTCCCACATGACATGGCTCAAGAAGTCCAGCAACTTTCTAACAAGGAAAACAACCTCCACTCTAGACTCAAGTAGAGGGTGATTAGCTTGACGATGGTTGAGAGAGCACGGAAAAACCAATGCGCCAGATTGGCCAACCTTAAAGAGGGTGGTGCAAACACAAAATTCTTCCACCGCTGGATCAACGCGAGGCGTCGAAAGAACCACATTCATAGACTCAAGCACAATCATGTGTAGGTTACCAACCATGAACACAAAGAGGAAATAATCCATCATTACTTCTATGAGGATATGGGAAAAGGAAACCCCGAGACCTAGAGACTTCCATTGGGATGAGCTCGGCTTGGAGGTGCAAAACTTGGACATGCTCGCAGATTGTGTCATTGGGGGTGGTGCGTGATGCCATTAACCAAATTCCTAGTGAAAAAGCTTCTGGGCCGGATGGGTTCACCGGAAGTGTTTTCAACAAATGTTGGGACATTATCAAGGGAGATATCATGAGAGTTGTTTCATATTTGGCCACCTCCACGCAACAAACCTTCATTGGCTCAACTCCGTAAATAATGTGCTTCTCCCGAAGAAAGAGGGAGACAAGGGGATCTTCGATTTCCAGCCAATTAGCCTCACCCATGTCATCACCAACATAATTGCAAAGATAGTTTCTATTTGACTTGCTCCTCACATGCACACCCTAGTCTCCAACGCTTAAAGTGCTTTCGTCAAGACAAGAAGCATCCCCGACAACTTCATGTATGTGAGAAATCTTGCACGCCATTGTCACAAGAGTAAAATTCCGTCCCTCCTCTTCAAGCTGACCTTCGGAAGGCCTTTGACTCAGTGAAATGAGAGTACATCATGAACATCCCAGCATAGAGGGTTCAGAGCATCTTTCGAGATTGGACCACGACCCTCCTATGCACCTCCTTGTCACGGGTACTTTTAAAGTGTGTGGTCGGCAACCCCATTGCCCATGGATGCGACCTTCGTTAAGGGGACCCCTTTCCCCTCTCCTCTTCTCCATCGCCATTGACCCCCTAAAGAAAAAATCTTGAGTTGGCGACTAGAAGAGGATAGCTCCACAAGATTCGTGGCCGTGGTCCTATTACACGGACCTCCCTTTATGCGGATGATGCAACAATGTTCATGGCACCCATTAAAAGAGACATATACAACCTTTCCAACATTTTGCACCTCTTTGGCGATGTCGCGGGTCTCTCCACTAATGTCCATAAGAGCTCGGTGGTTTCTATCCTTTGCAGGCACCCCAGCTTAACTCATATTCTTCAAAGCCTCTCGGTGCCCCGTGTGTCCTTCCACGTGAAACATTTGGGCCCGCCGCTCTTGGCTTGACAACTTAAAAAGCGGACATCCATTTCTTGAGGACAAGCTTGTCCCTTGGGACAAGCAAAACATTACTGTCATTGGACGCACCACCCTTTTTAAGTTGGTGCTATAATCTCAAGTGATCTACTTCAACACTCCTCTCATTGCCCCCCTGACCACACTCACAATGTCAATAAACTCAAGCGGACCTTTCTTTAGGCGGGAACAAATAAGACCACTGATGCAAAATGCAAAGTCAACTGGGATATATACCATGTTGCTGCCTCTTGACCTTGGAGAGCTTGTTGTGTTGAATATGGAAAAAAATCACAAGGCCCCTTAGATTGTGATGGCTATGGTTTCAATGCAAGGAGCCAACCAAGACGTGCGTTGAAATGGGCAACATTTTTTATCAAACGGTCAAAATTTATTCTATACCTCCATGAGAATCACCATTTCGTAATGGCACATGTGCACCTTTTTGGGACCCCCTGGCTGCAAGACCGGAAGTCAAAGGAGATCACACCCTTAATCTATGAGGCATCCACAAGGAAAAAATTGGTAAGTTAGCGAAGCTCTAAAACATGATGCTTGGGTTTTCAAGATCGAGATCACCACAAACTTCTCCTTGGCCCACATTCGTGAATTCATTATGCTTTAGACTACTATTCGTGACTTCAGCCTTGATGCCAATGTTGAGGACGATATTGTGGGGAAGCACACCGATTGCGGTGAATACCGAGCATTGACAACTCCATTAGGCTATGGGGCATGATCAAAGATTGGCTTTAGCCACCGAGCATTGATACCTTCACTTGACACTTGATGCATTCCATTAAAGAGTGGTGGGTTGCCTTATGCGACAAAACCATCCTGAATAGAAAAGAAATGACTTCCTCACAATGCTCACCTCATGAACTATTTGGAATGAAAGGAATGCCCGAGTCTTCCAACACAAGAGCGCCCTGCCAACGGTTCTTCTCGCCAACATCAAGAATGAAGCAATACTTTGGGTAGCCGCGGGGGCAAAACATTGGGAAAATCATGCCGGGAGAGTAATAACCTTATTGTTATTCGAGGTGTTGTAATACAAACTTGAACTCTATTCTTATTTAAATTAATGGATGAGGCAAATCTTTTCTTCCGTTTAAAAATAAAGAAAAGAACCGAGAAGCTCATAACCAACTCCAAGATGACCTTGGTGAGCACTCGTGGGAAATTCATAGTTCTTTTTATCATGTTTATTTGGATTATTACTTTTTCTTGCCCATATGGTGTTTGGATTTGAATATTTAAATTCAAAATGATGGATTTGGAATATTGTTGAAACATGTACATTAGAAATTTGAAGTTTTAAATTAATATGTTGTGCAAATGTAGCTAAAATAAGGCTTTTGTATGCATAATGCCGGAACTCTACGTCTCCGTCACCTCCAGCGTTCCAGGCGGGCTCCACCCCGCTTCTCCTCCGTCGCCGTTCAACCCCTCTCCTCCGACCGCCACTCTAGGTACCATCTGCTACTGCTATACTCACCATGCCCGACAACTGTTCAATGAATTGTCGGAGCTAAAAAAGTTGTCCCTTCTTCTTTCAAAGAATGGATTCCGATTTGGAGTACATATACGAGCACTATGTTGAGTCGTCCGACGAGGAGGACTACATGGATGAGACGGCGATGATGCAAGCGGTCCTTGAAGACGCGGAGCATGCGGAGGAGCATGTTCTCAATTTCAAGGGATCGATCAAGGGTCATCGAGTGCTCAACCGCAACAGGGCGCGCGGCCATTTGACACTGGTGGCTAACTACTTTGCCCCCGATGCACTCTTCGCTAGCCATTTTCGCCGGCGTTTTCGGATGCGCAAGACTGTGTTCGATTGTTTGTACCATGGCGTCCGCTCCTATGATGCCTATTTCATCTTGAAGAAGGACGCCGTGGGAACGATTGGGTTCTCTGGTTACCAGAAGTGCACGGCCGCACTCCGGATGCTTGCATATGGCACGGCCGCTGGTTCGTGGGATGAGTACCTATGGATGTCTGAGAGCACATGCAGAGATGCCATGGTCAGGTTTGCAACTGCCGTGGTCGAGGTGTTTGGACCTTAGTACCTGAGAGAACCAACTGTGGCAGACACCGAGAGGCTCTTGGCAATCTCAGAAGCAAGAGGGTGGCCAGGTTTGCTTGGATCTCTTGACTGCATGCATTGAAAATGGAAGAACTGCCCGAACGCTTTACAAGGGCAATATCAGGGTCATGTTAAGAAGCCCACCATCATTCTTAAAGTAGTTGCATCACATGATCTTTGGATTTGGCACACTTTCTTTGGCATGCCCGGGTCTCACAATGACATCAATATGCTGTAGCGATCACCATTGTTTGCGAGACTGGCTGAAAGAAAAGCTCCTCCTTGCCACTATACTACCAATGGACATGAGTACAACATGGGCTACTATCTGGTTGACGGTATCTATCCTCCGTGGGCTACCTTTGTCAGCACCATCTCTAACCCAGTTGGCCAGAAAAAGTCTCACTTTGCCCAAAGACAAGAAGTAGCTAGAAAGGATGTCGAGAGAGCATTTGGAGTTCTGCAAGTCCGTTTTGCAGTTGTTCATGGACCTGCTAAACAATGGGATCCGGAGACCTTGTGGGAGGTGATGACATGTTGTGTGATCATGCACAACATGATCGTCGAGGATGAGGGTGAGGATGTTGCCGCAACTCTAGAATTTGAGAAGATGGGTGTGATCCTATCGAACTTCCACACCAGAATCCCACCACACTCGAAGAGTTTATTCAAATGCATCAACAAATTTGGCATCAACTAACTCACGAGTAGCTGAAGGAAGATCTGATTGAGCATCAGTGAGTGATTAAAGGGGACAATAATGTTGGAATGTAATATTTGAACTTTTTAAAATTCGAACTAGTGCTGCATGCGGCTATTTGAACGTCCGTACTTTATGTATGCGGCTATTTGAACGTCTGTACTCTATGTATGCAGCTATTTGAACGTGTGGACTTTAAAGAAAATGAGAGAGGCCTGATGTATACCGGTAACGTTGGATGGGAAATTTACGGGTGGGCGTTGAAGATGCCCTAACGACGGATGGAGGGACCCGGCCGGCTTTTTCAGTCGCTGGCCACTCGAGCAGAGGGAGATACCGCGTGGTGGTTGCTTTCAGGGAAGCAGGAAAGTCAAGCCCTGGAAAATAATCATGAAACGAAGATGCTAAACGGGCCAAGGTTGCGTGTCACGTCGCGAGTTCGAGCCCTCATTTGTTTAGAGTTACTTTGCGCGAGGCGGTCAAACCAGGCTTTTGGCATCGGCAGCAAGTTGATTGCGGGCGGAGACTTGACTTGGACAAGCGAGGTCTGTGGGAGATGGATTAAGACTTGAGCGCCAACAGTAGGAAGTCTTTTTATTATAGGTGCACTTGCTTCGTATAATATCACCACCTTTTCAGTTTCATAATATTTATACTGTTCTCCCTTGGAATCTTATGACGATTGTCGTCCCTCAATCAAAGCTGAGCGATGTTTTCCTTGCGGCACGCAGGTGGGAGTCACTTTTGCACTCATCATGCAGAGGTTAAGCAACCTCAAAAAAGAAATTAATGCAGAGGTTAAGCAAAAACGTGATAGAACTTGAAGCAGAATCCTCCGGTGGCCAAACGGCCGGGTTTCTAATTAACACGAAAATGCTTAATATATAACCAGTAGTATTGATTTGATAAGAACACACAAGGAAGGACGGATCGGACCGATCCGTCACTCCTTTTTACAGTACCGTACACAAGCACACAGTCAAACCCAAGCACGCAGCAGCACACAACCTGAAGACCTGGTTACAATCGACCAGACCTGCTCGAGGAGATGAAGACGCAGCGGCAACATATCAGGAGGTTGGCACTAAAAAACCTTCGCAACCTCCCCAGATGCTAGCAGCTGAGACTTCACCAACAACCAGCAAGAAGATTATCGAGAAACTAGGGATGGAGAGACCAGTTGCTACCTCAAATAAGGCAACTGAATCCGTCCACCACTGACGCTGACGCGACGGAAATTTAACAATACCAGTAGTAGTATTTTGCTCCGGCATCTGCTGCGTGCACTAAAATGAGCACAGAGTAGCAGCAGAGGACGGGCGAGCGGCTGCAGGAGAACGGGGGCGCTTCACTTGGCGTCGGCGTCGCCGGCGGCCGGGAGACCGCCGCCTCCGCCGGCGCCGTTCTTGTCGGCGCGGACGAGCCCGGCGGCCAGGTTGGTGACCGCGGTGATCACGTCCTTGATGATCTTCTCCTTGATCTGGCCGCGCCTCGGCGTGCTCCCCGTCGGCGCCTTGTTGCCGCCGGAACCGGCGTGCTCTCCCGCCGCGGGCATCGCCGGAGCTTGAGCCTGGTAGCCCTTGGTGGCCATTCTTCCGGCGGGGGGAGAGGAGGGAGGGGAGAGGTTGGTGGATTCTTTCGCCGTGGAGGCTGGATATCCTCCAGGCTGCGGTCCGAGAGCGGTTAAATAGACGGCTGTGTGGGCAGAGAGAGCAGAGCGATGGCCGGAAAAGAGCAGCGGTGGCGGGTCCCAAAGCGCGCTCGGGCATGGGCCCCAAAGCGTACCGGGCTCGGGCTCTATCAGCCAGGAGCTTGCACGTCTCGGTGACAAGTGGGGTAGCCCAGTCTCAGGTGGGGACGTGCCAGTGACTCGGCAGGACGCGTCCGCATCTAAATTTTTGGTCGGTCGATTGTGGACCCGCCTTGTACTTTCCACGCTGGGCGCTGCTGCTAGTGGCAACTCTGGCCGGCTTTGTCCGGCTTGGATGGCAAGTCAGTAGTGCAAGGTTTCTTGAAGAAATGTATCGCGTTCTCGCTCGCGAAGTCGTCACGGCGTCACCCACTGATGTTGTGAGTGATGGTGGCAGATCAAGGGAGGAAGCAGATTGGATGTGCAGGATCGATCCACATCTTCATGTCTGGATGTGCTTTCGCTTTCTTGCCACCGAGTCATAGCTTAGCTGTGGATGGGGCGGCCGGCTGATTGGCACCTCGATTGAAGAACGGCGCGCCCATTGTACAAGGTCTTAGTAGCCACGATAAGGTAAGGCGATAAGGTCATCTCTAACACGGATCCGTAAATGGACACCGTAGTGTCCGTTTTTAATGTCCGGATATGGTGCGCGGACATGATACGGGAGAGAACCATCCAATGCTATTCATAAATTAATGCTTATTTGTCCGGTTGGGAGGAGAGAGAAGACGGGACCATGCATGTGAAGAGAGAGACAAGGACCATGTGGAGGCTTTATGTTGGTCAAGTGCATGTCTAGACTCCCGCAAAGCCCTCACATTTGTTGCTAGGATATCGGAATTCGTATGTCCGGACTGCTAATCGGATATATATGGGTCCCTGTTGGATGGCAAAAGTGGTCCGGACACTGCGTTTCGGACATATATAGTGGAGGTTTGAGAGTTCGCTTTGGAGATGCCTACGCCGACACCCAAACCGGACACCGCATCCGTCCGTAGACCGGGAGATCAGTCCGCGAACACTGATACGGGAACCGGCCATCCAACCGTAGCCGCATACATCCGCACCCATTTTTTTTTAAGTCTGCACGCTAAAAATAGCCGCATATCTATTTTCAGTTTAGCTAAAAAAATAGTTGCTCATGAGTTGCTCGATGCCGAATTTGTTGATGCATTGGTACAAACTCATCAAATGTGGCCGGATTCTGCTATAGAAATTCGGTAAGCTCTTTCAAGGACGGGCATCTGATAGGCCCTGCTCTTCCTGTGCCTTCTGTCCCGCCAACAGCGGGGCTTCGGGCCAAGCAGATTTCTTGCATGCCCGCAACGTCGGATCTGGTGCCTCTGCATTTCATTGATCATCGAAACGCTTTTAGGCTTAGATTGCGTGGCGGGATGATGGGTCTAATCGAGACCGCTAATTCGAGGACCACAATGACAACCATCTCGTTGCTGCCTGATAACCCACAAGTATAGGGGATTGCGACAGTCTTCGAGGATAGTATTTCATCCAAATTTATTGATTCGACACAAGGGGAGCCAAAGAATATTTATAAGTATTAGCAGTTGAGTTGTCAATTCAACCACACCTGGAGAACTAAATATCTGCAGCAAAGTGTTTAGTAGCACAGTAGTATGATAGTTTGATAACAGTAGCAATAGTAACAGAAGCAAATTTGTAGTGATTGTAACAGTAGTAGCAGTAGTAACTTAGCAAAGATCAATATGAGAAAAGTGTAGGCATTGAATCAGTGATGAATAATTGCGTTGAATGACATTCATCATATAACAGTAACAACCTAGAGCGATACACAATAGCTCAAATTCATCAATGTAATGTAGGCATGTATTGCGTATATAGTCATACGTGCTTATAATAAGAACTTGCATGACATCTTTTGTTCTACCCTTCCGTGGCAGAGGGGTCCATAAGGAAACTAAGGGATATTAAGGCCTCCTTTTAATAGAGAACCGAAACAAAGAATTAACACATGGTGAATACATGAACTCCTCGAATTACAGTCATCCCCGGAGAGTATCCCAACTATTGTCACTTTGGGGTCTACGGATCAGAACAATAACAAGTGCATATAACTAGCAGATAGGATCAATAACTCAAATATATTCATGAAAATATAAAGGGTTCAGATCTGAAATCATGGCACTCGGGCCCTAGCGACAAGCATTAAGCATAGCAAAGTCATAGTAATATCAATCTCAGAACATAGTGGATACTAGGGATCAAGCCCTAACAAATTGACTCGATTACATGACAAATCTCATCCAACCCATCACCGTCCAGCAAGCCTATGAAGGAATTACTCACTCCCGACGGTGAGCATCATGGAATTGTTGATGGAGGATGGTTGATGATGGCGATGGCGACGAATCCCCCTCTTCGGAGCCCCGAACGGACTCCAGATCAGTGCTACTTGTAGACTGCGTTGGTATTTCCCCGAAGAGGAGAGGATGATGCAGTATAGTAGAGATAAGTATTTCCCTCAGTTAAGAACCAAGGTTATCAATCCAGTAGGAGAACCAAGCAAGATCCAGTGAACAGCACATACACACACAAAAGCAAACACTTGCACCCAACGCGAATAAGAGGGTTGTCAATCCTCTTAGCGGTTACTTGCAAGGATTAAGTCTGATAGAGATAAATTGATAAAGTAAATTACTAAACTAAATAAAAGTAAATAAATTGCAGTAAGGTATTTTTATGTTTTTTATATGATAAAGATAGACCCGGGGGGCATAGTTTTCACTAGAGGCTTCTCTCTCGAGCGCAGAAACATACGGTGGGTAAACAAATTACTGTTGGGCAATTGATAGAAAAGCAAATAATTATGACGGATTCATGTCAATGATCATGTATATAGGCATCACGTCCGAGACAAGTAGACCGACTGCTGCCTGCATCTACTACTATTACTCCACTCATCGACCGCTATCCAACATGAATTTAGAGTATAAAGTTAATAAAAACATAGTAACGCCTTAAGCAAGATGACATGATGTAGAGAAGCAAATTCAAGCAATATGAATAAACCCCATCCTTTTATCCTTAATGGCAACAATACAAATACGTGTCATGTCCCTTTCTGTCACTGGGATTGAGCACCGCAAGATTGAACCCATCACAAAGCACCTCTCCCATTGCAAGATAAACCAATCTAGTTGGCCAAACCAAATCGATAGATCGGAGAGAAATACAAAAATATATTTAATCATGCATAAAAGAGTTCAGAGAAGACTCAAATATTTCTCATGAATAATCTGATCATAAACTCACAATTCATCGGATCCCAACAAACACATCGCTAAAAAATATTACATCGGATAGAACTCCAAGAACACCAAGGAGAACATGGTATTGAAGATCAAAGAGAGAGAAGAAGCCATCTAGTTACTAGCTATGGACCCGTAGGTCTGTGGTAAACTACTCACACATTATCGGAAGGGCAGCAAGGTTGATGTAGAAGCCCTCCGTGATCAATTCCCCCTCCGGCAGAGTACCGGAAAAGGCTTCCAGATGGGATCGTGGAAAAACAGAGGCTTGCGGCGGCGGAAAGGTTTTCTCTTCTGGCTCTCTGATGGTTTCCGAATATTTGTGAATTTATAGGAGTGGAATTAGGTCAAACGGAGCCATGAGGGCCCCACAAGGCATCAGGGCGCGGTCCCAGCAGCCTTGTTGCCTTGTGGAGGCTTCGTGAACCTTCTGGCCTTCTCTCCAAGTCTCCAAGGTCTCTTTTGTCCAGAAAAAATTCTCCAAAAAGTTTCGTGGCATTTGGACTTCGTTTGGTACTGATTCTCTGAAAAGCCAAAAACAAGCAGAAAATAGTAACTGGCACTGGGCACTAGGTTAATAGGTTAGTCCCAAAAAATGATATATAATTGCATATAAAAACATCCAAGATTGATACTATAATAGCATGGAACAATCAAAAATTATAGATACGTTGGAGACGTATCAAGCATCCCCAAGCTTAATTCCTACTCGTCCTCGAGTAGGTAAATGATAAAAACAGAATTTTTGATGTGGAATGGTACCTAACATGTTTCATCATGTAATCTCTTCTACGATATGAATAATAAGATCCAAATGATTCAAAACAATAGTCTATAATTTGATATAAAGACATCAATACTCAGGCATACTAACAAACAATCATGCCTTTCAAAATATCGATGCTAAAGAAAGTTATCCCTACAAAATCATATAATCCTGTCATGCTCCATCTTCTTCACACAAAGTATTTATCATGCACTACCCCGATGACAAGCCGAGCAATTGGTTCATACTTTTTAACGCGCTTCAGCTTTTTCAACTCCCACTCAATACATGAGTGCAAGCCATGGATATAGCACTAATAAACAATAGTCTATAGTTTGATATAAAGACATCAATACTCAGGCATACTAATAAACAATCATGTCTTTCAAAATAAAAATGCTAAAGAATGTTATCCCTACAAAATCATATAATCCTGTCATGCTCCATCTTCTTAACACAATATATTTATCATGAACAACCCTGGTTTTAGCCAAGCAATTGGTTCATACTTTTAACGCGCTTCAGCTTTTTCAACCCCCACGCAATACATGAGCGCAAGCCATGGATATAGCACTATGGGTGGAATAGAGTGTGGTGGTAGAGATAAATAAGAGAAGTCAAAAATAAGAAGATAGTCTCACATCGACGAGGCTAATCAACGGGCTATGGAGATGCCCATCAATTGATGTCAATGCAAGGAGTAGGGATTGCTATGCAACGGATGCACTAAGAGCTATAAGTGTATGAAAGCTCAACATGAAAACTAAGTGGATGTGCATCCAACTTGCTTGCTCATGAAGACCTCGGGCATTTGAGGAAGTCCGTCATCGGAATATACAAGCCAAGTTATATAATGAAAAATTCCCACTAGTATATCAAAGTGACAAAACAGGAGAATCTCTATATGAAAAACATGGTGCTACTCTGAAGCACAAGTGTGGAAAAGGATAGTAACATTGGCCCTTCTCTCTTTTTCTCTCATTTTATTATTATTTTTTTCATGGTTCTTTTTCGCCTCTTTTTCTTCTTCTTTTTTTTCGTCCGGAGTCTCATCCCGACTTGTGGGGGAGTCATGGTCTCCATCATGCTTTCCTCACTGGGACAATGCTTTATAATGACGATCATCACACCTCTCTTTACTTACAACTTAATATTACAACTCGATACTAGAACAAAAATATGACTATATGAATGCCTCTGGCAGTGTACCAGGATGTGCAATGATGCTAGCGTAACATGTATAAAAATGATGAACGGTGGCTGAGCCACAAATACTATGTCAGCTATATGATCATGCAAAGCAATATGACAATGATGATGTGTGTCATATAAAAAACGGAATGGTGGAAGTTGCATGGCAATATATCTCGGAATGGCTATGGAAATGCCATGATAGGTAGGTATGGTGGCTGTTTTGAGGAAGATATAAAGATGCTTATGTGTGATAGAGCGTATCATATCACGGGGTTTGGATGCACTGGCGAAGTTTGCACCAACTCTCGATGTGAGAAAGGGCAATGCACGGTACCGAAGAGGCTAGCAAATTGCGGAAGGGTGAGAGTGCGTATAATCCATGGACTCACATTAGTCATAAAGAACTCACATACTTATTGCGAAAGTCTATTAGCCCTCGAAGCAAAGTACTACTACGCATGCCCCTAGAGGGATAGATTGGTAGGACAAGGTCCATCGCTCGTCCCCGACCGCCACTCATAAGGTAGACAATCAACAATAAATTATGCTCCAACTTCTTAGCATAAAGACAGATCATACGTGCATGCTTCGGGAATCACAAACCTTAACACAATTATTCTTACTAAACCACAATCATCTACTAGTACCTCCCCCATATTACCATCTTAATATCACAAAACTATTGTAAGGAATCAAATTTATCACAAAACTATTATATCCCTCTTGAATACCTATCATATCAAGACCAAATTCATAACCCATGCATATTACCATTGCTATTTATTAGACTCTCAAAAATATATAAGTGAAGCATGAGACTGTAACTATTTCTTTAAAATATAACCACCGCCGTGCTCTTAAAAGATATAAGTGAAGCACTAGAGCAATTGCCTAACCCAAAAGATATAAGTGAAGCACATAGAGTATTCTAACAAATCACGAATGATGTGTGTCCCTCTCAAAAAGTTGTGTTCAACAAAGATGATTGTGACAAACTAAAAAGCAAACAAACTATATCATAAGACGCTCCAAGTAAAATACATATCATGTGATGAATAAAAATATAGCTCCAAGTGAGTTACCGATAGATTGTAGACGAAAGAGGGGATGCCATCCGGGGCATCCCCAAGCTTAGACGCTTCACTCTTCCTTGAATATTACCTTGGGGTGCCTTGGGCATCCCCAAACTTAGGCTCTTGCTGCTCCTTATTTCTTTGTCCATCGTAGTCTCACCCAAAAGTTGAAAACTTCAGCACACAAAACTCAACATAAAGCTCGTGAGATCCGTTAGTATAACAAACAAATCTTAAACTTTAGGTAATGTTATAAATTAATTCATATTTAATATTGGCATAATGCTACTGTACTCCAACTTCTCCATGACTCATACCCCCCCGATACGATCCATAGATACATCAAAATAAGCAAACTATGCAACAAAAACAGAATCTGTCTAAAACAGAATAGTCTGTAAATATCTGAATTATGGTCATACTTATGCAACTCCAAAAAATCAGAAAAATTAGGAAAACGTGGGAAATGTATATTGCAATACTGTGTAAAAAATTCAGAAGGTTCTGACACTCCATCGAAAATTAGAAATTCCAGCACTGGACGCAAAAGTTTCTGTTTTCAAACAGCATCACTCATACTATCTTCCAAATCATCCCAAAGGCATTACTTGGCACAAACACTAATTTAAACATAAAAACACAATCATAACAGAGGCTATAATCATGCAAACACTCAAAAACAGAAGGAAAAAGCAAAAAATTTATTTTATTCATTGGGTTGCCTCCCAACAAGCACTATTGTTTTATGCCCCTAGCTAGGCATAATACATAGTTTCAAGTGTTATCGTCCTTAGTTTTAGCATCCTTAGGTGTGTGATTTTAAGGAAGTTTTTCAAAAACAATGGGGAACACATCATCAACCAAAATACTAGGGTTATTAAGGCTACCTTCTTCAAACCCTTCTTGGTTCCCTTTTACGATCCAAGCATACTTATGATTAATTCCTTTAAACACTTGTTGGATAATATGTATAGGAGGAACTTCTTTTCTAGTATTCTTATCAAAAGCATGCTGATCATGGAAAACGTGTCTCAACATATACTCCTCATTATATAGAATTTCATCTATCAGCGGTTTCTCTTGGCTCATATTGTAGGAATCAAATATCTCTCTAGCTTCTCGCACTATATAATCAAATTCGTTCATGAGGATAAGAGTAGCTATCTTTTTAGCCTTGGGATTGTTTATCACGGGTAACTCGTAAAACAACCTTTGCAAAGTGGGGTGAGTACGAATAAATCTTCTTTCAAGTTTAAGAACGAGTGCGGATATAGCTTCCCCATAACTATTGGTTCTTTTAAGAATAGGAGTATCATTGCAAACCAATGTTCCCGTGCAATTAAAGAATTCTTGAATAATGTTTTTCCCTATGATATTTCCACTCCCTACTACAAAAAATTTTGAATCCAAATTTGAGGGAATTTCTCTTTTCGGGATCTCACCCTCCTCACTCTTTTCAATAATGAAGTCAGACATGATGGCAACCCGCAAAGCAAGCAAATAAAAATATTTTTGTGTTTTTGTAAAAAAAATATTTTTGTGTTTTTAAAAAAAAAATAGAAGTGGGGGAGATGAAAACGAGAGGCAAAAGCAAATGAAAAGGCAAATAAAATAAATGCAAGTGATTGATAGTTTGTGTGAAGGTATTTGATAGATTTTGATGATGTCTCCCCGGCAACGGCGCCAAAAATTCTTCCTGCTACTTGTAGACTCCGTTGGTATTTCCCCGAAGAGGAGAGAATGATGCAGTATAGTAGAGATAAGTATTTCCCTCAGTTAAGAACCAAGGTTATCAATCCAGTAGGAGAACCAAGCAAGATCCAGTGAACAACACCTACACACACAAAAGCAAACACTTGCACCCAACGCGAATAAGAGGGTTGTCAATCCTCTTAGCGGTTACTTGCAAGGATTAAGTCTGATAGAGATAAATTAATAAAGTAAATTAGTAAACTAAATAAAAGTAAATAAATTGCAGCAAGGTATTTTTATGTTTTTTATATGATAAAGATAGACCCGGGGGCCATAGTTTTCACTAGAGGCTTCTCTCTCGAGCGCAGAAACATACGGTGGGTAAACAAATTACTGCTGGGCAATTGATAGAAAAGAAAATAATTATGATGGATTCATGGCAATGATCATGTATATAGGCATCACGTCCGAGACAAGTAGACCGACTGCTGCCTGCATCTACTACTATTACTCCACTCATCGACCGCTATCCAGCATGCATCTTGAGTATTAAGTTAAGAAAAACAGAGTAACGCCTTAAGCAAGATGACATGATGTAGAGAAGCAAATTTAAGAAATATGAATAAACCCCATCTTTTTATCCTTAATGGAAACAATACAAATACGTGTCATGTCCCTTTCTGTCACTGGGATTGAGCACCGCAAGATTGAACCCATCACAAAGCACCTCTCCCATTGCAAGATAAACAAATCTAGTTGGCCAAACCAAATCGATAGATCAGAGAGAAATACAAAACTATATTTAATCATGCATAAAAGAGTTCAGAGAAGACTCAAAGATTTCTCATGAATAATCTGATCATAAACTCACAATTCATCGGATCCCAACAAACACATCGCAAAAAAAGATTACACCCGATAGAACTCCAAGAACATCAAGGAGAACATGGTATTGAAGATCAAAGAGAGAGAAGAAGCCATCTAGCTACTAGCTATGGACCCGTAGGTCTGTGGTAAACTACTCACGCATCATCGGAAGGGCAGCAATGTTGATGTAGAAGCCCTCCGTGATTGATTCCCCCTCCGGCAGAGTACCGGAAAAGGCCTCCAGATGGGATCACGGAAGAACAGAGGCTTGCGGCGGCGGAAAGGTTTTCTCTTCTGGCTCTCTGATGGTTTCCGAATATTTGTGAATTTATAGGAGTGGAATTAGGTCAAACGTAGCCACGAGGGCCCCTCAAGGCATCAGGGCGCGCCCCCCTGGGGCCGCGCCCTGTTGCCTTGTGGAGGCTTCATGAACCTTCTGGCCTCCTCTCCAAGTCTCCAGGGTCTCTTTTGTCCAGAAAATAATCTCCAAAAAGTTTCGTGGCATTTGGACTTTGTTTGATACTGATTCCCTGAAAAGCCAAAAACAAGCAGAAAACAGCAACTGGCACTGGGCACTAGGTTAATAGGTTAGTCCCAAAAAATGATATATAATTGCATATAAAAACATCCAAGATTGATACTATAATAGCATGGAACAATCAAAAATTATAGATACGTTGGAGACGTATCAATCAGCCCTCTCGATGAAGAACAGGAGGTGGGGGCGGCTCCGTATCGTAAAACGCGATGAAACTTCTTATCCTATTTTTTTCTTGGGAAAACAAAATTTATAGCGCTGGAATTATGTCAGACGAAGCCTCGTGGGCCCCACAAGGCATCAGGGCGCGCCCTGGGGGGTAGGCGTGGCCTGTTGCCTTGTGGGCAACTGGTGGCTGATACGTCTCCAACGTATCTATAATCTTTGATTGTTCCATGCTATTATAGTATCAATCTTGGGTGTTTTATATGCAATTATATGCTATTTTATATCATTTTTTGGGACTAACTTATTAACTTAGTGCCCAGTGCCAGTTGCTGTTTTCTGCTTGTTTTTGGTTTTTCAGGAAATCAGTACCAAACGGAGTCCAAACGCTACGAAACTTTTTGATGATTTTTTTTCTGGACAAAAGAGACCCTAGAAGCTTCGGGAGGAGACCAGAAGCCTCACGAGGAGGTGACAAGGCAACCCCGCGCGCCCCTGGGGTGGCGCGCCAAGATGCCTTGTGGGCCCCTCGTGGCTCCTTTTGACCTAATTCCACTTCTATAAATTCTTAAATATTGGGAAACCAACAGAGAGCCACCTCGAATAACTTTTCTGCCGCCGCAAGCTTCTGTTCTTCCGTGAACCCATCTGGAGGCCTTTTCCGGCACCCTGCCGGAGGGGGAATCGATCACGGAGGGCTTCTACATCAACCTTGTTGCCCTTCCAAAGATGTGTGAGTAGTTTACCACAGACCTACGGGTCCATAGCTAGTAGCTAGATGGCTTCTTCTCTCTCTTTGATCTTCAATACAATGTTCTCCTCGATCTCCTTGGACTTCTATTGGATGTAATCTTCTTTTGCGGTGTGTTTGTTGGGATCCGATGAATTGTGGGTTTATGATCAGATTATTCATGAGAAGTAATTGAGTCTTTTCTGAACTTTATTATGCATGATTTTTATAGCTTTGTATTTCTCTCCGATCTATCAGTTTCGTTTGGCCAACTACATTGATTTATCTTCAGCAGGAGAGGTGCTTTGTAATGGGTCCAATCTTGCAGTGTTCTATATCCCAGTGACAGAAAGGGACAAGACACATATTTGTATTGTTGCCATTAAGGGTAAAACGACGGCGTTTATTCATATTGATTGGGTTTATTTTGTCTACATCATGTCATCTTGCTTAAGGCGTTACTCCGTTTTCATTAACTTAATACCCTAGATGCATGCTGGATAGCGGTCGATGGGTGGAGTAATAGTAGTAGATGCAGGCAGGAGTCGGTCTACTTGTCTCGAACGTGATGCCTATATACATGATCATTGCCATGAATCCGTCATAACTATGCGCTTTTCTATCAATTGCCCAACAGTAATTTGTCTACCCACCGTATGCTATGCGTTCGAGAGAGAAGGCTCTAGTGAAAACTATGGCCCCTGGGTCTACTTTAATCATAAAAAGAAAACTAAAAATACCTTGCTGCAATTTTCTTTCTTTTATTTTCTTTTGCAATTTATATATCTACCACTACGAGATTTAATCCTTGCAAGTGACAAGTTCAAGGGGATTGACAACCCCTTGCCCGCTTTGGGTGCAAGTATTTGGTTTTGTGTGTGCATGTGCTGTTAACGAGACTTTGCGTGATTCTCCTACTGGATTGATACCTTGGTTCTCACTGAGGGAAAATACTTATCTCTACTATGCTGCATCTCCTCTCCTCTTCAGGGAAAATCCCAACGCAGCTCACAAGTAGCAGTGGCCCCCCTCCAGTGGATCTTTGTTCCAGTATTTTTTATTTATTCCATAAAAAAATCTCTAATATGTTTCGTCCAATTCTGAGAACTTTTATTTCTGCACAAAAAACAACTCCATGGTAGTTTTGCTGAAAACAACGTCAGTCCGGGTTAGTTTCATTCAAATCATGCAAATTAGAGTCCAAAACAAGAGCAAAAGTGTTTGGAAAAGTAGATATGACGGAGACGTATCACTGCCAGGTGATGACGTTGAAGAACGACAAAAGTCTGGCTCAAGGAGGTGGAGGTTGTACCTCTGGTCGTTCTGCACCTGCCGGAACGGGGCCTCCCGCTCTTCCAACACCATGTTGGTGTAGTGTGCCCGCGCCTAGCCCATCGTGATGCCGGACTGGACCGCCGAGGGTGGTGGCGCCGGCTCGTCGTCCATTGGCTCCGCGTCGCTGCCCTCTGGAGAGCTCGCCGACAAACCCGCCTGTATTCGATTGGCTCAGCGGGCCTGCCAAGCAGCCGCAATACCGGAGAGCTCCTTCTTCTGCTCGTCGGAGAGGCCGTCCCACTGGGCTTTGGAGCTCAAGGCCATGGCGGGTGTGGTGCAGAGAGGAAATCGGGGAGGAGAGGTGGGATGCGCCTGTTGGTGGCCATGGTCACGTTTAAATAGCGGGCGGGCAGACGCCAGGCCAAGCGGCGAGGTGTTTAATGCCAGCCAGCCAACGGACGGATGGGTGGCGTCGCATGCGGACGATGGAGTAGGTTCCTCGGCAACCGCACAAGTTTAATGGAAGAAGACGGACGGACGGGTGTCGTTTGAATGCGGAGAGAAGGCGGGTGCACCGGTACGCGATGCAGGCGGCGCTCTTGGCCGGCGCGCTGCGTTAATGCTGACTCTAGTGAGAGGCCACGCCCGCTCTAGGCCGACATGAATGCGACGCTGATGCTCTAGAGCGGCGCTGGCCGTTTCGGTTGGAAAAGGGCACGGGTGAGGGAGCGGGTTTTGAATTGGTCCGGGTTGTCGGACGCGCGCGTCTTGCTTTCGGTTTGTGGGGAAAAGGACGTCCGGACCGGTCCGCGAACGGATGCGAGACTGTGTTGGATGGCAAAACTCGTCCAGACCACGCGGTCTGAACGGATGCAGGCGATTTGAGGGTCGCGCTGGAGATATCTTTTATTTTTCGAGAGAACTTTCCGATCTATTCATAATCAATCATGGCAGTACAAAAGAAGACTAGAGATAATAAAAATTACAACCAGCTCTATGGATCACCTAGCAACGACTACAAACACTGAAGCGAGCCGAAGGCGCGCCGCCGTCATCGCCCCTCCATCACCGGAGCCGGGCAAACCATGCTGCAGTAAATAGTCAGAAGTCGTCGTGCTAAAGCCCCCAAAGGACGAGAGCACCAGAGCAGCACCCATCGTCGATGAAGAGAGTCGTAGATCAGAAAGATCAAACATGTAATCACACAAACAAAGACGAACGAAAACTAGATCCAAATAGATCCACCGAAGACCAACACCGACCGACTCCCGTGAAATCCGACGGTGATACACCTCCACACGCCCTTCGACGATGCTAGACGCACCATCAGATTTGGGTCCTACCGAGGGACATCGTCACTGCCACACAGCCCAACCAAAACGCTAAACATAACAAAAACGATATTGGGGGCCCCCCTGTCGGCGGGGGCCGATATCCTCCGCACCTGCACGGCCCAAAGGCCATCGGAGATGAGGTGGACCGGCGGCGGCCGCGGCGGGAGGAGGAAGAAGATTTTTTGTTGAGGAGGAAAGAGAGGCCGTACTGGAGACGTCCCGCGCTGGAGATATCCCTGAGACATAATCCGCGTGGTGGTTGCTTTCAGTGGAGCAAGAAAGTCAAGAAGCCCTGGGAATCATACACCGAAGCTGCTAAATGGGGCTGCGTTGCGTGCCATGTAGGGAGTTTGCACGCTAATTAGTTTTGGGTTAGTTTGTGCGAGGCGGTCAAACCAAGCGTTTGGCAGCGACAGAAGTTGATCGCGGACCGTGACCTGACTTGGACAGGCGAGGTCTGCGGGCTATCGATCCTGAGCTGCGAGAGCTAAGACTAAGAACACTTTCTATTATAGTTGCACTTGCTTCGTATGATATCCAGTTTAGCTAAATGACAGTCGACTGATTTTCAAATTGCGGTCAGTCGATTTTTGAGAGTTCGCCGGTGGGAAGGAAGAGGCTTGCTGGAGGGCTACCCCGTTATCTATTATAGGGTTTAGGGTGGGGGCGCTGGTGGACAACGATGGTTGGGGGGGGGGCACTTCGCCGGAGAAAAAACCCAAACGTGGGCGGGGCTAGAGGGATGGGGCGACTAGACCGGAGATGGGGGGCCGTTCCGGGAGGGCGGTGCGGCGAGGCGGTCGCGGGAGCGCCGCCGGCTAGCCGGGAAACTACCGATGGAGAGACCAGTTGCTACCTCAAATAAGGCGCTGACGCGACGGAATAACAGTACTAGTACTAGTAGTAGTATTTTGCTCTGGCCTCTGCTGCGCGCACTAAAATGAGCACAGAGGTCGGGCGATCGACATAGCGGGTGCAGGAGAACGGCAGGGCGCGCGGTTCACTTGGCGTCGGCACCGCAGTTCTTGTCGGCGCGGATGAGCCCCGCGGCCATGTTGGCGACGGCGGTGAGCACGTCCTTGATGATCTTCTCCTTGACCTGGCCGCGCCTCGGCGGCGGCATGCCCCACTTCGTCGCCCTGTTGCCCGAGCCGGCGCGCTCTCCCGCCGCGGGCATCGCCGGAGCCGGAGCCTGAGCCTGGTAGCCCTTGGTGGCCATTCCGCGAGGTGATTCCGGCGGCCCACATATCGCCGGTTTGTGGATTGTTCCCGTCGGATGCTCGAGGCTGCGCTCTGAATAAATAGGCGGCAGCGAGCGAGCAGAGCGGCGAAAGCGCAGAGACGGCGGGTCCTGGTCCCAAAGCACGCGACGCGGGCGGGCTCCACCGCCGTCCGACGTGTAAGCGGGGTCCCGACGCTACGGCACAGGAGCTTGCACGTCTCGGTAGGATGCTTGGACACCCAAATTTTGGTCGGTCGATATGTGGGCCCGTGGTGTCCTTTCCACATAGGTACAGCCCCACTTGGTGCCAGTGCGAGCTAACCGGTGGTTGCTGGAAGAAGAAATCTAAAGACGCACTTCTCGTTTGTGAAATCGTCACGTAGTGATGCTTTTTTTTTGCGGGGGTGAAAGGGATTGTATTACTCAAGAGCCAAGTAGGTCCTCCCTACACAAGCTAGGGACATTGTCCGGGCCAGAGCGGAGCCAGACCACAGTTCGGTCTTGAGATCTCCCAAAGTTCGCCAGCGTATGGCTTACATTATTTTGCTCTCGAGAAATATGAACGACACGACACTCCCTTTCACTCATAAGACGCTTCACCTCCGAAACCACCATGGCATACTGTGAGCGGTCTTGGCCAGCTGTAGAAATCAGTTGCACCGCCTGCAAACTGTCAGTCTCGACGATGAATGGCAGCTCCGTCCATTGGAGGGCCAAAGCAATTCCCTCCATGCATCCAGCAAGCTCAGCATGCAGAGGATCTGGGCATGACCAAAGCGAACGGCACGCAGAAAATATGATGGCCCCCTTCTGGTCACGTAGCACCATTCCCGCCCCGGCCCTTCCGTCATCATGGGAGAAAGAGCCGTCGACGTTCAGTTTCGTCCAGTTGGCGGGCGGGGGGCTCCACTTCCGGGGTGTCCGCGTCGCACCACTCACATGCGATATAGGTTGCTCAGCCCCTTCGTTCTGGATGGGCATCTTCCCTTTGTCCCACTCTCCCAGCGGATACTGCTGAGTCCCGAGGAGCGAGGTCACGTAGCTCTGCAAAAAGCGTCGAGATACCTCCACGGGCGGCGCCGGCTTGTCATGAGTGATCTCATTACGCACATGCCAGCATCTCCATAACAGCATGAGCAGGCGCAGCCGGTCCCCTTCATTGCATTCTGCAATAAGGTTTAGGAACCACTCAGGGCCGGTGTTGAGCACTGATTCAATGTTCGGTATGCTCCAGACCTCCGCCATAGTCCGCCACAAGTGCACAACTCGTGGGCACCTACAAAACACATGGAAAGTGTCCTCGCGCTCGAGACCACATAATGGGCAAATATCAGTAACCTCCATGTGACGAGTGGATTTATTAGACCAGGTGGCTAGGGAGTTAGTAGCCAAGCGCTATGCAAACACACGCACCTTAGGAGGAGCAGGGCACCTCCATAATAATGCCCAGACGGCACGTCGCCCGTCCGGTGCCCTGCTCGCCGCGACTGCTGAAGGACGAAGCTTGTCCTCAAGCGCCAGCCGATACGCGCTACGTACGGTGAAGATACCAGTACGTTCCGCTCCCCATGCAAGGAAATCCGCCCCCAGCCGGGGGGACGCCTTGATCTTCATGATCTCCTGAACATCAACGTGTAGAAAATTCTGCCGGAGAAGATTACCGCGCCATGCACCATGCTCGTCCAGGAGCTCCGAAACTCGTCGGAGACGACACCTCCCCTGTTGTGTGATTGGCGGTCGGCCAACAGGGTGTGGTATCCATGAATCTCGCCAGATTCTGACCGACTTCCCATTACCGATGCGCCAGACTAGGCCTTTCTTCAACAATTCCAACCCATGCACAATGGACTGCCATGTTTGCAACGCATTGCTGGTGAAAACAGTATCTTCAAGACGTCCATTGGGGAAGTACCTTGCCTTCAAAACACGCGCACAAAGGCCTTCCGGTTTAACCATAATACGCCATGCTTGCCGCGCCAACATTGCTTGGTTGAATAGCCTGAAGTCCTTGAAACCCATGCCACCGGCTGACTTGGGTCTGAGCATCGTGTCCCAAGCTTTCCAGTGCGTCTTCCTCTTGCCTCTGTATGCGCCCCACCAGTAGCTGCGGATCATCCGACCCAGATCGTCACATGTGCTTCGTGGAAATTTAAATAAGCTCATGAGGAATGTGGGCAAGGCCTGTGCAACCGCCTTAATAAGCACCTCACGTCCAGCCTGAGACATCAATTCTCCCCATTGGATAATCCTCTTTGTCACTTGCTGCTGTAGATTATGTAGTTTTCCTTTAGTGAAGCGGCCACTAGGCGTTGGGAAGCCGAGGTATTTCTCCTCAAAGCTCATGTGCTCCACGTCCAGAGTTTGCATGACCACCTGTTTGTTAGCTTGTGAGCACTTGGGGCTGAACATTATAGAACACTTAGCTGGATTTATTAGCTGGCCTGTAGCTCTAGCATAAGTGCCGAGTGCTTCCTTGACTTGAGCAGCCTCCTGTCCATTTGCTCGGAAAAACAGCAAGGTGTCGTCCGCGAAGAGCAGATGAGAGATGCCCGGGGCTTGGGGGCACACCCGGAGTGGGGTGAGGCGATTAACTGCAATCTCCTGTTTTAGAATAGCATCAAGACCGTCAGCGACAAAAAGGAATAAGATGGGTGAGAGGGGGTCTCCCTGCCGTAGTCCACGAGACGGTGCGAATGAATCCGAGAGGGCTCCATTGACTTTAACACCGTACCTCACCGAGGTGACACACCTCATAATCCAATCCACCCATCGGTGAGAGAAACCCATCTGTTGCATCACTCGCTCCAAGAAAACCCAGTCTACGCGATCATAGGCCTTGGACAGGTCCAGTTTATAGGCACAAAAGCCCTGTTCCAGGTCCTTCTCCTGCTTGATCGCATGAAAGCACTCAAAAGCGATTAAAGCATTATCTGTAATTAATCTGCCCGGTACAAATGCGCTCTGCTCCGGGGACACCAGCTCGTCCAAGATGGGCCGCAGTCTATTGACTAGGCATTTCGCTATTACCTTGTATATAACATTACATAGACTGATAGGCCGGAAATCGGTGAGGCGAGACGGTGAGTCGATCTTCGGGATCAACACAATGACCGTACTGTTAACCCCTTCTGGCATGACTCCAGTGGCGAAGAATAGTTTAACCGCACTAATTATGTCATCCTTCATCACCACCCAATGCCACTGGAAGAATCTCGCGGGGAACCCATCCGGCCCCGGCGCCTTCAAGGGCCCAATCTGGAACATAGCATTCGAGATCTCCTCGTCAGTAAAATCCTTGCACAAACTGTTGTTCATCTCCGCGGACACCTTGGGCTGAATGAGCTGCAGCACATCATGCGACTCCAACATAGGGTCAGCTGTGAATAAGTTATGGAAGTAATTGTTAACCATCTGTAACATAGTAGCCTGTTCAGAGTGTATAACCCCCGCCTCATCTGACAGCCCTCGGATTTTATTTTTCCTTGCACGCCAAACTGCCTTCCGATGAAACATCTTGGTGTTACGGTCCCCCTCCTTTAACCAATCAATCCGCGATCGCTGGAGCCATAGCATTTCTTCCCTGTACAAGAGCTCATTCATCTTGTCCATCTCCTTTCTTATTTCAGCTCGATCTGCATTCATGTTGGTTAGTTCCTCCAGTCTAGTACGTGACTTTTCTATTTCCCTAGTCACATTGCCAAAGACCTTATTGCTCCAAGTATGAAGATCAGACATAACAGTAGCCAGAGCTTCCCTAACATCTCCCAGATTCCTCTTCGTACCTTTGCTTGACCAATAATTAGCGATAATGGCCTCCAGAGCCGGCGATCGCTCCCACATCAACTCATACCGGCGGCTACTCCGAGGCCGCACGTCCCGCTCTAGTGAGAACCTGAGGAGCAGCGAACTATGGTCCAACGCCGGCGACACAAGGTGGGCCACCGATGCCTGCATGAACAAGTCCCTCCAGTCGTTGGACGCCACCGCTCTATCCAAACGAACTTGGACGTTCGCCCTGCCGCTGCGCCTATTATCATATGTGAAGGGATGACCTGAAAAACCAAGATCAGTTAGTCCACACGCTTCAAGTGCGTCCCAAAAATTAATCATTTGGCCAGCAGGTCTCGGGGTTTCCGATTGGTGCTCAAAATCCCACATCGCCTCATTAAAGTCACCAATGATCACCCATGGCAGCGAACTCTGAGCGTGCAGTCCTCTGAGCTTATCCCACATCATAGGCCGGTTCTCTACTCTCGGTTCACCGTATACAAATGTGGCTCTCCATAATGGCGTATCCGGGGACACACATAAGTACACATCAATGAATCTGTCATTTGCATCTTGCACAACGACGTACATAGACTCATGCCAAAACAGTGCTAGACCGCCACTACGGCCGTTACTACTAACTCCTTCAAAGCCAGAGAGCCCTATCCTATTACGTAAGCGATACATCTTATCTTTATTTTGTCTAGTCTCACACAAGAAAACGAGACTAGGGGAATAGGTCCTAACAAGAGACGCAAGATCACGAACTATCGAGGGGTTCCCTGCTCCCCGACAGTTCCAACTCAGCCAATTCATTGCTCCTGACGGGGCGGCTCACCCGACCCCGTCAGTGTACCGGCGGCCCCAAGGCCGGTTGCCTCCATTCCTTCCAGGCTAGCCGAGTCCCGCATCTCCACCTCTTGATTATTGCCCTGATCACTTTGCTGAATCTTCCCACGTTTCTGCTTATTGCCAGCCCCTCTCTTTGTGTGAACCACCAAAGCTCCCTGTGTAGGAATCAGCTCTACAGGGGCTTGCCCACGGAAGAATCTCTTACCCAGGATAGAATCCGCCTCCTGCATGTGCTGGTCGGACTCAGCTGAGGAAAAATCAGATGTGGCCTCGAGGTCCCGTATGGCCGGGATCATGTCTCCACTCCCAAATCCGCTGCTTTGGCTCGTTTCACTCCCAGGCGGCCGAACTGAGAGTGGCAGGGGCGCTGGGATTCGTCCCCCGAGAAAGACAAATTCAGGAGGTTCAGAAGACGCCCTCGCCGTACATCCTCTACTAGCCTCAGCTCTCTGTCCCGCTGAGTGCACACGCATAGCTAAAATACGATCAGTAAGGCCGGCGTCCACGTAGTGTCCTTCAGAGCTACTGTGTTCGCCAAAACCATCACGGGCATCCACCCGTACAGGTATCTCTCTTGATTGCTGCTGCTGTTGGTTCCCCTTTCCACGGCGCCTCTCTCTCGGCTGTCCCAGAACTTCAGACGGGGCATTGCTATCAAAGTTCAGCCCCCGTCTTGCTGCAGGCTGGCTTCCGGGAGCCACAAAGGCTGATCTGTTCTCAAACTTCCTGTACGGGGAGCACCGCAACCCTTCATCATAAGCCCTGGTCAGGACCCCCAATCTTTTCTTCTCACATTGGTTGTCATCATGGCCAATGAACCCACACCAGAAGCAATAATGAGGCACCCTCTCATACCTTAGTGGATAGATTACTTGCTTCGACGGGTCCTTGCCAATGGTGATCTTAGTCTGGAGCCGGCGGCCAAGTGGCAGGTCCACACGGATACGCAAGAACTCACGAACCCTGCTCCCATCAGCCTCCGCATCCACCTCCATGGTGGTTCCCAGCAGGCCCCCAAGGAATTCGCCATACGCGACAGTTTGCTTACCCCATGGGACATTATACACTCGGACCCAGATCGGAACCGAGTTCAGTTCAGCCTCTGACGGCTGCTCTCCATCCTTGAACGGGCCGACAATGAGCGCGTTTCCCTTGAAGATCCAAGGTCCTCCCCGCGCCACGAAGTTATAATCTCCCTCAGAGAAAAAGGTCACGGAATACCAATTGTTCTTAATCCTTGCAATATTGAGGCCTGTTCGAACCTTCCAGACCTCGCTGAAGTGTTCCGCCATGTCGTCGACGTTTGGTCGCCCTATGCTGACGTAGCGGCCAAGCAGTCTCCACCGCGGTGTCACTGCCACTGGCTCCACCTCCGGTTCCTCTTCCACGACAACATCATCATCCAGATGCACCTCGCCGTCAATTCTGACGTTCGGACCATCCAGCCCGACTGCTTCCCTCTCATCCCAGTTGCTGTTATGAGCAGACTCCTCCACCGGCACGATCAGCCTCCTGGAGCCCTTCCCGGCCACCATTGCGTTGACACCGAGCGACTTCGGGTGGGTAGGGGCCTCACCGGCCCCTCCTTTTTCACCCCCATCACCGGCGTACGACATCGACGGCAGTCATGATCTCGCTACAGAAGAAGCGGGATCGAAGAGCGGATTGTTGAAGGCGACGATCCTGTCGGGAGGATTGCATCGGACGAGGGGACTTAAAGGACCCCCGCCCCGATCCGATTCCTTGCCGACCACGGCCAACGCCGGGTCCTCCTTCCTTCCGAGACGACTCGTAGACGACTTAGACTCCCTCCGCGATCCGGAGGACGGTTTCCCACGTAGACTCATGGTGGAATACGGCTTAGACTTGGACGGGAGCACGGGAATCGCCCATGGCGGCGGAAACCCTAACCCAACTAGCTCTACGTGATACTGAACTTGCCGAAGTATGCAAAGTTATGGTTTACTTTGCATGATTTGTTTACAACACATGTCACGTAGTGATGCTAGCAGATCATTGGAAGAAGAGAAGCGGGCTGGATCTGCACGATGGATTCACATCTTTCTGCCTGCGTGGTGCTTCACGCGCTTTCGCCTTTTTGCCACCGGAATGATAGCTCGAGTTCGTGGATGGGGCGGCCAATTCGCACCTCGGACATACGTACGTTCACATCATTTGTAGTACTTGCGATAAGATAAGGTGATAAGCTTCTATTCCGGATAAAGAAGACTACTCTTTTTCGTTAGAAAAACAGTCAAACTGACGTCATACTCAGGGCAACTCCAACGCACGACCCCAAATCGTCCGCCCGCGTCCGTTTGGGGGTAAACGGACAGAACAGGCCGCCCAACGCGCGGGAGCAAACGGACATGGTCCGTTTTCGGTCCGCTTTCGACCCATTCCCGGCCCAAGTTTGGGCCGCGTTTGTGGCCAAACGGACACGCGCGGACGGGCGCAACGCGTGCCCTTGTCCTCCCCTGACCTGCCCATCGGGGACACACCCGTCCCTTTTTCTATCCCCCCTCCCCCCCCAACTCTGGCCGCACACCCGCCCCACTCCCCTCTCGTCCCTAGCCGCCACCGCTGCCATTTATCTCGGCCGTGAAGCTGTCGAGCACGACCCCGTGCTCGGCCACGTTTTCTCGCCACCACGAGCTGTCAAACCCCCGCCCGCCTCAGCGCAACCGGCGGCCGGATTTGGAGCGGATCTGGTCGGATTTGAGCGCGGCAGGCCACTGGAGGTCGCGTCGTGCCATGGACTGGCCGGGTGCCGGACCGCACAGCCCTGGCAACGCCCCCAGGCCACATGCAGGTACTGACTCCACCTCTAGCCGCTCAGATCTACGCCGCCGGTTCGCCGGCAAATACACCAACGGTCGTAGTCTGGGCTCGGTGCCGGCCCAAAGTCTCGTCGGCGCACCGTTGCCGCTGATAAAGTGCGACGACTGTCCACGGAAGGTCGTGCGCCGCGTGTCCACAACGCCAGAACATCCCGGAAGGGTGTTCTTCAAGTGCAAAAACGATGGGGTATGTGCTAGTTTAGCATCGGTTTTGCTCCCGGATTCAATGCATTTTTGCTTATACTCCAAATCTTGTGTAGGAAGGATGCAACTTTTGGTATTGGGAAGAAGACTACATCGATATATTGATAGAACGAAATTTGATAGATGTCCGTGCACTTCTTGCTAGACTAGAAGCTAGAGATGGGACTAGATGTGGAGAAGCAACATCTACTTCTTTAGACTCGAAGAAAAAAAGAAGATTGCAAGATCGAGAATCCGCAGATCAACAATGAATGCATCGAGATCAACAATGAATGCATCGAGAAGATACTAATCCAGCTTACGGGAGCAGTTATGGAAGTTGGATATCTTTTAAAATGTCTTCTTGTGGTTCTTGTTTTCTTTGGTCTTGCTATTCTAGCCAATATTTGGTGAATGTACTCCAATGTATCAAAAAAATCGATGATGAAAATAATAAGAAATGTGGCCAAAAAAAATCTATGCGGACGAGATGCGGCCGAAGATGCGGCCGCGCGTTGGGTGCCCGGCCGGCGCAAACACAAATCCGGGCGGACACGGCCCCATTGCCACCCCCAAACGGACGAAATCCGGACAAAACAGACGTCCGTTTGGGGTCATGCGTTGGAGCTGCCCTTACACGCTTACAGTGGCACACCGAAGGCCATCACACCATTGACCTGGCGATGATGTCGAACACGGTAATTTCATGTTTTTCTCTACCATGCACTGGATTTGATCACCGTAGATGCAGAGGGTGTTTGTGATATAGTACATAGGCATATCTTTGTATTTGGTAACATATGATTTGTAACCATCTCCTGCCTTATCTTTAGAAGAGGCTTCTTGCCCTTCAAACCATGTAGTCTATATAAACCGCCTGAGAGGCTTAATACAACACACATCCATCATATTCCGTCAATCCTTCTCTCTTTCTATTCCTTTTACATGGTATCAGACTAATCTCGATCCAAACCCTAGCCGCCGTTGTCGTTTCCGCATCGCGCCGCCCCCGGGGCGGTCGATCTCAATGACCGCCGCCGGGGCCACGAAACCCGTAGCAGCGTTCGTCCGCCGATCTATGATCGGCTGCCCTGGTGAGTTTTTCTGGTCACTTGGCCGATCTTCTTTTTGTAGATCAGATTGCGTCGCTGTAACACCCCTGGGTTTAAGCTACAGTGATCATTGTAATTAAGCTACAGTAATGGTCAAGTGATTAAGCTAATCCTTTGCTAAACAGGGCTTGATCAAGTTGAAGTTCAAATTCAAGTTCAAATTCCATTTCAAAATGCCCTAGGAATTATTGTGATAAAAATAATTCTGCAAACAACAAAAGTAAAATGTTCCAAACTTGTGGAATATTCTAAAACAAATGTTGTTGAAGAAAACAACATCACCAAGCTTCTGGTGTGGACCCCACCATCAATAACAGTAGCTAAAAGCATTTTAAAAGTACTCTAAATTGCATTGGAAAATGAAAGCAGTTTCTAAAAATGCTCAAAGTGGATGTGGCCCTCCAAAATATTGCAAGTTAATTGTTGGACCATATGACACATTTTTACTTAAAGGAATATTGGCCTAAAATAAATAAAACAGAAACAAAGAAAAGAAAACAGTAAAGAAATAAATAAAAAGGGGCAAATGCCCACTTACCTGGCCTCTGGGCCGTGGGCACAGTGCGGCCCGGCCCACTGGGGCCTTCCCTTACCTGCTCCCGCCTTGCTGTCGTGCTCGCCATCGCCGAGCACGCCTCGCTCCGGCCACTGGCTGCCACGGCGCCGGAGCAGGTGGACGAGAGGATAAGGCTGAGGCCGTCCCTCCCCCCTGGACGCCGCCCTCGCCATTCCCCCCCCTCGCCCTGCTCGCTCTCCTCTCTCTCCCTCCTCCAGATCCGCCGGCCACCGCCATGGCCGACGGGTAGGCGCGGCCACACGACCTCCCGCGCCCTGCCAACGCACCCACGACCTCCGCCGCGACGAGCTCATCCTCCTCGATCACACGCGCGAGCCCCTGGAGCCCTGCATCGCCGTCCCCACGTCGTCTTCCATCTTCGGCCACCGCAACGCTGCCGTCGATTCCGGCCGCCTCGAGCCCTCCCCGAGCCCGCTTTGATCGGCAACGCCCCGATGTGAGCCTCCGCTTCCTCCCCTCTCGCTCTCGTCGCCGTTAGCTGCCTCTGGGGCCATCCCCGACGTGCGCCCGAACGCACCGCCGCCTGAGCTCGTCGCCGGCGCCTCTCCGCTGACCATTTGGTCCTGCCGCCGCCGCCAATCGACTCAGTGCATCACGTAGGGCCGCCCCGCACGTTTAGTTCGCTCGTTTGCCCGCCGCATCGCCGTTTGCCATCGCCGGCCGAAGCTTGCTCCGCCGCCGACGACGTGGCGCTCGCTACGGCCCGTCGTTGCTCGCCCCGATGCCCGGAATGGATCGGCGGCTCCTCCAGCTCGCAAACGCGCCAAACGGCGCTCCATTTGCTGCCCTGTGTGCCATTTCCGAGCCGCGCCACCATTTCGGGTGCTCGCCGGAGCAACTCCGGTGGACGGCCGGCGCCGCCGCCGACGTGGCTGGGCTGGGGCCACTGCCAGTGGGCCAGGCCAGCCCCAGTTGACCAGTTGACTTGGTCAACTGGCTGACTGGGCTCTGCCCAGTCACTGACTGGTGGGGCCCCCTCCCACCTGTGTCTATGACAGGTGGGCCGCCCCTGTCAGGCCACTAACTAGTTAGTTAAGTTAATTAAAATAATTAGTTTAGGTTAATCAGTCACTGACAGTTGGGCCCCACTGCTAATTAACCCTGTTTAATTTAATTAAAAACCTGAAATAGCACTGAGTCTATGACATGTGGGACCCACTGGTCAGGTTTGACCTGGCCAGCCCCCTGTTGACTGCTGACGCAATGCTGACCTCATGCTGACGTCATCATTCACTATTCTGGATAATGTTGGATTTAACTAATTAAATTAATTCCAGAAAATCAATAAAACTTTAGAAAATCATATCTTTTAAACCGTAACTCCGATGGAAAAACTTTATACATGAAAGTTGATCAGAAAAATCCCACGATTCCAAATATGCCATCCATTCATCTGTCACATGCCTCTAGCTATCTGAACATGCAACTTTTTGCCTATTTCGGATAGGTGAATAGTGCGTGGCATTGTTAAAATAATTTCAAATAAACTTCTAAATTAACTATCGCACCTAGATAGGCCATAAACACCCCTAGCCCTGCGTATTGCCATGTCATGCATCATGTTGCATCTGTGTGCTTTATATTTATTGTTTCTTCCCCCTCTTCTCTCCGGTAGACCCCGAGGCTGACGGTGCTGCCGTGATCGACTACACCGCCGACGACCAGCCTTTTGCCGCAGAGCAGCAAGGCAAGCAAAACCCCCTTGAGCATTCCGATATCGCCTATTCTTCTCCCTCTTATGCTTGCATTAGATTTTGCTACTGTATTAGTTAGCTCCTATTCTGATGCATAGCCTGTTTTTGATGAACTGCTACTACACCTGTTAGCATATCAACTGCCTAGAATAGGTTGATCATTGAACCCCTGAGACCCCCCTTAGTCCCAGTTGCCCTTGCGTCCATCGACGACACCGAGGACTTGAAGACAGAAGACTCAGTCGTCATGACTGACAAGCCAGGCCCCTCACATCACCGCACTCCCCTTAGTTGTACGACTCTGCAGCGCTACTATCGAGTACCGAGGGTGACACCTCGTGAAGTACTCATGATGCTAGTTCTGTAGTGTAGCTAGTCGGTCGTGGTTATCGAGGGTGATTCCTCCTTCACCACTCCCGACGATGACTCTGTCGTGCAACCCCTCAAGTGTGGGACTCTCGAGGGTGATTCCTCTAAGTCCTCCTTGACGGTTTCATCGAGCAGGACCTCATGAGGGTGATTCCTCAGGTTCCGTCTCGATGTTTTATACACACAGTTACTATGACCGGGTTACTGAAACATGTTGAAGACGGGTCGGCCCCAAGGGTACCCGCGAGAGTGATATAGGTGGGGTGCGCCGATAAGGCACCCGAGTGTTATTGGCGGGGCGACGGACTGCATTTCATGGTTCGCGCTTGCCCCGCACTAAAAAATCGCTAATGGGTTGAGTATTTAATCTGAGTTGGTCGATACGACCTTTAACGCACTAAACCTTCACGTGGGGAAGTTATGGGCACTCAGCGTCGTTGTATCAGCCGAAGCTCTTCGGACGTCAGCAATGGAGCGGCGCGCGCCGGATTGGGCTGGAACGTACATCTCTTGGACTAGAGTGTACTAGGTCTGTTTTCGGCCGCGTTCGCATCGTGCAGGAGTGCAAGGGCAAGTGGGCCCACAAACCTGCGCACTTAGGAGTAGATCGGCGGGCTGGCCTCTTCGTTGAGTCTAGGTGGGGCGACGACGTGCTGTATCCCGAGGCCGGGCATTACCCCGGAAAGTGTGTCCGGCCGGAGGTGACCAGGCGTGTTGGAAATGAGGTGCACCCCTGCAGGGAAGAACAAACTATTCGAATAGCCGTGTCCACGGTAACAGGACGACTTGGAGTTGTACTTTGACCTACTACAACTATAATCATAAACTAATTAAAAATGAATTGTGGCTCCGAGATTGCTTCCTCGCAGGGAGTCGAGGAGGGATCTTTGGGCGTGTTTGCTTAATTAAAATTGTTACAACAATATGACTATATATGAGCTACAGGTCTACTCTCTTCTAATGCTGCAAGATGTTGAAGATGCTAGTCTTCGATAGGACTAGGCCTTCTCCCTATTCTTGCTTTCTGCAGTCAGCCCAAATATAACCCCATTTCTTGATAATGATGCATACTTAGCATAGATCTGATGTCAGTCTTGCGAGTACTTTCGATGAGTACTCACTGCTGCTTTGCAATTTCTTTTCCCCCTCGATTCGATTGCCGCGTTCAGACGATGGAGCCCAGGAGATGGAGTACGCCGGAGACGACTACTACACCACCGCTGAAGCCTACTACTACGTGGAGGCTGCCCCCGACGCTCAGGAATAGTTAGGAGGTTCCTAGGCAGGAGGCCTCGCCTCTTTCGACCCGTTGCTTATGTTTGTGCTAGCCTTCTTAAGGCAAAAACTTGTCTAACTTATGTCTGTACTCAGGTATATTTGCTTCCGCTGACTCGTGTTTATGTCGAGCTTTGTATTCGAGCCCTCGAGGCCCCTGGCTTGTAATATTGAGCTGTGTGACTTTATATTTGTGTCTTTTGTTGTGTTGTGATATCAATCAGTGAGTCCCTAATCTTGGTCGTACGCATTGTGTGTATGTTTAGCGTACGGACGAGAATGGGGGCGTCACAAGTTGGTATCAGAGCCAACTGCCTGTAGGTAGCCCCCTTTCCAACTCCTTGGCCGAAGTTGAGTCTAGTCATTGAAAAACTTTTACTAACACTGATGCTGTGGCTTACGGGCCCACATCTCAATCGGGTGGTATTAGGATCTTTTATTCCTCAACCTTACTCTGGGTTCTAATCTCTCTTCTCTTTCGGGTTAAAGATTTTGCTAACTCTAACCTTAGGTTCTCGTAACTACTTTCTCCCGGAGAGCCCCTCATTCCAGATGATCGCCTGCTTCGTCAGAAGATTCCGAAGATACTCTCCGATGTTCTTCCGAGAACTCGTGCTCATCGCTTTTGCGATTCCCTTTCACCGTCAACCCCTATGGATATCTACGTACAACTGTCGTTCATACTCATTCTACTTGCTCTTGTTATTACAAGGTACATCGAAGTATCTTATCGGAGATTCGATCATCCTCAGTTGTTATGTGTTTCGTAAAGTTCTTCGAACGCTATTCGATCTTCCAAATCCTCAGTAGCCTATTGCTCTTGACCTTCCTTACCTGCTTGCATTATGGATAATTCCATATGTATAGCAATAATTATTAAAATCCTTTGTGATTGTCATCTGATTTAATGGATTCAACCTGTGTGTGTGAATGCATGCAATCCTCAGTTGAACCTTATAAATTATCTTGTCGGCTCAGACCTCTTTCCAAAACATGAGCTGGTTCTAGGTAAATCAATCCTTGATTGGTTATTCCTTTGTATTCAAGACTCGACTTATTCAGATAATTCAATGATTTGATGCCTTTGCATTCTTTCTTCTTTTGGTTGAGTATCGTTACTCACATCGGATCAATTGTAGTCCGCTAGATCTTTTGGTGGATTATTATCCGACAGTGGCATACATATTCAAAATTCTTATGAATTCTTCCCCTGATACATAATGTCTTTGGCAGAGAGTATCCGCTGCTTTTGTCAACCATGCTCTACTTTCGAGCTTGTGTTATTCACCCTTGAAGTTTGTGGTATATGTTCCTAAGATGCCCCTATGGGTTGAACCTATGCTTTCCCTAATCTGTGTGAACCCGAGAGTTTTCACGAGTCATATTCTCTGTTGTTTAGCCCGATAAAATTTCAACACCGCAACTTCATCGAAAGCGAGAAGTGAATGAGAGGTTATGCCTTGAAGAAGTGGGAGTCGACCTTGAACTTTGTGTTCATGCCCATGGACCCGGTGTATGACTTATCATGGAGCTTCTTGTAACAATAATCATTCTCTTTGTATGGATTGATCTTGCATCTATGTATTGGTACTTTGCAATCGTGGTTTCGACCATGATTGTTCTTCTTTGATCCCATTTCTTGGACAAGTTCAAGCACTTGTCTTCGACAGATCAATGCACCTGCCCAGCCTCTATTTTGATCTACCTTCGAGTATTACCCCCCCTGGTATCTCAAGGATATCGTGTCTTTGCACTACATCTTAGGAATTTAAGATGAAGTAATACCTTACCCTGTCATAGTCACTCCACGGGTTCTGGGTTGTCATCAACTGAGAACATCGAATAGTGAATCGAGTCTGCACTGCAATTCAACAACTCGTAGTAAACTTCTTTGTTTACGAGTTTGTACTCGATCATGTCATTCCCAGCTGATTGGCTACCTCATCATCGTCATGCTGAAGCTTGACCATGCTACCTAAGTCCTTCATCCCCGGAACACAATTCCAACAGTGCGCTAAGCTTACATCGAGTTTTCAACATCGTGATTAGTTGTCTTGAAGGACAATATCGACTTTGAGCTAGCAATCTTATCTGTGGTTCCGATAACCTTTCGCTTCACCATTTCTTTGTTTGATGTCATCGCTGATCGATTACATTTTCATGAAACTTCTCGACAAATGTGTCGTGATCATCATCAACATTTTGAGCTCTTCCAAGTATCAATCGAATTCATGATGATGAATACCATCCTTACCCCTCGATGATTTCTGATATCATCGACAACATTCTCGCCTTCTCTCCAACGCAAACTTATTAATGTTCTATGTTGCACTTGAGTTCCTTGATATCCAACTTATGTTCTGTTCTACCTTGGCGTAATGCCATATATTATGTCAATGGTGTCATGAGAATTTCACCATCTCTTAAGAATTCTTGATATAGTGATACTCCTTACCATCACCATTCATTTCTTGGTCCCCGTGATTGTTTCTAACCAGAGTACCGACAAGTGAACTGTGAATTGTGAATTCAATACTTCAAGCATTCCTATTACTTCAAAGTTGATGAGGGGTAATTTCTTTCTTAGTGTGTTAGATGTTGAATCACCATTCTAACATTGATCGTGCCGCTTGGTCTATAATTCCGGATGCACATCTTGATGAATGTTTAATTGTGGATGTTTTTCTCGAACATTCATCATTATATCATTGGTGTGACCAATGCTATCACCTTGTTCACGTAATTGTGGAAAATCACGTTTATGGAAATCTCGATAAATCGTTGTTGAGCCCGTCGGCCACCTTCTCATCTTCTCCATGGTTACGGATGGACTCCTATTTCGGAGCTTGCTTTCGTATTCCATGTTCTGAGAATCTTGCAACGTGATCCCGTCGATTTGTGTTGCATCCTTTTTCCTACTCAGGCCTGCTAAGTCTGAGGTATCGAAATACCAAACATATCTGAATCTCAGGCAGATATGATGATTGGAACTTTTCCAAGAAATATAAAATTGGTCTCTGTTACTCGGTAAGGTGATGTTATGGCTAGCACACCTGGCCGGAGCAACTAATGCTATAGTATCTTGCTCAGCAAGGTTAGCCATTCTTCTATGAGGAAATTGAATGACTTATTTTATAGGTTGTTCCCACTGGCTCCTTGTGTAACCAAAGTCTGACCTTTACCTGGTGGCCATGTCTTTGCTATCTCGAAGCATGTCTGTGGTACACCGATCATCAAAACAAGAACATTGGAGGCATACTGCTAAATGTTTCTTGATCAATTATCCAAACATCGTTGGATGGGTAAACATCATAAATTCCTTGCCCCTTAGTCTTAATGGTTACCTACCTGGAGCCTTGTCATGATTGTCTCGCTCTGCTTGCTCTTGGAAAGGATATACACCTAATGCTCGTGTATACACATTTTCCTTTCCATTGGTCTGTTTAATGTGATAATCACATTTTTCTTTCCATTGGTCTGTTTAACCTTTTCTTGAGATTTATTTGATCTGAGCAGTGATAATTCCCTGCTTAGGTAAACACCTCGGTGTACAACTCTGTCAGTAAGACCCTGTTACTATTGTTGTTAACATTTCGGTAACCGCCGATGGATGAGAACTTTGCCTATTGGTCCGCCTCGTTTCGACGAGCAGGAAGGTGGTTCTCTTCGTCCCCCGCCCTTGGTACCGATGTTGTTGCCGACATAGTTGACAGACTATCCTCTGACATGTCTTGCTAGCATGACCATGCAAGATGTCACCGCTCCTCCTACTCTTAATCCACATGGTGGGCCCATAACCCATAGTTCCACAGGATCGAAACCTGACTCTCCTGTACCACTTCGATTCCAAGGTATCTTTTGCACTTGGCTTCGTATGTAATTCCCGAGCCACCGCCTGAGGGATGATCTATTCTTGTGTCAGACGCAATATTATTTCGTTGCTCTGAACCCCTTTTCCACCTTCTGATTAGGCATCGAATGATTGCTTACTCGTTTGAAACTTTTGTACCATCGCATATCGCTCTCAAAAATTCCCTGAGCTATAACTCGAGGAATAACTCATGTCTTTTCCCTGAGTTCACCGTCAGATGCCGCGTAAGGGACGCCTTCATGCGTCGCTGCCGACTGCTCTCGTCCGCATGGTCTCCATCGCCAGCTCGTCTTCGTCGTCATTGCCCGGGGCATCACCGACAACGTCGCCATCAACGCCGATCTGTGTGTCGTCCACGCCATGGCACGTTCAGCGCCGCCGTCGGTCTGATCAACCGACCCCGCGCACGTCTTCGCCAAGCACGTCCCCGAGCACGCTTCTACCACCAATCGAGCCACAAGTTGCTGCTGCGTCATCCCTTCGGACCGCAGCGTCGCCGCCCCGACCCGCGCGCCGCTCTTGCCGTTGCCCCTTCGGGCCATCCCGCCGCGACACGCGGTCCACACCGCCGCCTCGAGAGCCTCCCCATGGCTGCATCGATCCGCGTGCTGCTGCTGCATTGCCCCTTCAGGATGTAGCGCCGCGGCACGCGGTCCATGCCGCCGCCCCGAGGTATTCCCCGCCGTCACCCCGACACGCGCGCTGCCGCTGCGTCGCCCCTTTGGGTCGTGGCGTCGCTACACGCGGTCATCTTCACCGTCCCCGGCTCCCGCCGTCGCGCCTTCGGGCCGTGGCGTCACTACACGCGGTCATCTTCACCGTCCCCATGCACCCGACGTCCTGGCTCCCACCGCGCCGCCTCCCTCAGCATGGGATCGCCACTGTCCACACATAGTCCTTGTCACATGTTGGGCTCTTCCACGCCTACTTCGAGCACCGCCGCCGCACTTCAGGCACCCTGCATGCTAGCTCCTCGCCGTCGCATGTCCCACCGACAACGTCTTCACCAGTCTAGGCGTCCAACATGACCACTTCAGGTAGCTGCTGGTTTTGCCGCCTTCGTCTTCGTCCACCACGACTTCGTCGCCACCGTCATCTTGTCCCAGACTACTTCGTCTACTCTGACAACAGCAGACTCACCGGCACTTCTCTTTCTTCACCACTCTACTCCTCACAATTGTCACAGAGGCCTCCTCTGCTAGTCCCTATGACAATGATGCATAGGTCATGATGGTCCCTGCCTTCGCACGCCCGGTACTGGCAACATCGGTATGTGCCTTCGGCCCCGACGCGTTCCCTAGTCTGGCAAGCTCGGATCGACGCTTCGTCTTCATCGGCATCGGCAACATCTTCCCCAGCAACGATGCCCTCCTCTACGACTGCCTCGACCGCGTCACCGCCGAGTTCTTCTTTGCGTACTCGGTTCTGGCAAAACCAGAGTATGCCTTCGTCCTCGATGTGCACCTGGTTCTGGCAAAACTATGGCCGCACCTCATCCTCGACGGCTCGGACTGCGTCTCCTTCGGCATCGGTTTCCTCGACGACTGCCTCAACGCGTCTCCGTCACTCTCTTCGCGCACTATGCGCCTGCGGCTTCATGTGCGGCTACCTCGACATGAGCACCCGTCCATGACACCGTCCATAGTGACCCCTCGCACGGCTTTCTCGACCACGGCTCCGCCACCCATGCTCTCGGCTTCCTCTACTTTGGCACAAAGGCCTGTCACCTCGCTTGAGCAACTCGGCAGCTTCCCCTATAGTCAAAGTGTCCACGATGCGACACCATCCACGGCGCTCCCGCTACGACTGCGGGGGGATGTTAGCCCATCGGCTTCTGCCTTCGGTTTCTCTCCAGTCTGACTGGCTGCGACACTACCACTATGACTGCGGGGGGGGGGGGTGTTAGAGTATATAGGCATATCTTTGTATTTGGTAGCATATGATTTGTAATCATCTCCTGCGTTATCTCTAGGAGAGGCTTCTTGCCCTCCAAGCCATGTACTCTATATAAATCGCCCGAGAGGCTCAATACAACACACATCCATCATATTCCGTCAATCCTTCACTCTCTTTCTATTCCTTTTACAGTTTGAAGAGTTTTTCGATGACTTGTCGTCAGAAGTAGAAGAAACGATTTCGAGATGGCATTGGCCATGACCATTCGAGAGAAAGAAGAGATGCGGTTCTCAATTCGACCGTCGTCGCATCTATCGCAACATGACATAAAAACTTGTCTGGAATTACTTTGCAAATAATCCGATTTATCCGTTGAACCTTTCTAGGGAGCGATTCCGGATACACGTAGATATGTTACGTGTGCATTCCACAAGTTGTGGAGAGGCATGATCATTGGTTCACACTAAGAAGGGTTGCAATTGGATAAATCAGTGCAAGTCCTTTTAATGCAGTGTACCGCGACAATTCGAGTGCTTGTATATGGAGTGGTAGCTGGCATTATTGTTGAGTATGTTCGCATTGGGGAAGATACCATCGTCGAGTGTGTGAATAGATTCACATGTTCTGTTATCGAGATTTTAGAACCGAGTACCAGAGGGCACCCAACGAGGAACACACTGCAAGTCTTATGCCTATATTTGAAGCAAGATGTTGACCAGGGATATTTAGATCCATTGATTGTATGCATTGGACATGATAGAACTATCTTGTCGCATGGCATGCGCAGTACAAAAGGAATTGTTATGATTCAACCATCATTCTTTAAATAGTTGCACGAGAGGATATGTGGATTTAGCACTCATACTTTGGGATGCTTAGCTCTCACAATGATCTCAATGTCCTGCAGAGATCTCCTCTATTTGGGACGCTTGCTATCAGTCAAGCTCCTCCTTGCAACTATGTTTTCAGTGCCATCACCATAACATGGGCTACCTTGTAGATGTCATGCACCTCCCATGAGGCCACATTTGCGAAGATATTCAACGACCACAAGGCAACAAGAGATCTCACTTTGCAACATGCCAAGAAGCTATGAGAAAGGATGTTGAGAGAGCTTTTACGGTGCTATAAGTTCGCTATGCTATTGATTGTCGCCCTGTCGAGTATTTGGACCAAAAGGTACCACGACAGATCATGACAACACATGTGAGCTTGTACAACATGAACATCGATACCGAGGGAGGTCGGCCTGAGAACTATAAGTATGATTACACTGGCTTACACATGGAGCCGGAACATCAACCAAAAAGTGTCTACAGATATCTCGTAGGTCATTGCAGGATTGAGTACCTAGAACCACATACACTAGAAAAAAAAGACACATCCGTGACATTATGGCCCGAACGAAAACTTTTTCTGTCATGGTTGTGACACTTCTATGACAATAATTGTGACAAAAACCCGTATCATCATAGATGTGGTGTGCTCCTACTTCTATGACAAAAAATTATGACAGAAAATGGGCTTTTCGTCCTGGGCGGGCCGGAGACGCACCCGCATGACATTCATTGGGCCGTCCATGACGTAAAAAATCATGGAAGAAGTGAGGGCGAGGAAAATTTCGGGGAGTTCCCGGTTACGGTGGGTGGTCGGGGCCGAGCGATATTCAGTGTGGTTTGCGCGTTTCTCTCGTACGCGCGCGTGTGTGCGAGGCGTTCGCTAACTAAACCCGAGCGAGGTGTTTGCTTACTGAACCCGAGCGATCGCACTAGCTACGTACTGAAGCCGATCGATCCATTCGCTGCTAACTGAACCCGAGCGATTCCTTCGCTGCTAACTGAAGCCAGTCAAGCCCCCGTACTTGCGAGACGTAGCCGGTGCATGTTGGGTTGCCTCTCGATGAACAGTGCTTGTTGCTGCCGCGCGCGATATACGTAGAACGAGTCGAGACGCATCGATCGAGCCCCTTGCGCGAGATGTGGTGACTTGACCTAGCCGGTTGGTTGGCTGTGGATGAATAGTTCCCGTTACTGTCGCCCGCTCGTATGCCCCACCCCCGCCGGTGGGTTGGCTGTGGATGAACAGTACCCTGGCCGTGTGAAGGTGGTTGGCGCTGGATGAACAGGACCCCGAGGAGGCCGCCACACCCCAGCCGGTTGGGGGTGGATGAACAGGACCCCGTGGAGGCTGGATGAACAGTAGCCGATGGAGGCTGGAGGTAGTCGACGGTGGATGAACAGTAGCCGGTGGAGGCTGGAGGAGGTCGACCGTGGATGAACAGTAGCCCGTGGAGTCTCGTTTTGCGGTACGCCACACCCCTCCCGATGAACAGGACCCCCGTTTCGACCGAAGGCAGTTGGGGAGAAGTCCGTTTCCTCCGTTTTGCGGTACGCCAGAGCCCTCCCGATCAACATGACCCCGTTTCGAGCGTAGGCGCTCGAACAGAAGTCCGTTTTCTCCGTTTTGCGGTACGCCAGACCCCCAGCCGATGAACAGGACCCCGTTTCGATCGTAGGCGGTCGAACAGACGGTTGTTTCCTCCGTTTTGCAATACTCCAGACCCCGAGTCGATGAACAGGACCCCGTTTCGGCTGTTCCGTCCAAGCCGGTTGGCTCCCGATGAACAGGACGTGTTCCGACCCAGTCGCTTGGCTCCCGATGAACATGACGCTGTTTCCTCTGTTCCGACCCAACCGGTTGGCTGCCGATGAACACGACGCCGTTGCTGCCGTCTGTTGCCTCTCCAAGTACACGAGCCCTGGCCATACGTATGCGCAAGTACGCGTTCGAGACCCCGCCCATATGTATGTACATGGCCGTATTCTTTGCCGTGTGGCTGTACGTATGTGTACACGATTTAGACGGGACTGTCTGAACTACCACGTCGCGGGCTCTACTACGACACGTGCCGCTACTTACTCGGCCACGGTTCAACCTTGCAGAGAGACCGATTGACCAGTATGTACATACACGTTCGCGACTAGACAGACAACGCTACATACGCTTCGACTTGGTGGGTCCCAGCTGTCAGTGGATAAGGATGCACTTCCTTGCGTGCGAAGATATATCTGGTGGGTCCCAGTTGTAAGGGGGAGGAATCATTTTTTTGCGCGTAATAAGGAGGCACTTCCTTGCGTGCGAAGAAGTAGCTGGTGGGTCCAGCTACCAGCCTCACCGCGCACAGTCCTCTTCCAATGGTTGTCGTTCATTGACCACGTTGACTACGCCGCGCCGAGAGCACCAAGGCGGTGGACGACGGCGAGGCCTCGGAAGGGAACGACGCGGAGCCGGGGAAGATGCGGCAGTGGATGCCCACGCGGATGGGAGTACGAGGGTTGACTGGTTCGGTTGCGGTGTGAGGCTGCCATCGCCGAAGAATAACAGGGGATGTGAGTGAGTAGAGGGAAGGCCTGCCCAGCGGTGGGAGTAGGGTGCGGCGTTGAGGCCTGCGTGGCAGCACAGCCAGCCACGGGAGGCAGGAGCAGGCTGCCCCGCCGGCGCTGGTTTGGGCGGCTGGAGCAAGAAGATCAGAGATTGAAGAAGCAGCACGGCCGTTGGATTAGCATCCAAAGGTCACCGCGGCAAGAATCGTTTGTTGACTTTAAGTTGACAAAGCCAGGCGTACGCGTCAACTTAGTAGGCCCACAAGTGAGCATAACATCTGTGGCGGACAGCATATAGCCCATTTGCTATTTTCCTAAATTTACAGACCATTTGCTAATTATTACGTAATTTATTGCAGCCCATATTATATTTTAGAATACCTTACCATTTTCTCGGAAGGACAAGATTAAAAATTTCAGCGATATTTCATTGCAATTGCCGAACTATTTCTAATCCCGAAATTTCAAGCCCGATAAAAACTAAATTTAAATTATATTTAAATTATGTTAAAAAATGAAAATTAAAATATCAAAAAATAAAAGAAAATCCACAATTTGAAACTAATTGCCCATTTTCTTTGTTTTTATACATATACATCCCATTTCATATTACTTATAAGATTTACAGCCCTTTTTGTCTGGGCAAGCCGAATATATCCCTCGTCGTCTTGAAAGATTTGCAGCCCAGCAGGACGGAGAAAATGAAATCGGCCTGTGTAGGCTATTCTTTGAAAAAAGAGGTGGGCTAGCCATTTTCACTGAGAAAAAAACAGCTCGGCTCATCATGTTGTAAACATAAAATAAAAGCCTGGGCTAGACGGGCCACAGACACCGCACAACCCAGTTGATAATCTACTCCCTCTCAACAACAAAAAAACAACAACAACAAAACTGATCGAGCAACTGGGACCCACGTGCCAGCAGCATTTTTTTCATGTAATAAGGATGAGCTTCCTTGTGTGCGAAGATGTAGCTAGTGGGTCCCAGCTGTGAGGGAGTGGAATCATTTTTCTTCCGCGTAATAAGGAGGCACTTCCTTGCATGCGACCATGGACCTCAAGGGTCATAGCTGTCAGCCTGTCCATGTATAGTCCTCTTCCATTGGTTGTCGTTCGTTGACCACGTTTACGACATCGTGCCGAGAGCACCAAGGCGGTGGACGAAGGCGAGGCCTAGGTAGGGAAATGACTCGGAGCCGGGAAAGACTCGGCAGTGGGTGCCCACGCGGAAGAGAATACGTACTGGCTCGGCTGTGGTGTGAGGCTGTCGTCGCCGGAGAATAACAGGAGGTGTGGGTCAGTAGAGGGATGGTCTGGCTAGCGATGGGAGTAGGGTGGGGTGGTGAGGCCTGCACGGCAGCACAGCCGGCCACGGAAGCCGGGAGCAGGCGGTCACGCCGTCGCTGGTTTGGGCGGCTGGAGCAGGAAGATTAGAGATTGAAGAAGCACACCGGCCGTTGGATTGACATCTAACGGTTTCACGCTGCTAAGTTGATTTTGTTGACTAAGTTGACATAGCCCTGCCTACGCGTCAACTTAGTAGGCCCACAAGTCAGCCTCCAAATCAGGTGGGACCCAGCTAGCAGGGGGAGGAATTATTTTTCTTGCGCCTAATAAGGAGGCACTTCCTTGAAAAAGATGCTGCTGGTAGGTCCGAGATGTCAGAGGGACAAAACTTTTTTGTCCGTGTAATAAGGAGGCACTTCCTTGCATGTGAAGATGTTGTTGGTGGGTCCAACCTGTCAGGGGGAAGAATCTGTTTTTTCACGTAATAAGGAGGCACTTGCTTGCGTGCGGCCATGGACCATGTGGGGCCCTACTGTCAACCTCTCCACCTGCATCCCTCTTCCGATGACTGTCGTTTGTTGACCACGTTGACCACGCCGCGCCGAGAGCACCAACGCGGTCGACGACGGCGAGGCCTAGGAAGGGAACGACATGGAGCCGGCGAAGAAACACCAGTGGATGCCCACGCGGAGGGGAGTAGGAGGGTTGACTGGTTCGGCTGCGGGGTGAGGCTGTCGTCGCTGGAAAATAACAGGAGGTGCGGGTGGGTAGAGGGATGGCCTGGCCAGCGGTGGGAGTAGGGTGGGAGCAGGCAGTAAAGCCGGCGCTGGTTTGGGTGGCTTGAGCAGGAAGATCAGAGATTGAAGAAGCACGACGGCCGTTGGATGGACATCCAACAGTCACTGCTGCTAGAATCGTTTGTTGACTATAAGTTGACAAAGTCTTAATTAGGCGTCAACTTTGTCGGCCAACAAGTCAGCCTGGAAATCTGTGGCGTGTATAGCCCATTTGCTATTATTTTTACAATTTAAAGCCCATTTGCTAATTCATATGGAATTTATTACAGCCCATTTGCCATTTTTAGAATTGCTGCCCTTTTCTGGTCAGGACCAGGGTTAAAAAATTGCTAAAAAATATGCGAAACTTTCAAAATTTCGCATATTTTTGCTGGGGTCCGAACTATTTTTAATCCCAAAATTAGGAGCGAGATTAAAACTAATTTAAAAAAATGTTAAAATTCAATGAAATATAAAATCTCAAAGAAGAGAAAAAAAAATGAAACTAATTGCCCATTTGCTGTGTTTTTTTACATTTGCAGCCCATTTCATATTACTTTTATGATTTACTGCCCATTTTCTGACCCGGCCGAATGCATCCCTCCTCGTCCTGAAAGATTTGCAGCCCAGCAAGTCGGAGAAAACAAATAGGCCTAGGTTGGGTATTCTTCAAAAAAAATGGTGGGCTACCCATTTTCCCAAAGAAAAAATAGCTAGCCTGGTCATGTTGTTAGATGGGCCACAGACACTGCACAACCCAGTTTATACGCTGCTCCGTCTGAGCAACCAAAAAAAAGTGCTCGAGCTGCTGGATCCCTGGTGTCAGCCGCTCCTTGTGCAATTCTGTCGCTAATTGACTATACGTTGACAATGATGTCGGTCCCAGATATCAGCAAGGTGGGTATGAGCAAAAAAATTGAGGGGTGGATCTGAGTAGTAAGGAGGCACTTGCTTGCGTTTGGCGGTGGACCTGGTGGGTCCCTACTCTCATACTCTCAAGTACAGTCCTCCTCTGATTCACCATGTTGACCATGTTGACAAGGCCGGACGGCGGCGCCTCGGCGAGCGCACCAAGGCAGAGGACGACGACGAAGCCTCGGACGGGAATGAACAGGAGCCGGGGAAGATGCGACAGTGTGGTCGTAGGCGGCGGGGAGTACGAGGGTTGACTGGTTCTGGTGCGGGGTGGGCTGCCGTCGCCGGAGAAGAATAGGATGTGTGGGGGAGGAGAAGGATGGCTTGGCCAGGATTTCATGGTACGACAAGGCGGCGATCCGGGCACGGCACCGCAACCAGCAATGGAAGGCGGGAACAGGCCGTCCCGCCGGCACTGGTTTGGTTTTGGCGCCTGGATCGGTCAGACCCAAAAACTCAGCATGCTCGATAATAAGAATTAATTTTATATGGCTACAACTTATTGTAAAATGAAGCCGAGCACTTTTTCTTCTTTAGGTGTGAAGCTGAGCACATTCAGAAGCCCTGGGATAAAGTGGGGTCGCCACATGTGTTGGGCTGGGCATTCTTATCGAAAAATAATGTTGGGTTGGAACTTTTTATCATAAAAAAACTTGGCTTGTCAAAAAACTTGTGGTACCTAGGATTCGAATGGGAGACCTGGGCAGCACAATCCATAAAACATACAAATGCAACGGAAAAAAATTGTGATATTTATTACAACTTGCTGCTAATAATTGTTAGATGTTGACCACGTTGACTACGATTTGCATCGGCTTCAACCTGGTGGGTACCAAATAACAGTCTGCTGGTTGCACGAAGAAAAGGGTGTGAGAAAAAAGACTAGTCGCTATCTTTGCCTAAGAATAATATCGACTGAATGTAAAGATACTCTCATAGGAAAATAATATCCTCCAGTTAAAATCATACTTTTCAAATCGTAAATTTAAACAACCTGTGCATGAACATTTAGCTTTATTTATTTATTTAGGGGAGCATGAGCATGTAGCTGGGCCGGATTCATGTGAGAGCCTCCCTCCCAGTTAATTATGGGCTCTTCTATTGGGCCTAAATCACTGAGCTGCATGTCCTCGACAAGTGGAAGATTTGTTCCCTAGAAAAAAATAGTATGTGCTACGTACGGGGCAGTAACCTGTAAAAAAAACGTACGGGGCACTAAAGGATCGGAGCATGCAACGACTTCCAAAACATTGTTTTTATCATTCTAACTACACCATTTATTCAACCAACAGACAAAATATATTACTCATTGTACATTGAAAACACCAGCAACATCCATGGCCCTATATTGTTTTAGTAAAAGGGGTTTGCCGCCAATTTTCCGTTAATAGAAACCACTAGAAGTTCACAACAAACTAGAGCCCTACAAAGGAGCCTTGGGATTGAAGATACCACCAGGGGTGGGGGTGGAACAGAAGCAGTAAGCAGGCCAAAAGAGTAAAGAAGCAGCTCTCTCTTCCAACCAAACATCAGCCAACATTACAGAAGGGCTACCAAAAAAACCAAGTGTATGCATCAAACTAAATAAAGATCCTACTACACCAAGTGTACGCATCGCACGAACTGGCTCAGTTAGACGTTACTATTTATTAAGCTGTGGAGATTAGCTGAAGGCTTGAACCAGATGCGTGCCTGACGGGGGAAATTCCAACCAGCGGCTCGAAGTCTGATACATGCGACCCTGCTACTTCTAGACTGCGTTGGTATTTCCCCGAAGAGGAGAGGATGATGCAGTATAGTAGAGATAAATATTTCCCTCAGTTAAGAACCAAGGTTATCAATCCAGTAGGAGAACCAAGCAAAATTCCATTAAGCGCACCTGCACACACAAGAGCAAACACTTGCACCTAACGCAAATAAGAGGGTTGTCAATCCTCTTAGCGGTTATTTGCAAGGATTAAATCTTATAGAGATAAATAGATAAACTAAAATACTAAATAAAATAAAAGTAAATAAATTGCAGCAAAGTATTTTTGAGTTTTTAATATATGATAAAGTAGACCCGGGGGCCATAGTTTTCACTAGAGGCTTCTCTCTCGAACACATAGCATACGGTGGGTAAACAAATTACTGTTGGGCAATTGATAGAAAAGCAAGTAATTATGACGAATTCATGGCAATGATCATGTATATAGGCATCACGTCCGAGACAAGTAGACCGACTCCTGCCTGCATCTACTACTATTACTCCACACATCGACCGCTATCCAGCATGCATCTCGGGTATTAAGTATGAAACAGAGTAACGCCTTAAGCAAGATGACATGATGTAGACAAAGTAAACTCAAGCAATATGATTAAAGCCCATCTTTTTAACCTTAATGGCAACAATACAAATACGTGTCATGTCCCTTTCTATCACTGGGATTGAGCACCGCAAGATTGAACCCATCACAAAGCACCTCTCCCATTGCAAGATAAATCAATCTAGTAGGCCAAACCAAATCAATAGATCGGAGAGAAATACAAAGCTATAATAAACATGCATAAAAGAGTTCAGAGAAGACTCAAATATTTCTCATGAATAATCTGATCATAAACTCACAATTCATCGGATCCCAACAAACACACCACAAAATAAGATTACATCGGATTTAACTCCAAGAACATCGAGGAGAACATGGTATTGAAGATCAAAGAGAGAGAAGAAGCCATCTAGCTACTAGCTATAGACCCGTAGGTCTGTGGTAAACTACTCACACATCATCGGAAGGGCAACAAGGTTGATGAAGAAGCCCTCCGTGATCGATTCCCCCTCCGGCAGAGTACCGGAAAAGGCCTCCAGATGGGATCGCGGAAGAACAGGGCTTGCGGCAGAAAGGTTCTCCCTTCTGTCTCTCTAGGTGGGAATATTTTGGAATTTATAGCGCTGGAATTAGGTCAGGAGGGGCAACAAGGGGCCCACAAGCCTAGGGGCGCGCCCTACCCCCTGGGCGTGCCCTCCAGGCTTGCCGCCTCCTCGTGGCTCTTCTGGTCTTCTCCCGAAGCTTCGTGGGTCTCTTCTGGTCCAGAAAAAATTAACCCAAAGTTTTTTTCTCGTTTGGACTCTTTTTTATAATGATTTTCTGAAAAGGCAAAAACAAGCAGAAAATAGCAACTGTCACTGGGCACTGGGTGAATAGTTTAGTCCCAAAAATGATATATAATGGCATATAATTGCATATAAAACATCCAAGATGGATACTATAATAGCATGGAATAATAAAAAATTATAGATACGTTGGAGATGTATCAAGCATCCCCAAGCTAAATTCCTGCGCGTCCTCGAGTAGGTAAATGATAAAAACAAATTTTTGATGTGGAATGCTACCTAATATGTTTCATCATGTAATCTTTCTCTTACGGTATGAATAATAAGATCCGAATGATTCAAGGCAATAGTCTATAGTTTGATATAAAGACATCAATACTCAGGCATACTAATAAACAATCATGTCTTTCAAAATAAAAATGCTAAAGAACGTTATCCCTACAAAATCATACAATCCTATCATGCTCCATCTTCTTAACACAAAATATTTATCATGAACAACCCCTGTTTTAGCCAAGCAATTGGTTCATACTTTTTAACGCGCTTCAGCTTTTTCAACCCCCACGCAATACATGAGCGCAAGCCATGGATATAGCACTATGGGTGGAATAGAGTGTGGTGGTAGAGATCAATAAGGGGAAGTCAAAAATAAGAAGATAGTCTCACATCATCGAGGCTAATCAACGGGCTATGGAGATGCCCATCAATTGATGTCAATGCGAGGAGTAGGGATTGCCATGCAACGGATGCACTAAGAGCTATAAGTGTATGAAAGCTCAACATGAAAACTAAGTGGGTGTGCATCCAACTTGCTTGCTCATGAAGACCTCGGGCATTTGAGGAAGCCCATCATCGGAATATACAAGCCAAGTTCTATAATGAAAAATTCCCATTAGAATATGAAAGTGACAAAGTAGGAGACTCTCTATATGAAAAACGTGGTGCTACTTTGAAGCACATGTGTGGAAAAAGGATAGTAACATTGCCCCTTCTCTCTTTTTCTCTCATTTTTTGTGGGCTCTTTTCCGCCTCTTTTTTTTAGAACGGTCTCATGGACCTCATCCCCACTTTTTCGAGGACTCATTAGTCTCCACCATTCTTTCCTCACTGGGACAATGCTCTAATAATGATGATCATCAGACTTTTATTTACTTACAACTCAATATTACAACTCGATACTAGAACAAATATGACTCTATATGAATGCCTCTGGCGGTGTACCAGGATGTGCAATGATGCTAGCGTAACATGTATAAAAATTATGAACGGTGGCTGAGCCACAAATACTATGTCAGCTATATGATCATGCAAAGCAATATGACAATGACGATGTGTGTCATAAAAACGGAACGGTGGAAGTTGCATGGCAATATATCTCGGAATGGCTATGGAAATGCCATGATAGGTAGGTATGGTGGCTGTTTTGAGGAAGATATAAGGAGGCTCATGTGTGATAGAGCGTATCATATCACGGGGTTTGGATGCACCGGCGAAGTTTGCACCAACTCTTGATGTGAGAAAGGGCAATGCACGGTACCGAAGAGGCTAGCAAGTTGCGGAAAGGTGAGAGTGTGTATAATCCATGGACTCACATTAGTCATAAAGAACTCACATACTTATTGCGAAAGTTTATTAGCCCTCGAAGCAAAGTACTACTACGCATGCCCCTAGGGGGGAGGTTGGTAGGAGTTAACCATCGCGCGCCCCCGACCGCCACACAAAGGAAGACAATCAAGAATAAATCATGCTCCAACTTCCTAGCATAACGACAGATCATATGTGCATGCTTCGGGAATCACAAAACTTAACACCAATATTCTTCCTAAACCACAATTATCTACTAGCACCTCCCACATATTAATATCTTAATATGGCAAAACTATTGCAAGGAATCAAACTTATCATATTCAGTGATCTACATGAATTTTTTTATTATATCCCTCTTGAATACCTATCATATCAGGACCAAATTCATAACCCATGCATATTACCATTGCTATTTATTAGACTCTCGAAATGATATAAGTGAAGCATGATAGTGCATCTATTTCTTTAAAATATAACCACCGTCATGCTCTAAAAGATATAAGTGAAGCACTAGAGCAACTGCCTAGCTCAAAAGATATAAGTGAAGCACATAGAGTATTCTAACAAATCACGAATAATGTGTGTCCCTCTCAAAAAGGTGTGTTCGGCAAAGATGATTGTGACAAACTAAAAAGCAAACAAAAGCAAACAAACTATATCACAAGACGCTCCAAGTAAAACACATATCATGTGATGAATAAAAATATAGCTCCAAGTGAGTTACCGATAGATTGTAGACGAAAGAGGGGATGCCTTCCGGGGCATCCCCAATCTTAGACACTTGAGTCTTCCTTGAATATTACCTTGGGGTGCCTTGGGAATCCCCAAGCTTAGGCTCTTGCCACTCCTTATTCCTTTATCCATCATAGTCTCACCCAAAACTTGAAAACTTCAGCACACAAAACTCAACAGAAACATCGTGAGATCCGTTAGTATAACAAACAGATCTTAAACTTTAGGTACTGTTGTAAATTGATTCATATTTAATATTGGCATAATTCTACAGTACTCCAACTTCTCCATGACTCATACCCCCTATACGATCCATAGATTCATCAAAATAAGCAAACTATGCAACAAAAACAGAATCTGTCTAAAACAGAACAGTCTATAAAGATCTATTTAAAAGCCATACTTATTTAACTCCAAAAATTCTGAAAAATTAGGAAAACGTAAACAATTCATAGACCAATACTTTTTAAAAATTTCAGATTTTTATGACACGCCAGTACAGAATTAAAATTCCAGCACTGGATGCAAAACTTTATGTTTTCCAAACAACATCAATTATACTATCATAAACATCATCCCAAAGGCATTACTTGGCAGAAACACTAATTAAAATATAAAAATACAATAATAACAGAGGCTATAATTGTGTAAACACACATTAACAGAAGATAAAAGAAAAAAATTATTTTATTCATTGGGTTGCCTCCCAACAAGCGCTATTGTTTTATGCCCCTAGCTAGGCATAATGCATAGTTTCAAGTGTTGTCATCCTTGGTTTCCAACTCCTCAATTACACGCCCACTCTTTCTAGGAGAATCAACATAGGAGTTTCTTATCGTCACACTTCTAGGCACAAAATCAAGAATTTTGCTTTCATAGATAGGTTCCTTTATTATATTAATAAAATTGGGGTGCACGCTAATCATTTTTAAGTCCTCATTTCCCTTGCTTGAAGTGGCACCCTTAGTCTTAGGAACATACATAAACTTGCAATTTTTATTGGGAGTGGTCCTATCAATGTTTTTAGTGGAGTAAAAAGCGGAACCTAAGTTATTGATAATCTCTTCTAACTTGTCAATTTTAGCGGAGCTTTGTTCTATCCTTTCGTAAATTATTGGTTCCTTTTCTTTTAAAGTTTTCAAAGCAATTCCCACCTTAGAACCAAATTGAGTAATATGATTGTGGACCTTTTTGTCTAAAATTTCAAGATTTTCAATAGTAAGCATCTTATTTTCAATAGCTTCTAACATTTGCATAACATGATCGAAAGTCAATGTTGTTTCATTAATAATGATAGGGGGTGAACCCACTAAATTTCCCATTGCATTGAAAGCATCCAAAGTGGGACACATCAAGAAATTCCCTCCGGTAATAGTGTCAAGCACAAATCTATACCAAGTAGTAACTCCCACATAAAAATTTCGAAGAAGAACATTAATGGATTGCTTACGAGTTGATTTATTTTGAGCATCGCAAATCCTATACCAAGCATCTTTTAAATTTTCTCCTCCTCTTTGTTTAAAATTTAGCACTTCATTTTTGGGAGTAATAGTAACAAGCGAAGAACTAGCCATGGTGGTAAAGCAAACAAGCAACAAGCAAATAAAAAAAATTGTGTTTTTGTAAAAAAAAATTAGAAGTGGGGGAGATGAAAACGAGAGGCAAAAGCAAATAAAAAGGCTAATAAAATAGATGCAAGTGAATGATAGTTTGTGCGAAGGTACTTGCTAATTTGGATGATGTCTCCCCGGTAACGGCGCTAGAAATTCTTCCTGCTACTTGTAGACTGCGTTGGTATTTCCCCTAAGAGGAGAGGATGATGCAGTATAGTAGAGATAAATATTTCCCTCAGTTAAGAACCAAGGTTATCAATCCAGTAGGAGAACTAAGCAAAATTCCGTTAAGCGCACCTGCACACACAAGAGCAAACACTTGCACCCAACACAAATAAGATGGTTGGCAATCCTCTTAGCGGTTATTTGCAAGGATTAAATCTTATAGAGATAAATAGATAAACTAAAATACTAAATAAAATAAAAGTAAATAAATTGCAGCAAACTATTTTTGAGTTTTTAATATATGATAAAGTAGACCCGGGGGCCATAGTTTTCACTAGAGGCTTCTCTCTCGAACACATAGCATACGGTGGGTAAACAAATTACTGTTGGGCAATTGATAGAAAAGCAAGTAATTATGACGGATTCATGGCAATGATCATGTATATAGGCATCACATCCGAGACAAGTAGACCGAATCCTGCCTGCCTCTACTACTATTACTCCACCCATCGACCGCTATCCAGCATGCATCTAGGGTATTAAGTATGAACAGAGTAACACCTTAAGCAAGATGACATGATGTAGACAAAGTAAACTCAAGCAATATGATTAAACCCCATATTTTTATCCTTAATGGCAACAATACAAATACGTGTCATGTCCCTTTCTATCACTGGGATTGAGCACCGCAAGATTGAACCCATCACGAAGCACATCTCCCATTGCAAGATAAATCAATCTAGTAGGCCAAACCAAATCGACAGATCGGAGAGAAATACAAAGCTATAATAATCATGCATAAAAGAGTTTAGAGAAGACTCAAATATTTCTCATGAATAATCTGATCATAAACTCACAATTCATCGGATCCCAACAAACACACCGCAAAAGAAGATTACATCGGATAGAACTCCAAGAACATCGAGGAGAACATGGTATTGAAGATCAAAGAGAGAGAAGAAGCCATCTAGCTACTAGCTATGGACCCATAGGTCTGTGGTAAACTACTCACACATCATCGGAAGGGCAGCAAGGTTGATGAAGAAGCCCTCCGTGATCGATTCCCCCTCCGGCAGAGTACCGAAAAAGCCCTCCAGATGGGATCGCGGAAGAACAGAGGCTTGCGGCGGCGGAAAGGTTTTCTCTTCTGTCTCTATGGTATATTGGGAATATTTTGGAATTTATAGCGCTGGAATTAGGTCAGGAGGGGCAACAAGGGGCCCACAAGCCTGGGGGCGCGCCCTACCCCCCTGGGCGCGCCCTCCAGGCTTGCCGCCTCCTCGTGGCTCTTCTGGTCTTCTCCTGAAGCTTCGTGGGTCTCTTCTGGTCCAGAAAAAATTAATCCAAAGTTTTTTTCTCGTTTGGACTCTTTTTGATAATGATTTTCTGAAAAGGCAAAAACAAGCAGAAAACAGCAACTGACACTGGGCACTGGGTTAATAGGTTAGTCCCAAAAAATGATATATAATGGCATATAATTGCATATAAAACATCCAAGATTGATACTATAATAGCATGGAACAATCAAAAATTATAGATACGTTGGAGACGTATCAGACCCTCTCTCCTACTTTGGGCTGCAGAGCATGGCGGCACATATCAGGGTATGGTGCATGGAGAGATGCATGGTACGCTGTGTACACACAGTTTTGCCTGATGAACGGAACCGCGCTGCCATTAGGATCCTTGACGTTGGTGATCTCCTGTTTAATCGGATAATTCAGCCCGAGAAACAGAGAGCGTGTGCCGAGGCTAGTTACCGGCCTCCAGTCAAAAATTAATGAAGGCCCAAAGAAGCTAGGATCCTGCTCAAAGACCATGCAGTGACTGTGATTCAATTCCGCGAAACAACATGTCTGGTACATGTGAACAATCATCAATCGTTCGCCGTCGTCTGATCGAGCCAGGAACCACCTGCAACTGCCATGCCGCTTTTCTTTGAAAGGTTCTGGGATTAGGAAGGGAAGGGACACCATGCGGCCTACAACATCATATCAAGTTGGAGTCAAATAAAAATGGGCCGGTACTCTAAATTTAAGAACAACATGTTCAGAGCATGATTTTTTTTAGTAAATATTGACAGTAATATAAGCATGGGAAGGATGATTTGATTTCACCAAAATTCTACTACATCTGATCACCAATGTGGGACGTTTTGGCAGTTCGAATTAAACTGTCAAAACATCCACGTTACTGAACAGAGGGTGTATTTGACAGCGTGGTGTTAATTTCTAACAACAATGTCATGATTCTATCTCTTCTCAAACTATACTCTGACAATAGGAAGCAAGCAGCCATCATGATATCATAGGAAATTAGGAGTAACATACTGCTGTAACAGCCATTTGTAGCGATGACTGGAGTAGGCCAGCAATATGTCCAGCCATAGAAGGAGTCCACAACGTAAATGAAGCCCTTGTGTCCAATGGCATCAGAGAGCCATGGAGGATGTATGATCCTGCGATGGACGTCGAGATTTATCCACTTACCGCAGTGACCTGTCAGATAGGCGAGACCGCGGTTGAAGAACGCAATTAGCCTGAAGTCTTTATAATTCGCAGATCTTGTGGGCACTTGGCAGATTACAACCTTGAGCAAATCAAACTTGGTATCATGTTGGCTACTGTAAGATTCCGAGTATTCTGGGCCGCGGTGCCAATGCAATGCCATGTTAATCGAAGGAAGGGGTATCAATCGCCGGGTGTAGACCTCCACGAGCATCCACCTGCCGCGTCCGTCGACGAGAACCATCCAAGACGTGTTCATGCCGACCCAGTACATACCGTTAATGTAGTTGAGGGTGACGGGGATCGGATCACAGTCGAGGGGGTTGATGCTCGCCACCCTAGGATCCTTAAGCTGCGTGACACGCCGTTTCTAAAGATCAGGCGGCATCAGCAAGCAGGGAGCTGGCTTAAAAAGCTTCGGCCTGAGGGCTTTGAGTAAACGGTACAGCCCCGACGAGCACGTGGCGAGCGGCATGGTACTGAGAATGTCCACACGCAAAACAATGAGTTTCATTACCTCTATGGGGAGCGAATTCCAGCCACTCTTTTGGCAGACGCTGCTCGGTTCTGCCATTGTTAGTGCTTGGGTTTCGGAAGAGGGGGGAGGCGCCTAGCGGGGATGGAAGATTGGACGATTTTGTGCTGGCGAGGATGGAAAAGCGAATATGTGCTGAGGGAAGTGGACAGGTGATGATGACAATGTAACAGCAGCACGCCGATTGACTTACGAGACACATCCCAACAGCGTAGGGTCATATCGATGTGAGACAACTTGACTGATTATAGTACAACTAAAATATACTCCTATAAACTACAGTACCTACTACAGTGGAGTAGGACTCTGCTCTACTGGAGTAGTATAGTAGATAGTACAAATTCAATGCCCGAGCATGGAACTACTACGAACCACCATCGGTGCTAACGCCAATCTCCATCAAACGTTCACTGGGAAACATGGCAGTTGCAAATGCCCGCGTCGCAGTTACATGTGTAAGGGTGGCAGTTTTGTCAAATACCATAGGCTTAAAAAAAAGGCCACCGTCGGATGGAAATCTGGCGGTTATGTGGGTGTTCACCAGGATTGGGCTCGTGGCGAACGTTCGCCAGGTATCATTACTAACTACTACCTCTGTCTTGGTTTATTGGTCCTCATTGTATTTTGTGCCAAATTTTGACCAAAGATTTAACTAATAAAATGTTAATGCATGTCACCAAAAATTTATCATTGGATTCGTATTTCAACATAGTTTCAGATGATATTATTTTTGATGACATGCATTAATATTTTGTTAGTTTAATCTTTGGTCAAAAGTTGGTCCAAAATACAATGAGGACCAATAAACCAAGACGGAGGTAGTAGTAAGTAGTACTGGTAGATGCTCATAATTAATTAAACAAATGTACGGGCGACACACACACACTAACTACTTCTCGCATGCTGGCCAGACCCAAACGCCACCGTTCTGTTTCTCGTCCTTGTCGGCGGCAGCCCACCGTGCTTGTTGGACCTCTGCCCAGCTTTCCTCAGCATCGCGGTAGCTGCCGCCGAATGGGCGGTGGAGGCATCGGGCCATGCTGGCCAGAGACCGTTGTTCTCCTTCCTGGCCTTCTCGGCGGCAGCCCGCTGTGCTTGGATCTTCGCCCGACTCTCCTCAGCAGCGCGTGAGGCAGCTTCTTTCTTGCGGCGGTGGGACTCTCTTTTCTTGAGTGCTTTCTACCTTTTTCTGCTCCTTCTGTGCGGCTTTGCCCTCCTGTTGCTCCACCGCCCATTCGGCCATGGCAACTTCAAAGTCCGCCCACATAGGTGTGCGGTCGCGGGGGGCGATGAACTTGGTGTGGCAGGATGCCATCGCTTCCTTACCAGTTCGTGTGCGGTCGCGGGCGGCGATGAACTCGGCGCGGCGGGATACCATCGCTTCCTTACCAGTTAGTGTGTGGCGCGGTGGCATGAACGGCGATGCTTGGGGAGAGCTCTTGGACGGGGTGTCGGTGATACATCTCCAACGTATCTATAATTTTTTATTGTTCCATGCTATCATAGTATCAATCTTGGATGCTTTATATGCAATTATATGCCATTATATATCATTTTTTGGGACTAACCTATTAACCCAGTGCCCAGTGCCAGTTGCTGTTTTCTGCTTGTTTTTGCCTTTTCAGAAAATCATTATCAAAAAGAGTCCAAACGAGAAAAAAATATTGAATTAATTTTTTCTGGACCAGAAGAGACCTACGAAGCTTTGGGAGAAGACCAGAAGAGCCACGACGAGGCGGCAAGCCTGGAGGGCGCGCCTAGGGGGTAGGGCGCGCCCCAGGCTTGTGGGCCCCTCGTTGCCCCTCCTGACCTAATTCTAGCGCTATAAATTCCAAAATATTCCGAATATACCAGTGAGACAAAAGAGAAAACCTGTCTGCCGCCGCAAGCCTCCGTTCTTCCGCAATCCCATCTGGAGGCCTTTTCCGGTACTCTGCCGGAGGGGGAATCGATCATGGAGGGCTTCTTCATCAACCTTGCTGCCCTTCCGATGATGTGTGAGTAGTTTGCCACAGACCTACAGGTCCATCGCTAGTAGCTAGATGGCTTCTTCTCTCTCTTTGATCTTCAATACCATGTTCTCCTCAATGTTCTTGGAGTTCTATCCGATGTAATCTTCTCTTGCGGTGTGTTTGTTGGGATCCGATGAATTGTAAGTTTATGATCAGATTATTCATGAGAAATATTTGAGTCTTCTCTAAACTCTTTTATGCATGATTATTATAGCTTTGTATTTCTCTCTGATCTATCGATTTGGTTTGGCCTACTAGATTGAATTATCTTGCAATGGGAGTGGTGCTTTGTGATGGGTTCAATCTTACGGTGCTCAATCCCAGTGACAGAAAGGGACATGACATGTATTTGTATTGTTGCCATTAAGGATAAAAAGATGGGGTTTAATCATATTGCTTTAGTTTACTTTGTCTACATCATGTCATCTGGCTTAAGGCGTTACTCTGTTTCATACTTAATACCCTAGATGCATGCTGGATAGCGGTCGATGGGTGGAGTAATAGTACTAGATGCAGGCAGGAGTCGCTCTACTTGTCTCGGACGTGATGTCTGTATACATGATCATTGCCATGAATCCGTCATAATTATTTGCTTTTCTATCAATTACCCAACAGTAGTTTGTTTACCCACCGTATGCTATGTGTTCGAGAGAGAAGCCTCTAGTGAAAACTATGGCCCCCGGGTCTACTTTATCATATATTAAAAACTCAAAAATACTTTGCTGCAATTTATTTACTTTTATTTTATTTAGTATTTTAGTTTATCTATTTATATCTATAACATTTAATCCTTGCAAATAACCGCTAAGAGTATTGACAACCCTCTTATTTGCGTTGGGTGCAAGTGTTTGCTCTTGTGTGTGCAGGTGCGCTTAATGGAATATTGCTTAGTTCTCCTACTGGATTGACGCAGTCTACAAGTAGCAGGAAGAATTTCTGGCGCCGTTGCTGGGGAGACATCACCAAAATTTATCAAGTACCTTCGCACAAACTATCATCCACTTGCATTTATTTTACTTGCCTGTTTATTTGCCTTTGCCTCTCATTTTCATCTCCCCCACTTCTAAAACAATTTTACCAAAAACACAAAAATATTTTTTCGCTTGTTTGCTTGTTTGCTTGTGTTGCCATGTGCTTCCTATTTGCTTGCATCTTTGCTTGCTAAAAAACTATTGATATGAATCCTCATCCACTTGCTAATCTTTTCAAAAAATCCAATTATGATGAACCAATTACTAGTGAGTTGAGTGCTCTAGATTATCTTTATGAAGTTTTGCTTGAAAATCATGAATCTGAAAATTGCGATGAAGTGTTAAAAGAAGAAATTTATAAAGTGATTCAAGATAGCTCTTTGAATGAAAAGCATGATTGCAATGATTTTATTATAAATTCTATAAATGTCAATTGTGCTAATTATATGCAAAACTACAAGCTTGGGGATGATGATTTTGTTACATCCACTACTCATTGTAATGATCATGATTGGGGTGATGCTTCTTATGATCTTGAAAATTTATTTAAGCCTCATGATGAATATGTTATTGATAATAATATTTACAATATTATTGAAATTGGGTTTGGAAGAGTGTCAACTTTAGGAAAAAGAATCCCACATATTCGAAGAGTGTTCAATCTTATGAAATTCTTGATAAAAGTGGGTTTGGAGAGGTCGTGACTTTTGTTGATGTTAATCCCACTATCTTGGAAGATTATAATTTTTTTATGCATGTGGATCACAGAGAAAATATTGTTTATGATAGCTTAATTTTTGAATTTGATTATGATCCTCCATGTAATTATTATAAGAGAGTAAAATATGGTTGTAGAAATTTTCATGTTACTAAATTACCTCTCTGTGTAGAAATTTTTTATGCTTCATTCTTCCTATTTGCATATGCTAGATATTGCTTGTCTTGATAATTTGTTTTCCTATCAAATGCCTATGCATAGGAAGTATGTTAGACTTAAATGTGTTTGTCACATGTTTTATGATGCTCTCTTTGTGCTTCAATTCTTGTCTTTGATGTGAGCATCATTGAAATCTCAAGCCTATCTTAATGGCTATAAAGAAAGAGCTTGTTGGGAGACAACCCAATATCCTTCTGTTCTTGAGTGTTTACACAATTATAGCCTCTGTTATGATTGTATTTTTATCTTTTAATTAGTGTTTGTGCCAAGTAATGCCATTGGGATGATGTTGATGATAGTACAATTGATGTTGTTTGAAAAACAGAAAGTTTTGTGTCCAGTGCAGGAATTTTGATTCTGTACTGGTGCGTCAGAAATATCTGAAATTTTTACACAGTATTGGTATATGAATTGTTTACGTATTCCTAATTTTTCAGAATTTTTCGAGTTACATAAGTATGGCTTATAAATAGATCTTTATAGACTGTTCTGTTTTAAACGATTCTGTATTTGTTGCATAGTTTGCTTATTTTGATGAATCTATGGATCGTATCGGGGGGTATGAGTCATGGAGAAGTTGGAGTACAGTAGCACTATGCCAATACTAAATATGAATCAATTTACAACAGTACCTAAAGTTTAAGATTTGTTTGTTATACTAACGGATCTCACGAGGTTTCTGTTGAGTTTTGTGTGCTGAAGTTTTCAAGTTTTGGGTGAGACTACGATGGATAAAGGAATAAGGAGCGGCAAGAGCCTAAGATTGGGGATGCCCAAGGCACCCTAAGGTAATATTCAAGGAAGACTCAAGCGTCTAAGCTTGGGGATGCCCCGGAAGGCATCCCCTCTTTCGTCTACAATCTATCGGTAACTCACTTGGAGCTCTATTTTTATTCATCACATGATATGTGTTTTACTTGGAGTGTCTTGTGATATAGTTTGTTTGCTTTTGTTTGATTTTAAGTTTGTCACAATCATCTTTACTGAACACACCTTTTTGAGAGGGACACACATTATTCGTGATTTGTTAGAATACTCTATGTGCTTCACTTATATCTTTTGAGCTAGGCAGTTGCTCTAGTGCTTCACTTATATCTTTTAGAGCACGGCGGTGGTTATATTTTAAAGAAATAGATGCACTCTCATGCTTCACTTATATATTTTTGAGAGTCTAATAAATAGCAATGGTAATATGCATGGGTTATGAATTTGGTCATGATATGATAGGTATTCAAGAGGGATATAATAAAAACTTTCATGTAGATCACTAAATAAGTTTGATTCCTTGTAATAGTTTTGCGATATTAAGATGGTAATATGTGGGAGGTGCTAGTAGATAATTGTGGTTTAGTAAGAATATTGGTTTTAAGGTTTGTGATTCCCGAAGCATGCACATATGATCTGTTGTTATGCTAGCAAGTTGGGGCATGATTTATTCTTGATTGTCTTCCTTTGTGTGGTGGTCGGTGGCGCGCGATGGTTAACTCCTACCAACCTCCCCCCTAGGGGCATGCGTAGTAGTACTTTGCTTCGAGGGCTAATAAACTTTCGTAATAAGTATGTGAGTTCTTTATGACTAATGTGAGTCCATGGATTATACACACTCTCACCCTTCCGCAATTTGCTAGCCTCTTTGGTACCGTGCATTGCCCTTTCTCACATCGAGAGTTGGTGCAAACTTCGCCGGTACATCCAAACCCCGTGATATGATACACTCTATCACACATGAGCCTCCTTATATCTTCCTCAAAACAGCCACCATACCTACCTATCATGGCATTTCCATAGCCATTCCGAGATATATTGCCATGCAACTTCCACCGTTCCGTTTTTATGACACACATCGTCATTGTCATATTGCTTTGCATGATCATATAGTTGACATAATATTTGTGGCTCAGCCACCGTTCATCATTTTTATACATGTTACGCTAACATCATTGCACATCCTGGTACACCGCCAGAGGCATTCATATAGAGTCATATTTGTTCTAGTATCGAGTTGTAATATTGAGTTGTAAGTAAATAAAAGTGTGATGATCATCATTATTAGAGCATTGTCCCAGTGAGGAAAGGATGATGGAGACCACGATTCCCCCACAAGTCGGGATAAGACTGCGGACGAAAAATAAAATAATAAAAAAAGAGAGGCCAAAAAGAGCCAACAAAAAAAGAAAAAAAATGAGAGAAAAAGAGAGAAGGGGCAATGTTACTATCCTTTTTCCACACTTGTGCTTCAAGGTAGCACCATGTTTTTCATATAGAGAGTCTCCTATTTTGTCACTTTCATATACTAGTGGGAATTTTTCATTATAGAACTTGGCTTGTATATTCCGATGATGGGCTTCCTCAAATGCCCGAGGTCTTCATGAGCAGGCAAGTTGGATGCACACCCACTTAGTTTTCATGTTGAGCTTTCATACACTTATAGCTCTTAGTGCATCCGTTGCATGGCAATCCCTACTCCTCACATTGACATCAATTGATGGGCATCTCCATAGCCCGTTGATTAATCTCGTTGATGTGAGACTATCTTCTTATTTTTAACTTCCCCTTATTGATCTCTACCACCACACTCTATTCCACCCATAGTGCTATATCCATGGCTTGCGCTCATGTATTGCGTGGGGGTTGAAAAAGCTGAAGCGCGTTAAAAGTATGAACCAATTGCTTGGCTAAAACCAGGGTTGTTCATGATAAATATATTGTGTTAAGAAGATGGAGCATGACAGGATTATATGATTTTGTAGGGATAACGTTCTTTAGCATTTTTATTTTGAAAGACATGATTGTTTATTAGTATGCCTGAGTATTGATGTCTTTATATCAAACTATAGACTATTGCTTTGAATCATTCGGATCTTATTATTCATACCGTAAGAGAAAGATTACATGATGAAACATGTTAGGTAGCATTCCACATCAAAAATTCTGTTTTTATCATTTACCTACTCGAGGACGAGCAGGAATTAAGCTTGGGAATGCTTGATACGTCTCCAACCTATCTATAATTTTTGATTGTTCCATGCTATTATAGTATCAATCTTGGATGTTTTATATGCAATTATATGCCATTATATATCATTTTTTGGGACTAACCTATTAACCCAGTGCCCAGAGCCAGTTGCTGTTTTCTGCTTGTTTTTGCCTTTTCAGAAAATCATTATCAAAGAGTCCAAACGAGAATAAAACTTTGGATTAATTTTTGATGGACCAGAAGAGACCTAAGAAGCTTCGGGAGAAGACCAGAAGAGCCACGAGGAGGCGGCAAGCCTGGAGGGTGCGCCCAGGGGGGTAGGGCGCGCCCCCCAGGCTTGTGGGCCCCTCGTTGCCCCTCCTGACCTAATTCCAGCGCTATAAATTCCAAAATATTCCCAATATACCAGTGAGACAGAAGAGAAAACCTTTCCGCTGCCGCAAGCCTCTGTTCTTCCACGATCCCATCTGGAAGCCTTTTCCGGTACTCTACCGGAGGGGGAATCGATCACGGAGGGCTTCTTCATCAACCTTGTTGCCCTTCCGATGATGTGTGAATAGTTTACCACAGACCTACGGGTCCATAGCTAGTAGCTAGATGGCTTCTTCTCTCTCTTTGATCTTCAATACCATGTTCTCCTCGATGTTCTTGGAGTTCTATCCGATGTAATCTTCTTTTGCGGTGTGTTTGTTGGGATCCGATGAATTGTGAGTTTATGATCAGATTATTCATGAGAAATATTTGAGTCTTCTCTGAACTCTTTTATGCATGATTATTATAGCTTTGTATTTCTCTCCGATCTATCGATTTGGTTTGGCCTACTAGATTAATTTAACTTGCAATGGGAGAGGTGCTTTGTGATGGGTTCAATCTTGCGGTGCTCAATCCCAGTGACAGAATGGGACATGACACGTATTTGTATTGTTGCCATTAAGGATAAAAAGATGGGGTTTAATCATATTGCTTGAGTTTACTTTGTCTACATCATGTCATCTTGCTTAAGGCGTTACTCTGTTTCATACTTAATACCCTAGATGCATGCTGGATAGCGGTCGATGGGTGGAGTAATAGTAGTAGATGCAGGCAGGAGTCGGTCTACTTGTCTCGGACGTGATGCCTATATACATGATCATTGCCATGAATCCGTCATAATTATTTGCTTTTCTATCAATTGCCCAACAGTAATTTGTTTACCCACCGTATGCTATGTGTTCGAGAGAGAAGCCTCTAGTGAAAACTATGGCCCCCGGGTGTACTTTATCATATATTAAAAACTCTAAAATACTTTGCTGCAATTTATTTACTTTTATTTTCTTTAGTATTTTAGTTCATCTATTTATCTCTATAAGATTTAATCCTTGCAAATAACCGCTAAGAGGATTGACAACCCGCTTATTTGTGTTGGGTGCAAGTGTTTGCTCTTGTGTGAGTAGGTGCACTTAACGAATTTTGCTTGGTTCTCCTACTGGATTGATAACCTTGGTTCTTAACTGAGGGAAATACTTATCTCTACTATATTGCATCATCCTCTCCTCTTTGGGGAAATACCAACGCAGTCTACAAGTAGCAGCCGGACAACCGTATAGTGCGGTGGTTTTTTAGAGCACTCGAGATCTGATTGCCTATGAGAACCGTGTGCGCTGACCTATTGTGCGTTGCGTTCTGAATGGTTGAACCCCAGCCACGTGGATCGCGCGTGTTCACCTGGGCATATGCATTATGCAGCTGTCTAAGTATGTGGACACCGACGCTCTCACCGGTTTCATTACCAAGATCCATACGTTTGCCCCTAGCCTTTGTCCTGCAGCCCGTGAGAGCCAGCTCCCTCGAGTGTGATTTGTGCAGCTTTATCTTCGTTCGTTTCGTTGGGCCTGCGTGCCTTTTGCCTGCTTGGCTGTATTAAACCTTCCTTGTTGCCATACTGTTCATGTTGCTACTCTGTGATTTGGTTGGTTGGGCAGGCAATCTGCCTTTTCTCTAAAAAAAATCTACCGCTTCTTGGATCCTCTTTGATCATCGGAACCGGTTTCTTGACTCACATCCATCATAATTTGCATTTGAATGCACTTTCCAGTAATATTATTTTTGTCAGGGCATATAACTTTATACTGGAGTACTATTTCCCTACTAGTTAAATTTACGATAAAAAATATAGGTCGAAAAGTCGAAATACGAGAGGTGCTAGTAAACCGGGACGGCAGTAGGAGTAGTAGGGGCTACTAGAGTAGAGGGCGGCGCTGCAGGGGAGTCTCACCCCGCTTGTGGCGCAGCAGTAAAGCCGTCATATCACAAAACCCCACCACTCCCAGTGATAAGTGGCTTGGTTAAATGAACGGACAAGCAACCATCATATCACTCCTGTCTTTATTGCATTTCATCTCTCTGCTGTCCGGTTCATCTCTCCACATTTACGGTCGATCCTAAAGCGGCACGCACGATCCCTATCTACTAGTAGTACTCAAGTTGGAATTCCAATTGCACGGCACAACTTCGTGTACGAAGCGATTTGGGAGTACGAAGCGATTTGGGAGTAGTAGTAGTACTTGCAAAAAAATAGTGCGTATAGATTTTTTGAAAAGTCAAACTTTATAAACTTTGACCAAGTTTATATAGAAAACTACTTGTATCTATAATAGTGAATATATAAATTATGAAACTATGTGTTGTGATGAATCTAATGAAATATGTTTTGCACTCTAGATGCAAATACTTTTCTCCTAAAACTAGGTCAAATTTAGTAAAGTTTGACTTTTGAAAAAGTCTATATGCACTACATTATGCAATGGAGGGTAGTAGGAGTAATTTCGTAGGAGTACGTGCTAGTACGTACGGTGTGCCGCCAAAGGCCACTACTCCCTCCGTGGTGGATAGGGCATAGATCGAATGGCTGATCTGCGGGATTCACTTGAACAGTAGCTGCTGCATCGGTACTGTTCTGGAACAATCACAAGGGCACTTGTCCGTAAAATTTGCATGACTCCTGACCAATGAGATATAACTACTACGATAGAGAAAAATCTACAGAGAGAAGGAAGTAAACAATCAAATGAGAATGAGTCCCACCATTTATAGCTCATCAGAAAACAATCAATGGAGTTTTCACTTCTCATTCTTGCATTTCTTTTGCATTGAATCATTTCACAAGGTTGTCTACTATTTTGCTACTTTTACTAAAACCACATCGTAATATTCGAATGCACGTGTGTATACATATATACTAGTTGTCCTAGTGCATAAGCCTAGATATAGAGAGAGACGTGTACTAGAGAGAGACGTGTACTGCGATATATAGTGTTGAACTTCGTGCTATGTACGTACTCTACTTACAAAAAGTAACAAGCGTACGGATACAAAAGGTTTTCAAACTTGTTCCTTTTATACATAATTAATTAAGGATGCTAATAAGTCTCGAGCGTTCGGGATTTATCATTTCCGTCCCAATACCATAGAAAACTATGAGTACTCCTACCTACTAATGGGATCACCTTACGACAATAAATTATTCCTAACAAAAGCCACGGCGCTCGCAGGAGCGCTTGCGGTGCGCCACGAGTGCCCTGGTGCGTGGCCGTTTCCCATCGCGGCGAGACAACGCCTCTTCCTCAGCCTCACAAGTCGCGAGGTGCTAATTAGCAGCTTGGCGGTGGGCGAGCGCGATCTCACCGGTCTGGTGATCCAGCGCCGACAGGTACTCCTCCTCGCTGGAAGCATGCACCCGATCGACGTACCACCAAGCGTAGATGAGGCGCATCGACCCGACTGCACTCAGCGCTTTGGCATGGGCGTCCTCCGCCACCCACACGGCCCTCGCACGAGCCTTCTGCCAAAGAGTGAATTGCCTAACTCTCTCGGAGGTGACATAGGCCTGCCAGGCAGCATCCTTCGCGGCGCGCTTCTCTTCCTCAGCCTTCTTCTCCGCCTCTCTTTTGGCGCACTCCGCCGGAGGCAAAGCCTCCCACAAGGCGACCTCCATTTCTTTCCATAGCTCCTCCAAGCTGGGCGGCTCAGGGGCCGGCGCGACGTCCTCCTCGTAGTGGGGCGGCGACGCATCCTCCGATGTGCGTGCTGGCGAGTCTGGGAACGCCGACGCGTCCACCTCAACGCGTCGCGGCGACGGGGAGGAGCGAAACGCCGGCACGTCATCCTCGACTCGTGGCAGCGAGGAGCGGAACGCCGACACGTCCTCCTCGAATCGTGGCGGCGAGGAACGAAATGCCGACGCGTGACCCTCCGCGCGGGGCAGCGAGGGGCGCCTAGGGCTAGGAAGGGGCGATGCCATGGTGGTCGACGGGTCCGTAATTGAGAGGGAGGGCGAGGAGATGAATGTGAGCGTTCTTCGGAATGTCGTGTGAGGCGCATTATTTATAGCGAGCAATGGTACACCTACGTAAGATAGGTTGCATGATTAACGTAACAGCTGGGTGGGCATTTTTTTGTTGGAGGAAATTAAGGGGGAGGTGGGGGGCACCGAGCTGAATTCAGGGGGCGAGCTGGAGATATTGCTGGTCACAACGGTTTAGGGTTTAGGTGATCTACGATTTATTAGGCAGGAGGAGATTGGACGAGCACGGGAGGGAGAGTCAACAATCGGCTATACTAGTATGCTATATCATTAATATATGGCCCACACATTTCTATCACAAAGTGTGTTGGAGCTCGTGCTACAGCCGGCTATAAGTTTGTAGCCCGCTCCTCTTCTCTCTCCTCTTCTCTCTCATCCAACTCAGCAAAAATATATTAGTATTTGAAGTATTACAGCCCGCCTACTTCACCTTATTCTACTACTTGCTCTCATGCATGCAGATTGTTTTCACACGGGGAGGACATGTGGGACTGCGGGGGAGGGGGGGGGGGTAGAAGGAGAGTAATGCAGCAGACTGTTTTCACACATGGAGAGGAAAAGATTTGGAGGCGAACGGGTTTCCTGGTAGGCCGAACGAGAAAAATGAATCGAGAGGGAGGTGGGCGCATGAGGCGGGTGAGTTAAACGAGGCGCAGTTTAATTACTACTGTACATCACAGCTAATACTTTAAGATTTTCTGAATTCTCTTAGAGTAAGTACAATAATGAGCTTATAGCCCGCTTACATGGCACTTTTGCCTATGTGGAGTAGAGAGAAATGGAAAAATGGTGGGACTGGGCTCTCATGCATGAGCCTAGCTATATGCGTACTCCTTGGCAAATGCAAGAAATACGAAGAACAAGATAGAGAGAAGGTAAAAAAAAACTGTACTCTTATAGCCAACCTTATAGCTAACCTTGTTGTATGAGTGACTATAAGTGATGACTATATATGACATGGCAACATCATATAGCCTAATGCACCCGGACGGATTAAGTAGTACTCTGGTCTGCTGTGTAAGGCTCACTAGGAATCGCATCGTGACCAAGGTGGATGATTACTGGTTAGTAGCGATTAGTCGTCTCGTTCCTTTCCTCCAATAAAGATTCTGTTTAGTTAATTAAATAGAGTTGGTTTCCCACGATATGCATGCATGCAATTGTATTCTCACGGTGCGGTCAATGTAGCCCCCTGATGAAGACCAATGGAATTCCCACCCACTGGCATGCTAGTCGTTTCCACCAATGGAAAAAAGGAGAAAGGACCGGTAGAGAGTAATTAGCATGAGTAATTCGCATTAGGAGACGAGCCTTAGAGAGAGGGTAAATCGGAAAAAATGCTCATTTATAGCCGTTCGAAGTCTCAAAGGGCGTGACCGCGTGAGCGAGGCGACGGTCGTGGGAGGCGCGACGCTTGACGGAATTAAGTCAAAGTTGCATGCACACGCCGGCATGGCGTGCGAACACGCAGATCCTATACTATTAGCCCTACGAAGTGGGTCTAATAGACATGACATCTAGTGGGTCCCCCATAGTACTAGAGAACTCTTTGGGGGCATGCAGCCGTTTATCCACCGGGCAAGCCACTACCCCACGCCGTTTGCCTGCCCTAGACAACATTTTTACAATCGGAAAACCGCTAGCAGTTCGCTCCTACTCGTCCCCGTCCTTTAACATTACAGCAGTTCGCTCCCACTCGTCCCGTCCTTCCGCATTACAGTAGTTCCACTTCTCCTAGCCCTCCTCCAAACTCCATGGCCTCCCAAATCTCCTTGATCGGCGGTGAGTACAAGGTTGAAACCATCACCGGCGATGAGTTCGACGTCATCTACACCCGTTCTTCCGCGACGGTGCAAGGATGCCTTGGTCGCTTCCAACGCATGTTCCAAAATTCAAATGATGAGTGGGTCGCTGGGCTAGATGTTGAGTACACCACAGTCTTGGAGAAAGAGAGGTTTCTAAAGGAGGAAGAGAAGAAGAAGCCCGCCGTGATCCAGGTTTGCGTACATAACTTGTGCTTGGTGTACCACATATGCCATGCCGATGTCAGGTGCCAGAATTTTGAAGAATTCCTCAAGGACAAAAGAGTCAAATTCGTTACTGTAAACTTTAACAACGATAAGGAAGTCCTGGGTCGGATAGGCCTCGTTGTACACCAGCCCTTCGACCTCCAGAAGAAACGCATGGTGTCCTCCTCCCAGCCTTCAATGCTGACCCTGGCAGAAGCCATGATTGATCCTTCGTACGATAAACTGAAGAAACCTCACTATAGGTTCATTATTCATGGGAGCGGAAGAATATAGATGAAGCTCACATCGGGTACGCAGCACTGGATGCCTACCTTTGTTTAAATATCTACAAGGGTTGGATGAAGAGGCGGAGCCTAGTGTCCGGTTCAAGCAAGGAAGTATCGGCGAAGAGGAAGAGGGACAAGGACGAAGTCGAGGACGTGGACGAGGACTCCGAATAAGGTGGCATTGTCGTTGCTCATGCTGGTTCTGATGCAGTGTCAACCGGATTAGTCGCTTAGTTTTATTTCAGGGTGCTTAGTTTTATTTCAGTGTGCTTAGTTTTATTTCAGGGCTGTGTTGTGCTGAGCCCCCAGCAGAACTATGTTATGTTCTTTCTCGTTACTTGTACTCTTACGTACTAGTATTTCTTACAGTTCGAGTTGTAGATGGTACTACTACTCGTTTCTTCACCTTCCTACTGTACTTAATAAGTACTAGTAGTATTATTTCCATCCGTCTAACTAGTTGGTACTATTCGTCTGTACTACTCATTTCTTACACAACAACTATAGCAATTTGGGTCAGTCGATTTGTGAAAGAAGAAGTTTGCCAGAGGGAAGGAAGAAGACGGCAGAGATGCTACCCCAATATCTATATTATGGTGGCAGGGTGCCCATGATCTATCTTATGAGTGTTGGGTGTGGGATGCAGTTCGCCGAAAAAAATGGATCTTGCCCGGGGTTAGACAGATGGCAAGGGGGGGAGCACGGCAGTGGAAGGCGGTTGAGGGGAGGGTGGGGCGGCGGCAGCAGGCGGTTAGGCCTGTGGCGGCTCGATGTTTGAGAGAGAAGATAAAAAGTGCATCATTTTCGGAGGTTGAAGAAGCCCTTCTGGTCGTCCATGTTGCATCCAACGGCTCACAACAGTCGACTGACCCAAATTGTTCCTTCAGATTGGATTATCCACGTGGCGTTCAAGGTCTCGAGGGTAGATTCCACGTCTGCACCCGGTTTGCGGCCTCGGCGTGGACGCGACCGGCTTCCGCCGCGACAGCCACCATGCGGGCCTCCTCCTCGCGGGCGGAGACCACAATGACCCGCTAGCTCCTCCTCCTCGCCGGCGTGCTGGAGCACACGCTCGTCCTACTCCTCTTCGTATGCTGCGGGCATAGATGCGGCTCCAGCTGCTCGCGTCCTTGGCAGCGCGGTGGCATCGCCCGGAGGGACTGCAGACGATGTGAGCGGGCGAGCCTGGGATTTCATGGCACCGGGATGGCGGGGACACGGTGGTGATGGGCGAGAAATGGTCGACGGAGCAGTACCACATTAATTAGCACAACATCGATACGAAATCCTCTGCAAGCGCGTGCACCGCGGCCGCGCGGTCGATCGAATGGTGCATCATGGTGTCGCGCTCAAAGGACATCCACCGAACCTTTGTGTTTGTGTGAAAACAATCCCCGAATATCACGCTGCACTTTTTTGCTGGAAAAGTTCTTCTCGCTACAATATTTCCATATATTTGAATTTAGCTTCAGTTCGTGCTTATTTAGGTTTGGACGTTTTAGGTGCACCCTAAAAGTATTTTTTTTGAGAGAGATTCTGTGGGTGTGACGGAGAGAGAACGTGTGTATGTGTCTATATGTGTTGTGGCGAAAGGGCAATGTGGAGACGGTGTGTGTGTGTGATATAGGGAGGTGTGAATGTGCAAATGATCGTGTATAAGCGAGACATAGAGAGATGCCAAGATATTGTGTATGCGTGAGAGAACGGTCTTGTATTTGTGTTTGTGTGTGTGTGTGTGTGTGTGAGAGAGAGAGAGAGAGAAAGGCATCCATAACACAACAACCATCTCTCTCGATTCGACCCTCCCTCGCACACTCGCATGTAACACATGCATCAACGCACACATTTTCACACCCTCCAACAGCTCCTACCCGCCTCAAGGCCCCTATCTCTCTCTCTCTCTCTCTCTCTCTCTCGCACACACAATCTCTTCCCGAAAACCCTATTTAGCATGTACCTCTCCGTCACATACACCCTATACCACGCACACACATTTATCTCTCGCTATGTCTCTCTGCCTCACAAACACACTCCCCATAGTCCTCTCTTCGTATCCCACACATGGTCTCTCTCTATTGCTTAAACACTCACGCACACGATGTATCCATCTCTCACCATTAGCCTCTCTCGCCTGCACACAATGCACACACATTCTCTCCCTAGGTTTGATTTCTCTCAATATTTCGCACACCCCCCCCCCCTCGCACACTATCCATCCCCGTCCAAGGTTATATAGCGACCATTATCGCTTGTGCTTCTCTGCACCCCAGCATGCACACCACCTTGATCTTCAAGGAGGGCATCGGGAAGAACGAAGACGCCGACCAGACCGCACTAGAGAATGTGGGACCAGTTGGAAGCAAGCTGACATAAAAGCGGCTGACTGACTCCTTTGCTCCCTCTCTCTCTCTCTCCCACACAAAAACATCAATCCCTGAACCCACAAGGCCACAAGCACACACACAAGCTGCCCCCCTCCCGTCCATGTTTTTTTGAGCTCTCTTATCAAACCTTTTGTCTCTTCTCCTTCCACATGTACAAAATCTCGATCGCACGCATGCATCTCACTCTGTATATATACATGTCTCCATATTTCTCACAGACCTAACTTCTTCCTCCCTATACAAATGTCCCTCTCTCGCACACCTCCTCTCTCTCTCTCGTGACATTTCTCTCCTACTCTCTCGCCCACATATATACAATTTTTCCCGCCCTCTGTCTCTCTCTTCCATGGGGTGTATATCTTGTGTGTTGCACGCACACATCAGTCTCCTGTCATTGCTCCATCGTCACGCACTCTCTCTCTCTCTCTACGCTTCATTCAGAAACGCAGGAATTCACACATTGGGATGTGTTCAAATATTGTTTTGGACTGGATCATGTAGAGTTATTGATGGTTTTGTTGCATCCAACTAATTAATAATTATGAAATGCATTTAGATTTTCATTTGAGTTGGATTATGTGAGTTTGAGTATATTGTGAAGTACCATAGAGTTGGTATTCATCTTGGAATTCAACAATGATTCTAACTGTTGAATTTTATAAACCACTACATTCGAAGTCAATAGCTTAATATATTTATTTGACAACTACAACAAATAATCAATGTCATGACAGTAAACTAAGAAAACAGGTGTGTACTAGTACTCCTAGTTGCTTAGCCCAATCGTCCAACACGCCGGACGGGGAGTACAGTGTTACAAATTTTTAGGTCGGCGGCAAAATCTCCCGCTTCCATCGATATCTCCCGCGACCCAGATTCGAGCAATGTGAAATGACCATCATACCCTTTGTACAACTAGCCGAAGAAAGGTGTTGGGTCGGGGGTTGCTTTGGTAACTTCACGTTCACCCGCCCAGCCACCCCCACCGCCGCACCCAGAGGACACCTCAATAATCCCCATTTTCTATCCCCACTGCAAAATACACTTCTCCACGGCACCGCAGCACCCCACAAGAAGCCGGCTGTGGCTAGCCGCCCTTCATGCCCATCCCCTTCTACATCGGTGCACTCGTCCACCGCAGCGCATCTGCCTCATCGACGACGTCGTCTGCCACACTGGAGCCGGTCCACCTAAGCCGTCGTACACCGCGCAGGAGCCGGTTCCCCGGCGCCGTCGTCCATGGTCTCGGATCTGCTTCCCGGTAGCCGACGGCAAGGGCAGCAGCAGCACCGTCGGCGACAAAGAACTGACTCCTATTGCCGCCCACGATGCACACACGAGGCCGCGACATTCATGCTCCTCTGCGATTGGTAATGTGTACATTGATTCTCTTAGCTGTACTTGTGCAGTTCCGATTTTGTTCATACCTACCCATCAAATTTCCGTGCTGCTATTGTTCCCCTTTCCTGGCTGCTATTGTTCCAGTAAAAGTAATTGGTTATAGCTTGCATTCTCCAACATAATATCATCTTTTAATTGGGCGTCCCTCCTGTATTGTGGTGTGCTTGCGTAGGTTCTTCATCTCTAACCAGTAGTGTGGCAGATGGTTAAAAGTTTTTGAGAATAGCAGGGAGGTGATCCCCCAGTTCTATTGACTCAGAATGAGACCACAACGTATTTGTAGCAAAGTTGAATAACCACAAAGTAGGATATTAAAAATTACTCGTGCCAACATTGCAGATGAGTGCTTTAATGTTGCCTACAAGATGTGTGAGTATTACTATATTTTTCTTGCCATGTTGGGATTTTCCAAAACTACTAATGCCAACATGCAGAGGGGAAATGAAGATCAAATACGGGATGTTGGGGACATCTTCAAGGAACGTCGCAAGATAAAGACAAGCTGCACCAAACCTATAAAGCGAGCTTTGGTAAGTAACAGCCTTTCAATTACTTTGACATGGTATGTGTCTGGCAGCAGTATTGTAGACAGGACCAGGCCAGGCCCTAGGCAAGCCCCGAGCCGAAAACAACGTCAAACAATGTTGTGTGCTTGGCTAGGGTTCTTGCCATGCAATCCAGCGGTGTGGAAAATTATTAAACAGTAATAGGCAGGGAAAAAATTGCCTCTACACTTGATTAGGCTCTCTATCATTTGTAGGATCTCAATTTACTCACTGAACCCACCATGCCGTTGGATGGAAAACTAGTCAGTCAAATGCGGCTACAGAGGCCCTGGAGATCATCTGGTTGCCAGTTGTTTTGCTGCAGCTACCCTTGGCTTAGTGCACCCCTCTGCTGGTTTTCCTATTTGGCTTAGCCTTGTGTTCTTTGATGTATATATTGTAGTTTCTGTAAAGTAGCTCTGCTCGATATGTAATAAGCACACTCTTAATCGTCCTAATGCTTTCCTTTTTTAGGGCTCCTTTGATTCAAAGGAATTCTATAGGATTTCTGGAGGATTGAAACCCTTAGGAATTTTTCCTATGTTGGCCCTTTGATTCATATGATTGGATTCCATAGGAATTTTTCCTATGGAATCTTTTGTACTACATTTTATAGGAAATCTAACATGCACTCCAACCTCTTTTACAATTCCTTTGTTTTTCATGTTGCATCAAACACTCCTTGCTAATCCTATAGGATTCAAGTTGGCATGCCACTCCAATCCTATACTTTTCCTATTCCTACATTTTCAAAATCCTGCGAATCAAAGAGGCCCTTAGCTTGATGTACGAATTGGGTGTTCTCACCCTACGAGTCTGTTTTTATATTCCTCCTTCTGAACTCACTTCTACTAGTCCTGTTTATGTGGCTTCTACTGAATGGATCTGTGGAGCTCTCACTATTGATCTAAAAAAGAAGTAACTTCTTCATGTCATGATGCAGTTCGTGCGAGGAGGGAAGTATGGTCAACCTCAAGATCAGGTTTTGAGGCTAGTCCTATGTGCCAGTTCCCAAATGATGCTGGATTACACACAAGGTACCAGTCGTCTAATGATGCCAGATTAGACACAAGGTGCCAATTCCTAAATGATGCTGTATTACACACTAGCCAGGTGAAGTCGTCAAGTGTTCGTGTCCTCGTGGCTCTAGTAAAGGCTGAAAGAAAGCATGCAACAACCCTTGAGAATGTAGCTGAGTTCCTGAAGATGCGAAAAGAGCAATCAGATGCTCTCTTCACCCAAGCCAAACAAGAGATGGAAGAAGCCAGAAAGAAGCTAGCAGAGGCAGAGCAGTCTAAGCGTCTCCTGCTATCTAACACTGATGTCAATCCGAATTTTCATTCATAATAGCTAGGTTCAAATGTTGATCTAGTCAGCATGCATATTGTGATGTTCATGCATCGACTGAGATGTATGTAAGTCTGATGCCGAGATGTGGCACAGAATATATTTTTTCTGGGTCATGTAATAACATACTCTATTTCCAGAACAATAACAGACAAACTAACTTTCACATCAAACTCATGTTCACAGATATCTTCACATTCATAGATAATGTCCACAACCAATTAATAGCCATAGTTGAAATAGTTTATGCATCTCAATGATTCACTTCAAAGCTAAAAAAAAGTGAGGATAACTAGAAATAAAGAAAAATCTATAGTTCTTACTACCAACATCAATGCTTCTCCAAAACAACATTTAGTTCACAGCCAAAACACAAATTCCTTCTCAGAGCATTGATGAAAAAGGTGAATTTTCTACCAATGGCAAAGGGACTGCCATATAATTTTGTGGTTCCACTAAAATTGAGGTATCTTCTTCTGTTTGCACAAACATGCCTGAGATTGACATCCATGTTTGCAAAAATATGTAAAAGGGTTATCAATGGCATTGCGTCATTATACAAGTGCCATTGGATTTATCGATGGCACTAGATTGATTGCAGCATATTACTCCCTGTGTGACATTGCATCATTTTTCAAGTGACATTGGATTGACAACAATTAAACAATGGCAATATAAGGGCATGGCGATGTTGGGTGTGCCAACACCATGTGAAGTACCTCCACAGATGCAATAAATTGTCGAGGCAGAGCTCGTTGCCGAGAGCAAAAAACATATCAGTGCGAGCACAAAAAAATTAGACCGTACGAAATTAATTACATTTCGGACATTTTTTAACTAAACGTGAATAGCTTCCGGAGGCAGGTATAATCTAATGCCGGCCGCGGTGGCCCTCCGTGCCTTCCGCCTCCGTGGCCTCTGCCTCCACCATAACTTCCCTGTGTCCGACTGCGCTTCAGCCGAAGGGGATGACCCAGGGGAAGAGTGGCTCCTCCGCTTCCGTGAAGCCGGGGCAAGGGTCAACGGTGTTGTGTGCTAAACCAAGCAAAACACCGGGTGTGTATGCCAGCGACGCAGTGGCGGTGGCCTTCGTGGGACCCAAGCGGTAGCGGCTCCCATGGTCTACTTTTCCTCGGTATCGGTGGCAGACGCGGGGGTGCTGGCTGCCTCCCCCGGCAAGCCGCGGTTCTGCCAACGTTTGTAGCAGATGGTGATGACCCACAAGTATAGGGGATCAATCGTAGTCCTTTCGATAAGAGTGTTGAACCCAACGAGGAGCAGAAGGAAATGACAAGCGGTTTTCAGCAAGGTATTCTCTACAAGTACTAAAAGTAGCGGTAACAGATAGTTTTGATAGCAAGATAATTCGTAACAAGTAACAAGTAACAAGTATAATAAAGTGCAGCAAGGTGATCCAATCCCTTTTATAGCAAAGGACAAGCCGGAACGAACTCGTATAATAAGCAAAGCATTCTCGAGGACACATGGGAATTTCATCTAGTCACTTTCATCATGTTTATTTGATTCACGTTCGCTACTTTGATAATTTGATATGTGGGTGGACCGGTGCTTGGGTGTTGTTCTTACTTGAACAAGCCTCACACTTATGATTACCCCCTCTCGCAAGCATCCGCAACTACGAAAGAAGAATTAAGATAACTCTAACCATAGCATGAAACGTATGGATCCAAATCAGCCCCTTACGGAATAACGCATAAACTAGGGTTTAAGCTTCTGTCACTCTAGCAACCCATCATCTAATTACTACTCCACAATGCCTTCCCTTAGGCCCAAAGATGGTGAAGTGTCATGTACTCGACGTTCACATGACACCACTAAAGGAAGCAACAACATACATATCATCAAAATATCGAACGAATACCAAATTCACATGATTACTTATGACAAGACTTCTCCCTTGTCCTCAAGAACAAAAGTAACTACTCACAAATCATGTTCATGTTCAAGATCAGAGGGGTATTGAATAGTATTAAGGATCTGACATATAATCTTCCACCAAATAAACCAACTAGCATCAACTACAAGATGTAATCAACACTACTAGCAACCCACAGGTACCAATCTGAGGTTTTGAGACAAAGATTGAATACAGGAGATGAACTAGGGTTTGAGATGAGATGGTGCTGGTGAAGATGTTGATGAAGATCGGTCCTCCCACGATTAGAGGATCGTCGGTGATGTCGATGGCTTCGATTTCCCCCTCCCGGAGGGAAGTATCCCCGGCGGAATCGCTCCGCCGGAGAGCAAAATAGCTCCTGCCCAGGTTCCTCCTCGAGACGGCAGCTCTTCGTCCCGAAAGCCTTCTCCCTATTTTTTCTAGGGCAAATGGCTTCATATAGCAGAAGGAGGGGGCCAGACGCCAGCTGTGGGCCCCACAAGGCACTAGGGCATGCCCCGGGGGGGCGCCCTACTGCCTTGTGGGCAGCTGGTGGGTCCCCTCTGTTATCTCTTTTCTCCAGTATTTTTTATATATTCAATAAAAAATCTCCGTGAAATTTTAGGTCAATTGGAGCTCTGTAGAATAGGTATCTCTGATATGGCTATTTCAGGTCCAGAATTCCAGCTGCCCGCATTCTCCCTCTTCATGTAAATCTTGCAAATTAAGATAGAAAAGGCATAAGAATTGTACCATAAAGTGAGAATGATCAAAAACATAATAAATAACAGTAGGAAATCATGATGCAAATTGGATGTATCAACTCCCCCAAGCTTAGACCTCGCTTGTCCTCAAGCGAAAAGTTGAAATCGATAATCATGACCACATGTTTAGAGAGAGAGAGAGACATCGATAAAAATAAAATATGGACATGGAGCATCATGATCTTTATTATAACAACAATATATCATCATAAAACTTCTCATGAAAAAGTGACAATTCATCCACAAGTTAAAGTATAAACCATAAACCAAATTGAAACTAACAAACTATGATCTCAGTCACTAAAGCAATTGCAATTCATCATATTATCAGAAAGAGTCTATGTAAGAGCTTTGTTTAGCAAGTTCACGTACTCAACTATCATTTAGTCTTCTATGATTGCTGACACTCACGGCATACTTATGGAGCAAAAGTTTCAGTCGGACACATCGATAGATAGGGGCTTATAATTTTCCCTCCCAACGTTTTTACCTCAAGGGTAATGTCAACAATAATAACTCATGATCACCTACATTCAACTGGATATATATGCATGGATCAATCCCCACCACATGATGTTTGCCAAAAGAGAAAATAAAAATGGAATAGAGAAGAATACTATTGACTCTTGCATGAAAGTAAATACATAAAGTAAAAGATAGGCCCTTCGCAGAGGGAAGCAGAGGTTGTCATGCGCTTTTGTTTTTGGATGTGCAAGCTCTTAATGTAAAGGAACATCACTTTATATTGCCCCTTGTGATAGCGACCTTTATTATGCAGTCTGTCGCTTTTATTGCTCCACCATCACAAGATTGTACAAAGCTTATTTTCCCTTACAATAAAAGTTCATACATATTTAGGAGCAATTTTTATTGCTTTGCAGCGATGACAACTTACTTGAAGGATCTTATTCAATCCATTGGTAGATATAGTGGACTCTCATGACATGAAACTGGGTTTAAGGGTTTTGGATGCACAAGTAGTATCTCTACTTGGTGCGGATTTTTTGGCTAGCAAAGATAGGGGGCAAACACCCCATGTTAGAGGATCCAAAACAATACAACTTCTACGTGAATATAAGCAAACATAACCCATTACGTTGTCTTCCTTGTCCAACGTCAACTAATTGTCATAGAATATTTGATGGGGGCTCACAATCATAAAAGATGTCCAAGATAGTATATTTAAATGTGAGACCTCTCTTCCTTTATTACTTTTTCTTGAATTGCTACAATGACCAATGCTATGTTTGTCAACTTCGAACAAGTTTTATCAATTATACTTCTTTTACGTGAAGTCATCACTCCCCATGGGATTAGCATATGATCTTACTTTTTATTCTTCATTTATTTCTAAGATTGGATCATCAACAGCAAAACACTCAACTCAAACTAATCTTTATTATATAACTTTCACACATGATTACATAGATAGATAGATCACAAAGCAAGCACTCGAAACTAAATCATACTAAAACTTTATTCCTCTAAATCATGAAATAACTAAGGATCGAACTAAGATAGATAATGATGATGAGAAAGTGATGGTGATACGATACCGGGGCGCCTCCCCCCAAGCTTGGCACATGCCAAGGGGAGTGCCCATACCCATGTACTCAAGTCTCCTTCTTCGGTGATGGTGGTGATGGTCAGGTGATGGGCTTGTCCTTCATCTTTAGCAAGTACTCCAGATTACGATTCATCCTTCGGAGGGCATTATTCTGTTCTTCTAACACAATAACTTCACAAGTAAGCGAAGTATTCGAAGCACAAATTGCTTCAAAAACTTTTATCATAAAGAGTTTGCCACGAATCTCCCTTTTTTGCAGGCTCCTCCTTATGCGTGGCTTGATCTTCTTCCTCTTGAATACGGTTCTCCACAACCTTTTCGGGCTCCTCCTCCATAGCTGTGTCCTCCTCTCTGGACGACCACTTATAATATACTTCGCTGAAAGGACGTTTGTCGGGTGAAGGTTGAACAATCCAGTGCTTGGTGCGGAGTCTTCGAGGACCCATGGCTATCTAGATCTGTCAGAGAAATAGCCCGAAACAAGGACAGAGGAGAAACTCGTGATGCGGTGGTCAGAACAGACGGGAGTATATATAAAGAATTTTTATCTTGCGAAACAAGCATACAGGAAGAAAACGGAGTCGGGAAGGCACACGTGGGGCCCACAAGGCACCACGGCGCGCCCCAGGGGGGGTCGCGCCCTTCTGCCTTGTGGGCGACACATGGGTCCCCTCGGCTGTTTCTTATTTTTGTAATTTTTCTAATATTCCAAAATTGACAGAAATAATTTTGATGGAATTTTTGGAGTCGGTTTACTTACCGTATCACATACCGACCCCTTTTCAGGGTTTTGGAGCGTTCCGGAAGGACTCTTTGATGTGCACTTCTGGTGTAATTGTTTCAATAATATTAGTTTCAACGTTAATGGGAGTACCTGAAATATAGTGCTTAATTCTTTGCCCATTCACCACTCTCGGATTATTGCCTTCGGAGTTGTTTATTTTGATGGTTCCGGAGCGATAAACTTCTTCGATGATATACAATCCTTCCCATTTAGAGAGAAGTTTCCCTACAAAGAATCTCAAACGAGAATTGTATAATAGAACATGATCACCTACTTTGAATTCCCGTTTTTTAATTCTTTTGTCATGCCACCTTTTAATTTTTTCTTTAAACAACTTAGCATTATCATAGGCTTGGGTTCTCCATTCATCTAAGGAGCTAATATAAAATAACCTCTTCTCTCCGACAAGTTTAAAATCATAATTAAGTTCCTTAATTGCCCAATAAGCTTTATGTTCTAACTCAAGAGGTAAATGACATGCTTTTCCATAAACCATTTTATACGGAGACATACCCATAGGATTTTTATATGCAGTTCTGTAAGCCCCATAATGCATCGTCAAGTTTCTTAGACCAATTATTTCAGGATCTATTAACGGTCTTTTGCAGAATCAATTTTATTTCCCTATTAGTTAATTCAACTTGACCACTAGACTGAGGATGGTAAGGGGATGCAATTCTGTGGTTAACATCATATTTAGCAAGCAACTTACGGAAAGCACCATGAATAAAATGTGAACCACCATTAGTCATTAAATATCTAGGGACTCCAAACCTCGGGAAAATGACTTCTTTAAGCATTTTAATAGAAGTGTCGTGATCAGCACTACTAGTTGGAATAGCTTCTACCCACTTAGTAACGTAGTCAACAGCAACTAAAATATGAGTATACCCATTGGATTTAGGAAAAGGTCCCATATAATCAAAACCCCAAACATCAAATGGTTCAATAACAAGTGAATAATTCATAGGCATTTCCTGATCTCTACCAACATTACCAATTCTTTGACATTCATCACAAGAAAGGACAAACTTACGTGCATCCTTGAAAGTAGTAGGCCAATAAAAACCAGATTGTAATACTTTGTGTGCAGTTCGGTCTCCCGCATGATGTCCTCCATAGGCCCTGGAGTGACACTTACGTAGGATTTGTTCCTGTTCATGCTCAGGTACACAACATCTAATAATACCATCTACTCCTTCTTTATATAGATGTGGGTCATCCCAAAAGTAATGTCTTAAATCAAATAAAAACTTTTTCTTTTGTTGATATGTAAAGATGGGTGGTATGTATTTAGCAACAATGTAATTAGCATAGTCTGCATACCAAGGAGTATTACGAGAAGCATTTATCACACCTAATTGTTCATCAGGAAAATCATAATTAATAGGAAGTGGGTCATCAAGAACATTTTCCATTCTAGACAAATTATCTGCTACGGGATTCTCAGCTCCCTTCGTATCAACAATATGCAAATCAAATTCTTGTAGTAGAAGAACCCATCTAATAAGTCTAGGCTTAGCATCTTTCTTTTCCATAAGGTATTTAATAGCAGCATGATCAGTGTGAACAGTAACCTTGGAATCAACAATATAAGATCTAAATTTATCACATGCAAACACAACTGCTAAAAATTCTTTCTCAGTACTGGCATAATTTCTTTGAGCGCTGTCTAGAGTTTTACTAGCATAGTGGATAACATTTAATTTCTTATCAACTCTTTGTCCTAGAACAGCACCAATAGCATAATCACTAGCATCACACAGAATTTCAAAAGCTAGGTTCCAATCAGGTGGTTGAACAATAGGTGCAGAAATTAAGGCTTTCTTAAGTATTTCAAAGGCTTCTACACAATCATCATAAAAAACAAACGGAATATCTTTTTGCAAGAGATTGGTAAGAGGACTAGAAATTTTAGAGAAGTCTTTTATAAACCTTCTATAGAAACCAACATGACCAAGGAAACTTCTTATACCTTTGAAATCTTTAGGACATGGCATTTTGTCAATAGCATCAACCTTAGCTTTATCAACTTCAATACCTCTTTCAGAAATTTTATGCCCAAGGACTATACCTTCATTAACCATAAAGTGGCACTTCTCCCAATTCAAGACAAGATTAGTTTCTTCACATGTCTGCAAAACTCGATCAAGGTTGCTTAAGCAATCATAAAAAGAAGTTCCATAAACGGAGAAATCATCCATGAAAACCTCAACAATCTTTTCACAAAAGTCAGAGAATATAGCAGTCATACATCTTTGAAAGGTAGCAGGTGCATTACATAAACCAAAAGGCATACGACAATAAGCATAAGTTCCAAAAGGAGAAGTAAAGGTGGTTTTCTCTTGATCTTCAGGTGATACAGGTATTTAAGAGAAACCAGAATAACCATCTAGGAAACAAAAGTGTGTATGCTTAGACAATCTTTCTAACATTTGATCAATAAAATGCAAGGGGTAATGATCTTTTCTAGTTTCTTTATTTACTTTCCTGAAGTCAATTACCATCCTATAACCAGTTACAATTCTTCGTGGGATGAGTTCATTTTTATCATTAGGAACAACGGTAATACCTCCCTTTTTAGGAACACAATGAACATGACTTACCCATCTAATATCAGCTATGGGATAAATTATACCTGCTTCCAGAAGCTTTAATATTTCAGTTCTTACCACATCCTTCATTTTAGGGTTCAGCCTTCTTTGATGATCAACAACGGGTTTAGCATCTGGCTCCATATGAATTTTATGCTAACATAAAGTGGGACTAATGCCCTTAAGATCATCAAGAGTATATCCAATAGCGGCACGGTGCTTCCTCAGAGTTTTAAGTAATCTCTTTTCTTCATGCTCTGAAAGCTTTGCACTAATAATAACAGGATATATCTTCTTTTCATCAAGATAAGCATATTTAAGAGTATTAGGTAATTGCTTCAATTCAAACACAGGATCACCCTTGGGTGGAGGTGGACCTCCCAAGGTTTCAACAGGCAAATTATGTTTCAGAATAGGTGCTTGTTTAAAGAATAATTCATCTATTTCATTTCCTTCATTCATATTCATGTCATTCTCATGCTCAAGCAGATATTGTTCTAGCGGATCAGTAGGAGGCACAGCAATAGAGGCAAGGCCAATAATTTCATCTTTACTAGGCAATTCCTTATCATGAGGTTGTCTACGAAACTTAGAGAAATTGATCTCATGAGACATCTCACCAAAATTAACAATAACAATTTCTTTATTGCAATCAATCTTCGCATTAACAGTATTCAAGAAGGGTCTACCAAATATAACGGGACAAAAATCATCTTGTGGCGATCCAAGAACAAGAAAATCAGTAGGGTATTTGATCTTACTGCTACTTGTGAGCTGCGTTGGGATTTCCCCGAAGAGGAGGGGATGATGCAGTACAGTAGATATAAGTATTTCCCTCAGTTATGAAACCAAGGTTATCAATCCAGTAGGAGAATCACGCAACAACTCGTTAGCAGCACCTGCACACAAAACAACAAATCCTCGCACCCAACGCGAACAAGGGGTTGTCAATCCCTTGGCGGTTAATTGCAAGATTAAATTGTATGGTGATAGATAGATAGATCGAACAAAAATACAAAATAAAATAAATAAAGTAAAATTGCAGCAAGGTATTTTTAGGATTTTCATTATATGATAAAGGTAGACCCGGGGGCCATAGTTTTCACTAGAGGCTTCTCTCTTGAAAATAGCATACGGTGGGTGAACAAATTACTGTTGGGCAATTGATAGAAAAGCAAATAATCATGACGATATACAAGGCAATGATCATGTATATAGGCATCACGTCCGAGACAAGTAGACCGAAACGATTCTGCATCTACTACTATTACTCCACACATCGACCGCTATCCAGCATGCATCTAGTGTATTAAGTTCATAAAGAACGGAGTAACGCCTTAAGCAAGATGACATGATGTTGACAAAGTAAACTCACGCATGAATAAACCCCATCTTTTTACCCTTAATAGCAATGATACATACATGTCATGTCCCTTTTTGTCACTGGGATTGAGCACCGCAAGATCGAACCCATTACAAAGCACCTCTCCCATTGCAAGACAAATCAATCTAGTTGGCCAAACCAAATCAATAGATCGGAGAGAAATACGAAGCTATAACAATCATGCATAAAAGAGTTTAGAGAAAACTGAAATAATATTCATGCATAATCTGATCATAAACTCACAATTCATCGGATCCCAACAAACACACCACAAAAAGTGATTACATCGGATAGAACTCCAAGAACATCGAGGAGAACATTGTATTGAAGATCAAAAAGAGAGAAGAAGCCATCTAGCTACTAACTATGGACCCGAAGGTCTATGGTAAACTACTCACGCATCATCGGAAGGGCAGCAAGGATGATATAGAGCCCCTCCGTGATCGAATCCCCCTCCGGCAGAGTGCCGGAAAAGGCCTCCAGATGGGATCTCTCGAGAACAGGAACTTGCGGTGGCGGAAAAAGTATTTTGTGGACTTCTCTGTTGGTTTCCCGATTTTAGAGAATTTATAGAGGTGGAATTAGGCCAAATGGAGCAGAGGTGGGCCCAGGAGGCACCAGGTCACGCCACCCCCCCTAGGGCGCGCCCTGGTGGCTCGTGGCCACCTCCTCTGTCTTCTGGCCCTCTCCCGAAGCTTCTAGTGTCTCTTATGTCCAGAAAAAAATCTCCAAAAAGTTTTGTGGCATTTGGACTTCGTTTGGCACTGATATCCTGGAAAACCAAAAACAGGCAAAAAAACAGCAACTGGCACTGGGCACTAAGTAAATAGGTTAGTCCCAAAAAATGATATATAATTGCTTGTAAATGTATATAAAAACGTCCAAGATTGATACTATAATAGCATGGAACAATAAAAAATTATAGATACGTTGGAGACGTATCAAGCATCCCCAAGCTTAATTCTTGCTCGTCCCCGAGTAGGTAAATGATAAAAACAGAATTTTTGATGTGGAATGCTACCTATCATATTCATCATATACTCTTTTCTTTATAGCATGGACATTTGGACTTGAATGATTCAAAGCAATAGTCTATAGTTTGACATGAAGACATAAATACTCAAGCATACTAACAAGCAACCATGTCTTTCAAAATATCAACGCAAAAGAAAGTTATCCGTAGCCCATTATGCTCAATCATTGATCCATTCATGAAACACACTCAATATTAGCTACACACAATGCACAAGTATGACAATGGTTGGGCCATACAGTTACATCCAAACCTCTCCTGAACGGCGGCACAAGAACTGCAAGTCTTGCATGGTCTCATTGCAAATGTAGCCTTGAACGATTCTGATGCGGATCAGCGGGTCTCTTCTCTCTATGGGAGCAGGATCAGTACAAGCTACTTCTACAGACTTCTTACCTTCAGTGGCCTGAGATGTGCTTTTGATCAGTGGATTTGGGATGCGCTCATACCTAACAAACACAAAGTCTTCCTTTGGTTGGTCTTTTGGGGGCGCTTAAACACCAGTGACAATATGCTCAAGAAGCATTGGTCTGTGATCGTTTCTCAAGCCGACTGTGATATCTGCCCTGCCGTCGAATCGGTTGCTCATTTTATTCTGTGTTGCCGGCCTGCAGATTCACTCTGGGGCAAACTGCAGTTGTCCGCTTTGGCATGCGCTTCCTCTGACTTGCTGTTCTTCTTTGAGCAAGCTGCTCATCGGCTTACTTTCAAGAGGAAGTGGAATGTTGCTTTCGCAGCTTGCGCTGTCACACTCTGGCATGCCCGGAACGATCAAGTTTTCAACGGTAAACACTGGACTGATCCGTACGTCAGGTTTTATGCTGCGGACATGCTTCGGCTTTGGGTTCACAGAGCGACGCGGCAACAAGACAAAAATGACCTGCTGACTTGGGTGCACATTATTGATAGCTAATCCAGGAGTGAATTGATGTAATCAGCTTCCTGCTGCCTCTTTTTTCCCTTTCCTTGGCCGTTTGTGGCCTGCACCTTGGTGCATTTCACTCGGTTCTTGTACTGGACCTTTTTTTGGTCTCCAGGCTTCTGCCTGTTTGAAATATATAAGGTAGAATCATCTCTACCTTTATTTTCAAAAAACAAATAGTGCTCTCTAGTTGGTGCTTTGTAAGAGAAGATGGAGACTCAAAATAAAAATAAAAATTGCATAAAAGTAAATAGATAGGCCCTTCGCAGAGGGAAGCAGAGATTTGCAAATGTGCTAGAGCTCAAAGCTTAAATTAGAGAGATAAAATTATTTTGAGAGGCATGCTTTTCCTCTCAACGAAAACGACCGAGAATTCCCAATATCTTCCATGCTAGACACATTATAGGCGGTTCCCAAACAGAAAATAAAGTTTATTTCCTTTCCACCATTCTTTCACAATCCATGGCTAGCCGTATCCACGGGTGCCCTCCATACCAACACTTTCCAAGGAATTTATTATTAACATCATATTTTTTTTCATTTCGGGACTGGGCATCCCTATTACCTGCCACTCTCTCGTGTAATGACAAGTGAATAAACACTCATCGTGAGAATAACACACCTAGCATGGAAAATATTGGCCACCCCCTGCCGCTTCATGAGCGGTACGGGCACACAAAACAGAAAATTATTTTGAAAAATTAGAGTTGGCACATGCAAATTTACTTGGAACGGCATGGAAATACCGCATATAGGTAGGTATGGTGGACTCATTTGGCACAACTTGGGTTTAAGGAGTTGGATGCACAAGCATTATTCCCGCTTAGTACAAATGAAGGCTAGCAAATATATTGACAAGCGACCAACCAAAAAGCGAAGACGATCATAAACATGCATTGAACATAACTAACACCGAATAATGCACCATAAGTAGGATATAATTTCATTGCATAACTATTGACTTTATGTGCATGCATAGGGAATCACAAACCTTAACACCAATATTCTTACTAAATCACAATTACTCACTAACATGACTCACATATTATCATCTCCATATCACAAAACTATTGCAAGGAATCAAACTTATCATATCCAATGATCTTTCATGAAAGTTTTTATTATATCCCTCTTGAATATTCATCACTTTGGGACCAAATTCATATCTTGTGCAAATTACCATTACTATTATCAACTCTCGAAAAGATATAAGTGAAGCATGAGAGTGCAAATATTTCTTCAAAATTTAATCTTATCAACTCTCAAAATAATATAAGTGAAGCATGAGAGTTCAAATATTTCTTCAAAATATAGCCACCGCCGTGCTCAAAAAGATTTAAGTGAAGTACTAGAGCAACTGCCTAGCTCAAAAGATTTAAGTCAAGCACATAGAGTATTCTAACAAATCATGATAAACATGTGGCTCTCTCGAATAGGTGTGTCCAGCAAAGATGATTGTGACAAACTAAAGAGCAAACAAAGCAAAGACTCTTATAATACATGACGCTCCAAGTAAAACACATATCATGTGACGAATAAAAATATAGCTCCAAGTAAAATTACCGATAGTTGGTAGAAGAAAGAGTGGATGCCTTCATATACCAATACTGTTTAAAAATTTAAGATTTTTATGACGCTCCAGTACAGAACTAAAATTCCAACACTGGACACAAAAAATTATGTTTTCCAAACAGCATCAATTATACTATCTTCCAAATCATCCCAAAGGCATTACTTGGCACAAACACTAATTAAAACATAAAAACACAATCATAACAGTAGCATAATTGTGTAAACAGACAAGAATAGGAATAAAAAGCAAAAAAATATTTTATTCATTGGGTTGCCTCCCAAGAAGCTCTTTCTTTATAGCCATTAAGATAGGCTTGAGATTTCAATGATGCTCTCACGAAAGATAAGAATTGAAACACAAAGAGAGCATCATAAAACATGTGACAAACGCATTTAGTCTAATATACTTCCTATGCATAGGAATTTTATAAGCAAACAAATTATCAAGACAAGCAATCTTTCGGATCCACGGGCACGGCAAGATCAGTGGCAAATGCTGCGAGACAGACGGGAAGAGGACGCCTGCACCACCATCGAATGACGCCGGGAGGCGCGCCGTCAATCCGATGCGTGCAATGGCCCCATCATTAATGAGCCTGCGCCAGGGGTTGGCGGGTATCTACCTTATGAGGTTGGGTGTCCCGCCTTGACCCGTGAGCTACGGCAAGTCCGATGGCCGTCCGTCCGAGCCTTCAAGCCAGAAATACCAGAGAAGTACGACAGCAAGCTGAACCCGGCAGAGTTTCTAGGCATCTACACGATTGCCGTGCAAGCTGCCGGGGGAAGAGACGAGAAGATCCTCGCCAATTACTTTCCGTTGGTACTGAAGCCCAACGTGAGATCTTGGCTGATGAACTTGCCGGAGAACTCCATTTCTTCATGGTCAGATCTCTGCAATGAGTTTGTTGGTGCCTTTACCGGAGGCCACAAGGCCCCTGGACAGCCGAGTGACTTGCAGGTGATCCCGCAAAGAGATGGTGAAACTTTGTGCAAGTATATCCAGAGGTTCAGCCGCGTGCACCGCAATATCCCAGATGTGCACCCCGTAGCTGTGATTGCCGCCTTTCACACGAATGTGCGCAATCAGAGCGTGCGGGAGAAAACGAACGTCAAATTGCCCAAGACCGTCAACGAGCTCTACACGTTGGCGGATAAGTGTGCACGCGCTGAGGAAGGAAGGAGGCTTCCCGGGGAGGACAATGGTGTCGAGGTAGATTCTGAGGACGATGATGCTGCCACCCCGAGGAAGAAAGGCCGAAAGTGTAACAGGAAGTGCAAGGGCAAAACTGTTATGGCTGTCGAAAGCTCCGACAACTCTGAGTCCGCCAAGAAAGCCAAGACTGAAAACTCCGGCAAGGAGGCTGCTGTATGCGCCGCTTGCCAGGAGGCGGCGGCAAACGAGAAAGCCGGCAAGTTTGATGGACCGTACTGCAAGATTCACCGTACCAAAGGCCACGATCTCCAAGAGTGCCGGCAAGTCGAGCACCTTGTTGAGAAACAGAAAGTTGAATACGAAAAGCGTGACAAAGAGAAGGGTCAAGATGGTACCGGCGGATCCGGCAAAAAGGGCCATGGTGGTCGAGGAGGGCGCCGCGGCAAGGCCAAGCAGCAGAAAGAGAAGCCTGCTAGAGGCCGAGACAAGAAAGAGGAAGATGATGGAAGTGACGAAGAGGACGATGATGAGACCAGCGAACAAGAATTCCAGAAGGCAACCGACGCCATGTGCATCGACGGAGGAGCATCCTTGCACTCCTCTCACCGCCAACTTAAGCAGTGGGCGCATGAGGTTAATGCGGCAGAACCGGCAATGGGCTCTCAAAAACCACTCAAATGGTCACACATGCCTATCATTTTTTATGCTGAGGACCACCCTGATCGCATAACTGCGGTCCGGTGTTTGCCATTGTTGGTTTCACCACCAATTCGCAACTTCCAAGTAACAAAAATGTTAGTTGACGGTGGGGCCGGCCTGAATCTGATCTCTCCGGAGGTTGTCAAGAGGCTGCAGATCCCCGACAAGGAACTCGAGAAAACGGGCACGTTTCAAGGAGTAAACCCGGGAAGAAGCCAGCCCAAGGGAAAGATCACATTACCGGTGACGTTTGGCGGGGAACTGAACTACAGAACGGAAAAGATTGTGTTTGACGTCATCAAGATCCCCTTGCCGTATAATGGAATTCTTGGCCGCCCAGCCTTGGCAAAATTCATGGCAGCATCTCACTACGCTTACAACACGTTGAAGATGCCAGGGCCGATGGGTGTCATTTTCATCAACTCCGACAAGAAAGATGCAGTCATTTGCATCAACAAAATGTACAGAGATGCGGTTGCAGCAGATGCCGCCAAAATGCCAGCTCCCGCCAAGAAGAAGGAAAGCAAGAAGCTCGGCAAGACCTCTAGCAAGGATTCCGGGAAGCGCACCTCTTCGGAGTGCTGCGCGCCTGTTGAAGACTTGCCCGAATGTTCCGCCGGTAAGAAATCCAAAGCTGCTTCACCGGCAACTAAGAAGGTGCCGGCGAGGGAGGATGGCAGTGATGGTACCTTCACCATCAGCGCCACCCTTGACAGCAAATAGGAAAGCACGCTCGTTGCCTTCCTGCGGGCGAATGTCGATGTGTTCGCATGGCGACCATCTGACATCCCCGGTGTTCCCAGGGAGGTAATTGAGCACCACCTTGTTGTCTGTCCCCACGCTCGGCCCGTCAAGCAAAAGGTCCGGAAGCAAGCTTTGGAATGGCAACAATTCATTGGCGAAGAAATCAAGAAACGTGAAGCAGCAGGTTTGGTTAGAGGTGTACTACATCCAACTTGGTTGGCAAACCCAGTTGTGGTGCGCAAAGTAAACAGGAAGTGGAGACTTTGTATTGACTACACTGATATCAACAAAGCATGTCCAAATGATCCTTTCCCTTTGCTGCGCATTGATGTAATTGTAGACTCTACTTCTGGCTGTGATTTACTCTCCTTCCTTGATGCATATTCTGGATACCATCAAATATTCATGGCCAAGGAGGATGAGGAGAAAACCGCATTCACTACTCCATGTGGCACATACTGCTTCGTGCGTATGCCTTTCGGATTAAAGAGTGTCGGTTCAACATTTGCAAGGGCGGTCCAGATTTGTTTTGAGCCCCAGCTGCACAGGAATGTGGAGACATACATGGATGATATAGTGGTCAAAACCAAGGACAAATCTACCCTCATTCAAGATTTAGAAGAGAAACTTGCTAACTTGCGCAAAATCAACTTGAAGCTCAACCCCGAGAAGTGTGTGTTTGGCGTTCCATCCGGAAAACTTCTCGGGTTCTTTGTATCTCAACGAGGAATTGAAGCGAATCCCGACAAGATCAAAGCAATTGAGCAGATTCAAGCACCAAAAAGCGTCAAAGATGTGCGGTGTCTTGCCGGCTGTGTTGTTGCCTTAAGTAGGTTCCTTTCAAGATCCGCTGAGCGTGCCCTGCCATTTTTCAAGATTTTGAAAAAGGCAGGTCCGATGAAACGGACTCCGGAAGTGGAGGCTGCGCTGCAGGACTTGAAAAGGTACCTCTCCTCCGCGCCAACACTGGTTGTGCCTAGACCACAAGAGCCGTTGCTGCTATACGTAGCGGCAATGAATCAAGTGGCTAGTGCTGCATTAGTGGCGCAAAGGGAAGTCGAGGACGAGGAAGCAGCTGCGGCAAGCCCATCCAGCGATGAACCGGGATCTTCTCCGGCAAAGCCTGGTGCCGACAAGTCAGAAACAGCGCAAGCAGATGAGACTAACCAACAAGTGATGCCAAAGAAGAAAGTGATGCAGCAGCCCGTTTGTTTTGTTCGTTCCCTTTTGCGGGGGGCAAGGTCAAGATACTCGGGGGTACATAAATTGCTTTTCCGCCTTCTTATGGCCTCAAGAAAGCTGCGCCACTACTACTAAGCACACGAGATCACCGTCGTCACTCGCTTTCCGTTGCAATGCATCCTAAGAAATCCGGAAGCAACCGGCAGGATAGTGGAGTGGGCGTTGGAACTGTCAAGCTTTGCACTCAAGTTTGAAAGCACTTCAACCATTCAGAGCAGGGCCTTGGCGGAGTTTGTCGCCGAATGGACGCCAACGCAGGATGAAGAAATTCGAGAAACAGCTCTCCCCGGCAAAGAGACAGCCAAAGAATGGATCATGTACTTTGATGGTGCCTTCTCGCTGCAAGGCGCCAATGCCGGAGTGCTGCTTGTCGCACCCACCGGAGAGCACCACAAGTATGTGGTTCAAATGCACTTTCCCAGGGAGCAAGCTACAAACAACACTGCTGAGTACGAAGGACTCCTTGCCGGTCTTAGGATCGCAGTAGACCTTGGAATCAAAAAATTGATCATCCGCGGTGACTCGCAACTTGTTGTGAAACAAGTGAACAAACATTACCAGAGCCCGTTGATGGAGGTGTATGTGGAAGAAGTGAGGAAATTGGAAGAACATTTTGACGGGTTGCAAACAGAGCACGTCCCCCGTGCGGAAAACAGCATTGCTGATAGCCTGTCAAAGTGTGCCGCTCAAAAGCTTCCCGTGGAACCGGGAACGTTTGTGCTCCATTTGAATCAACCAACAGTCACTCCATCAACGCAGGCCGATAAGCGAAGGAAGTTGAATACCGGCAAGTACTTTCCGGCAGGGCTTCCTGAAGCCACCGGCGAGGATGTTGCCAGGAATAACGGCACGGTTGTCGGTGAGCAGCAGCTTAGCGCAGAACCTCAGGTTCTCGTCGCAGAGGCAAGCGCTCCCGCAGCCAAAGAAACGCCTTTAGTCCTTGTCGTCGAGCCACAGTCTTCGGCATGGGCACAACGGATAGTTCGTTTCCTTCAAACAGGAGAACTTCCCGATGAGCAAGAAGAAGCTGAGAGAGTAGCCCGTCAGTCAAGTATGTACCAGTTTGTGGATAGCATCCTGTACAGAAAACGACAAAACGGCGTGAAATTAAAGTGTATTTGCCGGGAAGACGGACTGAAGCTGTTGGCGGAGAAACATGGGGGCATATGTGGCTCTCACATAGGTTCAAGAGCACTTGCTGGCAAAGCTTTCCGGCAAGGCTTCTATTGGCCCAGTGCCCTCCAGGATGCGACTGAGCTAGTAACCAAGTGTGAAGCATGCTAGTTCCATTCGAAGAACATATATCAGCCAGCTCAAGCTCTCCAAACAATCCCTCTCTCCTGATCCTTTTTGGTCTGGGGGCTCGATATCTTGGGCCCCTTCCCCCGCGCTGCCGGGGGCTTTGAGTTCTTGTACGTCGCCATCGACAAGTTCACAAAGTGGCCTGAAGTGGAGCCAGTGAGGAAGGTGACAACGCAATCAGCCGTCAAGTTCTTCAAAGGATTAGTTTACCGTTTCGGGGTTCCTAACAGAATCATCACCGACAACGGCACACAATTCAAGAGCCGCACCTTCACGCAGTATATCCAAAACCTTGGCAGAAAAATCTGTTTTGCATCTGTTGCTCACCCGAGAAGCAACGGCCAGGCGGAAAGGATGAACGCTGAAGTGCTGTGTGGCCTCAAGACAAGAACCTTTGACAAGTTGCGCAAGTGTGGAAGACACTGGATTGATGAGTTGCCGGCGGTTCTTTGGTCACTCAGGACGACACCAAATCGAGCTACCGGCCTAACACCATTCTGCCTAATCTATGGTGCGGAAGCGGTGCTCCCCACAGAACTCATATACGGGTCACCTCGAGTGCTCGCTTACGATGAAGCTGAGCAAGAGCAGTTGCGGCAAGACGACGCGATGCTCCTTGAGGAAGATCGTCTTCGGCCGGCTGTGCGAGTTGCACGCTACCAGCAAGCCTTGCGCCGCTATCATAGCCGCAAAGTGCACGACCGAAGCCTTGAGGAAGGCGACCTTGTTCTTCAGCGCGTTCAATCCGCCAAGAGATCAAGCAAGTTGACGCCGAAGTGGGAAGGCCCTTATCAGGTAGTACGAGTCACCAGACCGGGCGCAGTCCATTTGGAGACCGAAGATGGCACCCCAGTGCAGAACTCATGGAACATTGAGCATCTTCGCAAGTTCTACCCATAAGGCGCAGTTGCCGGGCCTCCCGGCAACCCCTTTTGTACAAGCTTTGTTGACAAGACTTGTAACCCTTTGTACAAAGCCAGGCGCAGACCCTGTGCATAATAAAGCTAAGTGTTTCGCAACTCTTCACGCATATTCATTTATATGTGGATGCATGTGATGTTGTGATTTACACTTTAATTTGTATGAAAAGGCTGATGGACCGTCAAGGTTCCCAAACCACTCTTTTCTCTTCTTTCTTTTTCTTAAAAGGACAGAAGGACCCCTCGCGTGCAAGTTTCCTAGGGGGGAGTGAAGATGGGGTACCATTTTAATGACGTTCAAGTGATCATTTCATGCAACGAGAGAAACAGCGCAAGGAAAAGCTAAGTTCAAAAACTTTGGAAATTTTTCCTTGTTACATTCACGATTTCCCTTGAACGATTATGTGCTTTGTATGAGAAACCTGCATGCGAAAGGACCTTGTCGTGGCCAGTCCGCGCTCTAGCTCGCCTCGAGTCCGCTCGGCAAGCTTAGTAGCTGCATTCTGGCCCGGCAAATTACCTTGCCGGCAGCGACACTTCCAGCAGGCTGCTAAGGACCCGTTCCTCAAAGCGCTCGCGGCAAGCGTGCGCACTGGCAAGTTTCCAAATGAGCGTAGGGAACGCGATCATACACAGGCAAAATAAAACAAGGGAAACAACATGCATTTACTTAAACCCGGTAAACACTAGATATTCATTAAACAGATACTCGATTAGATTTCATTGGCCCTTTGCCAGGGTTTATCTCGAGTGCAAGAAGGGCAAAAGGGGTGCCTAGGCGGAGTCCGGCTTGTTCCTGGAAGGCCAGATGATGGTGGTGTCGGCGATCAACCAGACTCTTCGCCGTTGTCTTCGATCTTCACGCCCGGAGAGCCGTCGTCATCACCGTCATCATCGTCATCCTCAACATCGCTGGAGGAAGCGATGTCGCTGTCGCTCGAGCTCTCCGCGCAGCACTCCAGACGAGCGCCTGAAGCCCCGAAGAACTTCACGACAAGCGCGTCTGCTCCGTCCAGCAACCGTCCATGCGCAACCATAAGCCGTGTAGGTGGTGGCCTTCCATCTCCTTAGCAAAAGGGCGAGGAAGCCGCAGCCAGCTCCGCGGCTGATCGCGCTGCTCCAAGATGAACACTTGTGCCGTATCCTCCATGTGGCCTTCTGCCGGCGCAGGAGGGACTGAAGACGGAGCGACAAGCCCCCCGCCATGGCCGCCCTGACCACGGGCACCGCGCCGTCCACGACCATGGGCCGCGGCCCTCCCTAGAGCACTGGAGCCAGCCTCCGCAGCTGCGGCCGAAGCATGAGCGTGGAGCCGAGGAGAAGCTCTCGCCGCGGCGATGGAGGCACGACCGTGACCTCTCCCTCTCGCCATGCTGTCGTCAGGTGCGGGGGAAGAGGATGAGAGAAAGAGGCAATGGTTGCTGAAGATCGAGGCGGAAGGAGATGAGTGAGCATTCCATCCCGCAGCCCCCTCTTTATAGGGGGAGTGCGGGAGGCTGGCTCTTCGCCGTCTTCTGGCGGCCACCCACGTTTTTTAATCCAATCCCGCGCCCTGCGCTTCTGGCCAGGCGCATTACTCCAGCAACCGCCCACGATCACCAATCCCGCACCCTGCGCCACCTAGCTCGGCGCATCACTCCAACGGCCGCCCTTCTCCACCAATCCGCTGCCTTGCATGCATGCAAACGCGCGTGATGGAGGGGCGCAAGGAAAGGGGGAGTAAAGACAGACATGGCAGTTATCCTTTGCCATGCGTGGCCGCATGCCGGTTCAGTTTGAACCCACGATGCCCCACCTATGAGCGTGCCAAGCGGCCGTCCGTTCGATGGCAAGGGTTGCCGGAAGATGACCGAGAATACACCCAAATTCAGATTAATGAGGAAGCAAAGAATATCTCAAAAAGATGTTAACCATCATGACGGAAATTACAACGGCAGTTTTCCCACCGCGCGTCTGTGCATTGTTTGGGCCCGGCCCAATGACGCTTCGGACGTGCGTATGGCCCACGCCCGGGAGCTCCTGTCGGTGTATAAAACATGGGTATTTTATACCCTGACTTATGCATAGACGGTAGCAGCCTCCTTGCCGGCCAAGGCTTGCCGGGAACCGCCGTGACCAAGATTCAGGACCCAGTTGCGGAGGCCACTGGAGAGAAGCTCAAGACACAGCACCAACAAACACTCAACTAGTACCGAAGATGAAGACACTCCATACCGGCAAGGCTAAACCAGCAAGGTGAAGACCCGGCAAGCTCTGTGCCGGCAAGCTTTTGCCAGTCCTCCAGCGCTCCACCCCACCACATAGATGTTCGCTAATGGATGAGGTGTCGACCGCGCAGGCTAGTTGGTGAGGCTTGTCGGGCACGTGTCAGCGCGCTGGGGCAGGATTTGCCTTTAATGACACCCGTCCAGGAGGCGTGTCAGAATAATACGAGGTAGCTGGGTAAGTGGTGCAGAAGCCTTGCCGGGACTACCTCTCCACATGACACCTAACGGTGCATTTAATGCTTTTGTCCCAAACTGGCAGAGTTAGGCATGATAGCACTGTTTGCTATCTAATCACTATGTAATTACTGTTTTGCCACTGTGGTAACCCCTTGAGCTATAATAGGAGGGCCAAGGCAACAGTTAGGGGGATTCTGACTCTTTACACAACTCGCATGTGCAGCTGCCTCTCCGCACCTTGCCGGGGAAGTGCTCCTTGTCCTCACGTTCATACACCCTCAATATACCAAAGCAGGAGTAGGGTATTACGCTTCTCAGTGGCCCGAACCTGGGTAAATCAACCTGCGCCCTCTGGTGATTCTGCTTTTTGTGCTTGCGTCTCCCCCACCGAACCACAAGGGGCTGGATGGCCCCATAGATGGTCGTACCACCACGACATCATGAGGCTTAAATAAATTTTCAAGATCATAAGAAGCATCACCCCAATCATGATCATTACAATAAGTAGTGGACATAACAAAATTATCATCCCCAAGCTTGTGGTTTTGCATATAATTAGCACAATTGATATTAATAGAATTTATAATAACATCATTGTAATCATGCTTTTCATTCAAGGAGCTATCATGAATCACTTTATAAACTTCTTCTTTTAGCACTTCATCACAATTTTCAGATTCATGATTTTCAAGCAAAACTTCATAGAGATAATCAAGTGCACTCAACTCACTAGCAAATTGTTCATCATAATTGGATCTTTTGAAAATATTAGCTAGTGGATGAGGATCCATATCAATAGATTTTTAGCGAGCGAAGATGCAAGCAAATAGAAGGCACATGGCAACACAAGCAAAGATAGCATACAAAAATATTTTTGTATTTTTGTAAAAATATTTTAGAACTGGGGGAGATGAAAATGAGAGGCAAAGGCAAATAAAATAAATGCAAGGAGATGAAAGTTTATGCGTACGTACTTGATAGATGTTGATGATGTCTCCCCGGCAACGGCGCCAAAAATTCTTCCTGCTACTTGTGAGTTGCGTTGGGATTTCCCCGAAGAGGAGGGGATGATGCAGTACAGTAGAGATAAGTATTTCCCTCAGTTATGAAACCAAGGTTATCAATCCAGTAGGAGAATCATGCAACAACTCGTTAGCAGCACCCGCACACAAAACAACAAATCCTCGCACCCAACGCGAACAAGGGGTTGTCAATCCCTGAGTGGTTAATTGCAAGATTAAATTGTATGGTGATAGATAGGTAGATCAAACAAAAATACATAATAAAATAAATAAAGTAAAATTGCAGCAAGGTATTTTTAGGATTTTCAATATATGATAAAGGTAGGCCCGGGGGCCATAGTTTTCACTAGAGGCCTCTCTCTTGAAAATAGCATACGGTGGGTGAACAAATTACTGTTGGGCAATTGATAGAAAAGCAAATAATCATGACGATATCCAAGGCAATGATCATGTATATAGGCATCATGTCCGAGACAAGTAGACCGAAACGATTCTGCATCTACTACTATTACTCCACACATCGACCGCTATCCGGCATGCATCTAGTGTATTAAGTTCATAAAGAACGGAGTAACGCCTTAAGCAAGATGACATGATGTAGACAAAGTAAACTCACGCATGAATAAACCCCATCTTTTTACCCTTAATAGCAATGATACATACATGTCATGTCCCTTTCTGTCACTGGGATTGAGCACCGCAAGATCGAACCCATTACAAAGTAGCTCTCCCATTGCAAGATAAATCAATCTAGTTGGCCAAACCAAAACCAAATCAATAGATCGGAGAGAAATACGAAGCTATAACAATCATGCATAAAAGAGTTCAGAGAAAACTCAAATAATATTCATGGATAATCTGATCATAAACTCACAATTCATCGGATCCAAACAAACACACCGCAAAAAGTGATTACATCGGATAGAACTCCAAGAACATCGAGGAGAACATTGTATTGAAGATCAAAAAGAGAGAAGAAGCCATATGGCTACTAACTATGGACCCGAAGGTCTGTGGTAATCTACTCACGCATCATCGGAAGGGCAGCAAGGATGATGTAGAGCCCCCCCGTGATCGAATCCCCCTCCGGCAGAGTGCCGGAAAAGGCCTCCAGATGGGATCTCTCGAGAACAGGAACTTGCGGCGGCGGAAAAAGTATTTCGTGGACTCCTCTGTTGGTTTCCCGATTTTAGAGAATTTATAGAGGTGGAATTAGGTCAAACGGAGCAGAGGTGGGCCCACGAGGCACCAGGGCGCCACCCCCCTGAGGCACGCCCTGGTGGCTCGTGGCCACCTCCTCTGTCTTCTGGCCCCCTCCCGAAGCTTCTAGTGTCTCTTATGTCCAGAAAAAAATCTCCAAAAAGTTTCATGGTATTTGGACTTCGTTTGGTACTGATATCCTGGAAAACCAAAAACAGGCAAAAAAACAGCAACTGGCACTAGGCACTAAGTTAATAGGTTAGTCCCAAAAAATGAAATATAATTGCTTGTAAATGTATATAAAAACATCCAAGATTGATACTATAATAGCATGGAACAATCAAAAATTATAGATACGTTGGAGATGCATCACTTACCACACAAGACTTCAACATCTCTAACAATCCCAAGCGGTGAAATGGTGTCTTTATTTGCAAGCTTAATAGTAACATCTATATCTTCAATCTCAACAGGTGCAATATCATTCATGACTTCTTGATAGAGAGTAAACGGAATAGCACTCACACTATCACCAATATAGCGTAAACCATGGTAGCAATGATCTCCAATTTTAACAGAAATAACAGGCATGCCAACTACAGGCTTATTTTTATCTTTAGGGTCTGGCTTAGCAATTCTAGTTGCTTCGTCACAAAAATAGATGACTTGTCCATCAATGTTATCAACCAAAAGATCTTTAACCATTGCAACACTAGGTTCAACTTTAATTTGCTCAGAAGGTCTAGGTGCTCTAATTTTACTCTTATTGACTACAGTTGAAGCTTTAGCATGTTCCTTAATCCTAACAGGGAAAGGAGGTTTCTCAATATAAGCAGTAGGCACAACTGGATCAACATGATAAACAATTGTTTCTTCTTTAACACTAACAGGTTCTTCTTTCAATTCAATAGGTGGATGATATTTAAACCATTTCTCCTTAGGGAGATCAACATGAGCAGCAAAAGATTCACAAAAGGTAGCTACTATCTCAGAGTCAAGTCCAAATTTAGTACTAAACTTACGAAAAGCTTCAGTTTCCATAAAAGATTTAACACAATCAAACTCAAGATTTATACCTGACTCATTACCTTTGTCGATTTACCAATCTTCATAATTGTGTTTAATTCTTTCGAGAAGGTCCCATCTGGATTCAATAGTTTTCTTCATAAAGGAACCAACAGAAAAAGTATCGAGCATGGATTGATCATTATGAGAAAGCCGAGCATAAAAGTTTTGGAGGATTATTTCTCTTGAGAGCTCATGATTGGGGCATGTATGCAACATATACTTAAGCCTCCCCCAAGCTTGAGCGATACTTTCTCCTTCACGAGGCCAAAAATTATATATATAATTCCGATCACGATGAACCAAATGCATAGGATAAAATTTCTGGTGGAATTCCAGCTTCAACCGGTTCCAGTCCCATGTATCAGTATCATCACATAACCTATACCATGTCAGTGCCTTTCCCTCCAAAGATAAAGGGAATACTTTCTTCTTAACTCCATCTCCGGATAAACCTGCAAGCTTAAACAATCCACAAATTTCATCCACATATATCAAGTGCATATCAGGATGTACCGTTCCATCTCCTACATAAGGATTAGCTAGCAGTTTCTCTACCATACCTGAAGGAATTTTATAATAAATATTTTCAGTAGGTTCAATAGGTTGAGGAGCAACTCTCAATGCCTTCGGTCGAGGTGAGGATACCCCGAACAAGCCCTTCAAAGGATTACTTTCCATAGTGACAAGTGTCAATAAATTTAAGCACATAATATAAATGTTTCCTTACCAAATTCCACTCACCAAAGGCGCTTCAGTCCCCGGCAACGGCGCCAGAAAAGATTCTTGATGACCCAAAAGTATAGGGGATCAATCGTAGTCCTTTCGATAAGTAAGAGTGTTGAACCCAACGAGGAGCAGAAGGAAATGACAAGCGGTTTTCAGCAAGGTATTCTCTGCAAGTACTGAAGGTAGCGGTAACAGATAGTTTTCATAGCAAGATAATTCGTAACAAGTAACAAGTATAATAAAGTGCAGCAAGGTGGCCCAATCCCTTTTATAGCAAAGGACAAGCCGGAACGAACTCGTATAATAAGCAAAGCGTTCTCGAGGACACATGGGAATTTCATCTAGTCACTTTCATCATGTTTGTTTGATTCGCATTCGCTACTTTGATAATTTCATATGTGGGTGGACCGGTGCTTGGGTGCTATTCTTACTTGAACAAGCCTCCCACTTATGATTACCCCCCCTCGCAAGCATCCGCAACTACGAAAGAAGAATTAAGATAATGCTACTTGTGAGCTGCGTTGGTAATTCCCTGAAGAGGAAGGGAGATGCAGTACAGTAGAGATAAGTATTTCCCTCAGTTAAGAACCAGGGTTATCAATCCAGTAGGAAAACCAAGCAAAATACCGTTAAAGTGCACCTGCACACACAAGAGCAAACACTTGCACCCAACGCGAATAAGAGGGTTGTCAATCCTCTTAGCGGTTATTTGCAAGGATTAAATCTTATCGAGGTAAATAGATAAACTAAACTACTAATTAAAATAAAAGTAAATAAATTGCAGCAAGGTATTTTTAGGGTCTTTATATGATAAAGATAGACCCGGGGACCATTGTTTTCACTAGAGGCTTCTCTCTTGAGCACATAAGCATACAGTGAGTAAACAAATTACTGTTGCGCAATTGATAGAAAAGCAAATAATTATGACGGATTCATGGCAATGATCATGTATATAGGCATCACGTCTGATACAAGTAGACCGACTCTTGCCTGCATCTACTACTATTACTCCACCCATCGACCGCTATCCAGCATGCATCTAGGGTATTAAGTATGAAACAGAGTAACGCCTTAAGCAAAATGACATGATGTAGAGAAGCAAATTCAAGCAATATGAATAAACCCCATCTTTTTATCCTTAATGGCAACAATACAAATACGTGTCATGTCCCTTTCTGTCACTGGGATTGAACACCGCAAGATTGAACCCATCACAAGGCAGCTCTCCCATTGCAAGATAAATCAATCTAGTGGGCCAAACTAAACTGATAGATCGGAGAGAAATACAAAGCTATAACGATCATGCATAAAAGAGTTCAGAGAAGACTCAAATATTTCTAATGAATAATCTGACCATAAACTCACAATTCATCGGATCCCAACAAACACACCGCAAAAGAAGATTACATCGGATAAAACTCCAAGAACATCGAGGAGAACATTGTATTGAAGATCAAAGAGAGAGAAGCCATCTAGCTACTAGCTATGGACCCGTAGGTCAGTGGTAAACTACTCACACATCATCGGAAGGGCAGCAAGGTTGATGTAAAAGCCCTCCGTGATCGATTCCCCCTCCGGCAGAGTACCGGAAAAGGCCTCCAGATGGGCTCATGGAAGAACAGAGGCTTGCGGTGGCGGAAAGGTTTTCTCTTCTAGCTCTCTAGGGGTTTCCGAATATTTGTGAATTTAGAAGTGGAATTAGGTCAAAAGGAGTATTGTGGGCCCCACAAGGTAGTACGGCGTGCCCCCCTAGGGCGCGCCCTAGTGCCTTGTGAAGCCCCTGTGGGACTTCTGGCCTCCTCCCGAAGCTTCCCACGTTTCTTTTGTCCAGAAAAAAATCTCCAAAAAGTTTCGTGGCATTTGGACTTCATTAGGTACTGTTTCTCTGAAAAGCCAAAAACAAGCAGAAAACAGCAACTCGCACTAGGCACTAAGTTAATAGGTTAGTCCCAAAAAATGATATATAATTGCTTGTAAATGTATATAAAACATCCAAGATTGATACTATAACAGCATGGAACAATCAAAAATTATAGATACGTTGGAGACGTATCAAGCATCCCCAAGCTTAATTCCTGTTCGTCCTCGAGTAGGTAAATGATAAAAACAGAATTTTTGATGTGGAATGCTACCTGTCATATTCATCATATACTCTTTTATTTGTAGCATGGACATTTGGACTTGAATGATTCAAAGCAATAGTCTATAGTTTGACATGAAGACATAAATACTCAAGCATACTAACAAGCAACCATGTCTTTCAAAATATCAATGCTAAAGAAAGTTATCCCTAGCCCATTATGCTCAATCATTGATCCATTCATGAAACACACTCAATATTAGCTACACACAATGCACAAGTATGACAATAGTGCTCTCTAGTTGGTGCTTTTATAAGAGAAGATGGAGACTCAAAATAAAAATAAAAATTGCATAAAAGTAAATAGATAGGCCCTTCGTAGAGGGAAGCAGAGATTTGCATATGTGCTAGAGCTCAAGGCTAAAATTAGAGAGATAAAATTATTTTGAGAGGCATGCTTTTCCTGTCAACGAAAACGACCGAGAATTCCCAATATTTTCCATGCTAGACACATCATAGGCGGTTCCCAAACAGAAAATAAAGTTTATTTCCTTTCCACCATTCTTTCACAATCCATGGCTAGCCGTATCCATGGGTGCCCTCCATACCAACACTTTCCAAGGAATTTGTTATTATTATTTTTGATTCATTGTGGGACTGGGCATTCCTATTACCAGCCACTCTCTCGTGCAATGACAAGTGAATAAACAATCATCGTGAGAATAACACACCTAGCATGGAAAATATTGGCCACCCCCTGCCGCTTCATGAGCGGTACGGGCACACAAAACGGAAAATTAATTTGAAAATTTAGAGTTGGCACATGCAAATTTACTTCGAACGGTTTGGAAATACCGCATATAGGTAGATATGGTGGACTCATTTGGCACAACTTGGGTTTAAGGAGTTGGATGCACAAGCAGTATTCCCGCTTTGTACAAATGAAGGCTAGCAAATAGATTGAGAAGCAACCAACCAAAAAGCAAAAACGGTCATAAACATGCATTGAACATAACTAACACCGAATAATACACCATAAGTAGGATATAACTTCGTCGCATAACTATTGACTTTATGTGCATGCATAGGGAATCACAAACCTTAACACCAATATTCTTACTAAATCATAATTACTCACTAACATGACTCACATATTATTATCTCCATATCGCAAAACTATTACAAGGAATCAAACTTATCATATCCAATGATCTTTCATGAATGTTTTTATTATATCCCTCTTGAATATTCATCACTTTGGGACCAAATTCATATCTTGTGCAAATTACCATTACTATTATCAACTCTCAAAAAGATATAAGTGAAGCATGAGAGTGCAAATATTTCTTCAAAATTTTAATCTTATCATATCTCAAAATAATATAAGTGAAGCATGAGAGTTCAAGTATTTCTTCAAAATATAGTCACCGCCGTGCTCAAAAAGATTTAAGTGAAGCACTAGAGCAACTGCCTAGCTCAAAAGGTATAAGTGAAGCACATAGAGTATTCTAACAAATCACGAATAATGTGTGTCCCTCTCAAAAAGGTGTGTCCAGCAAAGATGATTGTGACAAACTAAAAAGCACACAAAGCAAAGACTCATATAATACACGATGCTCCAAGCAAAACACATATCATGTGATGTTTAAAAATATAGCTCCAAGTGAGTTACCGATAGATTGTTGACGAAAGAGGGGATGCCTTCCGGGGCATCCCCAAGCTTAGACGCTTGAGTCTTCCTTGAATATTACCTTGGGGTGCCTTGGGAATCCCCAAGCTTAGGCTCTTGCCACACCTTATTCCTTTGTCCATCGCATTCTCACTCAAAACTTGAAAACTTCAATCACACAAAACTCAACAAAACCTTCGTGAGATCCGTTAGTATAACAAACAAATCTTAAACTTTAGGTACTGTTGTAAATTGATTCATATTTAACATTGGCATAATGCTATTGTAATCCAACTTCTCCATGACTCATACCCCCCGATACGATCCATAGATTCATCAAAATAAGCAAACTATGAAACAAAAACAGAATCTGTCTAAAACAGAACAGTCTGTAAATATCTATTTAAAAGTCATACTTATGTAACTCCAAAAATTCTTAAAAATTAGGAGAACGTGAACAATTTATATACCAATACTGTGTAAAAATTTCAGATTTTTCTGACGCTCCAGTACAGAATTAAAATTCTAGTACTTGACGCAAAACTTTCTGTTTTCCAAACAGCATCAATTATACTATCTTCCAAATCATCCCAAAGGCATTACTTGGCACAAACACTAATTAAAACATAAAAAATTACTTATAACAGAAGCTAAAATTTTGTAAACACACAAGAAGGAAAAAGCAAAGATAACTATTGGGTTGTCTCCCAACAAGCTCTTTCTTTATAGCCATTAAGATAGGCTTGGGATATTAATGATGCTCACATAAAAGACAAGAATTGAAGCACAAAGAGAGCATCATAAAATATGTGACAAACACATTTAAGTCTAACATACTTCCTATGCATAGGCATTTCATAGGCAATCAAATTATAAAGACAAGAAATATCTAGCATATGCAAGGAGGAAGAATAAAGCATTGACAATCTCAATATAATGAGAGGTAATTTAGTAACATGAAAATTTCTACAACCATATTTTCCTCTCTCGTAATAATTACATGTAGGATCATAATTAAATTCAACAATATAGCTATCATATAAAATATTCTCTTCATGATCTTTATGCATAAAAGTTTTATAATCTTCCAAGATAGTGGGGTTAATATCAAATAAAGTCATGACCTCTCCAAACCCACTTTTCTCAAAAAATTCATAAGATTTAACACTCTCCAAATATGTGGGATTCTTTTTTTCTAAAGTAGACACTCTTCCAAACCCACTTTCAATATTATTGCAAACATTATTATCAATATCATAGTCATCATGAGGCTTAAATAAATTTTCAAGATCATATGAAGCATCACCCCAATCATGATCATTGCAATAAGTAGTGGACATAACAAAATCATCATCCCCAACCTTGTAGTTTTGCATATTATTAACACAATTGATATTAATAGTATTTATGATAACATTATTGCAATCATGATTTTCATTCAAGGAGCTATCATGAATCACTTTATAAATTTCTTCTTTCAACACTTCATCACAATTTTCAGATTCATGATTTTCAAGAAAAACTTCATAGAGATAATCAAGTGCACTCAACTCACTAGCAATTGGTTCATCATAATTAGATCTTTTAAAAAGATTGGCAAGTGGATGAGGATCCATAGTGATATTAAACTTTTGCTTTTACTTTCTGTTCTTGTGTGTTCGACATGAAGGCAATAAAAGCAAGCAAGTAAAGAAGCAAACAAGAAAAAGGCAAACAGAAAATATATTTGTGTTTTTGTAAAATATTTTAGAAGTGGGGGAGATGAAAACTAGAGGCAAATGCAAATAAAAAGGTAAATAAAGTAAATGTAAGTGAATGATAATTTGTGTGAAGGTACTTGGTAATTTTGATGATGTCTTGATACGTCTCCAACGTATCTATAATTTATGAAGTATTCATGCCATGTTTATTATAGTTTTGTATGATTTTGGTGCACTTTTATATGGCTTTTATATAATTTTTATGGACTAACCTACTGACCAAGTGCCCAGTGCCAGTTGTTGTTTTCTGCTTGTTTTTGGTTTTCCAGAAAATCCATATCAAATGAAGTCCAAATGCAGCGAAACTTTTTGACGATTTTTTCTGGAAGGAAACAGACCCAGGAAGCTTCAGGGGAGCAGCAGAAGACCCACAGGGGCCCCACTAGCCACCAGGGCGCGCCACCCCCCAGGCGTGCCCTGGTGCCTCGTGGGCCCCCTGTGGCACCTCTTTCCGTGATTCCAACGCTGAAAATCCTATATATTCAGAAACCCCCGAAAGTTAACCTAGATGAGTTTTTACACCGCCGCAAGCCTTTGTACCTCCACGATCTCATCTACACCCCTTTTTTGGCACCCTGTCAGAGGGAGGAATCATCACCGGAGGCCATCTTCATCATCCCGGCGGTCTCCATGACGAGGAGGGAGTAGTTCACCCTCGGGGCTGAGGATTTGTACAAGTAGCTATGTGTTTTATCTCTCTCTTTCTCGTGTTCTTGATTAGGCACAATCTTGATGTACCGCGAGCTTTGTTAATATAGTTGGATCATATGGTGTTTTTCCCTCTCTATCTTGTTGTGATGAATCGAATCTTTTCCCTTTGAAGTTTTGTTATTGTTGGATTGAATATTTCAGATTTGAGAACACTTGATGTATGTCTTGCATATGAACCCCATGGTGACAATGGGGTATCATATTCATTCACTTGATGTATATTTTGGCACTCAACTCGCGGATTCCCGAGGTGACATTGGGGTAATCTATGCATAGGTATTGATGCACGTTTTCATTATCTTTTCTCCGATAGAAACATTGGGGTGCTCCTTGGAGTTCTTTGTGTGGATTGAATGTTATGATTATGAAGTTATTTGATGCATATCGTATAATCAACTCACGGATACTTGTGGTGACATTGGAGTATCTAGGTGACATTAGAGTTGGTTGATGTGTATCATATGGTGTTATTTTAGTACGAACTCTAGGGCTGTTTGTGACACTTATAGGAATAGCTCAATAGATCGATCGGAAAGGATAACTTTGAGATGGTTTCGTACCCTACAAACAATTTCTATCTTATGTTCTCCGCTAATAGGAACTTGGGAGTGATTCTTTATCGCACGTTGAGGGATGGTTATATGATCCAATTATATTAGCATTGTTGAGAGATTGCACTAGCGAAAGTATGAACCCTAGGCCTTGTTTCCAAGCATTGCAATACCGTTTATGCTCACTTTTGTTACTTGCTACCTTACTGTTTTTTATTGTTCGCACTACAAAAACCTATATCTACTACCCATACTACCACTACTAGGGAAAACCTTATAGGTGGAGGCTTATCAGTAGCGCGGCTTTGTGGAACGCGCTACTGCTAATTTATAGTAGCGCGGCTACTGCTATCCATTTAGCAGTAGCGCAGCCTAGACGAAAGGCGCTACTGCTATGTGAGCCCCCCCTTAGCCACCAGGCTATGTATAGTAGCAGCGCGGCCCGCCTGAAGCGCGCTACTGCTAAAACTTTAGCAGTAGCGCGTGTTGCAGACCCACCACTGCAACTAATGTTGTACTGTGCCACATGGTGGGCCCCGCTTAGCAGCAGCGCCGCCTGCAGGACCGCGCTACTGCTAACATTTTAGCAGTAGCGCCGTTTGCTGGCCCGCGCTGTTGCTAAGGCGCAGCAGCCACCTTTTGAACCCTCTCCCCCTCCCCCTTCCTCTCTCCCTTCACTTTGCCCTCCCCCTCCTCTCTCCCTCACTTTGCTTCTTCCTCACCTTGCTTCTCCCCCCATTACTCTCTTTCTTCTCCTACCTCTCTTTCTCTCTCTTTAATGCCCCTAACTACACCACACCTCCATTAATGCAACCCCTTTCTCTTTTCCTCACTTTTCCACCCCCTCCACTAGTTAGAGCCATCTCCTTCCCCAACTAGATATGTAGATCTACCCATTTAATGAAGTGACCTTTCTACCTCCCCAACTAGATCTATCCATTTAATTGTGCGTGAGTTGCTTATGTTTTGCCGAAATGTCGATTTATTTCCGTTTCGGCGAATTTCGGGCAAACTCTATATGTCCTATTTTTAGGGAAGCTCATGCCAAATTTTTGTTTGACTTTGATGCATGCATGCGTTTTTATAATCATTTTGGTTATTATTACCGCGCAGGCGATCATGATGGTGAGTGGAACGATGGTGGAAAGGTCGTTGCGATCGGCGCTGCAGGACATGTATGAAAATAACCGGACAGAGATTTTATGTCCGTGTCAAAGATGCAAAGGAGGAGTTTGGCTCGACCCCTATAAGGATGGTCGTTTGAAGGCGCACCTGCTCATGACTGGTTTCATGGATGGCTATACTCGGTGGATAAGTGAAGATGATGAGGATGAGGACGCCGACGGGGCAGCCAATGACGGCATGGGGCCAGACGAAGAGATGACCAATAATGGCGGCGGAGAAGAGGCCGAACATGGCGGCGGAGAAGGGGCCGGACATGGTGGCGGCGGAGAAGAGGCCGGAAATGGCGCCAGAGAAGACGCGGACACGCCGCAGCCTTCGTCGCTACTAAGTTCAATCGTGCGGGACACTCATGTTCGAGACCTGCTTCGCAAGAAGACGAGTAGCGATAGAGCTGCTTCTAGAGAGGAGGCCAAGCTGGAGCAACTGGAGGTAGACTCGAAGACTCCATTGTATGATGGTTGCGATCCCAAGGTGACCCGCTTGAGTTTCACGCTCGAACTTCTAAAGACGAAGGCTAAAAACAAATGGACCGACAGAAGCCTCGATGAACTTCTCAAGTATCCAAAGAAGGTTCTTCCAGCGGGGAACCTGTGTCCTACTAGTGTCGATGAGGCCAAGAAGATCGTGTGCCCTCTTGATCTGCCGCACATTAGATACCATGCATGCATCAACGATTGCATCATTTATCGGAAGGAGCATGTGGAAAAAACCAACCGTCCGATGTGCAATGCTTCTCGATACAAGAAGGCCAGAAAGAAATCTCCCCAGAAAGTTGTATGGTACCTACCGATCACTCCCCGTCTGCAGCGTTATTTCGTAGATCCTAAGGAAGCAAAGCTCATGCGCTGGCACGCGGAGAGGGTGAAGCCCGACAATGGAGATGATCCGAAGCTGAGACGCCTCGCGGATGCAAGCCAGTGGAGAGCGTTCAACGTCGAATATCGACATTTCACAGGTGATGCAAGGAACATCGTGCTTGGCGCGAGTACCGATGGCATGAATCCGTTTGGCAACCAGAACACCAACCATAGCACATGGCCCGCGTTTGTATGGATGTACAACCTCCCCCGGGTTGTGCATGAAGTCAAAGTACATACACATGAGCATGCTGATTCAAGGGCCGAGACAACCGGGAGATAATATTAATCTGTATCTGGGGCTACTTCAAGAGGAGTTAGACACATTATGGAAAACACCGGCCAAGACATGGGACTCCAGCAAAGGCGAGTATTCCTATATGAGAGCCGCGCTGATGACGACGGTGCACGACTATCTCGGTTACGGATATGTCGCAGGCCAGGTGTGCCACGGATATTGCGGATGCATGAGGTGCAGGGATGATACAACGTCTCAGCAGCTAACGAAAGATGGCGGGTCTGGGAAAATCATGTACATGGGGCATCGAAGATGGCTCGTGAAGGATGACCCGTGGAGAAACCATGGAGATCTATTCAATGGTGAGGCTGAGCATCGAGGACCTCCACGTAAGAGGAGCGGCGCCGAAATCGATGAGCTGTTGAAAAACTGGTAACAGTGCCCCGCGCCGGGAAAGATGAAAAAGGCGCCGGAGCCGCTGCTAAAGGTATGGAAAACGAGGTCTGTTTTCTGGGACTTGGAGTACTGGCCCAAACTCGACACGCCTCATTTCCTTGATCAAATGCATATCACGAAGAATGTCCTTGAAAGCTTGCTTGGAACACTGATGAACATGCCGGATAAGACCAAGGATGGGCCAAAGGCAAGAAGAGACTTGGAAGATTTGAACATTAGGGCAGATCTCCACATGCTGCCCCGTAAAAAGTCGGAGGAGATGGAGACGGAGACGGAGGCGCGGGACAAGGGCAAAAAAGTCAACAAGAAGGAAGAGAATTATTGCCCCCCTTCTTGCTTTACCTTAAGTCCGAAGGAGATAGATCAATTCTTCAACTGCCTTACGAGAATCAAAGTTAGTTCCGGTTACTGTGGGAAGATAAGTAGATTTCTAGACACCAAGAAGAAAAGGTTTAGCGGGATGAAGTCTCATGACTGTCATGTGATGATGACACAGATACTTCCTGCTGCCCTTAGAGGGATAATGGACAAGCACGTCCGTGACACGCTTATTGGTCTCTGCAACTTTTTCGACGTTATCTCTCGGAAGTCGATCAGTGTGAAGCAGCTCCGAAGGCTATAGGAAGAGATCGTTGTGATTCTAAATGAGCTTGAGATGTACTTCCCGCCCACGTTCTTTGACATCATGGTGCATCTGTGTGTCCACATTGTGGACGACATCATAGACCTCGGGCCGACATTCCTGCACAACATGATGCTGTTCGAGAGGATGAATGGGGTCATCAAAGGATTCGTTCGTAACATGTCCCGTCCGGATGGAAGCATCATCCAGGGCTATCTGACCCAAGAGTGCACCTCTTTCTACGAGAATTATCTATATGGCGGATACCCTGTTGTTGGTTTTCCCGTTAACAAGCACCTTGGGAGGCTCAGAGGAGAAGGTCACACCAACGGCCGGAGGGAACTGCATGTGGACCACTCGGGTCGACGCAATGACTTTGGCAGAGCAAACTTAGTAGTGCTACAACACCTAGACATGGTAGATCCTTTCGCGACACTGCACAAAGAAACCATCGCAAAGAAGTACCGTGACCGGGGGCTATGCAAGACGAACGCCGAAGTTATTAGAGAGCACATCTCCACTTTCCTACCTTGGTTCAAAGAGCATGTTCTTGCTAATACCCCGGAAGAGGGCTCTACGGACGGATTGCTCATATACGCCTTAGCACATGGCCCCGCGGCCACCTCGCGACCTATCAGGCATACAATATCAACGGATACACGTTCTACACGGAGGCCAAAGATATAAACAGTGATTTTCAGAACTCAGGGGTGACGATGGAATGCATGACTGGCGACAACGCCGCAACTGAAAGATTCTACGGAAGGGTCGAAAAGATCTGGGAGCTTGACTACTCTGGACTTCATGATGCAATGATGTTCCGTGTCAGATGGGCTAAGAACGTCGAAAGAGAAAACTGGTATTTCACAACCATGTCTATACCCGATGCCAAGAGCGCTACCGTGAACGCCATCGCAAAAAACGAGCCATGGGTACACGCTAAGCACGTGACACAATGCTTCTTCATAACCGACCCGAGCAATCCCAGCCGTGTTGTCGTGAGGAGGGGTAAAAGGAACATCATCGGAATGGATGGAGTCGCCAACGAGGAAGACTATGACCAGTACGGCAGCAAAGGCGAGTATTTCTATATGAGAGCCGCGCTGATGACGACGGTGCACGACTATCTCGTTTACGGATATGTCGCAGGCCAGGTGTGCCATGGATATTGCGGATGCACGCGGTGCATGGATGATACAACGTCTCAGCAGCTAACGAAAGATGGCGGGTCTGCGAAAATCGTGTACATGGGGCATCGAAGATGGCTCGTGAAGGACGACCCATGGAGAAACCATGGAGATCTATTCAATGGTGAGGCTGAGCATCGAGGACCTCCATGTAAGAGGAGCGGCGCCGAAATCGATGAGCTGTTGAAAAACTGGGAACAGTGCCCCGCGCCGGGAAAGATGAAAAAGGTGCCGGTGTCGGACCCATGGAACCCAGGGTATCCAGACCCGTCTGCCTTTGGCCTAGGGCGCAACGCCTGGCGTGGACCCAGCAGGCCGTCATCACCAAGCATCTCACCAAGACCCCTCATGAGGCCTTGGCCTCCTGAGGACCCCTCCTCAGGGAGCGGCGAACAAGACTCAGCACCTTCACCAGCAGCCTCGCGAGGCTCCCTCACGAGGCGGCCTCCCGAGGCCTCCGCATGAAGGCGCTCAAGACGAAGGCTGCTCGGCTCGGCTGCGCGGTCTCGTGCCCATCACGTGGGTGACGTGCGTGGCGACAGAGGCCGCGCCAGCTGGCGCGGATGAAGATGGTTTCCCTTTTTGTGTTAAGGGAGCAAGGCCAGCCGCCCACTTCCCAAAGCAACCCCAAAGGTTGCCCAATCGGTGAAGGAAGACCAAGACGGCGGGCGCGCAGGGTGGAGGTCACCACCTAGCCCACCGGCGCATCATGGATCATGCATTTGCGGGCGAAGACCGCCTTTAGTGAGGATAGCCTGAGTGCCTGTCCCCTTTCAAAACCCGCCAAGTGTGGCAACCCTTCCCGCCTAAGTTTCGAGGGGGAAGAGGACCAAGGCAGGTATGAAAGGACAGTGCTGCCACCATAGAGGGGGATCGATTCCACAATCTTCAACCTTGTACGCAAGAACGCTCTCTTGCCCTCTATAATCAAAACCAAGCAGGAGTAGGGTTTTACAACCCAAGGTGGCCCAAACCTGGGAAAAACCGCTCAGTCCACGGTCCGCTCCTCGCTAGCGCGCTCCCGCCGTAGCCTCGCCGTAGCTTAGCCGTGGTAGGGGACGAAGGGGTAGGAACAAGCTCACCCCGGTGTTCGAACCTTTGGGTCCCCGGAGCCCCACTTCTGACATTTGGCGCGCCAGGTAGGGGTGTGCTACTGTTCTCCCGCTCCGCCCTTCGTTTCACCAGCCTCATGGCCGACGCACGTCGCGAGCACGCCGAGCGCAGGGCTGGCCGCGTGGCTCAGACGGAGCCGGTGGCCCGCGGCAACCGCCGCCGCCCTATCGAGGCTGCTGCCGCCACCGACCCCGCTGCCCGCGAGCAGCAGGACTCCCCCCTGCACCCCTCCGTGCAGGCGAACGGCCACACCGCCATGGCTTCTTCCTCCCTCGCCCCCCGTGGGCCGCCAAATGCGCAGGCCGCGCTACTCATGGCGCGCGAGCTGCTCCGCTACTGTCCAGCTGACGCCAGCTACGACGCCAGGCTTGGCCGCATCACCGAGCTCGTCAACGCCGCCGGGGACGCTCCGGCACCTTCCCACTCGCTTCGCCCTCCGCCGTCTCGCGCTGGGGACCAGGCGCACGGCGCTCCCCCGCCGCCTCCTCTGCGCGACGAACTCGGCGGGCCCCGGCGCAACGCGTGGGCGCACGAGCCGTCCTGTGGCGCGTCCCCGCCAGTCCGTGACGAGGTCAGCTGCCAGATCATCCGACGCGCGCCCCCCGACGCGTGAGTGCTCCTCGAGCGACAGCGCCAGCGCCAGGACCAGGCCGTCCAGGAGGTTGCGGCGGCAGGACGCCAGAACCACGCCGCCCTCACCGGCGGGGTCCCCTCGAGCGGTGTGGGCTGCCACGCCTTCCCCCGTGTGCTGCGTCGGGTGGTGTGGCCCGAGAAGTTCAAGTCTGAGCTGCCTCCGCGCTACGATGGCACCCCCAACCCTGCGGAGTTCCTCCAGCTCTACGCGCTGAGTGTCGAGGCGGTGAACGGTGACGACAAGGTCATGGCGAACTGGTTTCCCATGGCCCTCAAGGATGGCCCGCGCTCTTGGCTCATGAACCTCCCCGAGGCGTCCATCTCATCGTGGGCCGAGCTCTGCAGCTAGTTCGTCGCCAACTTCAAGGACACGCAAGACCGCTCCCTCACCATCAACGACCTGTGGCACGTGCGGCAGCGCCCAGACGAGATCCTCCGCAAGTACATCTAGCGCTTCAGCCAACTGCGCAACAAGATACCGCGTGCCTCCGACGCGGCCGTCATCTCTGCGTTCTCCACCGGCATCACGGACGTCAAGATGCGCGAGAAGCTGACCATCAACGACGAGCTGGACTCGGTGCTTGAACTGTTCGACCTTGCCGATAAGTGCGCCAAGGCTAAAGAAGGCCGCCTCTTCATCCACAATGACCCCGACGCGGCGCTCGAGGCCGCCAAGACCAAAAACAAGGACGTCAAGCATAAGGGTCCTGCCGTGCTTGCGGCGGAGCCTGAGCAGATGCGCGGCCGTGACCATCACGAGCCCAGGAAAGACGGCCGGCCGCTCTGCGCCTACCACAACGTGCGCTCCCACAGCACTGAAGACTAGAAAGAGCTCAATCTGCTCCACGACGAGCGCCAGGGGCGCCGAGACGACCGCAATGGCCGCGGAGGCTGCCACGGCGGCAACCGCTGGGAAGGCCGCAATGGCAATGGCAACTTCCGCCAGGGCTGGCGCGACCAGCCTCGTGAGGTGAGGCCGCCTGGCGCGACCAGCCTCGGGAGGCAAACCCTCAGGCCAATGCCGCTCTTCCGCCGCTGCCACCGCCACCCCGGAGGAACGACATCAACCAGCCTGATGAGGGTGCTGGGGGCTACCAAGAGCCTCGCGTGGTCGCCTGCATCCTTGGCGGAGCTCATGCCCCCGAGTCCAGTCGCAACTTCAAGCTACCCTCTCACGAAGTGAATGCCGCCCTCCCGACGCTTGAGGCCGCGCGACCCCTCAAGTGGTCACAGTACGCCATCACCTTCGACTCCACGGACCACCCCAAGTCCACGGCCTCTGCAAGCGCACTCCCCATGTTGTGCACTCCCACCATCAGCAACGTCGCGGTCACCAAGACCCTCATCGACGGAGCCCACCGGCGCGTCATGGATCATGCTTTTGCGGGCGAAGACCACCTTTAGTCAGCATAGCCTGAGCGCCTGTCCCCTTTAAAAACCCGCCAAGTGTGGCAACCCTTCCCGCCTAAGTTTCGAGGGGGAAGAGGACCAAGGCAGGTATGAAGGGACAGTGCTGCCATCATAGAGGGGGATCGATTCCACTATCTTTAACCTTGTACGCAAGAACGCTCTCTTGCCCTCTACAATCAAAACCAAGCAGGAGTAGGGTTTTACACCGTAAGCTGGCCCGAACCTGGGTAAAACCGCTTAGTCCACGGTCCGCTCCTCGCTAGCGTGCTCCCGTTGTAGCCTTGCCGTAGCTTAGCCGTGGTAGGGGACGAAGGGGTAGGAACAAGCTCACCCTAGTGTTCGAACCTTTGGTTCCCCGGAGCCCCACTTCCGACAGCCGGAGCCGCTGCTAAAGGTATGGAAAACGAGGTCTGTTTTCTGGGACTTGGAGTACTGGCCAAACTCTACACGCCTCATTGCCTTGATCAAATGCATATCACGAAGAATGTCCTTGAGAGCTTGCTTGCAACACTGATGAACATGCCGGATAAGACCAAGGATGGGCCAAAGGCAAGAAGAGACTTGGAAGATTTGAACATCAGGGCAGATCTCCACATGCCACCCCGTAAAAAGTCGAAGGAGACGGAGACGGAGGCGCGGGACAAGGGCAAAAAAGTCAACAAGAAGGACGAAAATTATTGCCCCCCTTCTTGCTATGGCACCCTGGCTCAGAGGAACCGGAACACCCCGTATTCCAGCCCAGAGATCAAGTCTTCTGGAATACGGCACTGCTTGGCATAGAACAAATCAGCTCTTTATTACAAATACTCGGGTACAAAGGTTCTGAAGGCACGAAGGTTACAGGGGCACGGCGACACTTCGCCTGCTCAGATAGCTCTATGCTAGCAGCGAGACATCTCAAAGCGGAATAACTACTAGCAGTGGAATAACGACGACAGTGATGAACTCCACTCCGCAGGGACTCTGGCTGGGACGTATCCTAGAGCGCAACCTCGGGGTCCTCGACAAACAAGCAATCATGGCATCACCTGCAATCTGGCATGACACGCCAGGTGAGTACTTTGAATGTACTCGCAAGCTCACAGCAACCAAAGCAATCAAGACATACAACAGCATGGCATTTACAGGTGAATCATCAAAGATGAACATGATACTACTAGAACAACATGAGCATGGCAACGACATGAGCATGGCAGCAACGTGAGCATGGCAACAACATGAGCATGGCGTGTGCATATAATTCATGATATGAACAGGATGATACTTGCTCTAGCATGCAAGGGGGTCGACGTTTAAGGTCTCATGGACCAATTTACTCTGCTCGGAGATTATCTCGTAACCACCAACTTACCATCGTGATCATCACTCGATCACCTCAGGATCGACCCACATCGGTAGCCACGATACCATCGTGATCCTCTCATGATCACATAAAGATCAACCAACTTCTTTTCTTATCGAACCAGGGTTGTTTATTATTCAGATTATTATTTCTGTTGACCCATAGTGTGACCTACTACGAACTGTGTCCATGACCGAGGACGCGGCTATCGATAGTTTATACACTCTGCAGAGGTTAGTACACTGTACCCACACTACGGAACTCATGGCCTCGTACTCCCATTCGGGTGGACCAATGATGTTCCGACAAAACCAATCTATTGCATGACACTCTCCCGGCCACTCCCGACAAACTCCCCTTTGGGCTATGTCCTGGGTTGCCCCTGATGTCAACTCGTGACATCCGCCACCTTTGTGACTGCCACCGTCGTGGCCAAAACATAACATTGTCTCAAACGGGGACCTTGGATCCATACAACTTGGGCACTCAAGGCTTATGGTAGCCTACCTGATCAGGGTAGCGCGCACCCATAACCTTCCCTAGTTGGAGGTTCCGGCGAGAGGCATGACAATAGACCGCATTAGGGCCTCCCCATCCAGGCAAGTGTGGTTGCACTGGTTAGCTCGATTCGGTGGCACCATGACTCAGCCAACAGATTTGTTCAAGTTCGATTAATGTCAGGTTCAACTTGAATAGTGATGAGCTGAGTCACAGTAAAATACATAATGAAATGACAATGCAGATGAGCATGACATCAGTGTAACCATGGATGGACAACATAATCATTTAACATCATAATGATAAATCATTTATGCTGCGGGATGCAAATGAGCATGGCATAGCGATGATCATAACTATCACAAGTATTTTCATATCAAACCGTAACTACTCAAGTGAGCATGGGATTATCACTAGCATCGAAAATAATTACAAGAATAAAATATGATAAGAATATCCATAGCAATTAATCATATCACTTACTAGATGAAAATGAACATGGCATAGGCATAGACATGGATTCACAAGCATATTCGAAGTATTCACAAAATAATTAAATGAGCAAACAATTATTAAATATTCAAGTGGAAACCATGGCTATTGCAATGCCATCATGCAAGTGGCTGTTGTGGCTTGCCTGGGGATGGAGGATACACCGGGGAGAAGTGCGGAGACACTCGCGGAAAAATCACCGGAAAAGTTTCCCTCTCGGAGGGGGCTGAATAAGGGCAGGGGCAAAATGGTCATTTTTAGAGTGTGACAACATCATGAAAATGGTACCATTGGAACGGGCTCGACGAACTGAGATCGTGGGCTTTGGAATCACCAGATTCGGAGTTACGGTCGCCGAGTTACGGCCATTCGTTCGATAGGCAGAAAAAGAATAAAAATCTGTTCTTTTCTGGCCTTAACGGGCGAACGTCCGCTATTTAAAGGTTTCGGCGGCGGCTGGAAAAAGAGAAAGCGCATTTGGATAAATACGTCTTCGATGTAATGAAAGCGTATTTTTGACCGAAGACTTAGCAGAATAAGCTTTTAGTAAATGAAGACGTACTTTTCGGAAGTACGCTTCCACTTAAAAATACGCGGGCCCGGGGTCAACTCTTCTGTCCCGCCGACAGGTGGGGCCGAGAGGAGGCGGGGCCCACCGGGCTGGGTCAACGCCTTCAACCTCCCGCTCGCCCGCTCCTGGCCGTGGACAGGGCCGACTCCGGCGAGGGTTGCCGGCCACTCCGGCCGCCTCCCGCTGCGCACGGCCTACCGGCGTGCTCGGGAGCTCATGCCGCATCCATCCCGGGGCAGCACGGGTCGCGAGGAGGTTGGAGAAGGGCTCGCCCATGACGGCGGCGGACAGCGACTTTGGGCGGAGTTGGGGCTTGCGGCCACGGGGTCCTGGCGACGGAACGAGGTGTTGGGGCGGCTAGTGGAGGTCTGGGAGGAGCTCTGGTGGGGAGGGGCTTGGTCCGGCTCGAATTTAAGCGGACTCCGGCGATGGCCGTGGCGGCAATGTGAGGGAGGGAGAGCTCCTCGAGCTAGTTTGGGTGGTCGGGGCGAGCTATAGGAGAGTGGAGGTGAGCTTGGTGAGGTCAGAGAGGCTCGGGGGTGGCTTATATAGCCACGGCGTTGATGCCGTCCGCGGATGCCGCCACGAAGGCGAGGTTGATGCTCTCTGGCACGACCGCGTGCACGCGCGCATGCTCGGAGGGGGAGAAAGGGCTAGGGGAGGTGTATTTGGTGCAAAGGTACCGCGGGGAGGAAGAAGACAACGGCAAAGCGACTACGGCCGCGGGCATCCCGGGACGGCGTGCTCGCCGGAGCGGAAAGAGGGGAGGGGAAGGGGTCCAGAGAGTATACGCGGACGCAGGAGAGTGGTGGCGATGCTGTGGACATGGTGCGATGGCGGGATCTCGGCGTTTGGGCGGCGACAGAGGGCCCCGACGGCCAGAGCACGCTTTCGGCGTGCCAGACCGCGTGGTCACCGCGTGAACAGGCGCACGCGGTGCACTCTGGCCAATCAAACGATGTCTAGCGTGTTGTCTCTCCTAAGTGGGTCCTACATGAGGTGATAGATCGAAGAAAAGCACTGTGGATGGATGGGAGAGGTCGACTAAACTTTGCTGTTGCAAACTTAAGCAGGAAGTAGTGATCAAATGGGCTAGGTTAAGAGCAAACCAGAATGTCTCAGAGTTTTATGGTAGGAAGGACTAAGATCCTGTGAATTTTGAGGTCATTTGTGCAAGGTTTGAGTGCAGTTGCTTTACAACTGCCAAAAATTGGCCAGAATCTAGATCAAGAAGTAGCACTCACATAGGGTGTTGGATTCAGCTGAAAATTGGTGGATCATGATCATTTGGGCATATGAATGTACCATAAAAATTTCATACCAATTGGATGAATAAAAATGGTACTTCCTTCACAATGATCCACACTGGACAGAAACTTGGGGGAATTTTGCAGAGAAAATGGCTTGACAAAATAATGTTAATTTTGGCATTCTCACATTATTTATGGATATTTAGGTACTGGATTAATTTCAGAATTTTTGAAGCAATATAAAATATAGTTGCTTCACAAACTGAAATTATGACCAGAAACCAAGATTTGAAGGTGTGCTCACATAGATTGTTGGATGGAGATGAAATTTGTTGGAGAGTCATTATTTGATCATATAGATGAGATCCCAAAATTTCAATGCGTGTGGATAATCCTAGCTAGTACTTGCTTCACAAAGCTTCTCTCTGGTCAGAAACTTTGGAAATTTGCTGAGGAAGATTTACTAGGCAAATGAGGTTGAATTTTGGCATGTGGCAATAATTTGGATAGGAAAGAGTGCCCAAAATGTTTTAGGGCAATCAAGAAAAGATAAATAGCACTTCCTTCACAAAGTGCCATACTGGACAGAATAGGAAATGAATATTCCTGAATTATTTTTGAACTAGGCAAGGATGGGTTTTGACATATTTGTGGAAGATATGATCCAAAGAATTTATGAGAATTTTGTGGGAATTTTAGGAATGGCAGAAATATAGGTTGCTTCACAACCTAGGGCAAACAGGGTTATTCCTTTAATAGAAAAAGGAATATTCCCAAAAAGAATTTGGGGTTGGGCTAAGATGGAAATGACATGGCCTTGGGATATATTTGAGAATGACAAGCCACTAGGAAGTGGCAGGAGAGAAGATTTTCCCAGGTTTCAAGACCACATAGCCACGGAAAAAGGAACTCCAAATAAAAACATCGAGGAAATCCAAAAGAAAAAGAAAGGGCCAAAATCGGGGTGTTACAAACCTACCCCCCTTACGATAAATCTCGTCCTCGAGATTTGTTTGCTCAGGGAACAAGTATGAATATTCTGACTTAAGGAAACCGTTTCCAACTCGGGTATCCTTTTCCTTTATAAAATGGTTCCCACTGAATTGCATCTGACGGACTGCCTTGCTCTGGGGTGGTTTGCTTCAATGTATCCCACATTCTGACAAGTCTTCCTTCGTATGTTCATCCTTGCTCTGACTTCAATTCTTTTATGTCTGCTGGCTTGTTTGATATCATCCCGACTGGAATTTCCATAGGTCCGGGAGTGATTTCCATTCGACGTGACTTTCTTCTATCCAGCACCGATAGTAGTCAATGGAGTTGGGTACAAATTTCCTTGGTGGACATGAAACATTTATTCCTTGCATCGGGTTACTCGAGTAGATGCATGTCCTCCGGGTTCAAAACAATGCTGAGAATCGTAACCGTTCTTTTGGCAGAGTCTGACTGCTTGAAGGTAGTTCTGAATTACCTTGGCTGGCTCCAATGCCTCGAATCCGTACCAATGATTTGACTGTCACCTTGATATGAGGTCCGTACAATAGAGTAGACCCCTTGGGTGCGTGTTCATGGCGATTAATATGGAATCAGACTATCTTGTGTATCAGTACCATATTGTTCATGCAACAATTCTCATACCTGTATTGCCGGTCTTGCTCCTTCATTATTGTTCTCTTTTCCTGACCCTTCTGCTGAAAGAGCTTGGCCATATATATCCTTCATCCTTCGTGTGACCATAGGTACTGTCAGGTGCAATATTTCGGCGGTCATACCTTATCCTTATCCTCAAGTAGTGCAACAATGTTTAACTGGCAAGTTTATCATCTCACAAGCTCTAACTGTAGGGCAATGATCATCCGAACCTTTGCATGAAAACCGGCAAATAAATCAGTAGCCACCAGAACGGTCTTTATAACTCAGATCTGGGACATTACTGAAATAACTCAACCTTGGCTCACGATGGCTGAAAAGTAGCTCAGAGCATGAGGCAGTGTTGATAAGAAGAATGTAGTAGTTCCCTAAGACGGCCGGAGAACAGCTCAGAGCATAGTGTCGCTGCTACAAAAAGAAACTCAACAGCTGCCCGAGACGGCCGAAAATCAGCTCAGAACACGGGCCAGTTGCTGACAAGAGAAATAGAAAATCGGCATCCACCCTGGACGGCCGAACGCAGCTCAGAACACAGGCGTGGTGCCGTTACCAGAGAAAAGTAAGCAAGGGTTCATCATGATCATATACCAGATTCACCGTTACTTGTATAGAGCTCACTGTTGTGGTCAATCATACATGACAGTGATAGGGGTTAATGATATTACTTTGTCGGGTGTGAGGAAGCTGGCCTTGATATCCATTGTCAATATTGTTGTCCCAACATTGTCTTGCTTCATGGCTTGTCAGACCTTGCGACACACTGAGGTATATACTGGTTTCTTCCTCTTACATAACTCATGGGGTTGTCGGATTCTTACCTTGCTGGCATCATCGTATGAGTGACTTGCATGAGCTTGGCAGCATGTTCACAATATATATGGAAGCATGTGTATCTGAGCATTTGATTCCTGAGGCAGACTTGTGTCCTGACTGATTCTTGCTCCTGACAAACTGTTGCGGATCTGATTCTTGGGATGCATTGCCATATGCTGCCAACTCACTGGGTAATATCTTGTACCAATGCCGATGATTGTTTGTAGTGCCATACTGACGAAGACTGGATAGCTTGTGTTGGAAGCCATCGAGAGTAGCGTGCTGAGGAAGGCTGGATAGCTTACACTCGAAGCTTTTGCTGGGATAGCGTACTGAAGAAAACTGGATACCGTGCTTCAGAAGCTTCTCCTCCTGGTTGCTTACTGGAGAAGATTCGGTGCCTTATGCTGGAAGCTTCCTGCGGTGGCTTACCGAAGAAGACTGAGTATCTTGCACAAGAAGCTATCCACATATCGTACTGAGGAAGACTGCGGAACCTTGCGTCGTAAGCTTCCCGGGTAGCGTGCGGAGGAAGACTGGGTTGCTTACTCCAGAAGCTTCTCTCTGTGATATGCAGACTGAATACCATATATGTATACACCTTGATATTCCTTTGACTGGAAATGTACTGTTATCTTGCACACAAATTGTCTTCCAGCGGGTTCATTACGATTGTGATGGTTGGACACTGATGTAAACTTGATGCTGACAGTCATTCCAGAATATCATTGGTATTCCAACCAGATATTCCCAATATAATGCAGTCGGCTGAGAATTCCGTAATGTTTAGCTGAGCTTCCAAAATATTTGAAATCCTCACTGATTCTTCGAGTCCGGTGTCGGTTGATGAGCAACTTTTCATAAGGGGAAATATGGTAACACCGAGGGCCCAAAGAAAGAAGCAAAAGAAATGACTAAACAAAAGCACACACATCATTAAGATTACATACAATCAATTTCACATTTTACAGCTATTCACCTCACTATGCATGCCTACTTAAGCACACAATTCTCGAGGGAATTCTGGTACTACGATCTAATATGTTGTGACGGTGTGCACGAAAGTGAATCCTCGTGTAGAGGGGTTGGTGTAAACGAAGCTACACCAAGTGCTGGCTCAGCACCGGTTGCATCTGGACAGGCTCCGGGGTGAGGACGGACTCGGTGATAATGTAGCGGAACACGGATGTCACGGTCACATCATCATCAAGCGTACGGACGGAAACCGTACTCGTCCAGGGGATGGGTGATAGGGTAGGATAGCGGTGGAAAACAGGGCTTGCTGGCATTGCCCTTTTCTGGTAACAAAGACCAGTAAGGGTTGCCAAACGGCGGGTTGGATGGAAAGATCCCGGGTAGAAACATGTCTACCACCGAAACGATAGGCGTGGCTGAAAAGAAAAATATTGGTGCGATACCTGTGCATCAATCCTGTAATGATCGACACCACTAGGTACCTCGGCATCACTCCGCTGGGACAGCGATGACACCAAACACCAACGAGCAAGAATGCAAAACAGGAGGGTGCAGGTAGCGGATTGAAACCGATGCCACCTACACTCACAAGATCAAATGTTAGAGACAAGATAATAAGTCTATATGCATGCTATGCAGCAAACAAATGCAACAACCAAATGCAACAAGCAAACTAGACTCTATACTAACGGTTTCTAACGCTCGCGCTGGCTAGGGCGTCCTACAGCCAGACCTGCTCTGATACCAAGCCTTGTGGCACCCTGGCTCAGAGGAACCGGAACACCCCGTATTCCAGCCCAGAGATCAAGTCTTCTGGAATACGGCACTGCTTGGCATAGAACAAATCAGCTCTTTATTACAAATACTCGGGTACAAAGGTTCTGAAGGCACGAAGGTTACAGGGGCACGGCGACACTTCGCCTGCTCAGATAGCTCTATGCTAGCAGCGAGACATCTCAAAGCGGAATAACTACTAGCAGCGGAATAACGACGACGGTGATGAACTCCACTCCGCAGGGACTCTGGCTGGGACATATCCTAGAGCGCAACCTCGGGGTCCTCGACAAACAAGCAATCACGGCATCACCTGCAATCTGGCATGACACGCCAGGTGAGTACTTTGAATGTACTCGCAAGCTCACAGCAACCAAAGCAATCAAGACATACAACAGCATGGCATTTACAGGTGAATCATCAAAGATGAACATGATACTACTAGAACAACATGAGCATGGCAACGACATGAGCATGGCAGCAACGTGAGCATGGCAACAACATGAGCATGGCGTGTGCATATAATTCTTGATATGAACAGGATGATACTAGCTCTAGCATGCAAGGGGGTCGACGTTTAAGGTCTCATGGACCAATTTACTCTGCTCAGAGATTATCTCGTAACCACCAACTTACCATCGTGATCATCACTCGATCACCTCAGGATCGACCCACATCGGTAGCCACGATACCATCGTGATCCTCTCATGATCACATAAAGATCAACCAACTTCTTTTTTTATCAAACCAGGGTTGTTTATTATTCAGATTATTATTTCTGTTGACCCATAGTGTGACCTACTACGAACTGTGTCCATGACCGAGGACGCGGCTATCGATAGTTTATACACTCTGCAGAGGTTAGTACACTGTACCCACACCACGGAACTCATGGCCTCGTACTCCCATTCGGGTGGACCAATGATGTTCCGACAAAACCAATATATTGCATGACACTCTCCCGGCCACTCCCGACAAACTCCCCTTTGGGCTATGTCCTGGGTTGCCCCTGATGTCAACTCGTGACATCCGCCACCTTTGTGGCTTCCACCGTCGTGGCCAAAACATAACAATGTCCCAAATGGGGACCTTGGATCCATACAACTTGGGAACTCAAGGCTTATGGTAGCCTACCTGATCAGGGTAGCGCGCAACCATAACCTTCCCTAGTTGGAGGTTCCGGCGAGAGGCATGACAATAGACCGCATTAGGGCCTCCCCATCCAGGCAAGTGTGGTTGCACTGGTTAGCTCGATTCGGTGGCACCATGACTCAGCCAACAGATTTGTTCAAGTTCGATTAATGTCAGGTTCAACTTGAATAGTGATGAGCTGAGTCACAGTAAAATACATAATGAAATGACAATGCAGATGAGCATGACATCAGTGTAACCATGGATGGACAACATAATCATTTAACATCATAATGATAAATCATTTATGCTGCGGGATGCAAATGAGCATGGCATAGCGATGATCATAACTATCACAAGTATTTTCATATCAAACCGTAACTACTCAAGTGAGCATAGCATTATCACTAGCATCGAAAATAATTACAAGAATAAAATATGATAAGAATATCCATAGCAATTAATCATATCACTTACTAGATGAAAATGAACATGGCATAGGCATAGACATGGATTCACAAGCATATTCGAAGTATTCACAAAATAATTAAATGCGCAAACAATTATTAAATATTCAAGTGGAAACCATGGCTACTGTAATGCCATCATGCAAGTGGCTGTTGTGGCTTGCCTGGGGATGGAGGATACACCGGGGAGAAGTGCGGAGACACTCGCGGAAAAATCGCCGGAAAAGTTTCCCTCTCGGAGGGGGCTGAATAAGGGCAGGGGCAAAATGGTCATTTTTAGAGTGTGACAACATCATGAAAATGGTAACATCGGAACGGGCTCGACGAACTGAGATTGTGGGCTTTGGAATCACCTGATTCGGAGTTACCGTCGCCGAGTTACGGCCATTCGTTCGATAGGCAGAAAAAGAATAAAAATATGTTCTTTTCTGGCCTTAACGGGCGAACGTCCGCTATTTAAAGGTTTCGGCGGCGGCTGGAAAAAGACAAAGCGCATTTGGATAAATGCGTCTTCAATGTAATGAAAGCGTATTTTTGACAGAAGACTTAGCAGAATACGCTTTCAGTAAATGAAGACGTACTTTTCGGAAGTACGCTTCCACTTAAAAATACGCGGGCCCGGGGTCAACTCTTCTGTCCCGCCGACAGGTGGGGCCGAGAGGAGGCGGGGCCCACCGGGCTGGGTCAACGCCTTCAACCTCCCGCTCGCCCGCTCCTGGCCGTGGATAGGGCTGACTCCGGCGAGGGTTGCCGGCCACTCCAGCCGCCTCCCGCTGTGCACGGCCTACCGGCGTGCTCGGGAGCTCACGCCGCATCCATCCCGGGGAAGCACGGGTCGCGAGGAGGTCGGAGAAGGGCTCGCCCATGACGGCGGCGGATGGCGACTTTGGTCGGAGTTGGGGCTTGCGGCCACGGTGTCCTGGTGACGGAACGAGGTGTTGGGGCGGCTAGTGGAGGTCTGGGAGGAGCTCTGGTGGGGAGAGGAGGAGGGTAGGGGCTTGGTCCGGCTCGAATTTAAGCGGACTCCGGCGATGGCCGTGGCGGCAATGTGAGGGAGGGAGAGCTCCTCGAGCTAGTTTGGGTGGTCGGGGCGAGCTATAGGAGAGTGGAGGTGAGCTTGGTGAGGTCAGAGAGGCTCGGGGGTGGCTTATATAGCCACGGCGTTGATGCCGTCCGCGGATGCCGCCACGAAGGCGAGGTTGATGCTCTCTGGCACGACCGCGTGCACGCGCGCACGCGCGGAGGGGGAGAGAGGGCTAGGGGAGGTGTATTTGGTGCAAAGGTACCGCGGGAAGGAAGAAGACAACGGCAAAGCGACGACGGCCGCGGGCATCCCGGGACGGCGTGCTCGCCGGAGCGGAAAGAGGGGAGGGGGAGGGGTCCAGAGAGTATACGCGGACGCAGGAGAGTGGCGGCGATGCTGTGGACATGGTGCGGTGGCGGGAGCTCGGCGTTTGGGCGGCGGCAGAGGGCCCCGACGGCCAGAGCACGCTTTCGGCGTTCCAGACCGCGTGGTCACCGCGTGCACAGGTGCACGCAGTGCACTCTGGCCAATCAAACGATGTCTAGCGTGTTGTCTCTCCTAAGTGTGTCCTACCTGAGGTGATAGATCGAAGAAAAGCACTGTGGATGGATGGGAGAGGTCGACTAAACTTTGCTGTTGCAAACTTAAGCAGGAAGTAGTGATCAAATGGGCTAGGTTAAGAGCAAACCAGAATGTCTCAGAGTTTTATGGTAGGAAGGACTATGATCCTGTGAATTTTGAGGTCATTTGTGCAAGGTTTGAGTGCAGTTGCTTTACAACTGCCAAAAATTGGCCCGAATCTAGATCAGGAAGTAGCACTCACATAGGGTGTTGGATTCAGCTGAAAATTGGTGGATCATGATCATTTGGGCATATGAAGGTACCATAAAAATTTCATACCAATTGGATGAATAAAAATGGTACTTCCTTCACAATGATCCACACTGGACAGAAACTTGGGGGAATTTTTCAGATAAAATGGCTTGATAAAATAATGTTAATTTTGGCATTCTCACATTATTTATGGATATTTAGGTCCTGGATTAATTTCAGAATTTTTGAAGCAATATAAAATATAGTTGCTTCACAAACTAAAATTATGACCAGAAACCAAGATTTGAAGGTGTGCTCACATAGATTGTTGGATGGAGATGAAATTTGGTGGAGAGTCATTATTTGATCATATAGATGATATCCCAAAATTTCAACGTGTTTGGATAATCCTAGCTAGTACTTGCTTCACAAAGCTTCTCTCTGGTCAGAAACTTTGGAAATTTGCTGAGGAAGATTTACTAGGCAAATGAGGTTGAATTTTGGCATGTGGCAATAATTTGGATAGGAAAGAGTGCCCAAAATTTTTTAGGGCAATCAAGAAAAGATAAATAGCACTTCCTTCACAAAGTGCCATACTAGACAGAATAGGAAATGAATATTCCTGAATTATTTTTGAACTAGGCAAGCATGGGTTTTGACATATTTGTAGAAGATATGATCCAAAGAATTTATGAGAATTTTGTGGTAATTTTAGGAATGGCAGAAATATAGGTTGCTTCACAACCTAGGGCAAACAGGGTTATTCCTTTAATAGAAAAAGGAATATTCCCAAAAAGAATTTGGGGTTGGGCTAAGATGGAAATGACATGGCCTTGGGATAGATTTGAGAATGACAAGCCACTAGGAAGTGGCAGGAGAGAAGATTTTCCCAGGTTTCAAGACCACATAGCCACGGAAAAAGGAACTCCAAATAAAAACATCGAGGAAATCCAAAAGAAAAAGAAAGGGCCACAATCGGGGTGTTACACTTGCTTTACCTTAAGTCCGAAGGAGACCGATCAATTCTTCAACTGCCTTACCGGAATCAAAGTTACTTCCGGTTGCTGTGGGAAGATAAGTAGATTTCTAGACACCAAGAAGAAAAGGTTCAGCGGGATGAAGTCTCATGACTGTCATGTGATGATGACACAGATACTTCATGTTGCCCTTAGAGGGATAATGGACAAGCACGTTCGTGACACACTTATTGCTCTCTGCAACTTTTTCGACGTTATCTCTCGAAAGTCGATAAGTGTGAAGCAGCTCCAAAGGCTACAGGAAGAGATCGTTGTGATACTAAATGAGCTTGAGATGTACTTCCCGCCCGCGTTCTTTGACGTCATGGTGCATCTGTGTGTCCACATTGTGGACGACATCATAGACCTCGGGCCGACATTCCTGCACAACATGATGCCGTTCGAGAGGATGAATGGGGTCATCAAAGGATTCATTCGTAACATGTCCCGTCCGGATGGAAGCATCATCCAGGGCTATCTGACCCAAGAGTCCACCTCTTTCTGTGAGAATTATCTATATGGCGGATACCCTGTTGTTGGTTTGCCCGTTAACAAGCACCTTGGGAGGCTCGGAGGAGAAGGTCACACCAACGGCCGGAGGGAACTGCATGTGGACCACTCGGGTCGACGCAATGACTTTGACAGAGCAAACTTAGTAGTGCTACAACACCTAGACGTGGTAGATCCTTTCGCGACACAGCACAAAGAAACCGTCGCAAAGAAGTACCATGACCGGGGGCTATGCAAGACGAACGCCGAAGTTATTAGAGAGCACAACTCCACTTTCCTGCCTTGGTTCAAAGAGCATGTTCTTGCTAATCCCCCGGAAGAGGGCTCTATGGACGGATTGCTCATATACGCCTTAGCACATGGCCCCGCGGCCAACCTCGTGACCTATCAGGCATACGATATCAACGGATACACGTTCTACACGGAGGCCAAAGATATAAACAGTGATTTTCAGAACTCAGGGGTGACGATGGAATGCATGACCGGCGACAACGCCGCAACTGAATGATTCTACGGAAGGGTCGAAGAGATCTGCGAGCTTGACTACTCTGGACTGCACGATGCAACGATGTTCCGTGTCAGATGGGCTAAGAACGTCGAAAGAGAAAACCGGTATTTCACTACCATGTCTATACCCGACGCCAAGAGCGCTACCGTGAACGCCATCGCAAAAACGAGCCATGGGTACACGCTAAGCACATGACACAATGCTTCTTCATAACCGACCCGAGCAATCCCAGCCGTGTTGTCGTGAGAAAAGGCAAAAGGAACATCATCGGAATGGATGGAGTCACCAACGAGGAAGACTACGACCAGTACGGCAACCCGATGAGGGAAGATGACGATGACGATGAAGCATACGTCAAAATAAGAATCAATACTACATTACCTAAGAAAGATCATACTCCATGGAAAAGGAATAGTCACAACGTGGGGCTCAATTATTCGACAGCGAACAAGAAGGGAAAGAAGCTCACTCAGAAACGAAAACGTCGACGCTGAGAGAAACCATCATTTATATATATGTATTTATTTTGTGTATGCACTTAATCGTTATCGTTCAAATGATGTGTAATATATATGCATGATTCCAGCTCGGTCGTCTGTCGGAAAAGAAAAGAAAAAGAAAAATGAGAAAGGAAAGAAGAAAATGAAAAGAAAAAGAAAATGAAAAGAAAAATACAAGGAATAGAAAAGAAAATGAAAAGAAAAAGAAAAAGGAGAAAGGAAAAAAGAAAATGAAAATGAAAATGAAAAGAATAATAAAATGAGAAGAAAAATGAAAGGAATAGCAGTACCGTGGGTCCGGACACGCGCTTTAGCCAACTTAGCAGTAGCGCGGGGTATGCGTAGCCCGCGTTAGAACTAAGTTAGCTATAGTGCGTGTCTAGACCCGCGCTACTGCTAAATTTGACTTAACCGCCCGCGCGCGCGGGCCTCCCTCAATTCCCCATCCCAATTCCCCCATTCCCTCTCCTCCTCCATCTCCGTTCGTCGCCCTCCGCGCACCCTCCGTCGCCGTCCGTCGCCCTCGGCCGCGTGCCCTCCTTCGCCCTCCGCCGCTCGCCCTCCGTCGCCGGCCCGTCCGTCGCCCTCCGTGCGCCCTCCGTCGCCGTCCACATCGTCGGCGCCCCCTCCTCCACCCGCGCCCGTCTCCCCCGACCTCCACCTCACCGCAGGCGTCTCCCCCGACAACCACCCCCCCGTAAGTCCCCCGCCCCTCCTTCTCTCTCCTCTCCTCTCCATCTGCCCTAGGTTTTAGTATGAACCCTAGAATTTAGTATGAACCCTGGGTTTTAGTACGAACCCTAGATAGCTAGGTTTTGGTATGAACCCTAGAATTAACACTAAGAGTTTGATTGGTATATAGCTAGGTATCAAATTAGGACAGAAATTTTATTCTAGGAACCCTAAGTGTATAGAAATTTTATTCTAGGAATTTAGCTAGGTATCAAATTAGGACAGAAATTTTATTCTAGGAATTTTTATTGGTATTTAGCTAGGTATCAAATTAGGACAGAAATTTTATTCTAAGAATTTTGCTTCTAGGAACCCTAAGTGTATAGAAATTTTATTCTAGGAATTTAGCTAGGTATCAAATTTGGACAGAAATTTTATTCTAGGAATTTTTATTGGTATTTAGCTAGGTATCAAATTAGGACAGAAATTTAGCTAGGTTTCAAATTAGGACAGAAATTTTATTCTAGTAATTTAGCTAGGTTTCAAATTAGGACAGAAATTTTATTCTAGGAATTTTGATTCGTATCAAATTTTCTCTCTTTTCTGTTTTATAAATTCAGTGCCATATGTTGTTCTTATTCTGTTTTATAAATTCAGTGCCATTGGTATCATGTGTGGGATGTCAAAGCAAGTGGTTTGATGTGTATGTGGTGATACAGATGTATCTTTCTAGTATATCTTTGCAGGGAAAATGATCCGAGTGGCCTATGTTTTGCCAGAATGTTGATTCATTTCTATTTTGGTGAATTTCAGGCGCTCGATATGTCCACTTTTTAGCAAAGGTCATGCCGAAATTTCCCGTGAATTTCGGCATGACTTGTGCTAGAAAGTAGGCATATCGAGTGCCCGGGATTTGCTGGGACGGGAATGAAACGGCATTCCGGCAAACCATAGGCCTTTTTTTATGTCATTACTCATTTTATTATAGTTTAAAAATTAAACGAGCAGACTTAATCATAGGAAACATGTCGAACAACGACGAAACCAGGGCTTCTGACCACGCTGCCGACGACATACAATATGACCGTGAACATGATTACCTCGACTTTTTGTCTAGTCAGCAAACACAAGGTTTGCAGGGCGCCCTGGTCATAGCGAACGATGGTACTGCCGCCGACATCGACACTGATGGCGGCGCCGAGACCGGCGCGAAAGGTACCGGCGCCGAAGCCGGTAACGAAAAGAAGAAGCAGAGGACACGACGCTCTAACAAACTCGGCATCAAAAAAATCCTGGTCACAGAGATGCACCCCGGCAAATTCGAGCCAATAGCGCCGGATGAAGCTCGCAAGTGCTGCGGCAACAAAGTCGGATGCATCCCACGGGAAACCGTGAGCATCAACGACAATGACTTAAGGAAGAAACCAAATATGGAGCACTTGCTGCTAATGAAGTTGCACAAGAGATTCCAGTTCCCCGACCGGGATGACCGCATAGAACATTCGTGGGATGATGCTGCCATGAAAAATATCAATAACCACGCCATGGGCATGTTCAGCAACGATTTGGCCGCCTGGAAAGGGAGGGTGAAATGAGCGATTGATGCTAACGATGTAGGAGATATGCCCTAGAGGCAGTAATAACAATTATTTTGTATCTCCAAGTTTGTAATGAATGTTTATGTTCCATGCTATAACTGCAATGATTCTCGAGTCTACAATATCCATGAGGCTCGGAGGGAAACTCATGTGCACGTGTGGTATAATAAACGGTAAATAGTATTCCTAGTCATGCCTCTAAGACTAGCTCAAGTACTGCATGATGATCATGCTTTCCTGATCATGGGCATGCCTATGCCAGCAATTTTGAGGGCACAATGTTAGTATAACACTTGTGTTGAATCGACCCAAATTGATGGTATGCTTTGAGATACATTCGTCACAAGTTAATGGTTAATAACACAGAGATGGTTAATGTTTGCATAATTTCTCAGACCATGAGAGTATCGAGTTACTTCATACTTCCTTCGTGAACTTTGGGGTTTGTTAAACGTCATCTGTAACAGGGTGGCTATTACGGCGGCTTACGGGTTCACGGAAAAGTATGCCAAGAAACGAGATAGCTCAAGATTGGGATTTGCTCCTCCGACGATGGAGAGATATTCTTGGGCCCTCTCGGTGTTACGGTATCCATCATCGTCTGGCCAGACACATTGTGATTTGATCACAGGGATGCCGGAATGCGGAAACAAGAAAAGAGAACAAAACCGGTAACGAGGTAACTGGCATAGTGGACACGTGTTGATCCACGGGGATGCCGATAAATCTCACCTCAGGTGTTTGTAACATATCGTGAAGCAACAGGAATAGCACACGGCAACTGGAGGTTCACTCGAATATTTATTCGTGTGGGTATAGGGGTCAATATGGGTGTCCACGACTCCGATGTTGATCATTGATCGAAAAGTGTTCCAGGTCATGTCTATGCTTCACCGAACCTATAGGGTCACACGCCTAAGGGTCATCTATATGCTGAATACTAGACAGGGAGTTTCAGAGAAAGTCACCGGAAAAGTTTCGAAGACAACGGAAACGTTCCGGAGAGAACACCGGAATAGTTTCGGTAAAACTGAAAAGTTGATTCAGGGTATACCATTAAGTCAAATTGGTTTCGGCACACGCCTGGAAATTCTTGGACGGTGCCAGAATTGTTCTGGAAACTTCTGGGATTTTTCCGGGATAAAAAACGGAAATGTTCCGGAGCTACTGGAATCGGTTTGGTTACTTTTCGCAGATGAAAATCACTAATCTGGAATTGTTTCGGAACGTGTCCAAAATCATTTTAGTGGGTACTGGAATTATTCTAAGACCCACATAATTATTTTCGGATTTTACGTTCGCGGAAAAATGTTTCCGTGAATAGTGAGAGTGCTTTTTGGGTTACTTTATGGAAAGCCACCTTTTAGGGCTTTTCCCAAAAGGCTTCTAGAAGGGATTGGGGACCAAGGAACCCCCTTTGGGGGGGGCCCCTTGAGAGTGGCCGGCCAAGGAGGAGGCCATCCATGGTGCTCCTCTAGCCTTCCCATTTTACCCTTGTGGAGAATCCATATGATGGGTTTTTTGGTATTTTGGGAGCCACCCTACCCCTTGGGTTTTCCTATAAATAGAGGTGGAGAGGCACTCTCCACACTCATCCCTTGCTCTCATACACATGCCATGCTTTGTCTGGTTTTCTCTCTCCCTCCCATGAAATAGTTTCGTAGAGCCGAAAGGTTGTCTGGGTTCCGGCAGGAACTAGTTCTTGACGGTGAAGCCCTGCCGGATAGCTTACACCGTATGTGTGCAACCCCGTAGGGAGGTCGTAGTTTCGATCTTTTGCCCGAGGGGCTGTTCGAGGGTCCTCCCGAAGGGCTGTCCGAGTTACCGTTCGAGCTTCGAGGGTCCTCCCGAACGGCTGTCCGTGACATCGTCCGAGTGACTGTCCGACCGCCTCCCGAAGGGCTGTCCGATGAGGGAGTATATCCTCGTGGTTGGGAGGTTGTAAATCCTAGCTGCGGGGATCTGCACCGACGATCTACATCGACTCTACTTCCGCTACGCTACAAGTCGGTAATGATCAGATCAAACCATGTATGCAGTCTCCATAGTGGTCCTGGGTGTGCTCGCTGTACCGAATTTTTTTGTTTTTTGTCGCGTTCCCCTACAGTGGTATCAAAGCCAGGTTATGCGTAGATGCAGGTTACGATCTAGAATACATGGAGATGTATGGGTATTGCATAATATAATTTTGGAGTAGATGAGATCTATTGCTGAAAATTATTTATGCGGGTGGCAGATGAAATCTGTTACCCGATGTTCTTGTTGCTTCCCTAGAATTTGCGTATTTCTGATCTTGAAATGGCATGGTGGAATTTCACAAAGTTCGGGCAATCCGCGATCCTGATTGATCAAAGAAGTGCTATCAGTTCTTTGGGTTCCACCATAGTTGAGAGAAAGATGAAATTTCGCAGACGAAAGGGCAATGCAGATATGATCTGCACGGGGGTCATGCGTATGACAAAGTTTAGTATGGGGCTCGAGATTTTATTATCTCGTGTTTCATACACCCCGCGATGTTAATCTAGCGACTTGAATAATTATACTTGATGATAAACGTTGGTAGCTGCGGTTTAAGTCAAAACCTTAGAAGCCACGTAAAATAAAATTTTGCATAAACCGATTAGAGGCGTCTAACTTGGTTTTGTAGGATGTGCATGTGATGTGGTATAGCAGTGCTCATATTAATTCGATTATGTATGAGATGACTATATGATGTAAATTTACTAACATGACCTGCGTGTCATGATTCGGCATGATGGCTGGAGCCATATGATTGTCACTTTAATGACCTGCATGTCAACCTTAAGTAATGCACTTATTTTATTAGCTATAGAGATAGTAATATTGTCTGGTGCATCGACAAGGTGGTGGCAATCTTCGCGAAGGTGAACACCGACGCAAATGCCGAAGACGAAGAAATACTTGACTTCTCCGTCAGAAGGGGCTATACCATATCATGCTATTATGAATTGCCTGAGATGTTTATCCCTCTTGATGCACCCTTCTTGATTGCGCGGTAGTCGCTTTTTATTAGGGTGATCTCTCACTTAAAATATCAAGTAGTTAGTGTTCTCCCAAGTGTAGCACCGTCACGGCACCTATCTTTTCGGGGTACCACATGGATACATGGGTATGAACGATTAGAGAAGTGTGAGGCGGTGAGTTGAGACCTCGCAGCGAGATCACTTGGTTGTCTTGACGTTCCGGAGGATCGTCCTGCGCTCGGAACACGCCCATCGAAAGATGAACAAGAGTCACATAGAGATGTGATTGGCAAATTGGCCTACCGATTGAAATTCTCGTCACTTGAGATGGATACATCCTTGGCGTTGAATTACAATTTGGGTCTTGTATCACTCATAATCAATTTTGAGAGATATTGATTTGAGTGGGAGCGCACTTTAGAATAAAATTGTTTATTCACTAGTGCAAATTAATTATGAACAAAGTCTAAGTGAAACTTGTGTTTACCGTTGTAGATCACATGGCTCGCAACACCGCGTTCAACTTAGGCCCGATGTTAGAGAAAGAGAAGTTAGCTGCGACTGGAAACAACTATGCAGACTGGGTCCGTAACCTGAGGATTGTCCTCAGGAGCGCTAAGAAAATGTATGTGCTTGAAACTGCTCTTCCAGCTAAACCGGTGGCCACTGCCCCGGAAGATGAACAAAATGTCTGGGCCACTAAGGATGATGATCACAACTTAGTGCAGTGCCTCATGCTAGCTTGCATGAGTCCAGAGCTTCAAAAACGTTTTGAATTCCATAAATCCCGTGATATGATCTGGGAATTGGATGATCTGAACAAGGAAACCGCAAGGTCTGAACGATTTGATATCATGAAGACCTTGATGGAATGCAAGATGGCTGAGGGCAGTTCAGTTGGCGAACACGTGGTCAAAATGATTGGCTACGCTGAAAGGCTTAAAACCCTGGAATTTCAAATTCCACCAGCCCATATGATGGACATGTTGCTTTCTTCACTCCCCCCGTCTTACGACGGTTTTGTCATGAACTACAACATGAGTGGGATGGAGAAGACACCAAATGAGGTGCTCGCCATGCTGAAAACTGCGGAAGGAGGACTGTGGAAAAATCGCAAGCAAGTGTTACTTGTGAATAAAACCGCCAGTTTCAAAAAGAAAGGCAAGCCAAAGAAGGGCAAGGGCGCCGGTAAGACCGGCTCCCAAAGCAACTCTAAGGGCGGAGCCAAGAATGAAACTGAGTGCTTCTACTGCAAGGGCACAGGACACTAGAAGAGAAACTGCAAGAAGTATCTGGAAGATAAGAAGTCCGGGAAAACCGGAAAAGGTATAATTGTTATACAAGTTAATGTCATTGATGTTTTGCTTACTAGAGAAAATTCTAAGTCTTGGGTATTTGATACCGGATCGGTTGCTCACATTTGCAACTCGATACAGGGCATGCAGAAGGTGCGCAAGCTAGCAAAGAATGAAATCGTGATGCGCGTCGGGAACGGCGCTGGGATCGCCGCTCAAGCCAACGGCATTATGCCTCTACATCTTCCTTCAGGATTTATCTTAGAACTAAGTAACTGTTATTTTGTTCCACTATTGTGTAGAAATAATATCTCCGGATCATGTTTAGTACACGATGGATATTCGTACAAGTCTGAGAACAATGGTTGTTCACTTTATTGTAAGGATATGTTTTATGGATTTGCACCCATTGTTGGGGGGCTTTTCATACTAAATCTTGAATGTGGAAATGATGTCTTTAACGTAAATGCTAAATGCCTTAAGAAGGCTGATACCACCACCACTTTCATGTGGCACTGTCGGCTTGGCCACATCGGAAAGAAACGCATGCAAAGACTCCATAAAGATGGAGTTTTACCGTCCTTTGATTTTGAATCATTTGACACATGTGAAGCTTGCTTGATGGGGAAAATGACCAAGCCGCCGTTCACGGGTCATCATGAACGGGTGAGTGAATTGTTGGAAATAATACATAGTGATGTATGTGGTCTAATGAGCACAACCGCACGGGGTGGGTATTTCTACTTCGTGACTTTTACTGATGATTTGCGTAGGTATGGATATATCTACTTGATGAAGCATAAGTCGGAAACCTTTGAAAAGTTCAAAGAATTTCAGAATGAGGTAGAAAATCATCATAACAAAAGGATTAACTTTCTGCGGTCTGATCGCGGGGGAAAATATCTTAGTCATGAGTTTAGTCAACATCTGAGTGATCGTGGAATCGTTTCACAGCTTACGCCTCCCGGAACTCCATAGCGAAACGGAGTGTCGGAAAGACGTAACCGAACCCTGTTAGACATGGTAAGGTCGATGATGTCTCTTACAGATCTACCGATATCTTTTTGGGGTCACGCACTACTCACTGTCGCTTATACATTAAACAGAGCACCGTCTAAGTCTGTTGAGACGACACCACATGAGATGTGGCATGGGAAGATTCCTAGTGTGTCGCAAAATTTGGGGTTGTGAGGCATACGTAAAGCATTTATAGCCAAGCAAACTCGATCCCAGATCAGACAAATGTTACTTTGTAGGTTATCCCAATAACACCATTGGGTATTCCTTCTACAACCAGTCCGAGGGCAAAGTGTTTGTCGCAAAAGTTGGACACTTTCTCAAGAAAGAATTTCTCGCTAAAGAACCAAGTGGGAGGACAGTACAACTTAATGAGATTTGTGAATCTTCGGCGATAGTTGATATGGCTAAGGAACCGGAAGTAATTCCGCAAATTATCCCTACAACCGAGCCGGAAGTTGTTGCATGTGATGCGGAAACTTCAGACAATGTTGTAACTGAACAACGTAGATCAGGTAGGGCTGTCCAGCCACCTGAGTGGTTTCATAACGAAATCTTCATTCTTGAAGACGATGAACCTGCACACTACAAGGAAGCGATGGTGGGGCCCAGCTCAAGGGAATGGCACAAGGCCATGAAATCCGAAATGGAATCCATGTACAAAAACCAAGTTTGGAACTTGAAAGAACTTCCAGAAGGCGTAAAGCCCATTGGTTGTAAATGGATTTTCAAAAGAAAGACAGACGCGGATGGTAACATGACTGTCTACAAAGCTAGACTTGTCGCGAAAGGGTTCACGCAAGTTCCAGGAGTGGACTTTCTCGCCCGTAGCTATGCTTAGGTCTGTTCTGATATTACTAGCAATTGCTGCTTATTTCGATTATGAAATAAGGCAGATGGACGTCAAAACGGCTTTCCTAAATGGAAATCTCAAAGAAGATGTATACATGATACAGCCTGAAGGTTTTGTCGTTCATAAGGATGCTGGAAAGGTATGCAAACTTCAGAAAGCCATTTATGGTCTGAAGCAAGCATCAAGGAGCTGGAACATTCGTTTTGATGAAGTGGTCAAACAGTTTGGCTTCATCAGGAATGACGAAGAATCTTGTGTTTACAAGAAGTTTAGTGGGAGCACAAAAGCATTTCTAATCTTGTATGTGGATGACATATTGTTGATTGGAAATGATGTGAATTTTCTTAGCGAAATAAAAGACTCATTGAAGAAGAGTTTTTCAATGAAAGACTTAGGCGAAGCGGCATATGTATTGGGCATCAGAATCTATAGAGATAGATCAAAACGCCTGATAGCGCTTAGCCAAAGCACGTACATTGACAACATGTTGAAAAGGTTCAACATGGAGAACTCCAAGAAAGGCCTACTCCCCATGTCACCTGGCACAGTGCTTTGCAAGAATCAGTGTCCTCGGAATCTCGATGAGCGAGTACAGATGAATGATGTTCCATATGCCTCGGCAGTTGGTTCTATTATGTATGCCATGCTATGTACAAGACCGGATGTTTCCTATGCGCTAAGTGTTAGCAGCCGGTACCAAAGTGATACAGGATTGGAACACTGGGCAGCAGTCAAGGGTATTCTTAAGTACCTCAGAAGGACCAAGGATTTACTCCTTGTGTACGGAGGTGATGAAGAGCTCATTGTAAGTGGTTACAATGATGCAGGCTTCATGACTGACCCAGATGACTTCAAATCTCAATCAGGCTATGTTTTCATATTGAACGGTGGCGCAGTTGATTGGAAAAGTTCCAAACAAAAGACTGTGGCAGATTCTACATTTGAGGCGGAATATGTTGCAGCTTCAGAAGCCTCCAAGGAGGCGGTATGGATCAAGCAATTTCTTGAAGACCTTGGTGTGGTTCCAAGTGCTCTGGACCCGGTGGAGATCTATTGTGATAATAGTGGCGCCGTGGCTCAGGCAAGGGAGCCAAGTTCGCACCATAAGACAAGACATATTGAACGCAAATATAAACTCATTCGACATCATGTCAAAGCGGGTTTAGTGAAAGTACGCAAAGTTCACACGGATCTGAACGTGTCAGACCCGATGACAAAGCCTCTACCACGAGCAAAGCATGAGCAGCACCGGATAGCCACTGGTGTTAGGGAAGCCACGTAACAGGAATATGACTCTAGTGCAAGTGGGAGTCTATTGGAGATATGCCCTAGAGGCAGTAATAACAGTTATTTTGTATCTCCAAGTTTGTAACGAATGTTTATGTTCCATGCTATAACTGCAATGATTCTCGAGTCTACAATATCCACGAGGCTCGGAGGGAAACTCATGTGCACGTGTGGTATAATAAACGGTAAAAAGTATTCCTAGTCATGCCTCTAAGACTAGCTCAAGTATTGCATGATGATCCTGTTTTCCTTATCATGGGCATGCCTATGCCGGCAATTTTGAGGGCACAATGTTAGTAGAACACTTGTGTTGAATCGACCCAAATTGATGTTATGCTATGAGATACATTCGTCACAAGTTAATGGTTAATAACACAGAGATGGTTAATGTTTGCATAATTCCTCAGACCATGAGAGTATCGAGTTCCTTCGTACTTTGCTTCGTGAAGTTTGGGGTTTGTTAAACGTCATCCGTAACTGGGTGGCTATTACGGCGGCTTACGGGTTCACGGAAAAGTATGACAAGAAACGAGATAGCTCAAGATTGGGATTTGCTCCTCCGACGATGGAGAGATATTCTCGGGCCCTCTCGGTGTTAAGGTATCCATCATCGTCTGGCCAGACACATTGTGATTTGATCACTGGGATGCCGGAATGCGGAAACGAGAAAAGAGAACAAAACTGGTAACGAGGTGACTAGCATAGTGGACAAGTGTTGATCCCCGGGGATGCCAATAAATCTCACCTCAGGTGTTTGTAACATATCGCGAAGCAACAGGAATAGCACACGGCAACTGGAGGTTCACTCGAATATTTATTCGTGTGAGTATAGGGGTCAATATGGGTGTCCACGGCTCCGATGTTGATCATTGATCGAAAAGTGTTCCGGGTCATGTCTATGCTTCACCGAACCTATAGGGTCACACGCTTAAGGGTCATCTATCTGCTGAATACTAGACAGGGAGTCTGAGAGAAAGTCACCGGAAAAGTTTCGGAGACAACGGAAACGTTCCGGAGAGAACACCGGAATAGTTCCGGTAAAACTGAAAAGTTGTTTCAGGGTATACCATTAAGTCAAATTGGTTTCGACACATGCCTGGAAATTCTTGGACGGTGCCAGAATTGTTCTGGAAACTTCTGGGATTTTTCCGGGATAAAAACCGGAAATGTTCCAGAGCTGCCGGATCCGGTTTGGTTGCTTTTCGCAGATGAAAATCACTAATCTGGAATTGTTTCGGAATGCGTCCAAAATCATTTTGGTGGGTACTGGAATTATTCTAAGACCCATAGAAATATTTTTGGATTTTACGGTCGTGGAAAAATGTTTCCGTGAATAGTGAGAGTGCTTTTTGGGTTACTTTATGGAAAGCCACCTTTTAGGGCTTTTCCCAAAAGGCTTCTAGAAGGGATTGGGGACCAAGGAACCCCCTTTGGGGGGGGCCCTTGAGAGTGGCCAGCCAAGGAGGAGGCCATCCATGGTGCTCCTCTAGCCTTCCCATTTTACCCTTGTGGAAAATACATATGATGGGTTTTTTGGTATTTTGGGAGCCACCCTACCCCTTGGGTTTTCCTATAAATAGAGGTGGAGAGGCACTCTCCACACTCATCCCTTGCTCTCATAAACATGCCATGCTTTGTCTGGTTTTCTCTCTCCCTCCCACGAAATAGTTTCGTAGAGCTGAAAGGCTGTCTGGGTTCCGGCAGGAACTAGTTCTGGACAGCGAAGCCCTGCCGGATAGCTGACACCGTATGTGTGCAACCCCGCAGAGAGGTCGTAGTTTCGATCTTTTGCCCGAGTGGCTGTTCGAGGGTCCTCCCGAAGGGCTGTCCGAGTTACCGTTCGAGCTTCGAGGGTCGTCCCGAAGGGCTGTCCGTGACATCGTCCGAGGGACTGTCCGACCGCCTCCCGAAGGGCTGTCCGACGAGGGAGTACATCCTCGCGGTTGGGAGCTTGTAAATCCTATCTACGGGGATCTGCACCGACGATCTACATCGACTCTACTTCCGCTACGCTACAAGTCGGTAATGATCAGATCAAACCCTGTACGCAGTCTCCATAGTGGTCCTGGGCGTGCTCACTGTACCGAATTTTTTTGTTTTCTGTCGCATTCCCCTACAAACGAACCCCTGTCCAACATTTTGGCGGACAATCTGACACTTACGGAAGAGGAGTTCGAAAAGTTCAAGGACACTTCCGCTACCGAGGTAGCCAAGCTAAGTCTGAGAAATACAAGGGGCTTCAGCAAAGGAACACCGGGAACCAATGCCTCGGAAGCCGAGGCTACATTGGTAAGAGGCCTATATGGGATAAGGCGGACGCGGAACGTGAAGCCGCGGGGATCCCAGACCCCTACACGGAGTTCACCGACCCGCAGGAGCGTGACTTCATCAGGGCCCGGTACAAGTGGGACAAGGAAAAGAAGGTTTGGTACACGGACCCGATCACGAGGAAATTGATTAGATTACTGGTAATTATTCTTTTACCACCTTACATTTAGCTTCTGATCAAGTCGACTACACGTTGTAGTAACATTCGTATAACGGTTCACGTTCCTTTTGCAGAAGGAGCAACACAGGCTTGCGGCCGAAAGCGACTCGTCGTCTCAGTCGTCGATGAGGCCCAAGTGGGACACCCTTCTCAACCGGGCCTTGAACCAACTGAAGGGACTCCCTTTGGACCAGCGGCCGCAATATGGACGTGTGCATGGCGTCGAAGACGGCGCCACGTGGAAGTACTACTACGACGAGGGCCCGGAGGCCAAAAACAAGAAAAAGAAGTTTAGTCAGCTGAACATCGACGAGAAGGTGAAGCTTGCGGTCGAGAAAAATGTAGCTGAGGCCGAGAAAAAAGCAGCTGAGGCCGCAGAAGCGACCAGAAACGAGTTGGTCCAGCAGGCAGTCAATGCAGCTTTAGCTGCCTGCAGAAATGATTTCGCTACTAACTTGATTTCGGCTATTATCGACTGGACGAAGCAAAATCCAGACAAGACGGCACAGGATTTTCCCATGCCCAGCTTCGTCGGGAGGAACTCGGTGAACATCGCACCACCACCACCTGCTGCCGCTACCGCACAAGCTCCCGCACCCGCTCATAGCAGCCCGTCCTCTGTCTCTGGCGTGCTAGGCAGGCCTTCGTCTTTGGCTGACCTCGACGCCCTCACGGTAATTACACGTCGCACCAACATATCTATAATCTTCCATTTTTCGTTGCCTTTCGGATGTCTTACGCCGCAGACATGTCTTCGCGGGCCGACGAAACCCCGTGCACCGTACTCTACATGATCAACGACCAGAAGGTGGACGTGGGAAAGGCAGTGATAACGAAGCCCTTGGAACTCACGTTCCATGGCCAGCCGATCCCCGTTGGCACCTTCAGGGTTACCTTGTCGAGTGTGAAAGCGGGCCACGAGGATTTGACTCCTCCAGTACGGCTCGGGGGAGAGGAGGACGAGACCCCGATGCGGCTTGGAGAATGCAAGGGTTGGATGCTGCTGTGGCCGAAGAATCTTCTTCGTCTGGAGGCGGCAGAGAGCACACCAATGACCACACATCAGCAAAGTATAAACACCACCACCCCACCTATGCAATTACCAGCGCCTCTCGTGCCGGGTGAGAGCAGTGGATGACACGAGGAAGGGGGTCCAATAGTGGATGATGTAATCGCCCCCGTGGAACAAGGAATGGATGATGAGATGGAGGAGGACCCTCTTCGATTCCTCAATACCGGCGCCTATGACAACGGACAAATGATGAGTCAGCCATATGACTCGGGCTATGAGCATGCGGATGAGGAGATGGATGATGTGCCTGGGCAGGAACGTCCTAGGGTTGATTGCAAGTAGTCTCTCTTCATGCAATCCTCACAGGACACGCCTCCAGATGCCGCCTCAGCGTAGGGTCAACTAGCCGAGGGTCGTAAAGTGCTTAGCCCGACAACACTGGTGGCGGGAGTAAGGAAGGGTCTGGACGGTCAACCCAAGAAAAAGGAGAGGAAGAGACCGTTGAGGAGAGGCTCTGCTGCCGCCAAAGCTGCCAAAGCTTCTAGTAGCCAGCCGACCAATTTTGCAGACCATGTACCGGTCAAAGGTGCAGCGATGTACCATGTCGCGGGCGAGCCGATCCTACCGCCGAAACTGCTAGAGGGCATATCAAGGGATCTCAGGAGACTACACGACCATGTGATGTCGATTGAGAAAAGCCTTCTCACCTCGGAGGATCCAGGATATCCGCTTTACGCGGTTCGTGTGCCTCAGGCCAAGTGCTATGTTGACACACTGCCCGCGGAGGTGTTCTTCCTGCGGTTTGATCATATCTTTGAGATGTTTCTCACGAGGCGGCTCGATTTTATGATCGTCTGCCTTTTTGCGCTACATATGAACTTCGTCATCAGGAGAGAACAAATCTCGCAAATCTCGGTGGCGAATCCATACTACATGCATGAGTCCTTCTTGAGTCTCGGCGGCTTTGAACGTAAAGCTGCTAGGGACTACATCGAATACTTCATGATAATGAATAAGGACAAGGAAACGATTCTCCTGCCTTATCATCCAATGTAAGTCATTGCCGGACAACCCTTTCGTACGTTTCAATCATTCCTTCGCTCATATGGAGACTAATTTGAGGTGTAATTTTCCCCGCAGCAACGGGCGCGCCGTCCTTATCATTATTTTCCCGCAAGTCTCCCACGTTGTGTATTTTGACTCATCTAGAAACTACGAGAAGAAGGACTACACCCACATAATGGATATTCTGGATGGTGCTCTCCACGGCTTCAGCATGAGGGGTGGCTACATCGAGATCAGGAAACAAAGGAAGAACAAGCCGGGTTTCTCGCATAAGACTACCTTCTGCTCCATCCATCAACCGACAGCAAGCAAGAGCGATGGATTCTACCTCCTCCATCTCATGATGGAGTTCAGAAGGGATCACCAACAGCTTCGCATGACAACAAGAAACGATGAACATATCCACAAATGGGCAGAATCCTTAGGAGACGAACCGGATTATAAACTCAGAGATGACTTCTTTCGCATCCAGAAGGACATTGCAACGATCATCATGAAAGAAGTCATCGAAGAGAATGGGAAGTTCCACCATGACCCTATATCGCGAGCTGACGTCAGAACTCGCATAGGCATGCAACGTCAGGACCTGACGCCATTCACGAAGCTAGGGCACATCCTCCCGGATATGGATGGATGGAACTTCCAGTGATTGACGATGCCGATGATGATGTGTCGGTTGAACTTGTACTTTCTGTAGCGATGAAACTTTGTGATGTCAACGGTCCTGCTGAACTTGCATAACGCTAGTTTGTTAGTTTGGGTACGATGACATGCGTACATCTAGTTAATTAGTTTGGGTACGATGAACCTGCGTTGATTAATTACGTTTACTATATGTTGCATCTATTAGCAAACTCTTTCTTTTCGTGTTGCTCAAATATATTATGTTGCGTATTATTGTTGAATTCGCTTGATGAAGATGCATATCTAACAGGTACATAGGTCCTTGATGGCGAAGAAGTGCTATGCCGTGTACATAGGGAGGGTTCCGGGTGTGTACGACGAGTGGCCCGAGTGTCACCCAAGTGTCACAGTTCTCGGGCGGCAGCCATAAAGGTTCGATAGCAGACAAGAAGCAGAAGCTAGTTACTTGAGGTTCACACTAGTGCGAGAGAGGAATCAGAACCGGCGCCTCATGTACTGCATAATTCCGCTCTTACTCATAGTGATAGCTCTTCTCTACTATATCATCGTTTAGATGGATGATGAAACATGTGTATGGGATGACGCTGTAGTTGCATGTATTCGAGACATATCATAACTTGTATCGCTATTTCAAGAACGATGATGATGAGAGACATCATTTGTGTTGGATGATGATGACATGATTTGATGAGACTATTTGCATGTGTATGATATGATGAGACTATTGTGTGTATGATATGACAGAGGCTATTGTATAAAACCTATTAAAAACAGAGTAAAAACGCTACATATTTTTTTTACAGAAAATAGTAACAGTAGCGCGGGGTATGAGTGTAGTAGCAGCGCTACCTTAGCAGTAGCGCGTGGTAAACAGGCGCGCTGTAGCTTTTAGCAGTAGCGAGGTTCCCCGAAACGCGCTACTGCTAAACTCTGGTAGCAGTAGCGCGGGTGGAATAGCGCTACTACTAAGAGTTAGCTGTAGCGCCGTAGTAGTAGCGCACCCACCCGCGCTACTGCTATGACAAAACCCCGCGCTACTGCTAGGGTTTTCCCTAGTAGTGTACACTTGTATCACCATCTCTTCGCCGAACTAGTGCACCTATACAATTTACCATTGTATTGGGTGTGTTGGGGACACAAGAGACTCTTTGTTATTTGGTTGCAGGGTTGTTTGAGAGAGACCATCTTCATCCTACGCCTCCCACGGATTGATAAACCTTAGGTCATCCACTTGAGGGAAAATTGCTACTATCCTACAAAACTATGCGCTTGGAGGCCCAACACGAGTCTACAAGAATAAGTTGTGTAGTAGACATCAAGCTCTTTTCTGGCGCCGTTGCCGGGGAGGTGAGTGCTTGAAAGTATATCTTTACATCTTGCAATCGAATCTTTTAGTTTCGTGTTTTATCACTAGTTTGGTTTATAAAAGAAAACTACAAAAAAATGGAATTGAGGTTGCCTCATATTATTTCAAGAAGACACAAGAGCTCAAGCTTGGGGATGCCCAAGGCACCCCAAGATAATATTTCAAGAAGTCTCAAGCATCTAAGCTTGGGGATGCCCCGGTAGTCTTGGTTGAGCCTAAGTTTTTGCTTCTTCACATGAGATGTGCTATTCTTGGAATGTCATTTTATTTTGTTTACTGTTTGAATAAAATACTTAAGATCTGAAATTTTTAAATAAGAGAGAGTCCTCACATAGCTACCTATTTACTTAACTACTCATTTGGTCTTCACTTATATCTTTTTGGAGTTGTTTGTCATTTGCTCTTGTTCTTCACTCATATCCTATGAGTAAATTGTTGAAATGAATTGAATATTGAAAGCACATTTGCTCCCTTGGTGGTTTTGGTAATTTATGCCAACATACATGTTGTTGGACTAATGCTTCTATCTAGTGAATTTCAGAGAAGTTCAACAATGGCGTGGCAGGAACAAGAGGATGTGGAACCCCTTCAAAATGCTAAGGACAAGGATTGGCAAAAGATCAAGACTCTACATTTTTGGTTTAGTGATCCAAGATCACATTGAGTCCATAGGAAAGCCAATACTATTAAAAGAGGATGAGGTGTTGCTTAATGATCCTTTTGCTCAAGTGCTTAGTGACAGTGTTCCTAAACCCTCAACCACTCTCTCAATCCCAAATATGTCCTAAACCTACATTCCAATCCAGCCCCACCGAGTTCATCCAAGACTTAGCCACTGCCAAACCCTAACAAATCGGATCCACCGAAATGGAACTCGGTCCCACCGAGATGGCCTTGCCAACTCTCTGTAATCGGTTGCATTCACTTCGGTCTCACCGAGTTATGCAAATCGGTCTCACCGAGATGGCTTGCCAAGTCTCTGTTGCCTTATTGCTTCACTTCGGTCCTACCGAGTTGATGCAATCGGTGCCTCCGAGATGAGGATTGCCCTAGCCATTGCACTTTGGTCCATCCGAGTTGTCCGTATCGGTCCCACCGAGATTCCTAACGTTCATATCTTTTACACAGTTCGGTCCCACCGAGATGATCGTTTCGGTGCCACCGAGTTGGGTCAAAAGTGTGTAACGGTTGGATTTTGTGTGGAGGCTATATATACCCCTCCACCACCTCCTTCTCAGTAAGGAGAGCCATCAGAACGTGTCTACACTTCCACCATACATTTTCTGAGAGAGAACCACCTACTCATGTGTTGAGATCAAGATATTCCATTCCTACCATTTGAACCTTGATCTCTAGCCTTTCCCAAGTTGCTTTCCACTTAAATCCTTCTTCCACCATTGCCAAATCTGTGAGGAGTTGTTTGAGTGCTGGGAAGACTATCACTTGAAGCACAAGAGCAAGGAGTTCATCAACAACACACCGTCTATTACCTTTTGGAGAGTGGTGTCTCCTAGATTGGTTAGGTGTCACTTGGGAGCCTTCGACATGATGTGGAGTTGAACCAAGAGTTTGTAAGGGCAAGGAGATCGCCTACTTCGTGAAGATCTACCCCGAGTGAGGCTAGTCCTTCGTGGACGTAAGCCATGGTGGAATAGACAAGGTTGCTTCTTCGTGGACCCTTCGTGGGTGGAGCGCTCCGTGGACTCGCGCAGCCGTTACCCTTCGTGGGTTGAAGTCTCCATCAACATGGACGTACGATAGCACCACCTATCGGAACCACGCCAAAAACCACCGTGTCTTCATTGCGTTTGATCTTCCATACTCTACCCCCTTTACTTTCCGTACTCTTGCATGCTTTACTATTTGCGCTGCTCAATCTCTAGATATGCATGTGTAGAAAGTATTGGAGTGATTTTAAGTTGTGCCAAAATCTGCCTAAGTTCCAAGAGAATTAAAAACTGCTACTTTGGCTGGTTAGGAGTCTATTCACCCCCCTCTAGACCTATCTCCTCGATCCCACAATTGGTATCAGAGCTTTGGTCTCCATTGCTTTGGTTTCATCACCATTGGAGGGAGACGGATGTGTCTACTTTGGGGAGTCTTAGACGTAGAGTGCCTATTCTCAATGGGGAATATTATAACTTTTGGAAGGATGAAATGCTTGATATCTTTGATGAATTTAACTTGAGCAAGTATATTCATAATCCTTATGTGCCCCCTATTGATCCCTTGCATCCTACTCATGAAGAGGAAATTGACATGCTTCGTAATCTTAGAACCATCAATCTTATCATTAGAGGATTACCTAAAATTGTGCTTGGTTGTATGCAAAACTTTGCATGTGCTTATACTCTATGGCATGATTTAGAAAAACGATATCCTGATTACTCCTTAAAGATTCTCGATAAGATTCTTCATAAGGATGTTGCTTTACACAAGATGAGTCCTAATGATCCTAAGTTTGATGATTGCTTGTTTGAGCTTCGTGATCTTATACGTGCCAAAGGAGATGTTAGAACTATTAGTAACATTATCGTGGAAGCCATTAGAATTCATAAACTTGAACATTGTCATGATCATGAAACTAATGAATCTATTGCCCTAGGTAATGATCACACGCATGATGATGATGATGTTGAGCATGGCTATTAAGATGAGGACGAAGACTTTGACATTGAGTTTGAGAACACCATGAGGAATCTCAGTCTTATGGCAAACCTTTGAGATTATATGGCTGTAGGAAAAGAGTGGATTCTTGATAGCGGTTGTACCGATCACATGACCGGAGATAGAGACATGTTTCGTGAGCTTGCTAAAAATGATGGTCCACGCAAGTATGTAACTTTTGGAGACAACTCCAAGGGTAAGGTACTTGGCCTTGGTAAGGTGGTCATATCCAATGATAGCTCCATACAAAATGTTATGCTTGTTGAATCTCTTGGTTACAATCTTCTTTCCGTATCTAGACTAGCCGATTTTGGTTTTAATGTTTGATTTACCAAAGTAGATTGCCAAGTGTTTCGCCAAGATAATCATAATATGGTCTTTACCGGCATTCGTAGAGGTGATCTATACATTGTTGATTTCACTAAGAGAGCTCAACCTCATACATGCTTAATTGCTAAATTTTCTAAAGGTTGGTTATGGCATAGAAGACTTGGACATGTTGGTATGCGTAATCTTGATAAACTTGTTAAAGGAGATCACATTCTTGGAGTAAAAGATTGACAAAGATCGACTTTGTAGTGCTTGCCGGGCAGGAAAACAAGTTGGAGGAAGCCATCTTGTAAAGAACATTATGACCACGAGGAGACCACTCGAGCTACTTCATATGGATCTTTTTGGTCCCAATGCCTATAAGAGTCTTGGTGGTAACTCTTTCGGTTTGGTCATTGTTGATGATTTTTCCAGATTTACGTGGGTATTCTTTCTTGATGACAAATCGCAGGTACAAAAAATCTTCAAGAACTTCGCAAGAAAGGCTCAAAATCAATTTGAAGTGAAGATCAAGAAGGTTCGGAGTGACAATGGAACGGAGTTCAAGAACGCAAATGTGGACACCTTTCTTGATGAGGAGGGTATTTCACATGAGTTCTCGGCTACGTACACACCTCAACAAAATGGAGTTGTTGAGAGGAAGAACCGGACACTTATTGAGATGGCGAGAACAATGCTTGATGAATACAAGACGCCAAGACATTTTTGGGCCGAAGCGGTTGAAACAGCGTGTCATGCAACAAATCGACTTTACCTTCACAAGCTTCTTGGTAAAACGGCATATGAACTACTCACCGGTAACAAACCACAAGTTGGATACTTTCAAGTATTTGGCTCAAAATGTTACATTCTTGATAAGCATCGTCGTTCAAAATTTGCTCCTAAATCTCATGAAGGTTTCCTACTTGGTTATGGATCGAACTCTCACACTTACCGTGTCTACAACAACTTCACTCGAAAAGTTGAAGAGACGGTAGATGTGAAGTTTGATGAGACTAACAGCTCGCAAGTCGAGCAATTGCCACTTGATGTAGGAGATCAAGAACCATCGGAAGCAATCAAGAATTTTCCCATTGGCAAGATTCGCCCTGTGGAAGTAAAGGAGAGTACCTCGTCTATTCAAGTGGATGCCCCAACTTCACATCAAGGTGAACGACAAGTTGATATGGAGGCATCCACAAGTGGAACACGTCAAGACGATGGGAATCAGGAAGTGCAACAAGATGATCCACCTCAACCTTGTTCTCCACCTCCACAAGCAAACAACGACAACATCAACGAAGAAGAAGATGATGATGAGGAAGCCTCACCACAACCCAAGAAAAAGCTACCTCGAGTTAGAGCAAGAATCGACAAGGATCATCCCGTCGAACAAATACTTGGAGATATCCAAACCGGGAGAATCACTCGCTCTAAATCTTGTTTAGCTAATTTTAGTGAGCATTACTCATTTATCTCTAGTGTTGAACCCTTGAAGGTAGAAGATGCTCTCAAGGACCCCGATTGGGTGAATGCAATGCACGAAGAGCTACACAACTTTGAGAGGAACCAAGTTTGGACATTGGTCGAGAAGCCTAAGGAAGAGCAAAACATCATTGGAACCAAATGGGTGTTTCGGAATAAGCAAGATGAAGATGGATAAGTTGTACGCAACAAGGCTCGTCTCGTAGCACAAGGTTACACACAAGTCGAAGGTATGGACTATGGTGAGACCTATGCCCCCGTTGCAAGACTTGAATCCATTCGCATTTTACTTGCTTATGCCAATCACCATGATATCACTCTTTACCAAATGGATATTAAAAGTGCTTTCCTAAATGATGAAATTGAGGAGGAAGTGTATGTTAAACAACCTCCCAGCTTTGAGAATCCCAAGAAACCTAATCATGTGTACAAACTTCGTAAAGCTCTTTATGGTCTTAAACAAGCCCCTAGAGCTTGGTACAAATGCTTGACAAAGTTTCTTCTTGAAAAAGGTTTTGAAATTGGGAAGATTGATTCAACTTTGTTCACTAAGAGGGTTAATGGAGAATTATTTGTATGCCAAATTTATGTTGATGATATTATCTTTGGATCTACTAACCCCTCTTTTAGTGAAAAGTTTGGAAGGTTGATGTCGGAAAAGTTTGAGATGTCTATGATGTGTGAACTCAAATTCTTTCTTGGTTTGCAAATCAAGCAAACTAGGGAAGGTACCTTTGTTTCTCAAACAAAGTATACCAAGGACTTATTCAAAAAGTTCAACATGCAAGAGAGTAAAGGTATGAAAACTCCCATGCCCACTAGTGGACATCTTGACTTGGCCAAGGACGACAAATCGGTTGATCAAAAGGTTTATCGATCTATGATTGGTTCATTGCTATATCTATGTGCCTCCCGTCCCGACATTATGCTAAGTGTGTGCATGTGTGCACGATACCAAGCGACACCAAAAGAGTGTCACCTTAAAGCGGTGAAAAGAATTGTGAGATACTTGATACATACACCAAACTTTGGCATATGGTATCCCAAAGGATCTTCTTTCAATCTTGTTGGCTACTCCGATTCGGACTATGCCAGAGACAAGGTTGATAGAAAATTCACTTCGGGTACATGTCAATTTCTTGGTAGATCTCTTGTGTCTTGGTCATCCAAGAAACAAAATTCCGTATCTCTATCTACTACCGAAGCGGAATACATTGCCGCGGGATCATGTTGTGCTCAATTACTATGGATGACACAAACTCTTAAAGACTATGGTGTGCATGTGAGACATGTACCATTACTATGTGACAATGAGAGTGCTATTAAGATTGCGCACAATCCCGTGCAATATTCTCGAACTAAGCATATTGAGGTTCGTCACCATTTTATTCGAGATCATGTTGAGAAAGGTGACATTGACCTTAAACATGTTCGTACCGACAAACAATTGGCGGACATCTTTACCAAACCCTTTGATGAGAAAGTGTTTTGTCACTTGAGAAGTGAGTTGAACATCATTGATGCTTCAAATGTGAACTAGAGGTTCATGTGGATGCATACAAGGGCATGAGCATTCTTAACTAATCCATGATATCTTTCTTGAACATCTTATATCTTGGACATTTTGCTCCCTTGTATGGTATCTAACCTTTTGTAGGTACTTGGACAAGCTTCATGTCACAAGGTTGCGACACACTCTTATCTTGAGCAATCTTGTATGACTCAAGTATCAACAATTGATGGTGGAACAAGGAACAAGAAAACCTAAACATATCCTTTGACAAAAAATTTGAGTTATGCTTCATTCTTGTCATTTTGGATATACAAGTTGTTCCTTGCAAAACTAACCCATGTAGGAAGATGAACTACAAATGATAGGATAGCTCCAAACTTCAATTCATGAGCATCCACTTCAAGTTCAACTACATGATGGACTTCACCATCAAATCCCAATGTAAGTTCTCACATCTTAGAGAAGCTTTACTCAAAGACATGAGCTAAAGCAACTCAACAAGATGTGAATACATTGAAATGCTTAAAGGAGAAATGGCAACCCCATTTTGAGCTTAAATGATGAGTATGACCTATGATCAAGTGTTCTCACTTGACTCCTAAGTCAATATACTCTAACAAAGGTGACCTAGTCACCGACCCATCTAGATAAAGTCCTCTTTTGTCTCTTTTGTTTGTTCTCTTCTTGCTAGAGTGTTTCTATTTCAAAAAAAAACTTCATCTAGACTTTGCTTCTCTTCTGTGTTTATTTTGTTTTCACTTGATTCGCAGTTAATTCATTGCAAATCCTTGTGAGAATTCCTTTGACTAGTGAGCTGAGTTGACAAAATGTTCCATTGCATTAAACTCAGTTCCACCGAATTGCTAAAACTCGGTGTCACTGATTTTGCTGCCCTAAGGACCTTTCTGTCAAATTTTTCCTGAGTTTTTCTGCTCCAGCTCCACTCAATGATTCTTATCTTCTACCCACATCTAGAGCTAATCAATGGCTAGTTGTGTTTCTCGAGGACCAAACCCACTTGATCAATGAACTTGAAGTCCCTTCTTGGAAATTGATGTCAAAGGGGGAGAGAGGAATACACATCAAAGCTTATGAGAGGAATACACATCAAAGCTTATCACTATAAAAGAGATGCGCCTTACAAGAGGAGAGAATGTTACATGTTTCTAGGAGGGAAGAAACATGATTAGTTTGTTCTTTGGATGTTCTAGTTTTCTCACCTTACCTACTCCCAATATCCAATGTTAGATTCAGAGGGAGAGGAAGTTCTTTAAGGAGAGATAACTATTTCTTTTGGGGACATGTCTGCTTCAAAGAAGTATTCACCTAGTGATACTCCACTCTACATGTCATCCCAATCTTGGTTTCTTGTTGATCTTGTGTCTTTTCTTGAAGAAATTATCTTGTGTTATCTAACCCTGTTTTCTCAAGTGTATTTCTTCAGGTACTTGATCAAGAACTTCAAGGTAAGTATATGCATCACACTCATGTACATCATTGACCTCTTGCTAGTATATAATGTTTGCAAGGAGACAATCATGGACATGTGGACCCTATAAGATATATATGTTTGCTCTGATGCATATAGCCAAGATACATGTTGCATTTATATTTCCCATGAGATATCATTGTATTATATGCACCTCTCCAGGGGGAGTTCCAGGGAGTTCATACATGTTACATGTTTCCTACAAAGCTTTCATACATACCTTTGCTATATCTGTATTTGAAGCTTTGATGTATGCTGTCATCAATTACCAAAAAGTGGGAGATTGAAAGCACATTTGCTCCCTTGGTGGTTTTGGTAATTTATGCCAACATACAATGCGTTGGACTAATGCTTCTATCTAGTGAATTTCAGTCAAGTTCAACAATGGTGTGGCAGGAACAAGAGGATGTGGAACCCCTTCAAAATGCTAAGGACAAGGATTGGCAAAAGATCAAGACTCTACATTTTTAGTTTAGTGATCCAAGATCACATTGAGTCCATAGGAAAGCCAATACTATTAAAAGGGGATGAGGTGTTGCTTAATGATCCTTTTGCTCAAGTGCTTAGTGACAGTGTTCCTAAACCCTCAACCACTCTCTCAATCCCAAATATGTCCTAAACCTACATTCCAATCCGGCCCCCACCGAGTTCATCCAAGACTTAGCCACTGCCAAACCCTAACAAATCGGATCCACCGAAATGGATCTCGGTCCCACCGAAATGGCCTTGCCAACTCTCTGTAATCGGTTGCATTCACTTCGGTCTCACCGAGTTATGCAAATCGGTCTCACCAAGATGGCTTGCCAAGTCTCTGTTGCCTTATTGCTTCACTTCGGTCCTACCGAGTTGATGCAATCGGTGCCACCGAGATGAGGATGGCCCTAGCCATTGCACTTCGGTCCATCCGAGTTGTCCGTATCGGTCCCACCGAGATTCCTAACGTTCATATCTTTTACACAGTTCGGTCCCATCGAGATGATCGTTTCAGTGCCACCGAGTTGGGTCAAAAGTGTGTAACGGTTGGATTTTGTGTGGAGGCTATATATACCCCTCCACCACCTCCTTCTCAGTAAGGAGAGCCATCAGAACGTGTCTACACTTCCACCATACATTTTCTGAGAGAGAACCACCTACTCATGTGTTGAGATCAAGATATTCCATTCCTACCATTTGAACCTTGATCTCTAGCCTTTCCCAAGTTGCTTTCCACTCAAATCCTTTTTCCACCATTGCCAAATCTGTGAGGAGTTGTTTGAGTGCTGGGAAGACTATCACTTGAAGCACAAGAGCAAGGAGTTCATCAACAACACACCGTCTATTACCTTTTGGAGAGTGGTGTCTCCTAGATTGGTTAGGTGTCACTTGGGAGCCTCCGACATGATGTGGAGTTGAACCAAGAGTTTGTAAGGGCAAGGAGATCGCCTACTTCGTGAAGATCTACCCCGAGTGAGGCTAGTCCTTCGTGGACGTAAGCCATGGTGGAATAGACAAGGTTGCTTCTTCGTGGACCCTTCGTGGGTGGAGCCCTCCGTGGACTCGCGCAGCCGTTACCCTTCGTGGGTTGAAGTCTCCATCAACATGGACGTACGATAGCACCACCTATCGGAACCACGCCAAAAACCACCATGTCTTCATTGCGTTTGATCTTCCATACTCTACCCCCTTTACTTTCCGTACTCTTGCATGCTTTACTATTTGCGCTGCTCAATCTCTAGATATGCATGTGTAGAAAGTATTTGAGTGATTTTAACTTGTGCCAAAATCTGCCTAAGTTCCAAGAGAATTAAAAACTGCTACTTTGGCTGGTTAGGAGTCTATTCACCCCCCCTATAGACCTATCTCCTCGATCCCACAAATATCATAAAGTTGAAATTTATATGCTTCATATGCTTGTCCCATGGGGAGTAGTGAATTCACATACAAGAAGTGTAATTGGTAAAATTTATTGAAAGTTAACAAACATAGCATTGGTCACTTGAACAATTCATGAAAGAATTTTGAAGGAAGAGAAATTTCACATATGAATATACTATCTTGGACATCTTCTATGATTGTGAGCCGCCATTAATTATTTTCAAGCTCGATCAAGAAGTTGACGTTGGACAAGGAAGACAACGTAATGAGTTATGTTTGTTTATATTCACATAGAAGTTATATTGTCATGGATCCTCTAACATGTGGTGCTTGCTTAGGATCTTTTGCTAGCCAAAAATTCGTACTAAGTAGAGATACTACTTGTGCATCCAAAAACCCTTAAACCCAGTTTCTTGCCATGAGAGTCCACTATATCTACCTATGGATTGAATAAGATCCTTCAAGTAAGTTGTCATCGGTGCAAAAAGCAATAAAAATTGCTCCTAAAATATGTATGATCTTTTATTGCAAGGGAAAATAAGCGTTGTACGAACTTGTGATGGTAAAGAAATAAAAGCGACGGACTGCATAATAAAAGTTGCTATCACAAGGGGCAATATAACGTGACGTTCCTTTGCATTAAGGGCTTGTGCATCCAACAACAAAAAGTTCATGACAACCTCTGCTTCCCTCTGCGAAGGGCCTATCTTTTACTTTTCTGTATTTACTTTTCTGCAAGAGTCATTAATGTTCATCCCTATTCCGCTCTATTTATTCTTTAGTTGGCAAGCATTATGTGGTAGGGAAAGATCCAGGCACATATATCCAGTTGAATATAGGTGATCATGAGTTATTATTGTTGACATTATCCCTGAGATAAATAAGTTGGGAGGCGAAACATTAAGCCCCTATCTTCCTATGTGTTTGACTAAAATGGTTTGTTCTAAAAATATGCTTTGAGTGTTAGCAATCATGGAAGACTAAATGATAGTTGAGTATGTGGAATTTGCTAAAACAAAGCTCCTACATAGACCCTTCCTGAAAATAAGATGAATTGCAATTGTTTAATGACTAAGAACATAGTTTGTTAGTTTTCAAGAAAGTTTATGGTTTATACTTTAAACATGTGAATAGCTTGCTACTTGATCATGAGAAGTTTTATGAGATGAGCTACTGTTTATGATATATAATGATGCTACAAAAAGTGATTGCAATTATCATTGATCAAACATATGCACTATGCTAGCATTCACACTTCATAAATTATTTCTTTTATCATTTACCTACTCGAGGACGAGCAGGAATTAAGCTTGGGGATGCTGATACGTCTCCAACGTATCTATAATTTATTAAGTATTCATGCCATGTTTATTATAGTTTGTATGATTTTGGTGCACTTTTATATGGCTTTTATATGATTTTTATGGACTAACATATTGACCTAGTGCCCAGTGCCAGTTGCTGTTTTCTGCTTGTTTTTGGTTTTCCAGAAAATCCATATCAAATGCAGCGAAACTTTTTGATGATTTTTTCTGGAAGGAAACAGACCCAGGAAGCTTCGGGGGAGCAGCAAAAGACCCACAGGGGCCCCACAAGACACAAGGGCGAGCCACGCTCCCCCCCAGGCGTGCCCTGGTGCCTCATGGGCCCCCTGAAAAATCATATATATTCAAAAAAACCCAAAAGTTAACCTAGATGAGTTTTTACGCCGCCGCAAGCCTCTGTACCTCCACGATCTCATCTACAGCCCTTTTTCGGCACCCTGCCGGAGGGGGGAATCATCACCGGAGGACATCTTCTTCATCTCAGCGGTCTCCATGACGAGGAGGGAGTAGTTCACCCTCGGGGCTGAGGGTTTGTACCAGTAGCTATGTGTTTTATCTCTCTCTCTCTCGTGTTCTTGATTTGGCACGATCTTGATGTACCGCGAGCTTTGTTAATATAGTTAGATCATATGGTGTTTTTCCCTCTCTATCTTGTTGTGATGAATCGAATCTTTTCCCTTTGAAGTTTCGTTATTGTCGGATTGAATATTTCATATTTGAGAACACTTGATGTATGTCTTGCATATGAATACCCGTGGTGAAAATGGGGTATCATATTGATTCACTTGATGTATATTTTGGCACTCAACTTGCGGATTCCTGAGGTGACATTGGGGTAATCTATGCATAGGGGTTGATGCATGTTTTCATTATATTTTCTCCGATAGAAACTTTGGGGGTGCTCCTTGGAGTTCTTTGTGTGGATTGAATATTATGATTATGAACTTGTTTGATGCATATCGTATAATCAACTCACGGATACTTGTGGTGACATTGGAGTATCTAGGTGACATTAGAGTTGGTTGATGTGTATCATATGGTGTTATTTTAGTATGAACTCTAGGGCTGTTTGTGACACTTATAGGAATAGCTCAATAGATCGATCGGAAAGGATAACTTTGAGATGGTTTCGTACCCTACAAACAATTTCTATCTTATGTTCTCCGCTAATGGGAACATGGGAGTGATTCTTTATCGCACGTTGAGGGATGGTTATATGATCCAATTATATTAGCATTGTTGAGAGATTGCACTAGCGAAAGTATGAACCCTAGGCCTTGTTTCCAAGCATTGCAATACCGTTTATGCTCACTTTTGTTCCTTGCTACCTTGCTGTTTTTTATTGTTCGCACTACAAAAACCTATATCTACTATCCATACTACACTTGTATCACCATCTCTACGCCGAACTAGTGCTCCTATACAATTTACCATTGTATTGGGTGTGTTGGAGACAAAAGAGACTCTTTGTTATTTGGTTGCAGGGTTGTTTGAGAGAGACCATCTTCATCCTATGCCTCCCACGGATTGATAAACCTTAGGTCATCCACTTGAGGGAAAATTGCTACTGTCCTACAAAACTCTGCGCTTGGAGGCCCAACACTTGTCTACAAGAATAAGTTATGTAGTAGACATCATGTCTCCCCGGCAACGGCGCCAGAAATTCTTCCTGCTACTTGTGAGCTACGTTGGTAATTCCCTGAAGAGGAAGGGAGATGCAGTACAGTAGAGATAAGTATTTCCCTCAGTTAAGAACCAAGGTTATCAATCCAGTAGGAGAACCAAGCAAAATACCGTTAAAGCGCACCTGCACACACACAAGAGCAAACACTTGCACCCAACGCGAATAAGAGGGTTGTCAATCCTCTTAGCGGTTATTTGCAAGGATTAAATCTTATCGAGGTAAATAGATAAACTAAACTACTAATTAAAATAAAAGTAAATAAATTGTAGCAAGGTATTTTTAGGGTTTTTATATGATAAAGATAGACCCAGGGACCATAGTTTTCACTAGAGGCTTCTCTCTTGAGCACATAAGCATACGGTGGGTAAACAAATTACTGTTGGGCAATTGATAGAAAAGCAAATAATTATGACAGATTCATGGCAATGATCATGTATATAGGCATCACGTCTGAGACAAGTAGACCGACTCCTGCCTGCATCTACTACTATTACTCCACCCATCAACCGCTATCCAGCATGCATCTAGGGTATTAAGTATGAAACAGAGTAACACCTTAAGCAAGATGACATGATGTAGAGAAGCAAATTCAAGAAATATGAATAAACCCCATCTTTTTACCCTTAATGGCAACAATACAAATACGTGTCATGTCCCTTTCTATCACTGGGATTGAACACCGCAAGATTGAACCCATCACAAGGCACCTCTCCCATTGCAAGATAAATCAATCTAGTGGGCCAAACTAAACCGATAGATCGGAGAGAAATACAAAGATATAACGATCATGCATAAAAGAGTTCAGAGAAGACTCAAATATTTCTCATGAATAATCTGATCATAAACTCACAATTCATCGGATCCCAACAAACACACCGCAAAAGAAGATTACATCGGATAGAACTCCAAGAACATCGAGGAGAACATTGTATTGAACATCAAAGAGAGAGAAGAAGCCATCTAGCTACTAGCTATGGACCCGTATGTCTGTGGTAAACTACTCACACATCATCGGAAGGACAGCAAGGTTGATGTAGAAGCCCTCCGTGATCGATTCCCCCTCCGGCAGAGTACCGAAAAAGGCCTCCAGATGGGATCGTGGAAGAACAGAGGCTTGCGGCGGCAGAAAGGTTTTCTCTTCTGGCTCTCTAGGGGTTTCCGAATATTTGTGAATTTATAGAAGTGGAATTAGGTCAAAAGGAGTCACGTGGGCCCCACAAGGCAGTACGGCGCGCCCCCCTGGGGCGCGCCCTAGTGCCTTGTGAAGCCCCTATGGAACTTCTGGCCTCCTCCCGAAGCTTCCCAGGTTTCTTTTGTCCAGAAAAAAATCTCCAAAAAGTTTCGTGGCATTTGGCCTTCATTTGGTACTGTTTCTCTGAAAAGCCAAAAACAAGCAGAAAAACAGCAACTATCACTAGGCACTAAGTTAATAGGTTAGTACCAAAAAATGATATATAATTGCTTGTAAATGTATATAAAACATCCAAGATTGATACTATAATAGCATGGAACAATAAAAAATTATAGATACGTTGGAGACGTATCAGATAACTCTAACCATAGCATGAAACGTATGGATCCAAATCAGCCCCTTACGGAATAGTGCATAAACTAGGGTTTAAGCTTCTGTCACTCTAGCAACCCATCATCTAATTACTACTCCACAATGCCTTCCCTTAGGCCCAAAGATGGTGAAGTGTCATGTAGTCGATGTTCACACGACACCACTAAAGGAAGCAACAACATACATATCATCAAAATATCGAACGAATACCAAATTCACATGATTACTTATGACAAGACTTCTCCCATGTCCTCAAGAACAAAAGTATCTACTCACAAATCATGTTCATGTTCAAGATCAGAGGGGTATTGAATAGTATTAAGGATCTGAACATATAATCTTCCACCAAATAAACCAACTAGCATCAACTACAAGATGTAATCAACACTACTAGCAACCCACAGGTACCAATCTGAGGTTTTGAGACAAAGATTGAATACAAGAGATGAACTAGGGTTTGAGATGAGATGGTGTTGGTGAAGATGTTGATGAAGATTGGTCCTCCCATGATGAGAGGATTGTTGGTGATGTCGATGGCTTCGATTTCCCCCTCCCGGAGGGAAGTATCCCCGGTGTAATCGCTCCGCCGGAGAGCAAAATAGCTCCTGCCCAGGTTCCGCCTCGAGACGGCGGCGCTTCGTCCCGAAAGCTTTCTCCCTATTTTTTTCTAGGGCAAATGGCTTCATATAGCAGAAGGAGGGGGCCAGACGCCAGCTGTGGTCCCCACAAGGCACTAGGGCGCGCCCAGGGGGGTCGCGCCCTACTGCCTTGTGGGCAGTTGGTGGGTCCCCTCTGTTATCTCTTTTCTCCAGTATTTTTTATATATTCAATAAAAAATCTCCGTGAAATTTCAGGTCAATTGGAGCTCTATTGAATAGGTATCTCTGATATGGCTATTTCAGGTCCAGAATTCCAGCTACCGGCATTCTCCCTCTTCAAGTAAATCTTGCAAATTAAGAGAGAAAAGGCATAAGAATTGTACCATAAAGTGAGATAATGATCAAAAACATAATAAATAACAGTAGGAAATCATGATGCAAATTGGACGTATCAGATGGCGCGGCCGGCCACGGTGCACTGGACGCCGTGCTCCCCCGTGTGCCGGCGTGGAGCAACTGGCCACTCCTCTACGAGCTGGCTTGGAGTGGCGAGTTGCTGCACCAGGGGCCAGCTTGGAGCGGCGACTTGCTCCTCCGCTTGCCTGCCTACAGCCTCGCCCATGGTATTGACGGCCTGGGGCGGGGAGGGAGGTGGAGCAGCGAGTTGCCTGGCTCGTATCCGGCAGGCTTGGCTTGGCACCTCGCCGGCTTTTATGCCAGAGAACTCGTCTTCATGCTCTCCGGATGCTACGGAGAGTGTGGAGAAAATGGTGCAAGGAGGAGATGGGGAGCGGAGGTGTGGTGCGGTTCTTGCCAGGCGTCTGGCCTCGTTGAACTAGAGGGCGGACGCTAGGAGCCAAGCGGTGTTGTGTTGAATGCCGGTAGGCTCGCGGACGGACATGTGGGCGGAGTTGGTTTCTCGGCACACGCGAGGGTTCAATGGAGGTAGGCGGGGCAGTCTGAAGCCGGTTGAGAGCATGGTTAATAATATAGCCAACAATTGGCTATAAGAAGTTGCCATGTCATTTAGAGTCAACCTAAAAGCCGGCTTGTATACAATAGTAAGATTTAAACATGTAGTACTTTGTTAATAGCTGGCCCACCATACATTCTCACAAAGTGTCTTGGGTCTCATGCTATAGCCGGCTCTTATTCTACAACCCGCTTTCCTTCTCTATCCTCTTCTCTCTCCTCCAACTAAGCAAAGATATAATGCGGCGAGGAGGCGTGTTCAGCCTGGCGTGCAGCGGGTGCTGCTCTCTTGGCCGGCGCACCGGTTCAATGCATGCGCCAGTGAGAGGTCGCGTCCGCTCTGGCACCGGGTGAGAGAGGACGACACGGTCCGCAGATCGGGACTCGCCGGCAGTGTGTCTCCTACCTCACCGACGGCGATCGCATCAACGCTTCATCGCCGCCCTTCCACGGCGGACATGATTTGGTCGGATCTTTCACCGCTGGTGAGGAGAGAGTGAAAGCACATTTGCTCCCTTGGTGGTTTTGGTAATTCATAAAAACATATATCTCATTGAACTAATGTCCATTCAAGATTAAGATTTCAGGATGTTCAATAATTGGCATGGCATGGAGTAGAGATGTGGACCCCTCAAAATGCTAAGGACAAGGATTGGCAAAAGATCAAGACTCTACATTTTTGGTTTAGTGATCCAAGATCACATTGAGTCCATAGGAAAGCCAATACTATTAAAAGGGGATGAGGTGTTGCTTAATGGTCTTTTTGCTCAAGTGCTTAGTGACACTATTCCTAAACCCTCAACCACTCTCTCTACCCAAATATGTCCTAAACCCAAAGTCCAACTCGGCCCCACCGAAATTTCCAACTCGGCCCCACCGAGTTCATCCAAGACTTAGCCACTGCCAAACCCTAACAAATCGGATCCACCGAAATGGATCTCGGTCCCACCGAGATGGCCTTGCCAACTCTCTGTAATCGTTTGCATTTACTTCGGTCTCACCGAGTTTGCAAATCGGTCTCACCGAGATGGCTTGCCAACTCTCTGTTGCCTTATTCCTTCACTTCGGTCCTACCGAGTTGATGCAATCGGTGCCACCGAGATGAGGTTTGCCCTAAGCCATTGCACTTCGGTCCATCCGAGTTGTTCGTATCGGTCCCACCGAGATTCCTAAAGTTCATATCTTTTACACAGTTCGGTGCTACCGAGATTATCGTTTCGGTGCCACCGAGTTGGGTCAAAAGTGTGTAACGGTTGGATTTTGTGTGGAGGCTATATATACCCCTCCACCCCATCCTTCTCAGAAAGGAGAGCCATCAGAACGTGCCTACACTTCCACCATACATTTTCTGAGAGAGAACCACCTACTCATGTGTTGAGATCAAGATATTCCATTCCTACCATTTGAACCTTGATCTCTAGCCTTTCCCAAGTTGCTTTCCACTCGAATCTCTTTTCCACCATAGCCAAATCTGTGAGGAGTTGATTGAGTGCTGGGAAGACTATCATTTGAAGCACAAGAGCAAGGAGTTCATCAACAACACACTGTCTATTACCTTTTGGAGAGTGGTGTCTCCTAGATTGGTTAGGTGTCGCTTGGGAGCCTCCAACCAGATGTGGAGTTGAACCAAGAAGTTTGTAAGGGCAAGGAGATCGCCTACTTCGTGAAGATCTACCCCGAGTGAGGCTAGTCCTTCGTGGACGTAAGCCATGGTGGAATAGGCAAGGTTGCTTCTTCGTGGACCCTTCGTGGGTGGAGCCCTCCGTGGACTCGCGCAGCCGTTACCCTTCGTGGGTTGAAGCCTCCATCAACGTGGACGTACGATAGCACAACCTATCGGAACCACGCCAAAAATCCACCGTGTCTTCATTGCGTTTGAAATCTCCTACCCCCTCTCTACATACATATGCAATTGCTTACATTCCGCTGCTATACTCTTAGGATTGCATGTGTAGGGTGATGCTTGACATGTACTATTGCTAAAATCTGCCCACAACTAAAATTGGGAAAAGGTTAGGTTTTATTTGGTCAAGTAGTCTAATCACCCCCCCCCCTCTAGACATACTTTCGATCCTACAAGTGGTATCAGAGCTTTGGTCTCCGTAAACCTTGATTTCCATAGCTTTGGTGATCATAGCCTTGGTTTCACAACCTAGGAGAGTATGGCGTCTAGTGAGGGTAACTATCACCGTAGAGGTCCATATTTTGATGGTCCAAACTTTGCTAGTTGGAAACATAAGATGAAAATGCATATTCTTGGTCATAACCCCGCCGTTTGGGCTGTTGTTCGTGTTGGCTTGCAAGGTGACTTCTTTGAGGATGGCAAGGAACCGGATCGTGAAGCAACCCCGGAAGAATTGAAGATGTTGCAATACAATGCTCAAGCTTGTGACATTCTATTCAATGGTTTATGTCCCGAAGAATTCAACAAAATCAGCCGCCTCGAGAATGCAAAGGAAATTTGGGATACTTTGGTTGATATTCATGAGGGTACCGAATCCGTCAAGGAATCTAAGTTGCATGTGCTTCAAAGTCAACTTGACAAGTTCAAGATGAAGGATGGTGAAGGAGTCGCTGAGATGTACTCTAGGCTTGCTCTCATCACAAATGAGATTGCCGGCTTGGGAAGTGAAGAGATGACCGACAAATTCATCATCAAAAAGATACTTAGAGCTTTGGATGGAAAATATGATACCGTCTGCACGTTGATCCAAATGATGCCAAATTACAAAGATCTCAAGCCCACAGAAGTCATTGGAAGGATCGTTGCTTATGAAATGTCGCTCAAGGACAAAGAGGAGCTGCACAACAAATCAAGTGGTGCTTACAAAGCGTCAACCGATGCTCCAACAACTTCAAGTAACCAGCTAGTATCCAATGAAGAGATTAGCCTAATGGTGAAAAGGTTCAACAATTTCTACAAGAACAAAGGAAAAGAAAGAAGCTCTAGCTCAAGACATTATGAGAGAAGATCATCAAGTCGTGATCGTAAGTGCTACAATTGTGGGAAGCTCGGACACTACTCAAATGAATGTACGGCACCCTACAAGAAAAGAGACGAATCACCAAGAGGAAGACATAGAAGAGATGAATCGCCTCATAAAAAGAGAAGGAGTAGAGATGATTATTATGAACGAAGACACTCTCGAAGAAGCAAGGATTCGGAGAGGAAGGACAAGTCATCAAGGAGCTACACAAGAAGAAGACATCAAGCTCATGTTGGTGAATGGGTTTCCGGCTCCGACTCCGACAACCACTCCGAGAGAAGTTATCACTCCAACTCCGACTATAGTCAAGATGAAGGTGTTGCCGGACTTGCACTTGTGTCATCCAACTCCTACGATCTATTTGACTCACCAAATGAAGGAATTGGAAGATGCTTCATGGCAAAAGGCCCTAAGGTATCACACCCCGAGTATCTTGATTTTAATAGTGATGAAGATGGTTTGCTTGGTGATGATGATTTACTTGTTGATAGGGCTAGTGATGTGAGCTATAATGAAAATGCTAGTAATCATGATAGTCAAGAGGAAACGAGTGACAATGCTATGAAGGAGATTGAGCGTCTAACTAAAGAACTAAATGCTCTTAAGTTAGCTCATGAAACAACTCAAGAGGATCATAGAGAACTTCTAACAACTCATGAGAAGCTACGCTTCGAGAAGCTAAATTTAGAGCAAGAGCATGAGTTTCTTAAAGCTATCAATGACGATCTTCGAAAGAAGAGTTCTTCATATCTTGCCAAACGTTTACTCTTGTCTACCTTTATGCCACAAGTTAAACCTAAGCAAACTAGCAACAAGGGTAAAAATGGTTCTACCTCTAGTATTAACAATAACAATGCTAAATCCAATGTTGTTGCTTCTAGTAGTTCTATTGATTCCACTAATGATTCTCTTAGCCAAGTTGCACTTGAGCAAGAAAATATGCTATTGTAAGGAATTATAGAAAAAGGTATCTACAAGAGTCTTGCCGGGAGTAAACAATTTGAGGAAATTGTACGCAAGCAAGGAAGGCATCGGAAGAACCAAGGTGTTGGTTTTGAACAAAAGTTCAATGCCGATGGAGTTGAATGGGAAGAAGGTCAATACCCCAAGACGAAGTTTGTTCCTCAACAAGAGAAGTATGATCCTACTTCCTTCAAGGGAACACAAGCTCAAGAAGACCTTCCACCACAAGACCACAAGCTAAAAGGCAAGGACAAGCTTCAAGAAGAGATTGACTCATTTGAAGAAGCTCCTCAAGCCATGGTCAAGTGGGTTCCCAAGACTTCATCAAGTTCTGCTTCATCAAGTGCTACTACAACTCCAAGGATTCCCATCAAGTTGATGAGGGTCCAAAAGAAGAAGAACAAGAGAGTTCTTGAGGGTGACTCCGCCAACAAACTTCACTCATATTCTTTATGGCAAGGACTTGTGCAACCAACTTTCACATTTTGCACTAGTTCATGGAGTCACAAACCCTCTTGTTGGTAAGGCAAGGGACAAGGTAATCAATGCATTCATGGACATCATCATATGTGTATTTCACTCTATGTCTATGGATATCCTTGTATGTTCCTTGTGTGGGACTAACCCATGTAGGTATTGAAAGCACAAAACTCCAAAGGATTGCTCCCAACTTTTGATGGTCTACATCAACATTGAGCATTCACATCTTCAACATCTACATGAAGTCATCATCGACAAAACCCAAGGTTAGTTCATCCCTCTTAGGGGGGGATATCGCATCTAGGGGGAGCTTTGCTCTAAAAAAATTGAGCTAAAGCAACTCTAATGGTGTGAACACATTAATGCTTTATGTAAAAGTGGTAACCCCACTTGTGCTTAAACGATGAGTATGACCTATGATCAAATGTTCTCATTTGGCTCCTAAGTCAATATACTCATATATAGATGACCTAGTCATCGCCATTGCTTGATAGATGCTAGAATTGGTTGTGCATGTTTGACACATATTTCATTTGCTATCTTATTGTGTGAGCATGTTGATTTGCATGTTTTCATCATTCGAGGACATCCATTTGTTGTTTTGATTGTCTTGGTTTTTCTGGCCAAGTGGATGTACAAGAATGCCTAAGAACCTTCTCTAGCTATCTATGCTTTCTTGTCTCAAATTCTATTCTTGCTGCATCACAAAAATTGAACAAGTCTTTTTCGGACCCTTCGGGTGAGGAGCACTCGGAGCCACCGATCTGAAAGGGCTGAACCTCCAAAACCTTCTAATTGATTTCAGTCAGACCAACCTACTCAAACTCGGTCGAACCGAAAGCATTTAGATTGATCTAGGTTTTCATCTTGGTGCTACCGATTAGACCAACTCGGTCGGACCGAGTTGCTGTAACTGCAAGCAGTTGCACGTCTCGGTGCTACCGATTTGTTCCACTCGGTGCCACCGACAGCGAATGGGTATATATTCCCAGCGAACCGTGCGGTTGAAAATTTCTTCAAACGTCACGCGCCCGCACCCCATTGTTGCCGCCCCTTTGGTCTCCGGATCGTCACCGTCGTCGCCTGTGCGCCATCGCCGTAGGATTCCGTCGCCGTCAACGGTAATCTCCACCGCCGTTGCCGCCGTAGAGAAACTCCACCGAGTTAGGGTGAGTTTTGATCCCTTTCGTGCTTCCCTTTTCCGATTCAATGCATGATTGGATTGCCTGTAATCTTGCCACGAATGCAATTCTCTTTCCACCAGATTAGTTCGTTTGAACGAGATTCGAGCAAAAATTTTAGGGTTAGGTTTCTGCCGAATGCATCTCGGACCGACCGAATAGGAATTTTCGGTCCCACCGATTTGGCCCTGGCCATTGCACTAGTACATCTCGGTGCCACCGAGTTGTGCGAATCGGTAAGACCGAAAGTAATGTCTTAGTGAAACCCTAGCATCTCGGAGCCACCGAAACCCATCTCGGTCTGACCGAAATGGCGTGCCATGTCTCTGTAGTGTGATTCGGTGTCATCGAGATTACCAACTCGGTCCATCCGAACTGCATTCTGTGAAAACCTAGAACTAAAGTTTGAACTCAATTTTTAGGAAAAACAAACTGCTTTTTGTGATGACTCATCTACTCTACCCATACCTATCTATTCACAGGGTCAGCTCAGCAATATGTCAAGTGGCACTGACAGTCAAAACAGGTCGGAGCAGCATGAAGAACAAAGTGAAGGATCAAGCCATAATGAAAGTTTCTATGAGGGAGAGAGAAGCTCTCCAGATCTTCCTAAAGCTGCAACTAGAACACGGAAGAAGAAAACCTCAGACAGTGAGGATGAGGACTTTGTTGCAAGTGAAACTGCACAAAAGAAGAAGAGAGTAGTGCTAGCTAAGGAGTACAGCACAAAGCCTACTTCTGTCAAGGAAAGAACTGCTGTAAGGAAAGTGCCAAAACAGTCCATACAATTCACTCTTGAAGAGCCTAGTGAGGCAGCTACAAGTGCTAAGAAGAAGAGGATAAGGAAAACTACTGCCCGTGTGATTGGCAGACCCTCCATGATGATTGATGAGGAGGAAGAGGAGGAGGATGAGCCAGCTGCTGCACCCCCTGCAAAAGCACAGAAGCTCATGTCTGATGCAATCAAGACTGCTGCACCTCCCAAGTCTAAGCCTAAGGCACCAGCACCCAAGAGATCAACCAGAAACATATCAGCTGCAGAGAAGAACAAGGCCCCAGTGCCTGAATCAACTGTTGATGAAGAGCCTCTAGTGCTCAGAAAATTGAAGCCTAAGATACCAGAACATGACAACGCACACCCAGTAGCCGAGAACATGATGTTGAGAAAGGACAAAGGACTGCGTCAATGGAGATTGTCAGATCCTTATGCTGTGAGGAGGAGAACAGCATGTGATTATCGTTTTCACACCCGTGAACAACAAGATTTCTATGAGACAGTATTGCTTGACAAGAAGCCCATAGTCAGTGACATGAGGTGGGTGGATTGGAAATATATTGATGCCAATGAAGATTATTTCCCCCATGTGCATGAAAGCTTCAGGATTGCAGGAGTTGACGAGTTTGTCGGACAAAAGTTGACCAAGTGGAATGACGAAATGGTCATGCAATTCTACTCCACAGCACACTTCTATCCAGATGGTCGCATAGTGTGGATGACTGAAGGAATCAGATATCAATCAACCATTTCTGAGTGGGCAAATCTTCTTGGTGCACCCAAGGAAGAGGATGATGATTATGATGTTTATGCCAAGCTCAAGTTTGATCATAATTCCATGAAGAACATGTACACTGCTATTCCCCAGGAGGATCTTGAGACTCACAAGCTTGGATCAGTGAAGCATTTGCTACCAGGTCTGGCCACCTCAAACACAATCTTGCGGTACACCTTGTTACCCAAGTCAGGCGATGATAAGATGATTCGTGGCCACTCCATCAACTTGCTGCATTTATTTGATACACCTCAGAAATTCAAGGTGATGAGCCTGATAGTTGAGACTATCAAGAGGACAGCAGCATATCAGAAGAGATCGTGTGGTTATGCTCCACATATTCAGTTGTTGATCAATTCCAAGGTTGGAACCAGCACGTATCTTCTTGATCGAGAGCATTTGCCACTCCGTCTAGACTTTGAGGACAACGTTATAGTGATGGATCCTTCGCATCCCACTTCTGCCCAAGCTCAAGAGGAAATCCGCAAAGCACAAGAAGCTAAAGCAGCTCAGGAAGCAGCAGCTCCCAATGCTCCAATTGCGAATCTCAAGATGCCAAAGGATCAAATGCAATATCTGCTTGAAGCCACTCTGAGGATTGAGCGAAGTCTGGCCAACCTCACCCAGACCCAGGCTAGTTTTGAGCAGATCATTGAGACCAAATTTCATGATTTGGATGTCAAGGTGACTGAGATTCAGACCATAGTGGAACAGCTACAAGGAGATGTAGATGCTGTCAAGCAAGCTAGATCAGATGACAGTGAAGATGAAAGACCGACTACAGAGCAGTTTCAGCAAGTGCCTTGGGCTGCCAGGTCAGCTGCGATACCAGTTGTGGATCCACGGACCGCAGTATCTGCACCAGCCGCCACAGCCACAGTGCCACTACAGGTCTCCAGTCCTCCAGTCCAGCGGTCATCAGCAGAAGCATTCGCGGACGCTCTTATCTCAACGCCGTCTACGCACACCGGAGCAGCCAGCAGAAGATCGCCTTCAGGAGCTTCGGAGGACTGTGCCTAGAGAGCCGACTAGTGCTATACGATTCAAACTTTTTGGTACTTGTTGCCAAAGGGGGAGAATCTGTATAGATCATAGGCTTCGAGAGAGAGAGAGTTTCTTGTTTTTGATTTGCTTCGAGAGTTTCTTTTGCTACTTGTTTGCTTGTTCGTTGATACTTTGTTATATGTGTGCTTGCTACAGTATTCTGTCGTTTATACTTGTGAGATACGATGTTGATTGATCATATTATGCCTATTGTGATATTCCATGTTTATCTCTACCATTATCTTGTATGATCAATTACTTATGTTGGTGATGCGTGCTTACCTTTCCAATCATATCATTTTGCGCGCTCCACCAAGATGTATGTGACATGGAAGAGTGACCCATGAGCCTAATCGATTGTGCATTTGCACAAATTTTTAATAATGCACAAATTTAGGGGGAGCTCTTGCTTATCACATACTTCTCAAAGCGACGATGTATTTCATTCATTTAACCATTTGTCGAAGCTTTGATCTATATGTTGTCATCAATTACCAAAAAGGGGGAGATTGAAAGCACATTTGCTCCCTTGGTGGTTTTGGTAATTCATAACAACATATATCTCATTGAACTAATGTCCATTCAAGATTAAGATTTCAGGATGTTCAATGATTGGCATGGCATGGACTAGAGATGTGGACCCCTCAAAATGCTAAGGACAAGGATTGGCAAAAGATCAAGACTCTACATTTTTGGTTTAGTGATCCAAGATCACATTGAGTCCATAGGAAAGCCAATACTATTAAAAGGGGATGAGGTGTTGCTTAATGGTCTTTTTGCTCAAGTGCTTAGTGACAGTATTCCTAAACCCTCAACCACTCTCTCTACCCAAATATGTCCTAAACCCAAAGTCCAACTCAGCCCCACCGAAATTTCCAATCCGGCCCACCGAGTTCATCCAAGACTTAGCCACTGCCAAACCCTAACAAATCGGATCCACCGAAATGGATCTCGGTCCCACCGAGATGGCCTTGCCAACTCTCTGTAATCGTTTGCATTTACTTCGGTCTCACCGAGTTTGCAAATCGGTCTCACCGAGATGGCTTGCCAACTCTCTGTTGCCTTATTGCTTCACTTCGGTCCTACCGAGTCGATGCAATCGGTGCCACCGAGATGAGGTTTGCCCTAAGCCATTGCACTTCGGTCCATCCGAGTTGTTCGTATCAGTCCCACCGAGATTCCTAAAGTTCATATCTTTTACACAGTTCGGTGCTACCGAGATTATCATTTCGGTGCCACCGAGTTGGGTCAAAAGTGTGTAATGGTTGGATTTTGTGTGGAGGCTATATATACCCCTCCACCCCATCCTTCTCAGAAAGGAGAGCCATCAGAACGTGCCTACACTTCCACCATACATTTTCTGAGAGAGAACCACCTACTCATGTGTTGAGATCAAGATATTCCATTCCTATCATTTGAACCTTGATCTCTAGCCTTTCCCAAGTTGCTTTCCACTCAAATCTCTTTTCCACCATAGCCAAATCTGTGAGGAGTTGATTGAGTGCTGGAAAGACTATCATTTGAAGCACAAGAGCAAGGAGTTCATCAACAACACACCGTCTATTACCTTTTGGAGAGTGGTGTCTCCTAGATTGGTTAGGTGTCGCTTGGGAGCCTCCAACCAGATGTGGAGTTGAACCAAGAAGTTTGTAAGGGCAAGGAGATCGCCTACTTCGTGAAGATCTACCCCGAGTGAGGCTAGTCCTTCGTGGACGTAAGCCATGGTGGAATAGGCAAGGTTGCTTCTTCGTGGACCCTTCGTGGGTGGAGCCCTCCGTGGACTCGCGCAGCCGTTACCCTTCGTGGGGTGAAGCCTCCATCAACGTGGACGTACGATAGCACCACCTATCGGAACCACGCCAAAAATCCACCGTGTCTTCATTGCGTTTGAAATCTCCTACCCCCTCTCTACATACATATGCAATTGCTTACATTCCGCTGCTATACTCTTAGGATTTCATGTGTAGGGTGATGCTTGACATGTACTATTGCTAAAATCTGCCCACAACTAAAATTGGGAAAAGGTTAGGTTTTATTTGGTCAAGTAGTCTAATCACCCCCCCCCTCTAGACATACTTTCGATCCTACAGAGAGACAATGGCTACCGCCCGTCTTGTTTACATCAGGAGAGGGTGAGAGTGTGAAGGGAGCTACCCTGACTAGCAGCAAGCACTGAAACTCCAGCCTACGTGTATAGTGATGATTTTCATTTTTCGCTCCATACCAATTGTTTTAATAAATTGTATAACGCGATTCTCAAAAAAAATTGTATAACGCGCCATTGAAAAACGGAACTCGTGTCTTGCTAAAAAATGTATTTTATAAGCGTGGCAACTCGATCAGTATCAAGCCACCGCCTCCAGGACATTCACGTGTAGTCCCGAACCATCAACACCTGCGGATCAAATTAACACGCGAGCTGACTCTTCGTACAAAAGTGCGCTCCACCACGTACCCAGTACCTGCGCATGCATAAATCATGCACCTACGGGTTTATTTGTTTGCTGTGCGTTACGTAACTCTCATATGTGTGAGACAGCGAGAGACCGACTGCGTGCGCCTCTTCTCTTCGTATATGTACTCCACTGTTTGTGTGATGTCCAAAAAATAATTATAATACTCCAGCGTTCCTGTGGGGACTGTTGGATCGTCGATCAAACAGACACAGGTAGAGGTCGTAAAAATTTGCAAAAAGCCCCACAAAGAGTCTCAAAATTTCGCTCGGGTCCAGAGGTTTATTCCACGATCCAACGGCTGGAGAACTATCGTATCGTGGGAGCTTGGGAGGCCTTGGAGCACCAGATTTTTTCCTACAAGGGATCGTCCTACAAACAAATGCTGTGTGTGCATGAGAACCGGCATAGAGAAAGAGAGTAACCTAGAGAGAGAGAGGGGGGAGAGCGTGCATTCGAGAGATCGACCTCGAGATAGATCGTGTGTCTGAAAGAGAGAGGGGGAGAGAGAGAGGAGGGAGTACTGCATGTGTGAAAAGACACGAAGAGTGTGTGTGCGAGAGGTATCGACATAAAGAGAGACGGTAGCTAGTGTGTGTGCACGATCGAGAGAAATAGAGGTAGACAAAAGATCAAGGATCAGAGAGAGAGAGAGAGAGGAGGGAGTACTGCATGTGTGAAAAGACACGAAGAGTGTGTGTGCGAGAGGTATCGACATAAAGAGAGACGGTAGCTAGTGTGTGTGCACGATCGAGAGAAATAGAGGTAGACAAAAGATCGAGGATCAGAGAGAGACTTCGGAATATGCAGGTGTGAGAGATGTAGGAAAGAAGGCTCGGTGATCGATCGAGCGCGTTTGTGTGCGACGGAGAAAGGATGGGAGAAGTTACATGGAGTACACATGAATGGTTAGGGAGCGAGATAAATTGTGTGCAAGGGAGGCCGAGAGACGGGGTGCGTGGAATGAAGGGGCCTACAAACATTGTGCGAGAGAGACCTAGAGACAGTGCATGAGAAAGAATGCCAAGTGCGTGTGTATGTGTGCTGCGGAGAAAGAGAGTTCTTGCTACAAACAAATAGGGAGCGCGGGAGACACTACACAGAGAGGGTGTGTTTCAAGAAGGGGCGAGATATCTACATAGATACAAGGAGCGCGAGACAGACATATACGAGAGAGGGGAAGCGAGAGTGTGTAACAGATGGATAAACCTAGCCAGAGGCTGGTCGATAAGTGTGTGTGGGAGAGACAGGAGTCGGGGGTGCGAAAGGGAGAGTTGTGTGTTTGTGTGTGTGAGGGAGATAGGGGGCGGGAAGGGGCGGGCGAAAGCAAAGAGGTGTGTGTGTGTGTGTGTGTGTGTGTGTGTGTGTGTTTGTGAGAGAGTTAAAGAGAGAGAGAGAGAGAGGGAGATTGTCTGACCAGTAAACAAAGGAATAGTTTCAATTTTGGAATGGAGGTGAAGAGGGAAAGGAGACGCCGACAAACGGTGTGTGTGTGTGAGAGAGATAAATTTTAGTGGTAGGAGTCATATCTAGAAAGAGACGAGGTGCGTGATAGATCCCTAGAGAGAGAGACAGACAGAATGAAAGCCGAGTGAGAGAGTGTGTGTGGCGGGGAAAAATAACGCTAGGTAGCCGGAGAGAAACCAGAGCACGATAGAGACGTAAGAGATAATGAAAGCCGAGTGGTCTACAGAGACAGAGAGAGTGTGACACGTGTCGAGAGAGACGGTGAGAGACTGTGTTTGTGAAAAAAGAGAAACATGCACTGAGTGTGCGGGTGAGATAGAGAAAAGCGTGTGATAGCTATACTGCTATATGAAGGAGCAGGTGAGAGACACCTTGAGAGAGATGGGCATGAAAGGAGATTCAAATATTTAGTTGTGTGTGTAAAAGATGTCAACATAAAAGGGATTCAAATATTTGATTTAGAGATGATGATGCATGTAATTCATACTCGAACCAAAATTGATCTATCAAACATGCATATTCATTTGAATTTGGGCACATGTATGTTATTTAATTTCTTGATATTAGTGATCCAAGCATTTGAGTTGAACATAAAGTGGTTTCAAATATTTGAATTCAACCTTATGAATTTGAGATTATGGCAATTGTAAACCATTTATATATATAAAGGGTGTTGTGCTTTTGAAAGTATATATAAAAAATGATGTATATAGATTTGTATTCGAATACAAACTGGATCCTGCCCGAAAAAAAAGAATACAAAATGGATTCGAATTGAGATGGCACGGTAAACGTGCAAGCTTATTCTCCTAAAGTTTGAACGAAGCGGCGAAACACCCAGTCCCTCATCGGCCGTAACCGCCCGAAACCAAATTTTGGGTGATGGAAATTACTGCCTATGCCCTGACACGCAAAACCTGCAGGCTCGATTTCTATAGGTCTCGATAGGGGTAGGTTTGTACTTTCACTCAAACGTGACATAACCACCTCTCACCCCGATTCATACACGGTGGGCGCCAAAACACAGTCTCTCCTCGGCCGAAATCGGCTCTCACCCCGATTCATACACGGTGGGCGCCAACAGTGGGCGCCAAAACAAACTCTCCTCGGCCGAAATCGCTCTCGCCCAACATTCGGCATATGCGAGATTACCGTCCTACCCTCAACCGACCAATATCGCTTTGATGTCTGGAATTTTAAACGGGGGCTAAGTTTGTAACTTTCCCCGCATCTAAGACAAGCGCGTCCCAAAGACATAGTTCCCCCTACCTCTCTCTCCCTCCATTTCCCCATTCGTACTCCGTGGGCGCCAAAACACCCTCTCCACCCCAGCCTCCTCCATCCGCCACCCCATCCACCGCCGTCCTCCTCCACCATGCTGGAGCTGATGCCCCGACGCCGTCGTCCATTACAAGAGATCGACATCTCTCATCCACGGGTCAGGACCAAGATCCTTGCATCGCGTCCTCTCGCTTCATCCGCGCCATCGTCCACCTTGCCAGGGCTGCTCCTATGACCGTCTCGTCCACCGCGCCGGGACATGTCCCCCGCTGCCATCGTTTACCCTACCAGATCTGCTTCCACGCCACCGACAGCCATCGCAACCACAGCACCCTCAACTTCTCAGCAGATGCCTACCCGGTGCCGCAACAGAGGTGGTACTCTTTCATATCTGCTCAAGTTATTTATCTCAGCCAGAAAATAGATCGCCAATGCTTTACTGTGATTTCTTGTCCATCACTTAGAATCTTACTTCTTAGTTGAAAGCTAACATTTTTTGCGAAGTAGCCTTTGTCTCCTTGGCACCTTTAGATCCGCCATGGTACGCTCAACACTATACTCGCAATGCTTATGGTTTTCCCCTTTTATATTCACTACCATCACCCTAGGTGCTTCGTGTCGTCCCAGCACTGCTCCTCAACCCATCAAGCGAAACAACATGCCACTCATATTTCCAAAGCTTAGTTGTTCAAATATGAATCTGATATGATGCTGATATTACTAAAACAGTGAACGTTTAACTGGTCAGCTAATGTTCCTACTTTAGTTTCGAAAAAGCATGTGAGCTACATATAGAGAGACATCAGGGAATTGCATTTCTTTATGTGCTCTGGTTCATCATGGGTGGGCAACGAACATTGTAGTATCCAAACTCTGCTTGCTCTTCTTTAACCTGTTCCTCTACTGTTCTTTATTAAGTATAGTAGTACAGTATGTTCCTTGCCTGGAAGAGGAGCAGGGACATTTGCAGTCGACAGGTCTATTGTGTCGCTTCTAATGGATGCTTTCAACTCTTCGAGTTGGTCTGCCATAATATCCAGGTAATGCTGGGAGCTGTGTCGCCTTTGAGAGTCTAGACTGATAGTAATAGTAGTGCACCTTCAGTTGAAGAGAGGTGCCCCTGTAGGGGATCCAAAGTCTATCTAGCCGTACCGGCAACACAAGCCCATATTTTCCAGCTAGTTCCACTTTCCCGATTTTACTCGTGATGCTTAGGGTTTTCCCATTTTATCTACACTATGATTTGTATGTGCTTTGTGTCGTACTAGCAGCACTCTACCCATCAAGCTAAACAACATACCACTCATAATTCCAAAGCTTAGTTGTTCATATACGAATGTGATATGATAATGATATTAGTTAACAAACACACATTTAATTGGTCAGCTAATGTTTCCACTTGAGTTCCCAAACACACGTGGCCACATATAGAGAGACAGCAGGGAATTGTATTTCTTTTTGCGCTCTGGTTCATCATGGGTGGGCAACGAACATTGTATTATCCAAAATCTGCTTACTCTTCTTTAACATGTTCCTCTTCTGTTTTTTAATAAGTATAGTAGTATAATATGTTCCTTGTCGGGAAGAGGAGCAGGGACATTTGTAGTCCACAGGTCTATTGGGTCGTTTCTAATCGATGCTTTCAACTCTTCGAGTTGGTCTGCCATAATATCCAGGAAATGCTGAGAGCTGTGTCGCCTTTGATAGTCTAGACTGATAGTAACAGTAGTGCGCCTTTAGTTGAAGAGAGCTGCCCCTGTAGGGGATCCAAAGCCTTTGTAGCCGTACCGGCAATACAAGCCCATATTTTCCAGCTAGTTCCACTTTCCCAATTTTACTCGTGATGCTTAGGGTCTTCCCATTTTATCTACACTGTCAGCTGCGTAAGTGCTTTGTGTCGTACTAGCAGCACTCCACCCTTCAAGCTAAACAACACACCACTCGTATTTCCAAAGCTTAGTTGTTCATATCCGAATGTGATATGATAATGATATTAGTTAACAGACACATTTAATTGGTCAGCTAATGTTCCCACTTGAGTTTCCAAATGCACGTGGCTTGGTGTATCATGAGTTTACTTTCCAAATGTATAGAAAGAAGTGGAATCTCCATAATATGCTTCCTCTTCTATTCTTTAACATGTTCCTCTTCTGTTCTTCTCTAATAAGTACAATATATGTTCCTTGTCAGGAAGAGGAGCAGGGAGATCTGCAGTAAACAAGTCTATTGGCCGCTTCTACTAGATGCTTTCAGCACTTCGAGTTGGTCTGCCATAATATCCAGGAAATGCTAGGAGTTGTGTGGCCTTTGAGAGACTAGACTGATAGTAACAGTAGTGCGCCTTCAGTTGAATAGAGCTGGCCTGTAGGGGATCGAAATGCTTTCGATTAGTAGCTGCAATACAACCCCATATTTTCGAGCCTGTTCCACTTTCCAGATTTATTTATGATGTTATGCTTTCCCCCTTTTATCTAGACTACTATCTGCCTAGATGCTTCGTGTCATACTAGCAGCACTCCATCCTTCAACCTAAACTACATGCCACTCATAATTCCAAAGCTTAGTTATCAAATTCAAATCTGATACGATACAGATACTAATAAAATAGAGACACATTTAATTGGTCAGCTAATGTTACTACGCGAGTTTTGAAATGCATGTGCGCCACATATAGACTCATGAGGGAATACTATTTCTCTATGCGCTCTCGTCATCATGCTTTGGCAATAAACTTTGCATACAGTATATTTTGAACCTATCATCTGCCAACTATCATTACTTCAGGAACTCCCAACAGGGAGCCTCTTTTTTTTTAGCAGTAGTGCCAGATTATATTAATGTACGCACCAAATTACATCACACATGGGCTCTCTCATCAGAATTCCAGAGGTAGCACACAAGGGTTTATAGGGAGCCCCTATTATATTAGGATATCCTATGCATTTCAAAGATAATCTCACTACTATTTCTGTTTTCATGCATATCAGATATTGAACATGATCACAATGAATATGAGATTGCGCGCATCAGAGGAATACTGCGGAAAAGTGCAATGGCTAACAAACTTGGCATCAAGGGATTGAGTTTCATTCTGGATGGAATGAAACCCACACGCACCCCACCTACAGATTTGTGTTCAGAATATGATCCTAATAACTATTCTGAGCTCGTGCAGTCAAAGGCAGATCGCCTATTGTGTTCACCCATCAAGGTGCATGTTCTAATTTGGCAAGGTTTTATTGGTTGCACGTATCTTGCATAAGGTGTCTTGCATTTCTTATACTTCGTTGCACCTCCATCTGCTTAGTTTACTCATCATATATGTGAAGATGCCATGCCCATCCATTATCAATACCTATTCCATCTGTCATCATACCATGTTTTTCCATTCAAATGCTGCTCTTGTGTATCAGACATCCAAAAGGAAGAGGGTGATTGCAGAACCTGAAGGAGTACAAACAAAGTCTTTGAAAAAGGTGGTGGTATCAGAGAAATCAGATAGCACCCCACTTATATTGGCGACAGAACCAGCGCCACAAAACCTAGGCCCGACTCCAGCAGATTGTACCCATACTCCACTGGCCATACCACTAGCCCCACCACACAGGAACCGCACTCCAGCAAAAGATATACCGATTTCAGTTGCCATACCACCAGCCATACCACAGAACAATCCCAATCCAGAAAAAACTACACCAAATCCACAAGCCAAAGACCTATTCCAACTGCAGAGTGCCCCAATTCCTACAGATTGGAACCCCATTCCAGTTATTCCCAGTTTAAAAGACAATGATTTCAATGTTGTTAGGAACCATGTGCATATCTTCCCATCATGGGAAGATTATAGTGAAGACAAAGACCATTTTCACATCTTCCTGTCGCACTTACGTGTAAGTGCTATTATTCATGGTGATTATTGTCTTGTTTTCTGTTGATTGAACAAACATTTACATTACATTCTTCTAAATAGGAGAGGGTCAATCTGGATAGTCATGACAAGCAAAAGCTTGCTTGCGCTTTTCAAGGACGCGTTCCAGCAGTATCGCTGTTACCTGAGGCAAACACACTTTGATGGCAAGTCTATAAATGAAATTTTGGTGAAGTCTCCTGTGCTAAATCTACAAGATATTGAATGGAAAAACCTTGTTATGCACTGGTCTCGTCCCCAGGAAGAGGTACTGTCTATGAGATCACATGACAATTTGAACTCGTACATTTTTGCATGTGCCTTACCGATCTCTTTTGCAGGAAAACTGCTCCAAGAAGAATAAGGGTTTGAAATGGAAGACAGGATATCGCAACTATCTGCTCGCTGCTTTGCTCTTGTTAGTACCTGCTGCCCTGTATCGCTGTACTTACATTCATACCTGGTTGATTATGTGACATCTGTGTGCATGATAGCTTGCTTATCCATTGTTCTATCCAAATTATCATATCTATATTAATGCTTACATTAATGTAGAATAAACCCAATGCTTATGAAGAAGTTTAGCTCTGCATTGTTCTTGTAAGCACCTGTTGTCCTTTATCACTGTACTTATATTGACAGCTAGTTGTTCATGTACCATCACTCTGTAGCTTATTTCCCCTTGCCCTCCATTTTCTAGACCTTATCAGATCTATATTTACTCTTACCAAAATGTTGAATAAAACAAATGCTACTGAAGAAGTTTAGCTCTGCATTGCTCTTGTCAGTATCTTTTTGCATGTACCGCTGTACTTACATTTCTAGCTAGTTGATTATGTAGCATCACTCTGCGTCTTAGCTTAAATATTCTCCATTTGTTCCTATATTATCACATCTATATTTATGCTTAACAAAATGTAGAATAAAGGCAATGGTTATGAAGAAGATTCTGTGGTAAACTACTTGAATTGCCTCCCCATCAGCATGGACAAGGGCTTTATAGAGCCTGTCTTCACTACTAACGTAAGTTTGTCCTTCTCGAGCCTTCAAACTTTGTTGAATATATTTGGATAGGCATGACTGCAACTGCTGTTTAGTTTTCGCGTTTGCATCAAATTGCATGTTTAAAGTTTCTTATGAAGAAGTTCATAAACATAAATTTGTCCTTCTCAATTTCAGCTTTTAGTTGTACAATCAAGTTCCTTATTCATAGCATGTAAATGAAACTAAACAGAGCAAGTGATGTTCTTTAGAGGGCATGCATGCTTGTGTTCTTGATCTGTAATCTAGGGGTGTGGTGAAAGTGAAACTACCCACTCCAGCACAATGTCATATCCTGCTATGTCTTAACTATGAACTATGCCATATTTTGTTAATGTTATTTAAATCATGTCTCTTTATTTGCCAATCTGAAATGGGATTAATTGACAACACACTGCCCATTGATGCTTATACGTTCTTTAGCACCGCATGTATGCTTGTGTTCTTGATCTGTAATCCAGTGGTGTGATGAAGCTGGCCACTCCTGCACAATGCCATATCCTGCCATGTCTTAACTATGAACAATGCCATATGATGTTTATGTTATTTTAAACCGTGTCTCTTTATTTGCCCGTAAGAAATGGGTTGAATTAACAGCACTGATGCTTATACGTGCAAAACCTGTTATCTATTTTCTTGTTTGTCTTTCAGAGTGATATCTCTGACGCCATGAAGAACTGCCACAATGATAGTGAGACAAACCCATTGCTTGTCCCTCTAACATATATTGCAGGGAAGAAGGCAACACATCTTGGGGATAGTGATACAACCCTAAAGTCATGTCTTGATGTAGTGTCGAAGTTACTGGCTAATAGCAGTGACACAAGCTCGATGAAGTCGCCACCTGAATCTGTTCGACTTCTTCAGTCTCAAATTCAAGCAGAAAGACATGCTTCAGCTCAACTCCTATTGGAACTCCAATCTCTATGGAAGATTAACCAAAAGTACAGGACGTCTATTGATGTTATGCAGCTAGAGTTGGAGGATATAAGCATCAAACAAGCGTAGTCTCATCAGCTTGCTCAGTTGCTTGCGCTGCAGCTCCGGGGCAGGGCTAACCTTTCTTGAACTGTGTTGAAGTGCTGTCGGTTCTGTATATTATTTTGTCGGCGTGTTTATTTGCACTGGTGGCGACCTTTGATGCTCAGTGTATGTAATCTGCTGTCTGGTTGCGCTTTATTATCACTTGCGACGAACTTTAATGCCCAGTGGATGTAATATGCCGTAATTTCTTTGTTGTATAGTCTAGGTTAATTCTTTGTCACGGTGTTGTAATTTATTTACTGTATATGCTGTCGTCACTCTCTGAAAAGGCCGTAAATTGCATGACGGGCCGTTAACAGGCCAAAATTTATGTCGGGCCTTGGTTGGCCCAATCACATGATGGGCTGTAAGCAGGCCGGATGCAAAGCGCGCCATAATTAGGCCCAACTATATCACGGGCCTTTGACAGGCCGATAGCCAGGTTGGGCTAAAATGTATCCACGAAGACTGCGGGCTGTTAAGAGATTGAATGTCACTTCGGTCCAGAAATTGGCCCACATGCAGCACGGGCCGTTAAATGGCCGAAAGTGAAACCGGGCCGACAACGGCCCAAATGTACAAAGGGCCGCCAACAGGCCGAAACTAATATGGGCCGAACTGTTAAATGGGCCTTTAAGAGGCCGAAGTCCAAATCGGGCCGGCAATGGGCCCAAAAGCACAGTGCCTGTTAACGGGACGGTTCTGATATGGGTCGTAATTTGGCCCAAAACTTGGCAGGCTGTTAACGGGCCGGATCTGATACTAGCCATAATTTGGCCGAAAACATGGCAGGCTGTTAACGGGCTGGATCTTATATGGGCCGTAATTTGGCCCAAAACATGGCAGGCTGTTAACGGGTTGGCCCATTAGTATCTGACGAAATCTTGTGGGCCTTTTGTTGGGCCGGCCTTTTTAACGTAAATGGGCCACTATTGGGCCGTGCCACATGTCGACGTATCATAGGTGTCTCGCGTCCAATGAATGGATGACATCTGTCCCAACGCCGAGCTGACACGTGGTTCCGCCGGCGAATGAGAAATTTACATGTGGAAAATCGTCATTGGTCAGGGCTGCTAACGGGTTATCGGATCCAAACCGGAACCCGATAGCTTAACGGCGACCCGTTACAGTGAATGCCACGTGTCGGTTACCCTTGATGAAAACACTTCCATGACGCGACATTTATCGTCATGGAAGTGGACACTTCCGTGGTGATAATTTCAGTATTGTCATGGAACACTTCTACGACAGCACAGATATGACTATCTTGATTCTGTCATAAAATTGTCACGGATGTACATGCATGACAGAAAACTTGACCTACTGTGACAAAGACGTGTCATCACGGAAGTGTTTTTTTGTAGTGATAACAACCCCAAAATGATCTTCTTGAGCAATTGTGAGCAATTCATAATTCTTCTATCATGTTTTATTCAGATTATTACTTCATTTTTACCCTATGGTGCGTTTAAATTTTAATATTTAATTTTGAAAACAATGAAGAAATGATTTTGAAATATTTCCGCTAGAATATAAATTCAAAATATTCAAATTTGTTTTCTTTATTTGTGTTTGTTCTTTAGTTAATAATTTCAATTTCAATAAGAAAACTAACTAAATAAATGGAAAATGAACATTAATATAATTATTTTTTCTATTTAAAATTTGGAAATTTAAGTTTGAGGAGGTGGTATAAGATGTTTAATTTAAGTTAAAAGAGTAAAGATGCTTTAATGTTGCCTCGTGATCGACTCATACACAATTGACCCCTCTTTCAACTACAGGCTGCCGCCACGAGCATACCAACGAACACGTACGACCGATTCTCTCCTATAAAGCCGACCTTCTCTGCTTAGAATGAGATGATCATCACGTTTTGCTAGATCTCATGTGCTTAATTTTTTTGCATGCATCAGTCAATTTGGGGACGAGGCCGAAGACAGGGACCGACGCGAGGAGCGACATCGATGAACGTCGACCCCGACGAGGCCGAGCTAGGACCTCGCTGGAGACGGGGCTAGCATTGTGAGCAACGACGTCCTAGACGGAGGCGAGGATGCGGGTTGACCGGTGCCGGTGGGGGTGAGGGGGTCGTCGGCAGATGGGGAGGGGGCTTAGTGGGATGATCGCGGCGGTGGCAAGCACGACAGTGTGCGGAGGTTGAGGGGAGGGCCGTGAGGTAGCGCCCTGCTGGCTGGCACGCGGATAGGGTAGGGCAAGATGGTGGCACGTTATAGGAAGAAGAGAACCGAGGAAGAATAAGAACAGTGTTGGGTGCTCGATCACCGTTGGATGCTGATCGGGCGTTTCATAAAATCCACTGACCGCAAAAGTTTTTTCACACACCTATTAAATAGGTGCTCCCAGTGATTATTGATATTGTACCCCTAAAAAAATGATTTTTTTGAGACATCCTAAAAAAAATTGATTATTGATATTGTTGGGCGGATCCGTCCGTCCTTTTCAGTCGCTGGCCACTTGAGCAGAGAGAGAGAGAGAGCAAGAAAGTCAAGCCCTGGAAAATAATCAAACGCTGAAGCTGCTAATGGGCCTTCGTTTGTGTGTCACGTCGCGAGTTCGAGCCCTAATTTGTTTAGTGTTATTTTGCGCGAGGGGGGTCAAACCAGGCGTTGGGCATTCGGCAGCAAGTTGATCGCGGGCGGTGACTTGACTTGGGAGATCCATCATGAGCTGGGAGGCTACTGACTTCAGAGCTAAGATTTGGAACGCTTTTGTTATAGTTGCACTTTCTTCGTATGATATCACCATCTTCTTTTTCTTTTCTCTTCTCCCTTGAGAAGATTACCACGATTGCCCCTCAAACAGAGCAGAAAGATTTCTTTTTCCTTGCAGCACACAGGATGTAGAAAGGGAGTAACTTCTGCACTCATCATGCAGAAGGTTAAACAAAAATGTTACCCTATGGTGTGTTTCTCATTAACACGAACTGCTTGGTATATATTAATTTGATATGAGCGGAACCACAATACTACGAGCACACAAGCAAGGGAGGACGGATCTGACCATAATACTTGCTGATCCATCCCTCCTTTTTACAGTACCGTACACAAGCACACAATCAAACCCAAGCAAGCAGCAGCACACAAACTGGAAGACAAGACCTACGATCGACCAGACCAGCTCGAGGAGATGAAGACGCAGCGGCAACATATCAGGAGGTTGGCACTTAAAAACATTCGCAACCTCCCGAGATGCTAGAAGCTGAGGCTTCACCACCAACCAGCAAGAAGATCATCGAGAGTCGAGACGGACCCAGTTCAAGACGCAGAAACTACGGATGGAGAGACCAGTTGCTACCTCAAATAAGGCAACTGAATCCGTCCACCACTGACGATGACACGACGACGAAAAAGTAGTAGGGAGTATTTTGCTCCGGCATCTGCTGCGTGCACTAAAATGAGCAGAGAGTAGCAGCAGAGGACGGGCGAGACCACATGGACCGAGCGAGCGGGTGCAGGAGAACGGGGGCGGTTCACTTGGCGTCGGCGTCGCGGGCGACCGGGAGACCGCCGGCGCCGGCGCCGTTCTTGTCGGCGCGGACGAGCCCGGCGGCCAGGTTGGTGACCATGGCGACAGCGTCCTTGATGATCTTCCCCTTGATCTGGCCACGCCTCGGCAGCGGCGTGCTCCCCGTCGGCGCCGTGTTGCCGCCGACGGAACCGGCGCGCTCTCCCGCCGCAGGCATCGCCGGAGCTTGAGCCTGGTAGCCCTTGGTGGCCATTCTTCCGGCGGGGGCGGGGGGAGAAGAGGGAGGGGAGAGGTTGGTGGATTCTTTCGCCGTCGAGGCAGGATATCCTTCAGGCTGCGGTCTGAGACCGGTTAAATAGGCAGCTTGTAGGCAGAGAGCAGAGCGATGGCCGGAAAAGAGCCCAAAGCGCGCTCGGGCATGGGACCCAAAAGCGTATCGGGCTCGGGCTCTGGCTCGGTCCCAGGCTCTACACCAGCCATGCACGTCTCAGTGACAGGTGGGGTAGCCAAGTGTCAGGTGGGGACGTGCCAGTGACTCGGCACGTCAGAATGCGTGCATATCTAACTAAATTTTGGACGGTCGATTGTGGGCCCGCTTTGTACTTTCCCGGTTGGGCGCTGCTGCTAGTGGCAGCGGGGTTGGCTGGCAAGTCAGTACTGCAAGGTTTCTCGAAGAAACCTGAAGACGTATCGCGTCGTCGCCCGTCAAGTCGTCAGCCACTGATGCTGGGAGTGATGCAGGGAAATCATGGGAAGAAGCAGATCGATCCGCATCTTCATGTGCGGATGTGCGCAGATCGATCCGCGGGATCGATCCGCATCTTCATGTGCGGATGTGCTTTCGCTTTGGGCTATTTTTTTTTTAAATAATACATTTTTTTTAATAAATTTGAGAAATAATACACGGTTTAGACATTTTCTGAAAATATGATCCAGTCGGCTTAGGTTAAGCCGACTGAACCTAGTCAGCCACGGTATAGCCGATTAGGTCTAGTCGGCTTAACCTAAGCCGACTGGACGCTAGCGCCTGCAGTCGAGCCGAAGTGGGAACTAATCGGCTTAGGCTAAGCCGATTGGAACTAATCGGCCATGCCGTAGCCAATTAGTTCCAATCAGCTTAGCCGAAGCCGACAGGTGCACCGGCCCAAATATTTTCAGCCAATGGTTGCATCGAACCATATTTTGGACCATAATTTTATCTCACCACCCTAGGTCGAGTTAGCCGCAATTTCCCGCAAAACTTTTGCACAATATGTTTCCGGCATTATCCTTCCCGCCATATTTTTTTCCCGCCAACCCCTTCCGGCCATTATTTCCCGCCATTATTTCCCGCCATATTTTTTCCCGCCAACCCCTTCCCGTCATTATTTCCCGCCAACCCTTTCCCGGCATCTTCTTTCCCGCCAACCATTATGTTCCCGTCATCTTCTTTCCCGCCAACGTTTTCCCGCCATATTTCTCTTCTCAACCTATAAACCCCCCTCCATAGAAAGGTTGTTAAGCAGTGCAGTGTAGTCTCGTAAAGATGTCCCATTATCCTTTCGATCGTAGTTTCCACCCGAGTAAGTCGAAATGTCTTCCGAGGTTAGCCAGCAATTTGGAGATAGACAATAGGATAGTTCCATGGGACGAACTCCTCAGTAGTGACACCTTACTGAATGAGTTGGCTCACGCATTAAGTAGGTGTGGGTGGCCTGTAAGGACCTTTGAGGAGATACGAAAAGAACTTCTCAGGTTGCATGGAAGGTGGAAGAAGCAACAACATAAGGGTGAAGCATTCCTAAAGGCTGCAGCAGAACATACTTATTTATGGACCCAAGACAGCGAGGACGAAGACGATAACTTCATGCCGAGCACGAAGGCCAAGACACCCGCATCGTCGAAGGGCAAGAGTGCCTCATCGTCGAAGGGCAAGAGTGTTGCATCGACGGAGGATGACGATGATGTCTTCATGTAGTTTGTATGATTGCGTCCTTCAGAGCGTCCTTGTTGGGATACATAGCACCCGTCGCAATGTTGTTCTGGTGATATTGCCAGGCAGAATCATGCCCATCATTCACGGTCATTGCTGATGAGAAGTCATGATTCCATGATGCAGGATTCGGCACATCCTTTGCGTTCTCTTCTTCATCCGACTCGTCGGAATCATCGGCATGACCAATGTCAACATCTGTATCTTCATCTTCCATCTGGTTCTGCATGTGCCCATCTACCTCGTCACCGTCTGCCTCGCCACTGTAATAACCATCGGCATTTCCTCCTTCTACCTGACTACTCTGCCCTTGTTCGTAACCATCATCTCCAGCATTTGACATAGATAACATCATCCCGTCACTGCTTTGCACAGGATCGTAACGACCCTCGCCTTCAGGTGGAATTACCTCCTTCACAACGGGAAGCACTAAGGCACAAGGATTGCATCCCCTGCTTTCGCAACCTTGTAACCAGCGCACCCACTGAGAGTCCCGCTCTATTGGCCTCAAATAGAAGAAAAATGTTTGAACTTGACCGGGTCCACAATGCATGAACACCCACGGTGTGCGTTTCAGTATTCAGCCCGAAACATGTTGTCACCCATTCTTTCAACTGACTAACAAACCATGTTTGAGGGGCGGTCAGTGCCACCTCTATGTGCTCAAATTCACTCAGATCAACCCCAATCTCATTTGTTTGGACAGTACCAGGACCGTAGAAAAATATGAACTTCACTACATCAGACATCTCGGCTCACCTATAAAATTATTTAACATGGACAGACAACTATTAGACAGCATGACAAACTACAAATATTCGCACTCCTAAATATTTGACAAGTACATATATTACAGAATATTAACGGAGCAACTAAAAATACTGACAGACCTAAATATTTGACATCCACATATAGTACGGCATATTAACGGAGCAACTAAAAATATTCACACAACTAAATATTAGACATCTCAATATATTACGGTTACTACCGGAGCAAATAACAATATTCGCACACCTAATATATTTCACATCGAAACATATTACCGAATACTACCGGAGCAACTACGATAGAGAAAATGTCTGTTCAACTATACCCTTGAAGCGTGCGAAGCAACGACGAACGGCGGTCTTCAATCACCGGAGCCGGAGCATCCACCACACTGCCGGAGCCTACACCACCACCTCCACCACCACGACCTCCACCTTCACCACCACCACAACCTCCACCACCTCCACCAAAATGGTAACCACCACCACCACCACGAGCTACCTCGTCAGTAGATCGAGGTCTCCCTTGCTTCCCCCAACTCTCTAGAATGCATTTACGGTGGAAAAAACGCAAGAAATCGGCTAAGTTTTGTGTATTTTCGGGGGGTAAGAGAGAAGAAGAAGGGAAGGAGATAAGAACAGAAGAAGAAGAAGATAAGAACGAAGAGGAGGAAGAACATAAGAAGAGAACAAAAGAGTGGTCGCACGGGTGGGTTGGCCAGGACCCTGTCGGCCGCGTCGGGGCCGACTGGAGGCCTGTCGGCCTGGCCCCATCCGACTGCAGCTATCCAGGCCGAATGGGGAGGGGCGACGTGTTCGACCCATTCGTCGGCCGCCACGTGGACGATAGGCCAGCTGTCGGCTTCGCACTGGCCGACACGATCATGTCGGCTTAGGCTCAGCCGACTGAAGCCAATCGGCTGCGGCTCGACCGACTGGATATTATTTTTGTAATATATCGAAACCGTGTATTATTTTCCAAATTTAGTAAAAAAATTGTATTATTTAAAAAAAAATAGCTCGCTTTCTTGCCACCAAGTCATAGCTTGAGTTGTGGATGGGGCAGCCGGCCGATTGGCACCTCAATCGGAGAAAGGCGCGTTCACATCACATATACTCCCTCCGGTAATAAAATATAGGACGTTTTTAGGCTAAACTAGCCTAAAAAAACTTCTTATATTTTGGTACAGAGGTTGTAATATATAAGGCCATTGAAATCTTCAATGGCGTATCTTAAATCAGACACACTAAACATTCACGGACACGTTCGTGAAGATGCATACGGAAGCCGGTCATTCAACCATGTGCATCAAATGTCTGCTCCAGGTCCGGTCACCTTTTTTTTTGCGAAACAGGTCTGGTCTCTTTATTTCACACATGGAGTATATGTTAAATCAATAGCACTTTTTTTGAGAGGGAATCAATAGCATATTTTGCATATGTAAAAATAGTTGCAAACATATGCATCACAACCAAAAAGCAATGTTCAACAAGTTTTACATCGAGCGGATCCCAAAAATTGTCGGTCCGGTTATCTGTGCAAAAAAGGTCGATTTTTTCATAGATAACCGGTTGTCCATGCAAAAAAAAGTCAACTTTTGCATAGAAAGACGCTATCCATGGCAAATTCTTCACTATGCAGCCGGCTACTCAACGGTCAGCTCCTCCAACTCGGCCACCAAACGCTTGAATATCATTGCACGGTAGGCCTGCACGATCTTCATCGCATCGGGATCCAAGTCCTTTATATTCAATGTCAACATCTTGCATTGTCCGAGTTGGCTGCGAGCTCAACCCTCTTCCCTTCGAGCTTAATCTTCTTCTCAATCGCCGCCATGAACTTGTCAAACCTTTCAACCTTATTTTCCTCTTTCGCGTCATGGTGTTTGACGCATGTCTCCTCCCTCTTCTCCATGATGTCCTCGAACCTCTCTGGCATCTTGGTCATTGCCCCTTCTCGCGTCTCCTTCTCCTCCCACTTCCTCCCCGAAACCCCTTTTGACCTTCTTGGCCGGCGCAAGCCCTCCTTTCGTTGGGTTAGTTGGATCATCATCTTCGTCTTCATTGGCTATGCCAGTGGTCTTGGCGGAATTGGCAATGGATAGGAGCCATTTGGGGTGCGCATTCAACTTCAACCAACAATGCATGAAAATGATGTGCTTCTTCTCCACCTTCAAGTACAATGTGCACGCACAGGATGGCTAGAAAAAAAAGAGGTCAACAATGTGCACACATGATATCCGGCCAAATGACCAACACATAAAGCATATTCGGCCAAATGACCAACACATAAACAACTTACTTGCTTGAAGACTAGTGCACCACTTGGCCACCGGTTTTGGAGTTGTTTATAATGGCCGCAATACTTGTTGGCGACATCTTGAATGGTGTACCATCAAAGGGTGAGCGACTTCAGACCACAAACCAGGGTCGCTTCCATGCGATAGCCGATAGGGATCGTAGTGCTTGTGCTCATGGAACCAAGCATGAACATTCTACCAAAAAGGTTGATCCCTTTTGCTCCGTGCCATGAACGAATCAAAGCTAGTGGCCAACCACGAATCACACAACAATTTATCCTCCTCAAATTGAAACGTTCCCCCTACCCTTCTTCTTTGGGTCGGCACCGGCCAACCAATCGTCCATCTCAAGGTCCGGCTGCTGGGACGGAGACCATTCGAAGCTTCGTCCCCAGCGGAGTCACCAAATAGTGTGTTCGCACATGAACACGTCACCTTGTACCCTCAACGCCGAGGGTGATGCATTGCAGCTCATGTCAAAGGAGACCCGACCGGAAGCGCGGTACGCAAGCAATCCGACGAGCGCTTTTGTAGACCCGAAACCCCACACGCCTGGGAGGGACCCCGTCATGGCGCGCGGCGGCTATGGGCTGCACTAGGTCGACCTGATCGCCCCTAGGGCCTCGAGTTTCGCCGCCCCGCAACAAAAAGAGCGAAGAAGAACGAGGAAAAAGAAAACTAAGGTAAAGGAGAAAAGGTAAAAGTGATATATTGATTTTGTCGATTGTGTGTTGTTCAGTCGGCCATCATCTCTCATCTATTTATGAGCCGGCTGGACTTCCCGTACAAGAAAATTACTCCAAATCCTTCCAAAATTAATCGAACTCGGATTTAGGTAGGTTTGAGATAGCAGTTTGGTTTTTGATACCCATAGGCTGCATACCATGTCGGATGGAGAGGCTCCCAAAAGGAAATTTATCCGCTTCGACGAGCCGGACAACTTTCATGTTGAACGTTTTTCGATTCGAGACCATCTTGAGGGCCGAATCGCTCACGCAAAACAGGTGACAACTTGCCCTACCCATGAGACATTGGTTATATGGGTGTTTGGTGCCGCGGGTCTCTTTTTACTCACAGTCGGGCCGCACTACATCTATACTTAATAATAAATGAGCTATTGCTTCTGGTGGTACGTCACAGAAATTGCCCCCAAAGTTGCAAAATATTACCCACCAATGCCCTCTATAAGTGATAAAAAAAACGTTTTACACAGGGGAATCCCCGCCTGGGCCGGCCCATGCAGTAGGGACCTCCTATACCGCACTCTGCACGCTGGGAGAAGACGCAGCGCGCCTGCTTGGGGCGGCCCATGTCCGAGCGGCCTGTTTTTTAAATTTCGTTCTTTTCTTTTTCTTTTCCATTTTCTTTTTTTCTACTTTAAATAATTTGGGACTTCAAAAAAGTTCCAATTTTTTTAAAAATGACAATTTTGAAATAAAATGTTTAATAAATTATAAAATATTTGTGGATTCAAAAAATGTTCGTGATTTTGCAAAAAAATGTTTGCTTATTCAAAAAATGCGGGAAATCAAAAAATGTTCATGATTTTTCAAAATAGTTCGTGTATTAAAAAATGTTAATGAAATTGAACAAAATGTTCATGAATGGAAAAATATCCTAAAAATGTTCATGAATGGAAAAATATCCTAAAAATTCATAAACTGTTCGTGACGTACAAAATAGTTTATTCATTCATAAAATGTTCGCTGATTCAAAAAATGATCATGCATTTCAAAAAATGTTCGTTAAATCAAAAAAATGTTCATGAATTTCAAAAATTGTTCCACCAATTTCGAAAAAAATGTTCGTCGATTCTAGAAATGTTCGCCGATTCAAGAAAATTGTTTAAAAAATGTTCACAATTTTAAAACAATGTTTGCAAATAGTATAAAATGTTCATGAATTCAAAAAATGTTCGAAAATTTGTAAAAGTGTTCATGAATTTGAAAAAAATTCACGATTTCAAATATGTTCACGAGTTTAAAAAAATGTTCATGATTTCATGAAATTGAGAGTGATAGTGTATCTCGGTGATGCAGCAAAATGTGGTCATGGCCACTGGAGATTATGATTTTTTTTCCGTTGCAACGTACGGGCCCTTTTGCTAGTTGACATATAATCTCGGATTGAGATGATTCAAATATCAAAATCAATCGCCTTGACGAGACGAAGACATTCCATGTAGAACACTTTTTCATCTAAGGTCTTCTTGGAGGTGTAATCGGCCGAACACACTTTTTCATCTTAATTATGTTTTCTGCCGTGCCAAAAACTTGTGTCAACAAGCCCATATAAAAATAGATGTTCTCGCATCAGAGCCCTTGATCTCAAGTCGCCGCCAACGTCATAAGAGACAAGTGAAGAGCATTGATAGTCGCCGCCACTACTAGGGAAAACCCTAGTAGTAGCGCGGGGATAGGGCCTAGCAGTAGCGCGGGCTCCGGCGCTACTGCTATGGCGCTACAGCTAACATTTAGCAGTAGCGCCCGTTTGGCCACGCTACTGCTAAGCCTGTTATCAGTAGCGCGTCTCCACAGCCCACGCTACTGCTAGTTACTAGCAGCGCGCCTGGACCCCACGCTACTACTACTATTACGTATTCCATTTCTATTTTATTTTATATCGTATTTATACACCGTTATACAAGTTTTCATACAGTAGCAATTTAGAGATTGTTATATCATTATGATCATGATGGGTTATTATATCATTGGGTGAAAGAACCGCGTGTTAGATTCAAGTGGATGGATCCAAAGTGACCAAGTTGGAAATGACTCATCATCATCATAATAACTCATCATCATCATCATAATATTAACAACTCATCATCATCATCATAGTCATATAACAACTCCTCATCATCATAACAACTCCTCGTCATCATCATCATCATCCATGAGTCATATAACAACTCATCATTCTAACCCATTGTAGCACATAATAACAACTTCTCATCATCATCATAGTCATAATCAACACTAACTAATTGTTCTTAATACCTAGGACCTACTCCTCTCTCCTAGGTAAAATAGCATAAAAGAGGTAAACCGGTCCATCTCCAAAATGGAGAATGGAGATCCACCTGTCGCCAACTTTTGGCTTGCGCACATGCATGTTATCTCCAATCGGTTGCGTGCGCGCATTCGTTAGTTTGCTCCATTCTTTGATATTGAGCCTTGCATCATTCAAAGAAATAGAGTATGCACTATGGTAAGCCGTTGGCGGAAACGGTTGTAAGCTAACCATATACATATGACCTACGGTAAGCATCATGTCAGGCACAACCTCCTTCAGGAGCTTCTGTTGAACAACATAATAGTAACATATATAGTTAGCAATGTAGTTTACTTAAGAAGAATGTATGCAATGAAGACCGTCATTAACAAAATCATACCAAGTTTTTGGCAATGAAGTTACCATCCTGCAACTGATGGACTAGTGGCACGTATCCACTAAAATTTGGGCTGATAAAGTGTTTGGTCTTAAAGGTCTCAACATCATCTATAAATGAGACAAGATATCCTTTCTCCTCACAATTAAGCTTGGAGCCATAGTTGTAGTACGTCCTGTCTACAGCCTTCCGAGTATTTCTTGATGCTACTTGTAGCTTGCGTTGGTATTTCCCCGAAGAGGAAGGGATGATGCAGCACAGTAGAGATAGTATTTCCCTCAGTTATGAAACCAAGGATATCGAACCAGTAGGAGAATCACGCAACACCTCGTTAGCAGCACCTGCACACAAACAACAAATCCTTGCACCCAACGCAAACGAGAGGTTGTCAATCTCTCGGCGGTAAATTGCAAGATTAAATTGTATGTGATAGATAGATAGATAGAAACAAAAATACAAAATAAAATAAATAAAATAAAATGGCAGCAATATTTTTAGGGTTTTAGTAATATGATTTTGATAGACCCGGGGGCCATAGATTTCACTAGAGGCTTCTCTCGAGAAAATAGCATACGGTGGGTAGACAAATTACTGTTGGGCAATTGATAGAAAAGCAAATAATCATGATGATATCCAAGGCAATGATCATGTATATAGGCATCACGTCCAAGATTAGTAGACCGACTCCTGCCTGCATCTACTACTATTACTCCACACATCGACCGCTATCCAACATGCATCTAGTGTATTAAGTCCATAAGAACGGAGTAATGCCTTAAGAACGATGACATGATGTAGACAAGATAAACTCACGTATGAATAAACCCCATCTTTTTACCCTTAGTAGCAATGATACATACGTGTCATGTCCCTTTCTGTCACTGGGATTGAGCACCGCAAGATCGAACCCACTACAAAGCACCTCTTCCCATGGCAAGATAAATCAATCTAGCTGGCCAAACCAAATCAATAGATCAGAGAAGAAATACGAGGCTATAATAATCATGCATAAAAGAGTGCAGCAAAGACTCAAATAATTTCATGGATAATCTGATCATAAACTCACAATTCATCGGATCCCAACAAACACACCGCAAAAAGTGATTACATCGGATAGAACTCCAAGAACATCGAGGAAAACATTGTATTGAAGATCAAAAAGAGAGAAGATGCCATCTAGCTACTGCCTATGGACCCGAAGGTCTGTGGTAAACTACTCACGCATCATCGGAAGGGCAGCAAGGTTGATGTAGAACCCCTCCGTGATCGATTCCCCTCCGACAGATTACCGGAGAAGGACCCCAGATGGGATCTCTCTTGAACAGAAACTTGCGGCGGCGGAAAAAGTATTTCGTGGACTCCCTCGAGGGTTTCTGATTTTTCTGGAATTTATAGTGCTGGAATTAGGTCAAACGGAGCTGGGTGGGCCCCACGAGGTACCAGGGCACGCCACCCCCTGGGGCGCGCCCTGGTGCCTCATGGTCCACTGCTCCATCTTCTGGCCCTCTCCCGAAGCTTCTAGTGTTTATCTTGTCCAATAAAAAATCTCCAAAAAGTTTCGTGGCATTTGGACTTCGTTTGGTATTAATTTTCTGTAAAACAAAAACAGGGCAGAAAACAGCAACTGGCACTGGGCACTAGGTTAATAGGTTAGTCTCCAAAAATGATATAAAATTGCTGTAAATGATTATAAAAACATCCAAGATTGATATTATAACAGCATGGAACAATAATAAATTATAGATACGTTGGAGACGTATCAGCATCCCCAAGCTTAATTCCTGCTCGTCCTCGAGTAGGTAAAGGATAAAAACATAATTTTTGATGTGGAATGCTGCCTAACATATTCATCACATATTCTTTTCCTTTGTAGCATGGACATTGGACTTGAATGATTCAAAGCAATAGTCTATAATTTGACATGAAGATATAAATACTCAAGCATGCTAACAAGCAACCATGTCTTTCAAAATATCAACGCTAAATAAAGTTATCCCTAGCCCATTATGCTCAATCATTGATCCATTCATGAAACACACTCAAATATTAGCTACATCCAATGCACAAGTATGACAATAGTGCTCTCTAGTTGGTGCTTTTGTAAGAGAAGATGGAGACTCAAAGTAAAAATAAAAATTGCATAAAAGTAAATAGATAGGCCCTTCGCAGAGGGAAGCAGAGATTTGTCAAATGTGCCAGAGCTCAAAGCTGAAATTAAAGAGATAACAATATTTTGAGAGGCATGCTTTTCCTGTCAACGAAAACGACCGAGAATTCCCAATATTTTCCATGCTAGACACATCATAGGTGGTTCCCAAACAGAAAGTAAAGTTTATTTCCTTCCCACCATTTCTTTCACAATCCATGGCTAGCCGTATCCACGGGTGCCCTCCATACCAACACTTTCCAAGGAATTTTGTTGTTATTAATTTGATTTCATTGTGGGACTGGGCATCCCTATTACCAACCATTCTCTCATGCAATGAGAAGTGAATAAACACTCATCGTGAGAATAACACACCTAACATGGAAAATAATGGCCACCCCCTGCCGCTTCATGAGCGGTACGGGCACACAAAATGGAAAATTATTTTGAAAATTAGAGTTGGCACACGCAAATTTACTTGGAACGGCATTGAAATACCGCATATAGGTAGATATAGTGGACTCATTTGGCACAACTTGGGTTTAAGGGTTTTGGATGCACAAGCAGTATTTCCACTTAGTACAAATGAAGGTTAGCAAAAGATTGAGAAGCAACCAACCAAAAAACGAAAACGGTCATAAACATGCATTGAACACAACTAACACCGAATAATGCACCATAAGTAGGATATAATTTCATTGCATAACTATTGACTTAATGTGCATGCACAGGGAATCACAAACCTTAGCACTAATATTCTTACTAAATCACAATTACTCACTAACATGACTCACATATTATCATTTCCATATCGCAAAACTATTGCAAGGAATCACACTTATCATATCCAATGATCTATATGAAAGTTTTTATTTATATCCCTCTTGAATATTCATCACTTTGGGACCAACTTCATATCTTGTGCAAATTACCATTACTATCATCAACACTCAAAAAGATTTAAGTGAAGCATGAGAGTGCAAATATTTCTTCAAAATTTTAATCTTATCAATTCTCAAAATAATATAAGTGAAGCATGAGAATTCATTTCTTGAAAATTTTAATCAACCCTCAAAATAATATAAGTGGAGCATGAGAGTTTATTTCTTCAAAATATAGCCACCACCGTGCTCAAAAAGATTTAAGTGAAGCACTAGAGCAATTGCCTAGCTCAAAAAATTTAAGTGAAGCACATAGAGTATTCTAACAAATGATGATAACGTGTGGCTCTCTCAAGATAGGTGTGTTCAGCAAAGATGATTGTGACAAACTAAAAACCAAACAAAGCAAAGACTCATATAATACAAGACGCTCCAAGCAAAACTCATATCATGTGATGAATAAAAATATAGCTCCAAGTAAAATTACCGATGGTTGGTAGAAGAAAGAGGGGATCCTTCCGGGGCATCCCCAAGCTTAGACGCTTGAGTCTTCCTTGAATATTACCTTGGGGTGCCTCAGGCATCCCCAAGCTTAGGCTTTTACTACTCCTTATTCCTTCATCCATCGTGATCTCACCCAAAACTTGAAAACTTCAATCACACAAAACTCAACAAAACCTTCGTGAGATCCGTTAGTATAACAAAATAAATCACTACTATAAGTACTGTTGCAAACCCATTCATATTTTATTTTTGCATTATACCTACTGTACTCTAACTTCACCATGGCTTATACCCCCCGATACAATCCATAGATTCATCAAAACAAGCAAGTAGTGCATCAAAAACAGAATCTGTCAAAAACAGAACAGTCTGTAGAGATCTGAATTATGGTCATACTTCTGTAACTCCAAAAATTCTAAAAAATTAGGACTATGTGGGAAATTCATATATCAATATTTTGTAAAAAATTCAGAAGGTTCTGACGTTCCAAAGAAAAACCAAAATTCCAGCACTGGACGCAAAACTTTCTGTTTTCAAACAGCATCAATTATATTATCTTCCAAATCATCCTAAAGGCTTTACTTGGCCCAAACACTAACTAAAAACACAAAAACACAATCATACCAGTAGCATGACAGTGAAAACACACAATAACATAAAAAAATTATTTTATTCATTGGGTTGCCTCCCAACAAGCGCTATTGTTTTATGCCCCTAGCTAGGCATAATGCATAATTTCAAGTATTGTCATCTTTCTTCTTCTTATCCGAAGGTGCACTTTTATCAAGGGGTTTTTCAAAGGTAATATGAAATATATCATCCATAGAAATTTTAGCATTAGCAAGTTGTCCATCTTTAAATCCCTCTTGATTACCGGCTACAATCCAAGAGTATTGCCTATTGACGCTATTGAAAACTTGTTGGATTATATTCAAAGGTGGAACTTCCTTTTTAATATTCTCATCAAAGATGTTGTCATTGCGGAACAAATATCTCAGCAAGTAATCATTATTATAAAGGATCTCATCTATTACCGTTTTTTCACGGCTCATACCATAAAAATCAAAGATTTCCCTAGCTTCTCGCACTATATGATCAAATTCATTCATGAGAACAAGGGTAGCTATTTTCTTAGCTCTAGGATCTTTTATAACCGGTAATTCATAAAACAATCTTTGCAAAGTAGGATGGGTCCGAATAAACCTTCTTTCAAGTTTAAGAACAAGTGCGGAAATAGCATCGGCATAATTATTGGTTTCGTTAAGTATAGGTGCATCGTCAAAAGCCAAGGTCCCAATGCAATTAAAGAATTCTTGGATGACACTTTTTCCCATAGCATTACCATGTCCCAACACAAAAGTTTTAGCATCAAGATTGGTAGAACTTCCCTTTTTAGGAGTCTTACCATCATCGGTTTCCGCCATGCCAAAATCACTCATGATAACAAGTTTCAAGCAAGCAAACGAGCAAACAAGAAAAAGGCAAACAGAAAATATTTTTGTATTTTTGCAAAAACGTTTTAGAAGTGGGGGAGATGAAAACGAGAGGCAAATGGCAAATAAAGTAAATGCAAGGAGATGAGAGTTTGTGCAAAGGTACTTGATAGATGTTGATGATGTCTCCCCGGCAACGGCGCCAAAAATTCTTCCTGCTACTTGTAGCTTGCGTTGGTATTTCCCCGAAGAGGAAGGGATGATGCAGCACAGTAGAGATAAGTATTTCACTCAGTTATGAAACCAAGGTTATCGAAGCAGTAGGAGAATCACGCAACACCTCGTTAGCAGCACATGCACACAAACAACAAATCCTTGCACCCAACGCAAACGAGAGGTTGTCAATCTCTCGGCGGTAAATTGCACGATAAATTGTATGTGATAGATAGATAGATTGAAACAAAAATAAAAAATAAAATAAATAAAATAAAATGGCAGCAATATTTTTAGGGTTTTAGTAATATGATTTTGATAGACCCGGGGGCCATAGATTTCACTAGAGGCTTCTCTCGAGAAAATAGCATACGGTGGGTAGACAAATTACTGTTGGGCAATTGATAGAAAAGCAAATAATCATGACGATATCCAAGGCAATGATCATGTATATAGGCATCACGTCCAAGATTAGTAGACCGACTCCTGCCTGCATCTACTACTATTACTCCACACATAGACCGCTATCCAGCATGCATCTAGTGTATTAAGTCCATAAGAACGGAGTAATGCCTTAAGAACGATGACATGATGTAGACAAGATAAACTCACGTATGAATAAACCCCATCTTTTTACCCTTAGTAGCAATGATACATACGTGTCATGTCCCTTTCTATCACTGGGATTGAGCACCGCAAGATCGAACCCACTACAAAGCACATCTTCCCATGGCAAGATAAATCAATCTAGTTGGCCAAACCAAATCAATAGATCGGAGAAGAAATACGAGGCTATAATAATCATGCATAAAAGAGTGCAGCAAAGACTCAAATAATTTCATAGATAATCTGATCATAAACTCACAATTCATCGGATCCCAACAAACACACCGCAAAAAGTGATTACATCGGATAGAACTCCAAGAACATCAAGGAGAACATTGTATTGAAGATCAAAAAGAGAGAAGAAGCCATCTAGCTACTGCCTATGGACGCGAAGGTCTGTGGTAAACTACTCACGCATCATCGGAAGGGCAGCAAGGTTGATGTAGAACCCCTCCGTGATCGATTCCCCCTCCGGCAGATTACCGGAGAAGGACCCCAGATGGGATCTCTCTGGAACAGAAACTTGCGGCAGCGGAAAAAGTATTTCGTGGACTCCCTCGAGGGTTTCTGATTTTTTTGGAATTTATAGTGCTAGAATTAGGTCAAACGGAGCTGGGTGGGCCCCATGAGGTACCAGGGCGCGCCACCCCCCTGGGGCGCGCCCTGGTGCCTCGTGGCCCACTGCTCCATCTTCTGGCCCTCTCCCGAAGCTTCTAGTGTTTATCTTGTCCAATAAAAAATCTCCAAAAAGTTTCGTGGCATTTGGACTTCGTTTGGTATTGATTTTCTGTAAAACAAAAACAGGGCAGAAAACAGCAACTGGCACTGGGCACTAGGTTAATAGGTTAGTCTCCAAAAATGATATAAAATTCCTGTAAATGATTATAAAAACATCCAAGATTGATATTATAACAGCATGGAACAATAAAAAACTATAGATATGTTGGAGACGTATCACTTGACGATAAGAAATAAGCTGACAATTATAAATAAACAAGTTTAGTAGCGATGAACACCAAATATTTTCAAATAAACAATATAATTTACTTAACAATTTTTTTGACAAACTCACATTTAGGCAAAACTGGAGGCATATCCACATCCACCCATATGTCGATATTATTTTCAATATCATCATCTTCGGGACGAATATCGAATATTATTTTCATATTCTCCTCAAATCCATAGGCCTTGCAGAAAGCTTCCCAATTAGAGTAGCCGAAATGTGAGTGATTAAGCGCATTGTAGAGCTTAACCCAAAAGCATAACCGTGGTTAGTCCTGAGGTGAGCCCTCCTCGTCTCCATATTCTCAAAGTCTTGGAAACCGAGCTTCTGCAAGACATACGGTCTTGCATGGCACGGGATGTACTAGTCGAATTGAAAAAAAAACGGAAATTACACGTTGAAGCAAAGAATCACAAGTCATGATTAATTACGATGAAATACTTGTCGTTGCGTACCGTACAAACATCGAAGATCTCTTACAGCTTCACGGTGAAGAACCTACCATTTTACAGGTGAGGCACCCTGTTGCACAAACCCCGGTCATCGCAGCAGTAGTCGCACTCCGGGATCGTATCATCGCCAGACATTTCCTGTGTTCAAAATTCAAAGATTATAAATCGACGGCAACTAACAGGAACTCAACACACAGATCATTATTATTCATCACAGGTTGACTGTCGGTCTGTCGAGTCTTTCCTTGAAAACTCTCATCTCACGTGGTGTATATGGTGGACACTCCCTCACTGATTTTTCGACCGTCAGTGATGGTCGCTACTCCTCCTTCCCCTAGTGCATAACAAAGGTCTAGCACAAGGAGAAGAAGGAGAAACGACCCCCACGACAACAGTCGGCATTCTTCTTCTCTCATATATGGTGGACACTCTCCCTCACTGATTTTTTGACTGTCATGTATGGAGCCCCGACAGACTTAAAGTCAACCCGAAATGTCATTTAATTCTCTTTCTGGCAAATCTAGGGCACTCGATATTTCCTATATATTCTAGCACCAGTCATGCTAAAATTCACGGAAAAATCCGGCATGACCTTCGCTAAAATAGGACATATCGAGTGCCTGAAATTTGCCGGAATGGAAATGAATCAACACTCCGGCAAAACATAGGCCACTCGGATTTTCCCTGCGATACAAAGAGTCCATACACATACACATACACATGTTCTTTTTTAAGCATGAACATAGTCAAGTTCTTTTTTATACAGAAAAGTTTAAACTTGAAATGCTATCCGAATCAATTATCATTTCAAAAAAAACTAGCTTCACATTGTCACAGCTACTCATCTACTACTACTACTACATCTATAAAAACATCTATGAAAACTAGCATATAACAGGACCTTTATGCATGTTCATCATTGACATTCACAACACATCATCATCGACATCAACGACATGGGGATTTGGTTGGTCTCACCTCGAGGTCGGAGGGGGTAGATGACGGGGACGACGGCGGGGACGATGCAGGGGCAAATACTTGATTTCTGTGAAAACAAAATATAAACAAAAAGATTATTATGCTGATTTTAGGACTTAGTGAAACCCTATAAGCTATCAACTAAACCCTAGAAGCATACTAAATCAAAGTGTTACATATCAACTAAATATATTAACTATGTCTAAATTTTTACTAATTCCCTCTAAACCCTAAAAAATATTAACTATATCAAAGTGTTACATATCAACTAATCAAAATGACTAAATCTATCAACTATGTCTAAATTTTTACAAATTCACTCTAAACCCTAAAAACTATTAACTAAATCAAAGTGTTACATATCAACTAATCAAAATGTAGGAGGGGCTGTGCATGGAGGAGGGGGTGGAGGGGCTGTGTGGATGGAGGAGGGGGAGGGAGGAGGGGCTGTGGATGGAGGAGGGGGAGGGAGGAGGGACTGTGGAGGGAGGAGGGCCTGTGGATGGAGGAGGAGGGGTGGCTAGAGGAGGGAGGAGCAGGGGGGAGGAGGGAGGAGGAGGGGCGGCTAGAGGAGGGAGGAGCACGGGGAGGGAGGAGGAGGGAGGAGGAGGGGGGTGGAGGAGGGAAGAGGCAGGAGTAGGGAGGAGGAGGCTTACCGAGGCCGGGGGATGGCGGCGACGACGGCGGCAATGCGGCGACGGTAGGAGGAGGACGGCCGCGACGGTGAGAGAGTGAGACAGGGAGAGTGAGACGGGCGGGACGGGGACGATAAGGCTGGATTAGCAGCAGCGCGGGTCGCGGCCCGGCGCTACTACTAACTCACTTATCTGTAGCGCGTGTTCCAACCCAGCGCTGCTGCTAAGTGGGGAAGGGCAGCGGGGCCCGGGCTGGCTACAATAGCAGCGCGGGCCATGGGCCGGCGCTACTGCTAATGTGTTTAGCAGTAGCGTTGGGCCGAGATCCGCGCTGCTGCTATGGCCAACCCGTGGGGGGACGGAAGGGCCCTCATAGTAGTAGCGCATGTTCGGCATGTCCGCGCTACTACTAAACTCCACCTGCAGCGCGTGTGCTAAGCCCGCGCTACTGCTAAATAACAGTAGCGCCGCCCATTATCCCCACGCTACTGTTAATCCTCTACCTATAAGGTATTTCCTAGTAGTGCGCCGCCGTCCCTAGTAGGGTGATGTCCTTCCTCTTCGTTGATGGCATCCAGAGCTGTATAAATATGAGCATTTTAAGAGATAAACAGTCGAATGCCAGGAATGACCCAATCGATGGTCAACTTGTAAGATGTTAGGGGTTTACCGTTTTCTTTTATCTGAAAGAAGGATTGAAAGTGGGCTGGCATTATTTAACAAGATGTCTTTTAAATTAAGAATTATCACCCTTTTTCTTGAATCACACTGATTAATTTTTGAATTGAGGAATATGCAAATCACTAAGTGATCGATTCTTCTATCGAGAAACCATGCGGCTGCTTGGAAGAGGAGTACTTTTTTTTGGGAAAACTTTGTTTTTGCCACTCTAGCTTTTGCCCACTTTGCTTATGCCACTCTAGAATTTGACATTTTACTTTTGCCACTCTTAGCTTTTGACAATATATCACTTTTGCCATTCAGTGGCAAAAGCAAAAATTTCAATGTGGCAATTGTGATACATTGTCAAAAGCTAAGAGTGGCAAAAGTGAAATGAAAAATTATCACTTTTGCCACTAAATGGCATTTGTGATGTATTGTCAAAAGCTAAGAGTGGCAAAAGTGAGATGTCAAATTCTAGAGTGGCATAAGCAAGGTGGGCAAAAACTAGAGTGGCAAAACCATCTGCAACTTGATAGTTAGTGGGAATGAATCGAATATCAAGTAATTTCCTTGCAACTCTTTCACAAACAAAATGATAGTCAACCTCAATGTGTTTTGTCCTTGCATGAAACACCGAATTTGCTGAAAGATACGTGGCGCCAATATTATCACACCATAAGCGAGCAACTGGAGAAGGATTCATACCAAGTTCATCAAGTACAGCCTGAACCCATATTAATTCAGCTGTGGCATTGGCCAAGGCTTTGTATTCAGCTTCGGTGCTTGCTCTTGACACAGTAGCCTGCTTATGTGCACTCCATGAAATTAAATTGGGTCCAAAGAAGACTACAAATCCACCTGTTGACCTTCTGTCATCAGGACAGCCTGCCCAGTCAGCATCTGAGAAGGCACTTACTAGAGACGAGGTTGACTTGGTGACTTTTAGTCCAGTACTCATAGTACCCCTAAGATATCTGAGAATTCTTTTTACTGCAGTCCAATGCTCAAGTGTAGGAGAATGCAAAAACTGACATACTTTATTGGCAGGAAAAGATATGTCAGGTCTTGTCAATGTTAAGTATTGCAATGCACCTACCACACTTCTGTAATTTGTGGACTCGTCTACTCCCAATGGCTCACCAACTTCTTTGGAGAACTTTTCTGAAGTGGAGAGTGGCATGTTGGAAATTTTACAATTCATCATACCTGCTCTTCTCAACACATCTGACACATATTTTTCTTGAGTTAAGACTATGCCATCTTCTACCTTCTTTACTTCTGTACCCAAGAAATAGTGCAAGTCACCAAGATCCTTCAAGGCAAAATCCTTCCTTAGATCTTCAAGAAGTGCCATAGTTGCTTCATGTGATGAGTTGGCCACAATAATGTCATCAACATATACTAGCATAAAAATGGTAATCTTGCCTTTCTTATAGAAGAACAATGAAGAGTCAGCCTTTGAAGGTTTAAACCCAAGCCTTTGGAGTTTTTTACTCAGCCTAGAGTACCATGCTCTAGGTGCTTGTTTTAACCCATATAAAGCCTTATCAAGCTTACATACATAGTGATGTTTTTCTCTTACTTCATACCCAGGAGGTTGTTTCATATACACCTCTTCCTCTAGAACGCCATGAAGAAACGCATTCTGCACATCCAATTGATGAAGGCTCCAACCTTTTGACACTGCAATAGACAAAACAAGTCTGACAGTAGCTGCTTTCACAACTGGACTAAAGGTGTCCTCATAATCTATGCCATATATTTGCTTAAAGCCTTTTGCAACTAGTCTATCTTTGTATCTGTCTATTTCTCCCTTAGCCTTCCTTTTAATTCTATAGACCCACTTGCAATCAATAATATTTTTGCCTTTTACAGGAGGAACTAAATGCCATGTTTTATTTTTTATAAGTGCATCATACTCATCATTCATAGCATTTTTCCAATTTTTATTTTCTAATGCTTCATGCAAGCCGGTTGGTTCTCCCGTAGCAGCAAGGCCTACAAACCAAACCTTGTCATACCTGACCGTACCATCTGTACGCACCTTGGGTCTATGAATCCCATATTGCGATCTTGTGCGCTGCATAGGCACAGGAGCAGCTGCAGATGGCTCTGACACAGAGGATCCAGCTGCATCTGGCGCCCTGGATCCAAGACGGATGCTGTCTGGCGCAGTTGAAGTGGCCGATCCAGGCGCAACAGATCCAATGTTTATGTCGGGATCCCGCTGCACCCCCGCGTCAGCCCGTGACGCCTGTTGGGCCACTTGGCGCACCCGAGTTGGCTCGGAGGGACGTGGAGGGGTCCGCTCCACTCCGTGACTCGCAGAGGCCGCCGCGTGATACATCTCCAACGTATCTATAATTTATGAAGTATTCATGCCATGTTTATGACAATTCTATATGGTTTTGGTATGATTTGATTAGAACTAACCCGGACTGACGCTGTTTTCAGCAGAACTACCGTGGTGTTGTTTTTTGTGCAGAAATAAAAGTTCTCCAAATGCAGCGAAACTTTTTGACGATTTTTTTTGGAACAAAAGAGAACCAGGAAGCTTTGTGGGAGGACCAGAAGAGCCACGAGGTGCCCACGAGGCACCAGGGCGCGCCAGGGGGGTATGGCGCCGTGGTGCCTCGTGGGCCCATCTTAGCCCATCTTTGCGTGATTCCAACGCCAAAAAATCCTATAAATAGAGAAACCCCCAGAAATAACCCTAGATTTTGGACTACACCGCCGCAAGCCTCTGTACCCTCGAAATACCATCTGGAGCCCCGTTTCGGCACCCTGCCGGAGGGGGAAATTATCACCGGAGGCCATCTTCATCATCCCGGCGGTCTCCATGACGAGGAGGGAGTAGTTCACCCTCGGGGCTGAGGGTATGTACAAGTAGCTATGTGTTTGATCTCTCTCCCGTGTTCTTGATTTGGCACGATCTTGATGTACCGCGAGCTTTGTTAATATAGTTGGATCATATGGTGTTTCTCCCTCTCTATCTTGTTGTGATGAATTGAGTTTTTACCTTTGACGTTTCACTATTATCAGATTGAATACTTTTATGGATTTGAGAACACTTGATGTATGTCTTGCATATGAATACCCGTGGTGACAATGGGGTATTATATTGATTCACTTCATGTATGTTTTGGCACTCAACTCGTGGATTCCCGAGGTGACATTGGGGTAATCTATGCATAGGGGTTGATGCACGTTTTCATCCTACTTTCTCCGGTAGAAATCTTGGGACACTCTTTGAAGTTCTTTGTGTTGGATTGAATATTATGAATCTGAAGTTGTTTGATGCGTATCGTATAATTGACTCACGAATACTTGTGGTGACATTGGAGTATCTAGGTGACATTAGAGTTGGTTGATGCGTATCATATGGTGTTATTTTAGTACGAACTCTAGGGTTGTTCATGACACTTATAGGGATGGCTCAATAGATTGATCGGAAAAGATAACTTTGAGGTGGTTTCGTACCCTACAACAATTTCTATCTTATGTTCTCCGCGAATAGGAACTTTGGAGTGATTCTTTATCGCACGTTGAGGGATTGTTATATGATTCAATTATGTTAGCATTGTTGAGAGATTGCACTAGTGAAAGTATGAACCCTAGGCCTTGTTTTCAAGCATTGCAATACCGTTTGTGCTCCGTTTTATCACTTGCTACCTTGCTGTTTTTATATTTTCAGATTACAAAAACCTATATCTACTATCCATACTACACTTGTATCACCATCTCTTCGCCGAACTAGTGCACCTATATAATTTACCATTGTATTTGGTGTGTTGGGGACACAAGAGATTTCTTGTATTTGATTGCAGGGTTGTTTGAGAGAGACAATCTTCATCCTACGCCTCCCACAGATTGATAAACCTTAGGTCATCCACTTGAGGGAAAATTGCTACTGTCCTACAAAACTCTGCGCTTGGAGGCCCAACACGAGTCTACAAGAATAAGTTGTGTAGTAGACATCAAGCTCTTTTCTGGCACCGTTGCCGGGGAGGTGAGTGCTTGAAGGTATATCTTTAGATCTTGCAATTGAATCTTTTAGTTTCTTGTTTTATCACTAGTTTGGTTTATAAAAGAAAACTACAAAAAAAATGGAATTGAGGTTGCCACATATTATTCATCTTTATAATGTCTTTCTTGAAAATGATGGATCGGAAAATTGTGCTCAATTGATAGAAGAAGAATTCAATAAAATGTTTGGCATAAAATATTTGAATGATAAGCATGATTGCAATGTTGCTAGTATGAATTCTTTGAATATCCATGATGCTAGTGATATGAAAAGCCATAAGCTTGGGGATGCTATGTTTGATGAAGATGATATTTTTAGTCCCCCAAGTTTTGATGAGTAAATTTATTATGATGATTGCATGCCTCCTATTTATGATGATTGCAATAATTATGAATGTGGATTTGGAGAGGTCATGACTTTATTTAGTGACGAATCCACTATTTTGGAAGAGATTTCAATTGATTATGACAACAAAGTTGCTATCTATGATGATTATTGTGATGACATGTATGCTATAAAGAATAATAATAACCATGAAACTTGTCATCATGATTTTAATTTTCTATTGGATTATGCCAATCAAGTATCTCATGATATTTATTTTGTTGAATTTGCTCCCACTATTATTGATGAGAACAAATTTGCTTATGTGGAGAGTAATAAAATTTCTATGCTTGTAGGTCATGAAAAGAATGCTTTATGTGATAGTTATATTGTTGAATTCATTCATGATGCTACTGAAAATTATTATGAGAGAGGATCATATGCTTGTAGGTGTTGCAATAATATCAAGTTTCCTCTCTATGTGTTGAAAGTTTTGAAGTTATGCTTGTTTTGCCTTCCTATGCTAGTTGATTCTTGCTCCCATAAACTATTTGCTCACAAAATCCCTATGCATAGGAAGTGGGTTAGGCTTAAATGTGCTAGTCATATGCTTCAAGATGCTCTCTTTGTGTTTCAATTCTTTACTTTTATGTGAGCATCATTGAAATCATCATGCCTAGCTAAAAAGGCATTAAAGAAAAGCGCTTGTTGGGAGACAACCCAATATTTACCCCTACTGTTTTTTTTGTGTTCACATGATTAAGCTACTATGGTAATCATGTTTTATATGTTTTCTTTCAATAATGTGCCAAGTAAAGCCTTTGGGATAGTGTGGATACTTGTTGATTTGATTCTGTGCAAAAACAGAAACTTTTGCGTCCAGTGCTGGAATTTCTATTCTGTACTGGAGCGTTATAAAATTCTAAATTTTTTACAGAGAATTGGGTTACAAATTGTTTACGTTGTCCTAATTTTTCAGAATTTTTTGAGGTACATAAGTATGGTTTTTAAATCTCTCACTACATGCTGTTCTGTTTTTGACAGATTCTGTTTTTGATGCATAGTTTGCTTGTTTTAGTGTTTCCATAGCTTATATTGAGCAATATAAATTGTGGAAATGATAGACTACAGTAGTAATTATGTGAGAACAATTATGAATCTTGTCTTGACAGTACCTAAGTGGATGATTTATTTTTATCATACTAACCTATCTCACAAGTTCCGTTAAGTTTTGTGTGATTGAAGTTTTCAAGTTTTGGGTGAGATGTCGATATGAGGAGAATAAGTAGTGGCAAGACCCTAAGCTTGGGGATTCCCAAGGCACCCCAAGTTAATATTCAAGGAAGACTCAAGCGTCTAAGCTTGGGGATGCCCCGGACGGCATCCCGTCTTTCGTCTTCAACACTATCGGTAACCTCACTCGGAGCTATTTTATTATTCGTCACATGATATGTGTTTGGCTTGGAGCGTCATTTTATTTTGTTGATATTTGATTTCTGCTATCAATAATCATGTTTTGTATCTTTTAGTTCAATAAAATGCCAATTATAGCCTTTACCATGCTTAGTTTGCAAGTTTATGTGTTGCTGTTTGAAAACAGAAAGTTTTCTATTATGTCCTGAATTTTTGTGAATTGTCAGAACATGATAAAAATCTGGAATTTTTACACATTAAGAATGCATGAGTTCTCTGTCACGTGGTAATTTTTTAGAATTTTTGGAGTTAGGGAAGTATAAATTTTAAATCCCCCTTTACAGACTGTTCTGTTTTGGCAGATTTCGGTTATAGTTGCATTGTTTGCATTTGTTCCTTGTTTAATGTTTCTATTTGTGAATAGGAGTATTAAATATGCAGAGGCATTTAGTATGAAATGTTTAATTACAATTTTTGTGATTTTCTACAGTAGATAATGTTAAGGTTTTGAGTTGATTTATACTAACTTATCTCACGAGTTCTTGTTGAGTTTCGTGTGGATGAAGTTTTTAAGATTTAGTAGAAGCCATGATATGAGAGGAATTAAGGAGACACAAGAGCTCAAGCTTGGGGATGCCCAAGGCACCCCAAGATAACATTCCAAGAAGTCTCAAGCAACTAAGCTTGGGGATGCCCCGGTTGGCATCCCACCTTTCTTTATCAACAATTATCGGTTAGTCTTGGTTGAGCCTAAGTTTTTGCTTCTTCACATGAGATGTGCTATTCTTGGAATGTCATTTTATTTTGTTTTCTTTGCTGTTTGAATAAAATACTTAAGATCTGAAATTTTTAATTGAGAGAGAGTCCTCACATAGCTACCTGTTTACTTAACTACTCATTTGGTCTTCACTTATATCTTTTTGGAGTAGTTTCTCGTTTACTCTTGTTCTTCACTTATATCCTTTGAGTAAATTGTTGAATGAATTGAATATCATGAAGTTGATATAATATGAGCTTTATATGCTTGTATCATGCCTAGTAGTAGCTTCACATTGGGTTTAGAAGGTAAAATCTGTTGAAGCTTGACAATCACAATATTGGTCACACAAGCAATTCATGAATGATTAGTATAAGGAACAGAACTTTCACATATAAATATATTATCTTGGACAACTTTTATGATTGTGAATACCCATTAATTATTTTCAAACTTGAGCAAATTAGTTGAACTTGGACAAGGAAGACAACGTAATGAGTTATGTTTGGGTATATTTGCATAGAAGTTATATTGTTATGGATCCTCCAACATGTGGTGCTTGCTTAGGATCTTTTACTAGCCAAAAATTCGTACGAAGTAGAGATACTACTTGTGCATCCAAAAACCCTTAAACTCAGTTTTTTCCCATGAGTGTCCACCATATCTACCTATGGATTGAATAAGATTCTTCAAGTAAGTTGTCATCGGTGCAAAAAGCAATAAAAATTGTTCCTAAAATATGTATGATCCTTTATTGCAAGGGAAAATAAGCGTTGTACGAACTTGTGATGGTAAAGAAATAAAAGCGACGGACTGCATAATAAAGGTTGCTATCACAAGGGGCAATATAACGTGACGTTCCTTTGCATTAAGGGCTTGCGCATCCAAAAATAAAAAGCGCATGACAACCTCTGCTTCCCTCGGCGAAGGGCCTATCTTTTACTTTTCAGTTTTTATTTTTATGCAAGAGTCAATAGTATCCCTTCTCATTTCAACCTCAATTATTCTTTTGTTGGCAAACATCATGTGGTGGGGAAAGATCCAGGCACATATGGGCAGTCAAATATATTTGATCATGAATTATTATTGTTGACAATTATCTCTATGATAAATAAGTTGGGAGGCAAAACATTAAGCCCCTATCTTTCTCTGTGTTCGATGGATGCCATTTGTTCTAAAAATATGCTTTGAGTACTAGCAATCATAGAAGACTATATGATATATAATTGAGTATGTGGAGCTCTTACTTAGACTTTGTTGAAGATAAGTTGAATTGCAATTGTTTGGTGACTAAGAACATAGGTTGTTAAGTTTCAAGAGAATGCATTGTTTGAACCATAACATGTGAATGGATTGCTACTTTATCATGATGAGCTTTATGAGAAAGAGTTGCTGTTATGATGCTAGGAAAGTGATTGAAATTATCATTGATCAAACTTATGCACTATGCTAGCATTCACACTTCATAAATTATTTCTTTTATCATTTACCTACTCGAGGACGAGCAGGAATTAAGCTTGGGGTTGCTGATACGTCTCCAACGTTGATACGCCCATTTTGCATCATGTTTTGCTACTGTTATTTATAGTGTTTTTAATCAATATAACACTTTGTGGAGCAATTCTAATGCCTTTTCTCTCTTAATATGCAAGATTTACACAAGGAGGGAGATTGCCGGCAGCTGGAATTCTGGACCTGAAAAAGCTATGTCAGAGATACCTATTCTGCACATCTGCAAATGAGCTGGAATTTTACGGAGATTTATTTTGGAATAAATAAAAAATACTGGAAGCAAGAAGTACCAGAGGGGGCCACCCAGGTGCCCACGAGGCACCAGGGCGCGCCACCCCCCCCCCCCTCCCAGGCGCGCCCTGGTACCTCGTGGGGCCCCTGGCCAGCCTCTGGCCCCCATTTTCTGGTATATAAGTTCATTTGCCCTAGAAAGAATATAGAAAAGACTTTCGGGATGGTGCGTCGCCGTCTCGAGGCGGAACTTGGGCAGGAGCACTTTTGCTCTCCGGCGGAGAGATTCTGCCGGGGATACTTCCCTCCGGGAGGGGGAAATCATCGCCATCGACATCACCAGCGATCCTCTCATGGTGGGAGGACTAATCTTCATCAACATCTTCACCAGCACCATCTCATCTCAAACCCTAGTTCATCTCTTGTATTCAATCTTTGTCTCAAAACCTCAGATTGGTACCTGTGGGTTGCTAGTAGTGTTGATTACACCTTGTAGTTGATGCTAGTTGGTTTATTTGGTGGAAGATTATATGTTCAGATCTATTACGCTATTCAACACCTCTCTGATCTTGGACATGAATATGATTTGTGAGTAGTTACTTTTGTTCTTGAGGACATGGGAGAAGTCTTGTCATAAGTAATCATGTGAATTTGGTATTCGTTCGATATTTTGATGATATGTATGTTGTTGATTCCCTTAGTGGTGTCGTGTGAACGTCGACTACATGACACTTCACCATCTTTGGGCCTAAGGGAATGCATTGTGGAGTAGTAATTAGATGATGGGTTGCTAGAGTGACAGAAGCTTAAACCCTAGTTTATGCGCTATTCCGTAAGGGGCTGATTTGGATCCATATGTTTAATGCTATGGTTAGAGAAATCTTAATTCTTCTTTCGTAGTTGCGGATGCTTGCGAGAGGGGGTAATCATAAGTGGGAGGTTTGTTCAAGTAAGAACAGCACCCAAGCACCGGTCCACCCACATAGCAAATTATCAAAGTAGCGAACGCGAATCAAACAAACATGATGAAAGTGACTAGATGAAATTCCCATGTGTCCTCGAGAACGCTTTACTTACTATAAGAGATCGTTCTGGCTTGTCCTTTGCTATAAAAAGGATTGGGCCACCTTGCTGCACTCAATGTTACTATTTCTACTTGTCACTTGTTACAAATTATCTTGCTATCAAACTACTTGTTACCGATAATTTCAGTGCTTGCAGAAAATACCTTGCTGAAAATCGCTTGTCATTTCCTTCTGCTCCTCGTTGGGTTCGACACTCTTACTTATCGAAAGGACTACGATTGATCCCCTATACTTGTGGGTCATCAAGACTCTTTTCTGGCACCGTTGCCGGGGAGTGAAGTGCCTTTGGTGAGTGGAATTTGGTAAGGAAACATTTATATTACGTGCTGAAATTCACTGTCACTTGTCACTATGGAAAGTAATCCTTTGAGGGGTTTGTTCGGGGTATCTTCACCTCGACCGGAAACACAAATAGTTGCTCCTCAACCTACTGCACCTACTGAAAATATTTATTATGAGATTCCTCCGGGTATGATAGAGAAACTGCTAGCTAATCCTTATGCAGGAGATGGAACGGTACATCCTGATATGCACTTGATCTATGTGGATGAAATTTGTGGATTGTTTAAGCTTGCAGGTTTATCCGGAGATGGAGTTAAGAAGAAAGTATTCCCTTTATCTTTGGAGGGAAAGGCATTAATGTGGTATAGGCTATGTGATGATACTGATACATGGGACTGGAACCGATTGAAACTGGAATTCCATCAAAAAAATTATCCTATGCATTTGGTTCATCCTGATCAGAATTATATATATAATTTTTGGCCTCGTGAAGGAGAAAGCATCGCTCAAGCTTGGGGGAGGCTTAAGTACATGATGTACACATGCCCCAATCATGAGCTCTCAAAAGAAATTATCTTACATAATTTTTATGCCCGGCTTTCTCATGATAATCAAACTACACTCGATTCTTCTTCGACTGGCTCCTTTATGAAGAAAACTATTGAATTCAGATGGGATCTTCTGGAAAGAATTAAATGCAACTCTGAAGATTGGGAACTCGACAAAGGTAATGAGTCAGGTATAATACTTGAGTTCGATTGTGTTAAATCTTTTATGGCCATCGATGCTTTTCATAAGTTTAGCACTAAATATGGACTTGACTCTGAGATAGTAGCTTCCTTTTGTGAATCATTTGCTACTCATGTTGATCTCCCTAAGGAGAAGTGGTTTAAATATCATCCCCCTGTTAAAGAAAAGATTGAGGAACCCGTTAGTGTTAAAGAAGAAACAATTGTTTACCATGTTGATCCAGTTGTGCCTACTGCTTATATTGAGAAACCACCTTTTCCTGTTAGGATTAAGGAACATGCTAAAGCTTCAACTGTGGTTAACAAAAGTAATATTAGAGTACCTAGACCCTCTGAACAAATTAAAGTTGAACCTGATGTTGCTATCGTTAAAATTCTCTTAGTCGATAATATAGATGGGCATGTTATTTACTTTTGTGATGAGGCGGCTAGAATTGTTAAACCTGCTAGAAATGAACGAGATATGTTAGACAAGAACAAGCCCGTAGTTGGCATGTCTGTTATTTCTGTTAGGATTGGAGATCATTGCTATCATGGTTTGTGTGATATGGGTGCTAGTGTGAGTGCTGTTCCATTTTCTTTATATCAAGAAGTAATGCATGAAATTGCACCTGTTGAGATTGAAGATATTGATGTTATTATTAAGCTTGTGAATAGAGATACTATTACACCACTTGGGATTGTTAGAGATGTTGAAGTCTTGTGTGGAAAAATCAAATACCCTACTGATTTCTTAGTACTTGGTTCACAACAAGATAATTTTTGTCCCATTATATTTGGTAGATCTTTCTTGAATATCGTTAATGCTGAAATTGATTGTGTTAAAGAAAAGGTTCGAGTTAAGTTTGGTGATATATCTCATGAGTTTAATTTCTCCAAGTTTCGTAGACAACCTCATGATAAAGAATTGCCTAGTAAAGATGAAATTATTGGTCTTGCTTCTATTGCCGTACCTCCTACTGATCCGTTAGAACAATATTTGCTAGACCACGAAAATGATATGCATATGAATGAAAGAAATGAAATAGATAAGATGTTCTTTGATCAACCACCTATCCTTAAACAAAATTTGCCTGTTGAAACTCTTGGAGGCCCTCCTCCACCAAAGGGTGATCCTGTATTTGAATTGAAGCAATTGCCTGATACATTGAAATATGCTTATCTTGATGAAAAGAAGATATATCCTGTTATTATTAGTGCTAACCTTTCAGCGCATGAAGAAAAGAGATTACTAAAAACTCCGAGGAAGCACCGTGTTGCTATTGGATATACTCTTGATGATCTTAAGGGCATTAGTCCCACTCTATGTCAGCACAAAGTTAATATGGAGCCCGATGCTAAACCAGTTGTCAACCACCAACGACGATTAAATCCTAAGATGAAGGAGGTGGTAAGAACTGAAATATTAAAGCTTCTGGAAGCAGGTATAATCTATCCCATAGCTGATAGTAGATGGGTAAGTCCCGTTCATTGTGTCCCTAAGAAAGGAGGTATTACCATTGTTCCTAATGATAAAAATGAACTCATTCCACAAAGAATTGTAACTGGTTATAGGATGGTAATTGATTTTAGGAAATTAAACAAAGCTACTAGAAAATATCATTACCCTTTACCTTTTATTGATCAAATGTTAGAAAGACTGTCTAAGCATACACACTTTTGCTTCCTAGATGGTTATTCTGGTTTTTCTCAAATACCTGTATCACAACCCGATCAAGAGAAAACCACCTTTACTTGTCCTTTTGGAACTTATGCTTATAGACGTATGCCTTTTGGTTTATGCAATGCACCTGCTACCTTTCAAAGATGTATGACTGCTATATTCTCTGACTTTTGTGAAAAGATTGTTGAGGTATTCCTGGATGATTTCTCCGTTTACGGAACTTCTTTTGATGATTGCTTAAGCAACCTTGATCGAGTTTTGCAGACATGTGAAGAAACTAATCTTGTCTTGAATTGGGAGAAGTGCCACTTTATGGTGAATGAAGGCATTGCCATGGGGCATAAAATTTCTAAAAGAGGTATTGAAGTTGATAAAGCTAAGGTTGATGCTATTGAGAAAATGCCATGTCCTAAAGATATTAAAGGTATAAGAAGTTTCCTAGGTCATGCTGGTTTCTATAGGAGATTTATTAAAGACTTCTCTAAAATTTCTAGGCCTCTTACCAATCTTTTGCAAAAAGATGTTCCATTTGTTTTTGATGATGATTGTCTAGAAGCCTTTGAAACACTTAAGAAAGCCTTAACCACTGCACCTATTGTCCAACCACCTGATTGGAACTTGCCTTTTGAAATTATGTGTGATGCTAGTGACTATGATGTTGGTGCTATTCTAGGATAGAGAGTTGATAAGAAATTAAATGTTATCCATTATGCTAGTAAAACTCTAGACAGTGCCCAAAGAAATTATGCTACTACTGAAAAAGAATTTCTAGCAGTTTTGTTTGCATGTGATAAATTCAGATCTTACATAGTTGATTCTAAAATAACTGTTCACACCGATCATGCTGCTATTAAATATCTTATGGAAAAGAAAGATGCTAAACCTAGACTCATTAGGTGGGTTTTATTGCTACAAGAATTTGACTTGCATATTACTGATAGGAAGGGAGCTGAGAATCCCGTAGCAGATAATTTGTCTAGAATGGAAAATGTTCTTGATGACCCACTACCTATTAATGATGATTTTCCTGATGAACAATTAGCTGTCATAAATGCTTCTCGTAATACTCCTTGGTATGCAGACTATGCTAATTACATTGTTGCTAAATACATACCACCTAGTTTCACATACCAACAAAAGAAAAAGTTCTTCTTTGATTTAAGACATTACTTCTGGGATGACCCACATCTTTATAAAGAAGGAGTAGATGGTATTATTAGACATTGTGTACCTGAGCATAAACAGGAACAAATCCTACGGAAGTGTCAATCCGAGGCTTACGGAGGACACCATGCGGGAGACAGAACTGCACACAAGGTATTACAATCTGGTTTTTATTGGCCTACTCTTTTCAAGGATGCTCATAAGTTTGTCCTATCGTGTGATGAATGTCAAAGAATTGGTAATGTTGGTAGATGTCAGGAAATGCCTATGAATTATTCACTTGTTGTTGAACCATTTGATGTTTGGGGATTTGATTATATGGGACCTTTTCCTAAATCCAATGGGTATACACATATTTTAGTTGCTGTTGATTATGTTACTAAGTGGGTAGAAGCTATTCCAACTAGTAGTGCTAATCATAACACTTCTATTAAAATGCTTAAAGATGTTATTTTCCCAAGGTTCGGAGTCCCTAGATATTTGATGACTGATGGTGGTTCACATTTTATTCATGGTGCATTCCGTAAATTGCTTGCTAAATATGATGTCAACCATAGAATTGCATCTCCCTATCACCCTCAAACTAGTGGTCAAGTTGAATTGAGCAATAGAGAAATAAAATTAATTTTGCAAAAAACCGTCAATAGATCTAGAAAGAATTGGTCTAAGAAACTTGACGATGCATTATGGGCTTATAGAACTGCTTATAAAAATCCTATGGGTATGTCTCCTTATAAAATGGTTTATGGAAAAGCATGTCATTTACCTCTTGAGTTAGAACATAAAGCATATTGGGCAATTAAAGAACTAAATTATGATTTTAAACTTGCTGGTGAAAAGAGGTTATTTGATATTAGCTCATTAGATGAATGGAGAACCCAAGCTTATGAAAATGCCAAATTGTTTAAAGAAAAAGTTAAAAGGTGGCATGATAGAAGAATTCAAAAACGGGAATTTAAAGTAGGTGAGCAAGTTCTATTGTACAATTCTCGTTTGAGATTCTTTGCAGGAAAACTTCTCTCTAAATGGGAAGGACCGTATATCATCGAAGAAGTTTATCGCTCCGGAGCCATCAAAATAAACAACTCCGAAGGCACTAATCCGAGAGTGGTGAATGGGCAAAGAATCAAGCACTATATTTCAGGTACTCCCATTAATGTTGAAACTAATATTATTGAAACAATTAGACCGGAGGAATACATAAGAGAGACCTTCCGGAAGACTCCAGAACCCTGAAAAGGAATAGGTATGTGATACAGTAAGTAAACCGACTCCAAAAATTCCATAAAAATATTTTCTGTCAGTTTTGGAATATTAGAAAAAAATACAAAAATAATAAATAGCCGAGGGGACCCACCTGGTGCCCACGAGGCACCAGGGCGCGCCACCGCCCAGGCACGCCCTGGTGGCTCGTGGGCCCCACGTGAGCCTTCCCGAATCCGTTTTCTTCTGGATTACTTTTTTTTGCAAGATAAAAATTCTTTATATATACTCCAGGATGTTTTGACCACCGTATCACAGAAATCTCCTCTGTTCTTCTTTCGTGCTATTTTTCTGACAGATTCGAAAGTATGTCGTCCCAAGACTCAGATGGAGAGAGCTTCGTATCACATTATGTTACAAATCCAAGAATCTATGGGGATATGGATCCCTATGGATGGTCCGCGAAGGAGGAGCGAGATCTCAACATGAAGGGAACGGAAGACGTGAGCTCGAATGAAGACGATGCTCCTCTACCTCAACCCGTAGATATGCATGTGGAGTTCAAGAAGTCGAGCCTCCCAAACACAGTAAACAAATCTAAGATCCAATTTATCCCTTTCCGTCTTCTACAGGAAAATAAGAACGCACTATGTGAGAAGATAATGGAGCTTGAGCAAGAAATTAGCAAGTTGAAGGAAGAAAACTATGTTCTAAAGCGGAAACTGAAGGACAAGCCCATTACTTCATCACCACCACCATCACCGAAGAAGGAGACTTGAGCACATGGGTATGGGCACTCCCCTTGGCTTGTGCCAAGCTTGGGGGAGGTGCCCCGGTATCGTATCACCATCACTTTCATTATCTTTACCTATTCTTAGTTCGATCCTTAGTTATTTCGTGATCTAGTTGAATAAAAGTTTAGTATGATCCATTTTCGAGTGTTAGCTTCGTGATCTATCTATCTATGTAATCGAGTTGAGAGTTATAGTATAAAGAGTAGTTTGAGTTTTTGCTTCTTTACTTTCATGTTCCAATTCTAGCAATGAAAATAATAAAAAGATCATATGCTAATCCTATGGAAAGTAATGACATTACATAAAGAAAAGTATAAGTGGTAAAATTTATTGGAAGTTAACAAACATAGCATTAGTCAATGATGCAATTCATGAAAAAGTTAATAAGGGAAGAGACGATTCACATGCAAATATACTATCTTGGACATCTTTTATGATTATGAGCCCCCATTAAGTATCTTATGTCAAATTGTTGACGTTGGACAAGGAAGACAACGTAATGAATTATGTTTGTTCATATTCACATAGAAGTTATATTGTTATGGATCCTCCAACATGTGGTGCTTGCCCAATATCTTTGCTAGCCAAAAATCCGCACCAAGTAGAGATACTACTTGTGCATCCAAAACCCTTAAACCCAGTTTCATGGCATGAGAGTCCACTATATCTACCTATGGATTGAATAAGATCCTTCAAGTAAGTTGTCATCGGTGCAAAAAGCAATAAAAATTGCCTCTAAATATGTCTGAACTTTTATTGTAAGGGAAATAAGCTTTGTACGAACTTGTGGTGGTAAAGAAATAAAAGCGACAGACTGCATAATAAAGGGTGCTATCACAAGGGGCAATATAAAGTGACGTTCCTTTGCATTAAGAGCTCTTGCATCCAACAAAAAATAAGTGCATGACAACCTCTGCTTCCCTCTGCGAAGGGCCTATCCTTTACTTTTATGTATTTACTTTTTATGCAAGAGTCAATAGTGTTCTCCTCTACTTCCTTTTTATTTATTTTCTTTTGTAAGCATCATGTGGTGGGGAAAGATCTAGGCATATATATCCAGTTGGATATGAGTGATCATGAGTTATTATTTTTGACATCACCCTTGAGGTGAATAAGTTGGGAGGCGAACTCACAAGCCCCTATCTTTCTATGTGTCTGGCTGAAACTTTTTGCTCCATATATATGTCGTGAGTGTTAGCAATCATAGAAGTCTAAATGATGGTTGAGTATGTGGACTTGCTAAATAGCTCTTACATGAGACCCTTCCTAAAAATATGATGAATTGCAATTGCATTGTTGACTGAGAACATAGTTTGTTAATTTTCAAGAAGGTTTATGCCTTATACTCCATTGTTGCGATGAATTGTTACTTGCTCATGAGAAGCTTATGATAATAAATATTGTTGTTATAATAATGATCATGATGCTACTATGACCGTATTTTGTTTTTATCGACACCTCTCTCTCTCTAAACATGTGGACATGATTATCGATATCGGCTTTTGCTTGAGGACAAGCGAGGTCTAAGCTTGGGGGAGTTGATACGTCCATTTTGCATCATGTTTTGCTACTGTTATTTATAGTGTTTTTAATCAATATAACACTTTCTGGAGCAATTCTAATGGCTTTTCTCTCTTAATATGCAAGATTTACACAAGGAGGGAGATTGCCGGCAGCTGGAATTCTGGACCTGAAAAATATGCTTTGAGTACTAGCAATCATAGAAGACTATATGATAATTCAGTATGTGGAGCTCTTACTTAGACTTTGTTGAAGATAAGTTGAATTGCAATTGTTTGGTAACTAAGAACATAGGTTGTTAAGTTTCAAGAGAATGCATTGTTTGAACCATAACATGTGAATGGATTGCTACTTTATCATGATGAGCTTTATGAGAAAGAGTTGCTGTTATGATGCTAGGAAAGTGATTGAAATTATCATTGATCAAACTTATGCACTATGCTAGCATTCACACTTCATAAATTATTTCTTTTATCATTTACCTACTCGAGGACGAGCAGGAATTAAGCTTGGGGATGCTGATACGTCTCCAACGTTGATACGTCCATTTTGCATCATGTTTTGCTACTGTTATTTATAGTGTTTTAAATCAATATAACACTTTGTGGAGCAATTCTAATGCCTTTTCTCTCTTAATATGCAAGATTTACACAAGGAGGGAGATTGCTAGCAGCTGGAATTCTGGACCTGAAAAAGCTATGTCAGAGATACCTATTCTGCACATCTCCAAATGAGCTGGAATTTTATGGAGATCTATTTTGGAATAAATAAAAAATACTGGAAGCAAGAAGTACCAGAGGGGGCCACCCAGGTGCCCACGAGGAACCAGGGCGCGTCACCCCCCCCCCCCCCCAGCCCCAGGTGCGCCCTAGTACCTCGTGGGGCCCCTGGCCAGCCTCTGGCCCCCATTTTCCAGTATATAAGTCCATTTGCCCTAGAAAAAATATAGAAAAGACTTTTGTGATGGTGCGCCGCCGTCTCGAGGCGGAACTTGGGCAGGAGCACTTTTGCTCTCCGGCGGAGAGATTCTGCCGGGGATACTTCCCTCCGGGAGGGGGAAATCGTCGCCATCGACATCACCAGCGATCCTCTCATCGTGGAAGGACTAATCTTCATCAACATCTTCACCAGCACCATCTCATCTCAAGCCCTAGTTCATCTCTTGTATTCAATCTTTGTCTCAAAACCTCAGATTGGTACCTGTGGGTTGCTAGTAGTGTTGATTACACCTTGTAGTTGATGCTAGTTGGTTTATTTGGTGGAAGATAATATGTTCAGATCTATTATGCTATTCAACACCTCTCTGATCTTGGACATGAATATGATTTGTGAGTAGTTACTTTTGTTCTTGAGGACATGGGAGAAGTCTTGTCATAAGTAATCATGTGAATTTGGTATTCGTTCGATATTTTGATGATATGTATGTTGTTGATTCCCTTAGTGGTGTCGTGTGAACGTCGAATACATGACACTTCACCATCTTTGGGCCTAAGGGAATGCATTGTGGAGTAGTAATTAGATGATGGGTTGCTAGAGTGACAGAAGATTAAACCCTAGTTTATGCGCTATTCCGTAAGGGGCTGATTTGGATCCATATGTTTCATGCTATGGTTAGAGAAATCTTAATTCTTCTTTCGTAGTTGCGGATGCTTGCGAGAGGGGGTAATCATAAGTGGGAGGTTTGTTCAAGTAAGAACAGCACCCAAGCACCAGTCCACCCACATATCAAATTATCAAAGTAGCGAACGTGAATCAAACAAACATGATGAAAGTGACTAGATGAAATTCCCATGTGTCCTCGAGAACGCTTTACTTACTATAATAGATCGTTCTGGCTTGTCCTTTGCTATAAAAAGGATTGGGCCACCTTGCTGCACTCATTGTTACTATTGCTACTTGTCACTTGTTACAAATTATCCTGCTATCAAACTACTCGTTACCGATAATTTCAGTGCTTGCAGAAAATACCTTGCTGAAAACCGCTTGTCATTTCCTTCTGCTCCTCGTTGGGTTCGACACTCTTACTTATTGAAAGGACTACGATTGATCCCCTATACTTGTGGGTCATCAAACGTATCTATAATTTATGAAGTATTCTGTAACACCCCGATTTTTGGCCCTTTCTTTTTCTTTTGGATTTCTTCGAATTTTCATTTGGATTTCTTTTTCCGTGGCTATGTGGTCTTGAAACCTGGGAAGATCTTCTCTCCTGCCACTTCCTAGTGTCTTCTCATTCTCAAATCCATCCCAAGGCCATGTCATTTCCATCTTAGCCCAACCCCAATATTTATTTCTTGGGAATATTCCTTTTTCTATTAAAGGAATAATCCTATTTGCCCTAGGTTGTGAAGCAACCTATATTTCTGCCTTCCACAAAATTCCCACAAAATTCTCATAAATTATTTGGATCATATCTTCCACAAATATGCCAAAATCCATCCTTGCCTAGTTCAAAAATAATTCAGGAATATTCATTTCCTATTCTGTCCAGATTGGCACTTTGTGAAGGAAGTGCTATTTATATTTTCTTGATTGCTCTCAAAATTTTTGGGCACTCTCTCTTATCCAAATAACTACCAGATGCCAAAATTCAACTTCATTGGCCTAGTAAATCTTCCTCAGAAAATTTCCAAAGTTTCTGTTCAGAGAGAAGCTTTGTGAGGGAAGTACTATCTAGGATTATCCAAATGAGTTGAAATTTTGGGAGATTATTCATGTGATCAAATCATTACTCTCCACCAAATTTCAGCTCCATCCAATGAACTATGTGAGCACACCTTGAACTCTTGGTTTCTGGTCACAATTTCAGTTTGTGAAGCAACTATGTTTTATATTGCTTAAAAACTTCTGAAATTAATCCAGGACCTAAATATCCCTAAATAATGTGAGCATGACATCCTGGTTATCTCTTATCTCATTCCATTTGACCACAACATCATGCCTAAGTTTGCAACAGCAAACTTCAGTCGATCATTCCCATCAACCCATAGTGGATTTCTTCGAGATATCGCATCAGTGGGACTGTATGTTGGAGGGACAACACGTTTGACAACTTTTGGCAGGCAGACGTGCCCTCCTCTCGCCAATGCACGCGGTGACCACGCCGTTGGCGTGCGTTTGGCGCGCTCTGCGCATCGGCTAGCTCCGAGCACCGCTCTCCCTGCCGCTCTCGCTCGTCTCACCGTGTCTACCGTGTCGCCCACAGTTCCCCGCATCCTCTCGTGCCCTGGCCCCCTCCTCATTCGCCCTCCTCGCGCCATGGTGGCCGCGCCCGCGTGAGCACAGTGTCTCGGTGGCCGACCGGGCACCGCACCGCCCGCGTCTGCCACCCCAGTAGCTCTCTCCCGTCGCTCTCCACCCCTCCACGCTTGCGCACGCGTACGCGGTCGTGCCAGAGGCATCGACCGCGCGTCCGCGGCGGTTTCCGGCGAAGGCATCCGGCCGCGGCTATTTAAGCCCTTCCCGAGATCTGTCGAGCTCATCCACCTCCTCACCACCCTCCCCTAGACCTCCCCGACCACCCAACCAAGCCCCGGGAGCTCCCCTGCCCTCCCATTGCAGCCACGGCCACCGCCCTCCCGGTCTCAAATTCGAGCAAGCTGGGGCTCCTCCCTCCTTCTCTTCCTCACCAGTAGCTCCACCAAGTCACGGCGAGCCCTGCCCTGCTCTCGCCTGCTCCCCGGAGTACCCATAGGCGAGGTTTCAAAATCGGCCGAAGGCCTCCGCTGCGGGCATCCCAGCCGCCGTCGCCATGGCCCTCTCCGGCGCGCGTGCTGCACTAGGACGGGTGCGGCGCTCCGCCCTGAGGCCGCCGGTGGCCGGACTTCGGCCGGAGATGGCTGGTGGAGTCGGGGCCGGCGACGGCCATGCCCTGCCTCGCCTCCTCTGCCTCCCATCGCGAGGAAGGACACGACCAAGTCAGGTGGGTCCCACCTCTGCACGGCCCCACCAGTCAGTCAAACAAGGAGTCAACACCGGGCCCGCGCCGATTTAAGTGAAAGCGTATTTTCCATAATACGTTTTTGCTTATAGAAAGCGTACTTCGCTGCTTCTTCGGGTCAAAATGCGCTTTCCCCATTTGAAAGCGTATTTTCTAAAAGGCGCTTTCTGTTTTCAGCAGCCGCCGCCGAAACCCTTATATTGCGGGCATTCGCCCGTTAGCAGCAGAAATGAACACTTTTTATTTATTTCTCTGCCTAACGAACGAACGTCCGTAACTTTTCAACCGAGACTCCGATTCAGGTGATTCCAAAGCCCACGATCTCAGTTCGTCAAGCCCGTTCCGATGGTACCATTTTCATGAGGTTGTCACACTGTGAAAATGACCATTTTACCCTTGCCCTTAAAACAGCTCCGCCGGGAGGGAAACTTTTCCGGCGATTCTTTCCGCGAGTTCATCGCACCTCTCCCCGGTGAATCCATCAACCCCAGGCAAGCCACAACAGCCACTTGCATGATGGAATTGCAGTAGCCATGGTTTCCACTTAAATATTTAATAATTGTTTGTGCATTTAATTATTTCGTGAATAATATATGCTTGTGAGTCCATGCTCGTTCTTATGCCTTGTTCATTTGCATCTAGTAAGTTAAATGATTATTTGCTAGTACTATTATTGTCATGTTAGTTCTCAGATTTATTTTCCGATGCTAGTGATAACGATATGCTCATTTGAATAGTTAGGGTTTATTATGAAAATACTTGTAATATTCGTGATCGTCATTATGCCATGCTCATTTACCTCCCGTAGACTACATGATATATCATTGTCGATGTTATGTTGTTAAATGGTTATATTGCCCATCCATGGTTACACTGTTATCATGCTCATCTGCATTGTTATTTCATCATGTTATTTTACTGTGACTCAGCTCATCACCATTCAAGTTGAACCTGACATTAATCGAACTTGAACAAATCTGTTGGCTGAGTCATGGTGCCACCGAATCGAGCTAACCAGTGCAGCCACACTTGCCTTATGGGAGGCCCTAATGCAGTCTATTGTCATGCCTCTCGCCGGTGCCTCCTACTAGGGAAGGTTATGGGTGCGCGCTACCCTGATCAGGTAGGCTACCATAAGCCTTGTGGACCCGAGTTTTGATGGTATACCGAGGTCCCCGTTTGGGACAGTTTTGTTTGGCCACGACGGTGGCAGCCACAGAGGTGACAGGTGTCACATGTTGACACCTGGGTCGCCCAGGACATAGCCCAAAGGGGAGTTTGTCGGAGTGGCCGGGAGAGTGTCATGCAATAGATTGGTTTTGTCGGAACGTCATTGGTCCACCCGAATGGGAGCACGAGGCCATGAGTTCCATAGTGTGGGTACAATGTACTAACCTCTGCAGAGTGTATAATCTATCGATAGCCGCGTCCTCGGTCATGGACACAGTTCGTAGTAGGTCACAATGTGGGTCAACAGTAATAAAAATCTGAATAATAAACAACCCTGGTTCCATGAGGAAAGAAGTTGGTTGATCTTTATGTGGTCATGCGATGATCACAGGTAGAGATCAAGCTCCGTGTGGTCATGTGATGATCACGATGGTAAGTTGGTGGTTACAAGATAACCCCCGAGCAGAGTAAGTTGGTCCATGAGACCTTAAACGTCGACCCCCTTGCATGCTAGTATCATCATGTTCATATCATGAATTATATGTTGTTGCCATGCTCATGTTGTTGCCATGCTCATGTTGTTCTAGTAGTATCGTGTTCATCTTTGATGATTAACCTGTAAATGCCATGCTGTTGTATGTCTTGATTGCTTTGGTTGATGTGAGCTTGCGAGTACATTCAAAGTACTCACCTGGCGTGTCATGCCAGATTGCAGGTGATGCCGTGATTGCTTGTTTGTCGAGGACCCTGAGGTTGCGCTCTAGGATACGTCCCAGCCAGAGTCCCTGCGGAGTGGAGTTCATCACCGTCGTTGTTGTTCCGCTGCTAGAAGTTATTCCGCTACGAGTTGTTCCGCTGCTAGCATAGAGCTATCTGAGCAGGCGAAGTGTCGCCGTGCCCCCTGTAACCTTCGTGCCTTCAGAACCCTTGTACTCGTAATATTTGTAATAAAGAGCTGATTTGTTCTATGCCAAGCAATGCCGTATTCCAGAAGACTTGATCTCTGGGCTGGAATACGGGGTGTTCCGGTCTCTCTAAGCCGGGGTGCCACAAGGCTTGGTATCAGAGCAAAGTTTGGCTGTAGGACGCCATAGTCAGCGCGAGCGTTAGAAACCGGTAGTTCATAGTCTAGCTTGCTTGTTGCATTTGATTGCTGCACTTGTTTGTTGCATAGCATGCATATAGACTTATTATATTGTCGCTAACGGTTGATCTTGTGAGTGTAGGTGGCATCGTTTTCAATCCACTACCTGCACCCTCCAGCTTTGCATAATTGCTCTTTGGTGTTTGGTGTCACCTCTGTCCCAGCGAGTGATACCGAGATACCTAGTGGTGTCGATCACTTGCAGGATTGATGCACAGGTATCGCACCAATATATTCTCTTCAGCCACACCTATCATTTCGGTGGTAGACATGTTTCTATCCCGGATCTGGCCATCCAACCCACCGTTTTGGCAACCCTTACTGATCGTTGTTATCAGAAAAGGGCAATGTCAGCAAGACCCTGCTTTTTCCCCGCTATCCTACCTTGTCACCCATTTCCTGGACGAGTACGGTTCCCTTTCGTACGCTTGATGATGATGTGGCCATGACATCCGTGTCTCGCTACATGATCACCGAGTCCGTCCTCACCGCTAAGCCCATCCAGATGCAACCGGTGCTGATCCAGCGCTTGGTGTAGCTATGTTTAGACCAACCGCTCCACACACTGATCCACTTTCGTGCACACTGCCACAACATATTAGATCGTAGTACTAGAGTTCCCTCGAGAATTGTGTGCTTAAGTAGGCATGCGTAGTGAGGTGAATAGCTGTAAAATGTGATGTTGCTTGTATGCAATCTTAATGCTATGTGTTTTTTTGTTTGAGTCATTTCTTTTGTTTCTTTCTTTGGGCCCTCGGTGTTACCTTATTTCCCCTTATGAAAGTTGCTCATCAACCGACACCGGACCCGAAGAAACAGTGCGGAGTTCAGATATTTGGAAGCTCAGCTAAACATTATGAAAATCTCAGCCGACTGCATTGTATGGGAATATCTGGTGGAATACAAATGATATCCTCGAGTGACTATCAGCATCAAGTTTACCTTAGCGCGCAACCATCACAATTGTAATGAACCAGCTGGAAGACAATTTGTGTGCAAGACAACAGTACATTTCCAGTCAGAGGAATATCAATGGCATATGTATATATGGCATTCAGTCCGCACACTACAGAGAAAAGCTTCTGGTATAAGCAACCCAATCTTCCTCCGCACACTACCAGGGAAGCTTACGATGCAAGGTTCCGCAGTCTTCCTCAGTACGATATGCGGATAACTTCCAGTGTAAGACACTCAGTCTTCTTCGATAAGCCACCGCAGGAAGCTTACAGCATAAGTCACCGAATCTTCCTCAGCAAGCAATCAGGAGGAGAAGCTTCTGAGGTACAGTACCCAGCCTTCTTCAGCACGCTATCCCGGCAAAAGCTTCGAGTGCAAGATATCCAGCCTTCCTCAACACGCTACTCTCAGGTAGCTTCCGACACAAGCTATCCAGTCTTCGTCAGTAAGACACTACAAACAACCATCGACAGTGGTACAAGATATTACACTGTGAGTTGGCAGCATATGGAAGTGCATCCCAAGAATCAGATCTGCAACAGTTTGTTAGAAGCAAGAATCAGTCAAGACACAAGTGTCTGCCTCGGGAATCAAATGCTCAGCTACACATGCTTCCATATATATGGTGAACATGCTGCCAAGGTCATTCAAGTCACTCGTATGATGATACCAGCACGGTGAGAATCCGACAAATCCGTGAGTATGTAAGAGGAAGAAAGCCAGTATACACCTCAGTGTGATGCAATGTCTGACAAACTATGAAGCAAGACAATGTTGGGGCAACAATCCTGACAGTGGATATCAAGGCCAGCTTCCTCACACCCGACAAAGTGATATCGTTAACCCTTGTCACTGCTATGTATGATGACCACAACAGTGAGCTTTATACCAGTAACTGTGAACCGGGTATATGATCATGATGAACCCTTGCCTACCTTTTTCCGGGTAACGGCACCACGCCTGTGTTTTGAGCTGCTTTTGGCCGTCCAGGGTGGATGCCGACTTTACATTTCTCTTTTCAACAACTGGCCCGTGTTCTGAGCTGCTTTTCGGCCGTCTCGGGCAGCTGTTGAGTTTCTTTTTGTAGCAGCGACCCTATGCTCTGAGCTGATCTTCGGCCGTCTTAGGGAACTACTACATTCTTCTTATCAACACTGCCTCATGCTCTGAGCTGCTTTTCAGCCGTCGTGAGCCATGGTTGAGTTATTTCAGTAATGTCCCAGATTTGAGTTGTAAAGACCGTTCTGGTGGCTACTGAGTTATTTGCCGATTTTATGCAAAGGTTCGGATGATCATTGCCATACAGTTAAAGCTTGAGAGATGATAAACTTGCCAGTTAAACGTTGTTGCACTGCCTGAGGATAAGGATAAGGTATGACCGCTGGAATATTGCACCTGACAGCACCTATGGTCACATGAAGAATTGAGGATATCAATGGCCAAGCTCTTTTCAGCAAAAGATTCAGCAAAAGAGAACAATAATGAAGGAGCAAGACCGGTAATACAGGTATGATAATCAGTGCAGGAACAACACGGTACGGATACCCAAGACAGTCTGATTCCGTATCGATCACCATGAACACACACCCAAGGGGTCTACTCTGTTTGTAAGGACCTCGGATTAAGGTGACAGTTGAATTGTCGGTACGGATCTGAGACAAAGAAGTCAGCAAGCTTTAGAACTACCTACAAGCAGTCAGATTCCGCCAAGAGAACGGCTATGATTCTCAGCATTGTTTTGAACCCGAAGGACGTGCATCTACTCTAGTAACCCGATGCAATGATTAAATAATTCATGTCCATCGAGGAAATTTATGCACAACTCCATTGATACTATCGGTGCTGGAATGTCACGTCAATCACTCCCAGACTGATAATAACAGATAAGCCAGCAGACATAAAAGAAAGTCAGAGCAAGGATGAACATACGAAGGAAGACATGTCAGAATGTGGGGTATGGTGAAGCAAACCACCCCAGAACAAGGCAGTCCGTCAGATGCAATTCAGTGGGAACAATTTTAAAGGAAAAGGATACCCGAGTTGGAAACGGTTTCCTTAAGTCAGAATATTCATACTTGTTCCCTGAGCAACCAAATCTCGAGGACGAGATTTATCGTAAGGGGGGTAGGTTTGTAACACCCCGATTTTTGGCCCTTTCTTTTTCTTTTGGATTTCTTCGAATTTTCATTTGGATTTCTTTTTCCGTGGCTATGTGGTCTTGAAACCTGGGAAGATCTTCTCTCCTGCCACTTCCTAGTGGCTTCTCATTCTCAAATCCATCCCAAGGCCATGTCATTTCCATCTTAGCCCAACCCCAATATTTATTTCTTGGGAATATTCCTTTTTCTATTAAAGGAATAATCCTATTTGCCCTAGGTTGTGAAGCAACCTATATTTCTGCCTTCCACAAAATTCCCACAAAATTCTCATAAATTATTTGGATCATATATTCCACAAATATGCCAAAATCCATCCTTGCCTAGTTCAAAAATAATTCAGGAATATTCATTTCCTATTCTGTCTAGATTGGCACTTTGTGAAGGAAGTGCTATTTATATTTTCTTGATTGCTCTCAAAATTTTTGGGCACTCTCTATTATCCAAATAATTTCCACATGCCAAAATTCAACTTCATTGGCCTAGTAAATCTTCCTCAGAAAATTTCCAAAGTTTCTGTTCAGAGATAAGCTTTGTGAAAGAAGTACTATCTAGGATTATCCAAATAAGTTTCAATTTTGGGAGATCATTCATGTGATCAAATCATTACTCTCCACCAAATTTCAGCTCCATCCAATGAACTATGTGAGCACACCTTCAACTCTTGGTTTCTGGTCACAATTTCAGTTTGTGAAGCAACTATGTTTTATATTGCTTAAAAAATTCTGAAATTAATCCAGTACCTAAATATCTCTAAATAATGTGAGAATGACAAAACTCACATTATTTTGCCAAGCCAATTTCTCTGCAAAATTCCCCCAATTTTCTGTCCAGTGAGGAACATTGTGAAGGAAGTACCATTTTTATTCATCCAATTGGGATGAAATTTTGATGGCACCTTCATATGATCAAATAATCATTCTACACAAATTTTCAGCCCAATCCAAGTAACCATGTGAGTGCTACTTCCTGATCTAGATTCTGGTCAATTTTTGCAGTTGTACAACAACTGCACTCAAACCTTGCCCAAATGACCTCAAAATCCACAGGATGGTAGTCCTTCCTACCCTAAACCCCTGAGACATCCTGGTTATCTCTTATCTCATTCCATTTGACCACAACATCATGCCTAAGTTTGCAACAGCAAACTTCAGTCGATCATTCCCATCAACCCACAGTGGATTTCTTCGAGCTATTGCATCAGTGGGACTGTATGTTGGAGGGACAACACGTTTGACAACTTTTGGCAGGCAGACGTGCCCTCCTCTCGCCAATGCACGCGGTGACCACGCCGTTGGCATGCGTTTGGCGCGCTCTGCGCGTCGGCTAGCTCCGAGCACCGCTCTCCCTGCCGCTCTCGCTCGTCTCACCGTGTCTACCGCGTCGCCCACAGTTCCCCGCATCCTCTCGTGCCCTGGCCCCCTCCTCATTCGCCCTCCTCGCGCCACGGTGGCCGCGCCCGCGTGAGCACAGTGCCTCGGTGGCCGACCGGGCACCGCACCGCCCGCGTCTGCCACCCCACTAGCTCTCTCCCGTAGCTCTCCACCCCTCCACGCGTGCGCACGCGTACGTGGTCGTGCCAGATGCATCGACCGCGTGTCCGCGGCGGTTTCCGGCGAAGGCATCCGGCCGCGGCTATTTAAGCCCTTCCCGAGATCTCTCGAGCTCATCCACCTCCTCACCACCCTCCCCTAGACCTCCCCGACCACCCAACCAAGCCCCGGGAGCTCCCCTGCCCACCCATTGCAGCCACGGCCGCCGCCCTCCCGCGCTCAAATTCCAGCAAGATGGGGCTCCTCCCTCCTTCTCTTCCTCACCAGTAGCTCCACCAAGTCACGGCGAGCCCTCCCCTGCTCTCGCCTGCTCCCCGGAGTACCCATAGGCGAGGTTTTAAAATCGGCCGAAGGCCTCCGCCGCGGGCATCCGAGCCGCCGTCGCCATGGCCCTCTTTGGCGCGCGTGCTGCACTAGGACGGGTGCGGCGTTCCGCCCTGAGGCCGCCGGTGGCCGGACTTCGGCCGGAGATGGCTGGTGGAGTCGGGGCCGGCGACGGCCATGCCCTGCCTCGCCTCCTCTGCCTCCCATCGCGAGGAAGGACACGACCAAGTCAGGTGGGTCCCACCTCTGCACGGCCCCACCAGTCAGTCAAACAAGGAGTCAACACCGGGCCCGCGCCGATTTAAGTGAAAGCGTATTTTCCATAATACGTTTTCGCTTATAGAAAGCGTACTTCGCTGCGGGTCAAAATGCGCTTTCCCCGTTTGAAAGCGTATTTTCTAAAAGGCGCTTTCTGTTTTCAGCAGCCGCCGCCGAAACCCTTATATTGCGGGCGTTCGCCCGTTAGCAGCAGAAATGAACACTTTTTATTTATTTCTCTGCCTAACGAACGAACGTCCGTAACTTTTCAACCGAGACTCCGATTCAGGTGATTCCAAAGCCCACGATCTCAGTTCGTCGAGCCCGTTCCGATGGTACCATTTTCATGAGGTTGTCACACTATGAAAATGACCATTTTGCCCTTGCCCTTAAAACAGCTCCGCCGGGAGGGAAACTTTTCTGGCGATTCTTTCCGCGAGTTCATCGCACCTCTCCCCGGTGAATCCATCAACCCCAGGCAAGCCACAACAGCCACTTGCATGATGGAATTGCAGTAGCCATGGTTTCCACTTAAATATTTAATAATTGTTTGTGCATTTAATTATTTCGTGAATAATATATGCTTGTGAGTCCATACTCGTTCTTATGCCTTGTTCATTTGCATCTAGTAAGTTAAATGATTATTTGCTAGTACTATTATTGTCATGTTAGTTCTCAGATTTATTTTCCGAAGCTAGTGATAACGATATGCTCATTTGAATAGTTAGGGTTTATTATGAAAATACTTGTAATATTCGTGATCGTCATTATGCCATGCTCATTTACCTCCCGTAGACTACATGATTTATCATTGTCGATGTTATGTTGTTAAATGGTTGTGTTGCCCATCCATGGTTACACTGTTATCATGCTCATCTGCATTGTTATTTCATCATGTTATTTTACTGTGACTCAGCTCATCACCATTCAAGTTGAACCTGACATTAATCGAACTTGAACAAATCTGTTGGCTGAGTCATGGTGCCACCGAATCGAGCTAACCAGTGCAGCCACACTTGCCTTATGGGAGGCCCTAATGCAGTCTATTGTCATGCCTCTCGCCGGTGCCTCCTACTAGGGAAGGTTATGGGTGCGCGCTACCCTGATCAGGTAGGCTACCATAAGCCTTGAGGACCCGAGTTTTGATGGTATACCGAGGTCCCCGTTTGGGACAGTTTTGTTTGCCCACGACGGTGGCAGCCACAGAGGTGGCAGGTGTCACATGTTGACACCGGGGTCGCCCAGGACATAGCCCAAAGGGGAGTTTGTCGGAGTGGCCGGGAGAGTGTCATGCAATAGATTGGTTTTGTCGGAACGTCGTTGGTCCACCCGAATGGGAGCACGAGGCCATGAGTTCCGTAGTGTGGGTACAGTGTACTAACCTCTGCAGAGTGTATAATCTATCGATAGCCGCGTCCTCGGTCATGGACACAGTTCGTAGTAGGTCACACTGTGGGTCAACAGTAATAAAAATCTGAATAATAAACAACCCCGGTTCCATGAGGAAAGAAGTTGATTGATCTTTATGTGGTCATGCGATGATCACAGGTAGAGATCAAGCTCCGTGTGGTCATGTGATGATCACGATGGTAAGTTGGTGGTTACAAGATAACCCCCGAGCAGAGTAAGTTGGTCCATGAGACCTTAAACGTCGACCCCCTTGCATGCTAGTATCATCCTGTTCATATCATGAATTATATGTTGTTGCCATGCTCATGTTGTTGCCATGTTCATGTTGTTGCCATGCTCATGTTGGTTTAGTAGTATCGTGTTCATCTTTGATGATTAACCTGTAAATGCCATGCTGTTGTATGTCTTGATTGCTTTGGTTGCTGTGAGCTTGCGAGTACATTCAAAGTACTCACCTGGCGTGTCATGCCAGATTGCAGGTGATGCCGTGATTGCTTGTTTGTCGAGGACCCTGAGGTTGCACTCTAGGATATGTCCCAGCCAGAGTCCCTGCGGAGTGGAGTTCATCACCATCGTCGTTGTTCCGCTGCTAGAAGTTATTCCGCTACGAGTTGTTCCGCTGCTAGCATAGAGCTATCTGAGCAGGCGAAGTGTCGCCGTGCCCCCTGTAACCTTCGTGCATTCTGAACCCTTGTACCCGTAATATTTGTAATAAAGAGCTGATTTGTTCTATGCCAAGCAGTGCCGTATTCCAGAAGACTTGATCTCTGGGCTGGAATACGGGGTGTTCCGGTCTCTCTGAGGCGGGGTGCCACATATTCATGCCATGTTTATAACAATTCTATATGGTTTTGGTATGATTTGATTAGAACTAACCCGTACTGACGTTGTTTTCAGCAGAACTACCGTGGTGTTGTTTTTTGTGCAGAAATAAAAGTTCTCCAAATGCAGCGAAACTTTTTGATGTTTTTTTTGGAACAAAAGAGAACCAGGAAGCTTCGTGGGAGGACTAGAAGAGCCACGAGGCACCAGGGCGGGTATGGCGCCGTGGTGCCTCATGGGCCCATCTTAGCCCATCTTCGCGTGATTCCAACGCCAAAAAATCCTATAAATAGAGAAACCCCCAGAAATAACCCTAGATTTTGGACTACGCCGCCGCAAGCCTCTGTACCCTCAAAATACCATCTGGAGCCCCATTCTGGCACCCTGCCGGAGGGGGAAATCATCACCGGAGGCCATCTTCATTATCCTGGCGGTCTCCATGACGAGGAGGGAGTAGTTCACCCTCGGGGCTGAGGGTATGTATAAGTAGCTATGTGTTTGATCTCTCTCTCGTGTTCTTGATTTGGCACGATCTTGATGTACCGCGAGCTTTGTTAATATAGTTGGATCGTATGGTGTTTCTCCCTCTCTATCTTGTTGTGATGAATTGAATTTTTACCTTTGACGTTTCACTATTATCGGATTGAATACTTTTATGAATTTGAGAACACTTGATGTATATCTTGCATATGAATACCCGTGGTGACAATGGGGTATTATATTGATTCACTTGATGTATGTTTTGGCACTCAACTCGCGGATTCCTGAGGTGACATTGGGGTAATCTATGCATAGGGGTTGATGCACGTTTTCATCCTACTTTCTCCGGTAGAAATCTTGGGTCACTCTTTGAAGTTCTTTGTGTTGGATTGAATATTATGAATCTGAAGTTGTTTGATGCGTATCGTATAATTGACTCACGGATACTTGTGGTGACATTGGAGTATCTAGGTGACATTAGAGTTGGTTGATGCGTATCATATGGTGTTATTTTAGTACGAACTCTAGGGCTGTTCGTGACACTTATAGGGATGGCTCAATAGATTGATCGGAAAAGATAACTTTGAGGTGGTTTCGTACCCTACAACAATTTATATCTTATGTTCTCCGTGAATAGGAACTTTGGAGTGATTCTTTATCGCACGTTGAGGGATTGTTATATGATTCAATTATGTTAGCATTGTTGAGAGATTGCACTAGTGAAAGTATGAACTCTAGGCCTTGTTTTCAAGCATTGCAATACCGTTTGTGCTCCGTTTTATCACTTGCTACCTTGTTGTTTTTATATTTTCAGATTACAAAAACCTATATCTACTATCCATACTACACTTGTATCACCATCTCTTCGCCGAACTAGTGCACCTATACAATTTACCATTGTATTTGGTGTGTTGGGGACACAAGAGATTTCTTGTATTTGATTGCAGGGTTGTTTGAGAGAGACCATCTTCATCTTACGCCTCCCACTGATTGATAAACCTTAGGTCATCCACTTGAGGGAAAATTGCTACTGTCCTACAAAACTCTGCGCTTGGAGGCCCAACACGAGTCTGCAAAAATAAGTTGTGTAGTAGACATCACCCCGCCGCTTGCTGGCCCACCAGACGCTAGGTGCGCTGCACCGCTGTCGCTCTTGGGTGCGCTGCGGACCCCACTGTCCGGCGTGCCAGGTGCAGACAGATCCGTTTCGGGGTCTCCGCTGTCAGCGTCAGGCGCAGCACCTGAATCTTCCTCGTATGCCGTGTTTGTCTCTTGCTGCATAAAATCATGACCAGAAACAGGATTTCCACCAAAATTGATAGCAGGATTTGCATGAAAATTAACCGAGTGATCAGCCATGTTCTCGCCCCCATGATCAAGAGGTTCAGTGGGAATATTTTCAGGAAGAAGAAGAACTTTAGATCTAAGAAGGGCTCCGGCATTAGGGTTTAAAGAGGCAAATGGAAAAACTGTTTCATCAAAGACCACGTCTCGTGAGATATAGACACGGACAGCAGCTACATCAAGGCAGTTGAAACCTTTGTGAAGATCACTATATCCAAGAAATACACATTGTCTGGAGAAGAAACTCAAGCTTTCTAGCATTGAAGGGACGAAGGTTTGGCCAACACGCACACCCAAAAACACGAAGAGCATGATAATTTGGTTTTTCACGAAGCAACCTTTCGAGAGGAGTTTCAAAGTTGAGGACTTTGCTTGGGGTACGGTTGATAAGATATGTGGCGGCTATAAAGGCTTCATCCCGAAATTTTAAGGGCATAGAAGCATGGGCTAGAAGTGAGAGACCAACCTCAACAATGTGTTGATGTTTTCTCTCGGCTGATCCATTTTATTGGTGTGCATGGGGGCACAAAACATGATGTGTGATACCTATTTGACGAAAGAAAGAATTTAATCGTTCATACTCACCACCCCAATCGGTTTGCATGGTGATAATTTTACGATCAAAGAGCCTTTCAACAAGTGCTTGAAATTCATGAAACACTTTAAAAACTTCAGATCTATGCTTAAGAATATAGATCCAAGTAAACTTGCTGAAATCACCGATGAAGCTCACATAATAGTTCTTTTTATTGATGGAATCACGGGCAGGCCCCCATACATCGGACAAAACAAGCTCTAAAGGAGCATTAGAAACACTACTAGGATTGGGATAAGGGAGGTGATGGTTCTTGCCTTTCTGACAAGCATCACAGACTCCTTCTTTATTTAACTCACTATTCGAAAAGGAAATTTTATTTGTCTTAAGGACATGCTGGACAATATTCAAAGACGGATGACCTAATCTGCTGTGCCACCTTGATGGAGACACCTTGGTGACACCAAACGCTTGCCTGCCCGTGCTCAAAGGTGCGGATGAAAGAGGATAGAGACCACCCCTACATCTTCCGTGAAGAAGAATTTTCCTCGTGGCCTTGTCCTTGAGAAAAAAGAATTTAGGGTGAGCTTCAAGAAAGGCATGATTATCTCGAGACAAGCGATGAGCAGAGATCAAATTTTTTGTAGCCCTAGGTACATGCAAGATGTTCTTAAGATGAAGATCACGAGTAGGGGTGCGAATATAAGCATGACCGACATGGCTAATTTTCATACCTGCGCCATTTGGCATGTTAACTTGGTCCTGGCCGGAGTACTTCTCCTTCATGGTGAGCTTGTCCAACTCACTGGTGATGTGATCCGTCGCCCCGGTATCAACATACCAGTTGGTGTCGACGCCGTAGGAGTGGTTGTTGGTGTTGACGTCCCCTGCACTTTTCTCCTTGGTGAAGGCGATGTCGAAGTGCCGGTAGCACTCCATGGCAGTATGATTTGGCTTGGAGCAGATTTGGCAGAAGACCTCAGGGAGATCGTTGCGGCCTCCTCCTCCATTGCCGCGACCTCCGCGACCTTGGTCGCGGCCACCGCCACCGTTTCCTCTGCCGCCTCCATTGCCGCCACGGCCTCCGCCGCGCGTGAAGTTGCCACGTCCGCCACGAGAAGCGGCGTTAGCAGAGGAGTGGGAGGACTGGCCCCCGCCTTCAAACATGGCGAGCCTGCTCTCAAAGCTGATGAGCAGAGAGTAGAGCCCACTCACCTTGATCAGCTCGGTCCTGGCGCACACAGAGGAGACGAAGCCCATGTAGTCGAAGTCGAGCCCGGCGAGGATGTATGACACCATGTCATCGTCGGTGAGAGGTTTTCCGACGGAGGCCATCTCGTCTCCGAGCGCCTTCATGCGGCTGATGTACTCGGCGACTGTCGAGGTCCCCTTCTTCGTCATGGACAGAGCGATCCTCGTATTCACCACGTGTGCCTGCGTCTGGGAGATGAAGATCTCTGTGATTGCAGTCCATGCTGCAGACGCCGAGGTGCAGTAGGCGATCTGAATCATCACAGAGGGTGAGACTGAATTGAACAAAAAACTCAGAACCTGGGAGTCCTGAGCCTTGGCGATCTCATACGCCGGGTTGGGCACACCAGTAGGTTTGCCCTCCTTGTCGGTGAGCTTGGGCGCCGGTTCCTCCCTCTCTGGATCGAGAAAGGAGATGAGCTGGGCGCCACGGATGGCCGCAACGGCCTGCGCGCGCCACACCAGGAAGTTGGAGCGGTGGAGACGATCGGCGATGGGGATGAGTGCAGGTGCGGCGGCGGCGGAGCTTGAACCGGCCATGGCGATGGGTTGGGATGTGCTAGAGGATTAGGCTCTGAATACCATGTAAAAGTAGTTGAAGCGTATGCCTAGCAGGGACGCGCTGTGCATTGATCCTCAAGTAAGCTATACAAGATCGGGATCATCACAACAACCTACCAACCGAAGATTACAACATAATTACCAACACACGCACGCTAGCCCTACAGCGTATATACGGTTTATATTCTACCGTATATAGATACAAGATATTCTAACAGTGCTTAGAGACAAAATTAGAAACAGATCACTCCCATGCCTAAAAATGCTTCTGACTGAAGGGTCCAAAATTTGTCAAGGGAGTGTTTAATACACAGTCTATCGTCGTATTTGTGTACTAGATCTTGATAAATCCTTTCAATCAGGTACGGTTCCTGGTAATTTGACGTGATGGCCAGAAAAGCTAAATGAAATTAGTGTCCATCCATAAACAGAGCTTATTCACCAACAGGGTGTTGAAGACCTAAAACTGTCCAAAAGAAGTTTGTAGATGAGGGAACAGAAATTAATCATGATGATGATTAGAAAAAACATACAGTGCAATCTTGACATATGATACCACATTTCACGGAAATACATTAGAGTTGGGTTCACCGGAATTCTTTATACTCGCTCCCAGTCCCAGAGTCAATTGCTCATTCAGCGAGAGGATTGATCACATGGCCAAGGAACAGTACGGCACTGGTTCTCTCCTCGACAATGGCGAACAAGAAGGGCCGGTCCGCCATGAAATCCACCGGAGGCCGTGGCGCGCTTGCACTCTCCTGGATCCCCACGGCCGTTGCTGCGGCGGCCACGGTGCCAAGCTCGTCCACCTCGATGGTGGCCTTATGGTACACGCCCGAGATGAAGAACCCGTCCCCGCCGCTCACCATGCCCGAGAAGTCGCCGCCTTCGAAAGCCCTGGTGACCCCCAGCTTCCGCATGTCCGACGACGCCTCGAACTCGAACGTGAACTTGAACTTTGGGACCATGAACCGCCCGACTGGGACCCTCTGTTTTGAATTTCGGTTTGTGTTTTTTTTCGTCCTGGGCCGAAATGGCCGAATTTCGGGAATTTTAAATTTTTCGGCAAAATCTCGGACGAAATTGCAAAATCAAAATTTGAAAATTTGACCAAAATTTGACCGAAATTTGGCCGAAATTTGGCCAAAATTCAAACAATATTTGAAATAAAACAGAGCCTAAACATAGCAGCGCAACAACCATCAGGATTGATCATATAAACTTCAGCAAATAAGCTCTAGGGATTAATAAAACCGCATGTGTCCAACATAACAGGCACACATTAGTTATAAAGTTGCTTCCGACATAACCCTTAACAGTCCAACATAAGTTCAACCATCACAGCGTAGTCCAGAGTTCAACAAGTCCGGTACAGCCAACAGACTTAGGATTACAAAGAAACAACATCCAAAAGACAACCATCAAAGCATGGCATTGAAACAGCAGCTCCAGCTTGCCTACATCCAAAAGCTTCTTGATATCCTTGGTTACTCTTCACCTGACATTTTGGGTTTAGAGAAAACAGAGGAAGGGTCAGGATAGTGTTCCGCATCAGAATTATTTTCTGCCACTTTGTGCATTAAAAAATAAAATGGACTAGCAAGACAAGTAGCTACAACAATAGTCCAATGTTATGCATGCTCATGAATCAAATAACAAATCTACTGCAGCAATATATTTTTTATTCTCCAAAAAGCTTCAAGCAAAGGTTAAATGCCTCCATATCCTAGAATGATGAATTCTAGTTTATAGTTTGTACTCCAGCACAACAAAACTATAAGGATACAAAGAAATCGACATAGACACAAACAGCCCACTGTTGGCTTGGACTAGCCACTTGTCAATTGTCATACAGAAGGAAAAATCCACGGTGAAAAATGTGAATCAAAAATTATGCACAAGCTCAAACATATTGCAGGTTAAATACAGTGGTCAATACATAGGTATATTCTAATAACATCAAGATAATGTTCCAAGTTTCATGTATTTGTGGTAACATTTCAGGATAATAGAAATATACCTATAAAACAGCAGCTCCAAGCTTGTATATACATCCAAAAGCTTCTTGATAGCCTTAGTTCTTCATGTGGCATTTATAGTTTAGAGAAAACAGAGAAAGGATCAAGATGGATGTAAGTTCAACATCAGAATTTTCTTCTTCCACTTTGTGCATAATGAAATAAAATGGACTAACAGGGAGGTGTCTAGTGCAACAATAGTCAAGTGGTAACATTTCAGGATAATATAAATACAATGCTTAACATGATAACGAGGCTAGGCATGGATAGAGAGTGCATACATCTAAGTAACTAGCAGCTCCAAGTAACTAAAATTTTCTAAGCAATTATCATGACTCATAAAACACTAAAAAGAAGAGACTTACCAGCAGATTTTGCAGACTTTATCATGGGTAGAGGCTGTTGACGTCCTTGGTCTTCTTTTTGACAAGCCGTACAGATCTACGGGTCTCCAAATTGCCATTGCTTGGTGGTGCCTCCTTTTCCACTTGAATTTGTGTCTCTTTTTCCACTTGCATCTGCGCCTCTTGCTCATCTTGCATTGATGGATCATCTTCCTCCTCCTCACTCACCCCACCATTATCCTCACTCTCACTATCAACAAATCCATTCTCTTCAACATCATCCTCACTCTCGGTGTCTACATACTCATTCTCTTCATCATTGTTCCTCTTTCTTTTATTGTTATCACCCTTAGCAACATATGAAGCTTTCCTGCTTGAGTTGAGGCGCCTTATTTTCTCAAAAACAGCACTAGCAGCATCAGCTCCATCAATAATTGGATCCTCTTCATCCTCATTCAACCACTCCATTATTGGGTTTGTTTCATCAAACATTGTTGTATCCATTAATAATGCACTTGGATCAATTTCTTTATCCATATCTCTCTCTTGATCTTCTTCAGTACGTATCTTCAAGGTTTGGATAGTAAACCAAGTAAGTTATTTGTTCTAATTTTATATATGGACGGACAATACAAGATAGAAAGCAAAATGTGTTGATTATACCTTTAGGTTGTAGCGGACAGAAACTAGCTTGTGGAGCTTGTCATATAAAAGACGATTTCTTTGCTTTGTGTGCACCAAAGCAAAAGCGCTCCAATTCCTTTCACACCCACTTGATGAGACACATTGTGAGCAAATTCTCATGGCACACTTCTGCAATGCAGGAACATCCCCTCCAAACTGAAACCACCATTGGGCTGCAAGATATCACCAATGAAACTTTCAGAATTGCAAACAAAGGAAATGGAAATTCTAAAACTAAAAGACCATGACTTACTTGGCTGCATTCTCGCTGCAGCTTCTTCCGCTAATCTGGTCCCAAACCTCCCTTGGCGCTCCCTAAACTTACTTACTTCATCAACGGCTGAAAGAGCACTCTTTGGATCTAATATCTTCGCTATCGCATCTGTTAGTGAGGTAGCATAATCTGTATGGTTGCAAAGGTTGAGCTTGTAATGTGTATATGGATCAAGGACGGCAGCTGCATAACAATAGAGAAACATGAATTAGAAACATAAAAAGAAGGGAAACATAAATTGCGAAGGTCCATTCATTTATCAATACCTGCAACCATAAATGTATCTTCTTCCATTGCATCTATCCTCTTGCCCACCTTGCGCATGAAACTAAGGTACAATCTTGATGTAGGGCCCAAATGTGCTTCCATCCGTTGTATAGCGAGCATCATACTTTTTTTGAAGCCAGAAAGAGTGCATTGTTTCTGTGTATCAGCATACCTCATGGCCTTATAAAGTGGCCTCAACGAACCCAATACCCACTCTAGAGCGTTCCACCAAACATTACTAGACAAACACTCTTCAGCAAACACGTAGCCAGGCTCATACCTCCACTGACAATCCTTCCAATCCTTGGAAACCATCCACTCCCTAAATTTATCTTTCTTCAAATGGTAACTCTCAAGGAACATGAAGACAGTCCCAAAACGGGTGGCATTTGGTCTAATTAGTTCACCACCTATGTTCCTCTTCATGTTATCATGCAGGTTATTGTGCTTATGCAAGAACCTACAGATTGTCTTGGCACTCTTGACTATCACATCAATCTCGGGAAATTTTGCTATATCTTTTAACATAATACGGCCATGCATGGTTCCAAGGATCATATAAGTTATTGTCTTTAATTCCTGCATTGCAAAGTTACAAACAACATCACTTTAATTGAACCTAGCAAATCAACATCATGGTTCCATTTGCGTCGTGTGAACAAGCAAAGTATAGTAATACCTTTCCAAGATCTTTGGGAACCACTTGCATTTGCATCGTGGTTGCCACTGCCACTCCTATTTGCATTTCCATTGCCTGAAAATCACATGACAAAAGAACAACGGTCAGTTATGAAGAGTAGGTAACTAAGGAAGCAACCCTTGCTTACTAGGGTATCCTCGTATGAATGATAAACAAAAACAGTACAGCTCAATGCTCTAGTTTAGATACTAAAGAATAAGTAATTTATATACAACCTGATGCTCTAGTTTGCCAAATAGACAAGTCACAAACAATAATCTATTCTTGAGAAAGATACTTTGACGCTTAGTTCTAGAACCACCACTTAATGGTACTGCTGAACATTGAAATTAACCATCGGTAAACATCTACTTAGTTAAATACACAAGTAACACAACTGAATTTTTATTGATGTGCTGCAGATCTAAATAAATGATCAATTCAAACATGAGATGCTCCTGCAAATATACAAGCCAGTGGTTGGAATCGTTGGATGTGATAAAAAAAAACTTTTAGGATGTTCAGAATAACGATTATCTATGAAACTGCATACACGTACTTGGACGAGACAAATTACTAATCTCAGTCCAAGTCTTAGTTGCATCCTAAATGCATAAATCTGTAGCAAATATAACCTTTTCTACTAACTTCTTGTACACAGCACCGATACATGATCAGTAACACACACTTCCTAATTTTTTTTGTTAGATCTTTCCTTGCACCGTGATCCTTCCACATATAGGAAAACTGAAAAGAACATGCTACTGCTGCTGCTGCTGCTCCGTGCTACTGGCCTACTGCTGCTGCCCAGTGCTGCACTATATCTACACTGAAACTGAAGAATATGCTGCTGCTACTGCAGAGTGCAGATAGGAAGTCTGCCCCGTACCTTGCCAATCAAGTGGATGCCCTCCATGCTGCTGCTGCCCCGTGCTACTGCCACTGTTGAACTGGCCGGCTCGCGCACCATCGGCTCCGTTGCCGCAGCCGCCGAGCGCCATGCCGCGGTCTTGGAGAAGCAAAGGACAGAGGGGATGGGGGTGGAGACGAGGAGATGTGGAGGAGTGCAGGAGGCCAAGACGAGGAGATGGGGTGGAGACGAGGAGATGTGGAGGATGGGGCGAGCGCCTTGCCGGACGCCGGAGAAGCTCGCTCGCGTGAGATGTGTCCGCTGTGCAGCGGCGGCGCCGCACATAGGAGGAGCGAGGGGAAATAGCGATTCTAGGGTTAGGGGACTGGGTCCGTGGATTTGTCTCAGCAGAAGCCTAGCAGGAAGGCTCTGGAAGCTGGGCTGGGCAAGAAAAATTCAAACTGGGCCGAATTTTTTGGCCGATAGGCCCATATGTCGGGCCCAAGCGAGATGGCCGAAATTCGGCCGAAATTCATTTTTTTCGGCCGAAAATCAAAACAGAGCTGGGACCTGGAATGCCGGCGTGTGGCTCTTGATGAACCCCGGCGTCACCACCGCCTTGTCGTAGAGATCGACGAGACCGACAGTGGCCCCATCGGGGAGAAGGAGAAGCATGTAGAATGCAGCCTCGGCTCGCCGCCCAACGTGCTCGCCGTCGTTCTTGTAGGGCAGCTTGAGGGCCCTGAAGCCCGGGTAGACGGCGACGTGCTGCTCGAACTCGAACCGGCCCGTCGTCATGAACGGCACGCGCACGATGGTGCCGTCTGGGACATGGAACGGCGCGGTGAAGGTCGCCGACTGGTCGAACGGCTGAGACCACGTCCCGTTGAAGTAGAGCGCGTTGGCAAGGATGACTCGTGTGGACGAGCCGACCGAGCCGGGAGGGAGGACGTCGCGGATGCGCCCGTTCGTCGCGCCGGCGACGAAGGCGTTCACTCGCCGCCTCGCCTGCTCGGGGTCCGAGGAGAAACCCACGGATTCCGCGATGGCAGCGTACCTCGACGCTGCGGTGGCCATGAACTCCGGCTCCAGCACCTGCCCGCGGTCGACCCACACGCCGCAGGCGAAGGACGTCTGGGTCAGGCCGTTGAGCCTGTCCGCCAGCTCCGACGCCGGCGCGCCGTGCAGCTCGTCGAGCGACGCTGACCCGAGGAACCCCATGAGCTCCTCGCGCGTCTCGCCCCGCGTGCCGGCGGCCACCAGCGCGAGGGCCGCGTGGATGGACAGCGGCGAGACGATGAAATTGCCTCCCCCGCCGGCTGCCGCCCGGACGCCGACCTCCCTGGCGAGAGGCAGGCACGACGCCTTCCCGCCTTCATCGCCGTCGACCGCTGCCCCCACAGACACGGAGCGGCCACCTGGAGGCGCCACGGCGAGCATTGGGGTCTCTGCGTGGCTGTAAGGGCGGTGGAGGTAGCTCTGGCCGCTGCAAGGGCAACGCCGAGCGCAGTCAAGCCGCGGGCGCCGGGAAGTCATCGTCCTGAATTCCACCTGCGACCGCCATGCGGCAAACAGCGTCAGGCAGAGGACGGCCTTCCACAAGGGCGACATCCAGATCGCCGATCTATCTGCCGAGTAGCCAGTAGTTGACCTTTGAGCCCAGTGTCCCTCGCGAGCCGCCACCAGATCGCCGCCGACGCCGCCAGATCGCCGCCGCTCCTTCCCTCCTCTCCCCTCCGTCACCCCCCGCGCGGGCGACCGAGGGGCCCCAGTCCCAGCCCCAGCCGCCGCTCCTCCCCGCCTTCCCCTCCCTCCCCTCCGCTGCCGCCGGTGGTCGGCGCCGGGCAAAGCCCGTGCGTCCGACGGCGGCGGCGGAGGTACTGCCTCCCCTCTCGGGGGCTTTGGGTGGCGCGGGACGCCCCATCCCGAGGGTGTGATCCCGATCTGGATCGTGGCGGCGCCGATCTGGACCAAGGCGCCCTGATGGACAATGACGGCGTGGCGGCCGGCCGGCGTCCCAGCGGTGGCCTTGGCGGCAGGGTTGGCGCAGCCCTTCCCGGTCTGGGGCGGAGGGCCCTGGATCAGGGGCGGCGGCCCCTGGGATGGCCTCCCTGTCCGGTGGCGCGGCGGGGCGGGTGGGCTGCTGGGGATCGGACCGGATGGCCGGCGATTCACCGGCGAGTTGGTGCCGCGGCTTGCTGCCCCAGCGGCCAACTGCGCCGAGCTGCTTCTTCTTGAAGGCGTCGTCGTGAGAGCTATGTGGCGGTGGGCACCGCTTGGGTGCGTCGGCAGTTGCAGATGGCGCGCCCCTCTTCCTCCAGGTGGTAGCTGTTCCGGGGGAAACCCTAGATCTGGATCTCCCGGATCGGATGATGTCAGAGACTTTGGTGTCGTTCTCCCTCCTGGGGCGTCGTCTTGGAGCAGTGGTTCACTGGAGAGGCCAATAGGTTGAGCGGTGTTACATCAACCGTATTGAAGACGGTAGGTCTCGACGGCGTGGAGCAGTGGAGTCTCGGAGTTGGACGCGGATTGATTGACGCGCGCAGGCTGGGGGCACTGTCTGGTGTCGTGGTGACATCGACGGCAGATGGGACTGGCAAGATCTATGCAGTGATTCCTCCTGAAGATGGGATGGCGGAAGATGATGGCGGCGGATCCTTGAGCGTGCGCAGGCGATGCATGTATGGGACGCCTAGACCGGATGGTCTTAAGGCCTCTGGATTAGATTGTCTCTGTTATGCGGACAGGGCACATCTGTATACTTATAGGTGTAGCGACTTTGTTCGTCTAGAAGGGGGCTTCGGGTTGATCCTTATATTCATTTTGTCAGACTCTGATGAATAATTAATAAAGATAGCTGTGTGCATCATGGTGATGCAGAGGCCGGGGGTAATCCTCCTTTTTGAAAAAAAGATGTGGAAGAAGCATTTGTTTGGTGAATGACAGGATAGGATCTCTCATCAATTCGATCTCAACTCTCAAGTAAATCAAGTGTACTGTAAACCAATAAAAACCACTCGTCAGTAAGCTCGTTTAGTTGGAACTTAGAAGTTGCTGGCTAACATCATGTTAGTAACATGGCTGAATGAGTTGTCGGAATCTTTTACCATCTCCTTTGATTGTGATTGGTTGCCTCTACTGCACCACCTCGCTTGACCAGCGCCTGCAGAATTTTTCTGAGCATACATGATGAGGAACTGGTTCATTCTCTCCTGTCACGGGGATATGGAGCGTAAGTGATTTTCTGCCGGTTTGCAGAAACAAATGTCATGGAGATTGTCAAATGCTTCCCGCATCTTACATGTACACTCTGTACAGTTAGTTTGTCAGGTAGAAATCAAACAAAGATAAATCAAAACCCGAGACATCTGAGTCTACAAATTGGTACGGAGTAGAATCATCGATGAAATGAACCTTCCAACAGTTGATAAAAGTGAGTGCACATCAACCGGAAGTGAAAGCGAAGCCACGGTACAAACATATCATCGGAAAATACAAATTCAAATAATTTCTTGCAATCTGTATTTTGGCTATAAGTGTTATCTAGTATAACTTTAGATGTGTACGACCTGTCCTATCGATGTCTCATGGCTAGTTTTAAAAGAACAGAATTCTCCAGACATAAAAATTGTGAATCCTTCGAATCAAAGAGGTCCCAAATGGTTCCACATGATATTCCCTTTTACTGTCTCTGAAGATGTACACTAATTGACCACACACTCAGGCCATACATCATACTGAAAGTTTGTCCATAAGATGGAACTTTCTTTCTGAAAATATATCCATAATTCACACGTAACTTGGAGCAATGTCCACACAAGAAAAGTTACATTCAGGTGGATCAAACAGCTAACTAGTAGTAACATGATCCAGTCCCAGACACCATACCCATCTAATATTTCGTTTAGTTGCAGGCATGTAGCTAGCTTGCTTCCCTCGTGAAGCTGTTGCGATTCGCCTTCTTCGAGCCGTCGGCGGCGGCGGCGCCGCCCGGCGACACGAGGTTGCTCAGCGTCCTCGCCATCTGCATCATGACCTGACCCCTCTTCGCCGGAGGCCTCTTCTCCTTTTCTTTTCTTTTTTTTGCGATGGGAGGCCTCTTCTCCTTGGCGAAGCTGCCGCTGCTGATGTACTGGTGCTCGTACTCCATCGCCTCCGATCTTCTACTTGATCTTCTCTGCTTCTTTGGTTTTCTGTGTATGTGTATCGAAGGCAGATGCTCGCTTGAGGAGGAGGAAAGGATGATGATGCAGGGAGGTATTTATAGGGGCATGTTGCCCGCACGGTTGGTGTGCGCATCTTATCTCACTTATTATAGGACGGGAACGTTTGGTTCCTGGGTGTATATACACCCTATATGGAAAAAAATTAGCAATTCAACAAAAAGTCAAAAAAACTGAAAATATTTTTGAAATAAACTTGACTTTCTATTATACTTGTGAGAAAATTTTCACAAAAAAAATCACCCTTTGACTTCTTTTTAAAAAAGACAAATTTTTGGTCAAAATAGTGTGAATAGTGACCTATAATAGCAAATAAAATTTGTCTTTTTTGCCCTGAAGTCAATGTTGGTTTTTTTTTCGTGAAAATTTATATACTAGTGCAAAACAAAGTCAAGTTTAATCCAAAAATACTTTTGAACTATTTTGACTTTTTGTTTAATTATTAAAAAAAAATCCCCATATAGGGTGTATATGCAAGCAAGAACCAAAGGGTATTTCCCACTTATTATATTCTTATATTCACTTCTATCTGCAGGAATAAAGTGGCTACGCTTTTGGGGTCATGGTGTTCCAAGTGTGAACGTATCTGCATACCGGGGGAAGCCAACAATCCAAGAAACATCACTGTTTTGTAATTGAAAATTGCTTTTGGAGGCTGAGCTCCATGGAGGCCGTTTTTTGAAAATTTAAAATTCATCAAAATTCATATTTTTATGTTTTCAAAATTGCGAAAAAATACAGATATACATGGAGGCATAATGTACATGTGTGTAAATTTTCACGATGAAATACGTTGAAATGAGGCATGTGCAAAAAAAAACATGGCTTTTCGGCACATGATACTTTTCATCCCCAAAGTCCATGAATTTTCTTTTTTGTTGTAAAGGTTGCAATTCAAGGTATTTATCATGAATTTTTAAACACTCATATATTTCATCCTTATATAACAGGCGCATTTTTTGCAACCGGAACGTTTGATTTTTGAATTTTTCAAAAAAATTGGCCTCCATGGAGCCCAGTCACCAAAACGCCCTACTCTTTTGTTATACTATATGTACATCATATGTTTAGTTCCAAATATACTACTGCATAAAAAGTATTACAAACTTCTCTCTCTCTGCATCTAAGGTGGGTACTTCTTTCCTTTGCTTTTAAATACACGATGGATAGGTTTTTTTAAAAAAATCATTTTTATATGTGGGCTTAAAAAATTACATGAATTTTTTAAAAATACATAAATTTCCTAAATTACATAAAATTTATTATTATTTAAATTTCTTTCACAAATGTTTCCATTAAATATATTAAAAAATGACTAAAACTTATATGGGGCCGAGCTCCACCGAAATGGGGAGACGGCTTAAGTGAGAAGCTGAGGGGACGGAATATTTTGAAAGATGTGAAAAGAACCAGGCCTAATAAGAACACTCAAACTCGCTTGGACCTCTCTTCCGCTGTAGTCGGCCTTGGGCTTGTACTAGGGCATTGACACAACCTAACAAAGGTGACTGAAAAACGAACTCAATGGCAAACCCTATTTGTCACTCACTGCGATGAATTGTCGTCATGTGGCACATAGGAGTGACTGGGCAAGCTCATGTTTAGCCCTTTTCCTGCTATTTTTTCTTTCCCGTTTTTACTTCTGTTCAGTGTTTTGTCTTCAGTTTTCTTCCGGTTCTTTGGTGTTTCTTTTTTGGTTCTCTTCCTGGTTTATTTCCCCTTTTTATTTGTCCTCTTAGTTCATTTTCTCATTTTTCAATAGTAAAAATACATTTTCTTATGTATTATGAACATTTTCAAAAATACATTATTAAATATATTTTAAATAGACGCTGAACAGTTTTCTATACACGGTGAACATTTTGCAACACACATTGAACAATTTTAAAAACACAATGAACAGTACGTGTTCACGCATAAAAAAACAAAGTGTCCATGCATTTAGAAAAAATCACATAATTTTTAAAAACGTGTATACAATTTTAAAATTATTCATGTAACTAAAAAAGTGTTCATATTTTGAATTATACAGTTTTAGCGTTTTTATGTATTAACAAATAAATCGACTAGAAAATGGAGCAACCTGAAAACAAAACAAATCGTTGGAACCCGCAGTTTTTTTTTTTAGGGGATGGAATGGAACCCGCAGTTTTTTTTTTTTTTTTTTGAGACACCGGATGGAACCCGCAGATGAAGCAGTCGATAATGGGAAGAATACATCACCAGACTGAATTAGGCTGGCCCACAAACACACGCGCCTGTGTGTTACAGAACGACGCAGTGAGACTGAGAGGCCAGTAGGTTTGATGCAAATATTTAGCGTTGCCAAAAATTTGACAAACCAACATTTAGCAAAACCAAAACTTTCCAATTTTTTAAAATGTAATAGAGATTGACAAGAATCAATTGGTAACCAACCAGTTAGTAGTCTTTCTTTTTTTTAAACTTGCCAATAATGTGCAAGACAAATGTTGGCATCAAACCAATCTCGGTCTCTAAGTGTCATATAGGAGCACTCATAATCAAGCACACGCTGGTTGTCATGGATACTCAAAGCTTGTATATACACGTAAATTTGTTCTTGAAATACATGCATAATGCACACGAAAACTTGGAGCAGTTTCCCCTCAAGCCAAGTTACAGTATAGTGGATCAGTCAGGTTCTCCGTTTATAAACTGGGAGACCATCTTCCTAAATTCCACAAAAGAAAAAAATACCTAGTAATAACACCACTTTGCCCCCACACACCGACACACCATACCCACCTAATTTATTTTCTTCAGTTGTAGCTTGTTTCCCTTCTGAAGCTGCTGCGATTTGCCTGCTTCGAGCCGTCAGCAGCGCCGCTGGGAGACACGAGGTTACTCAGCGCCCTCGCCATCTGGAGCTTGACCTGACCCCTCTTCGCCGGAGGCCTCTTCTCCTTGGCCAAGCAGCCGCTATTGCTGCCGCTGCTGTTGTACCGATACTCGTACTCCATCGCCTCCGCCCTCTTGCTGCTTCTTTTGTGTTGTGTACACTGTACTGTACTGTGTGGTGAAACCAGGTGCTCACTTGTGAAGGAGATGAGGACGTAGAAAGGCATTTATAGGCGTGAGTAATGTACGTTGCCTGCGCCAGTTTTTTTTTTTTTGATAAAGCGTAAAATTTATTACTCAAAATGAAGCATCAAGCGAATACAATCAAAAAGAGCAAACACCCGGCCGTTGCCTGCATCAGTTGGTGTGTGCATCCTATATTCGTATTTATTCACTTCTACCGGCGCGAATAAAGTGGCCGTGCTTTTGGGGCCATGGACCCATGGTGTTCCAGGTGTAAACGGAATCACGGGAGAATTTGTGCCAATCTCAAAGATACACGCGTGTGCTTTCACCTTCTCCCGACTCCCAATCTCGAAGACACACGCACACTTGATATAATTTCCATCGACCAAAGTATATAACGCCGTGGACGGCAAATGTGTAATAAATATCAGCTTTCCACTTGAAGATATTCTTCCGCGAACAGCATCCTCTTGAAGATCCTTTTGAAGATATTTCCATCTTCATCCTTTTGATGAAGATATTTCCACGGACCGCGGTGGTCGACCGAGAGAGAGTCCAGCTCTCGTTTCACGACTTTTGGCAAGGTGCACGTTTTTTTATTTTTTTTTAGAAAAGGAGGCGTACCCGGCCTCTGCATCATCATGATGCACACAGCCATTTTATTAAAAATCTAAGAGGTCCAAAAGTCTCCTCAAACATTGTCGAAAATAACATAAAGAACCAATGCCACACGCGGCCAAAAATGAAAAAAAGCCACAACCGGCTATAATAGATGAAGATGTCTACACATCTAACCTATTACTGGACCGCCATCCATATCGGTTGTATGTATCCCGTGCAACCGTTTCCCATCGGTTGCACCCAGTAGCCATATGCGCCCTGTGGTCCGTATGGCTCAGCAAGGACCACGTACGGATCCAAGTAGACGCTCTGAAGATGACCTGCAAGAAATTAGTCACATGTTGTCTGTTAAAAGCCATGTCATTCCGATAATTCCATATAGCCCAAAGCAACGCACATGCCCCGACTCTTATTTGTGCTGCTGTCTGAGGTGGCACCCCATTCAGCCAGTTGTGAAAGAATTGTGATATTGAAATTGGCGGACTGACATTAAAAGCCACATGTATAATTCTCCATAGTAACCTGGCGAGCGGACATTTAATGAACAAATGTTCAATTGTTTCGTTTTGATCACAGAAGCAACATCTTGAACTCCCTACCCAATTACGTTTGGCTAGATTATCTTTGGTTAAGATGACACCTTTGTGAACAAACCACATAAACACTTTTATTTTCAATGGCACTTTAATTCTCCAAATGTGGCCCGTCCTTGGTACGTCTCCGGTATTGATTAACCCCGTATACATAGATTTAACCGTGAAGACGCCTGACACCGTTAACTTCCAGACTATCTTGTCAGTGGCATCTGATAGATTAATATCCATTAATCTACGCACGAGATGCAACCATGTATCCCAACGTGGACCCACAAGTGCCCGTCTAAACTGAATATTTAGCGGAACGGACTGTAACACTGAAGCAACCGAAACATCCTTCCGTTGTGCAATGTTATATAGACTCGGATACTGCAACGCTAATGGAGTGTCCCCTAACCAGGTATCCTCCCAGAATCTAGTCCCTTGCCCATTCCCTACTCGAAATTTTACTCTGTTAAAGAAAGCAACTTTCGTCCGCATGAGTCCTTTCCAAAACGGTGAGTCGGTAGGTTGCGCCGTTACGTGAGCCAAAGACTTCGCATATAAGTATTTGTTACGTAATATCTGCAACCATACACCCTCATTCTCTACAGAAATACGATGTAACCATTTGCTCAGCAAGCACCTGTTCTTAACCTCTAAATTCTCAACACCCAAGCCACCCTGGTCCTTCGGTCTACAAATTATATCCCATCTGGCAAGCCTATATTTAACTTTATTCTCATCTATTTGCCAAAAGAATCTGGATCGGTAAAAGTCCAATCTTTTCCGTACTCCTACGGGTACTTTAAAGAAGGACAGGAGGAACATCGGCATACTAGTCAGAACCGAGTTGATAAGAATCAATCTTCCTCCATAAGATAAAAGTTTGCCCTTCCAGCAACTTAGTTTCTTCTCAAACCGATCCTCAATACATTTCCATTCTTTGTTTGTTAGTTTGCGATGGTGAATTGGTATCCCTAGATACGTAAAGGGAAGCGCACCTAATTCACATCCGAACAACTGTTTATAACTTTCTTGTTCCTCCTTGGCGCGTCCAAAGCAAAACAATTCGCTCTTATTAAAATTAATCTTAAGACCGGACAGTTGTTCGAATAAGCATAACACTAACTTCATGTTCCTTGCTTTCGCAATGTCATGCTCCATAAATATAATTGTGTCATCCGCATATTGTAGGATGGAAACCCCACCATCCACCAGATGTGGGATTAAGCCCCCTACTTGACCTTCTTGTTTCGCCCTATTAACAAGAACAGTGAGCATGTCTACAACAACATTGAACATGATTGGAGACATGGGATCACCTTGTCTTAATCCCTTAAGCGTCTGAAAGTAATTGCCAATATCATCATTTACTTTAATACCGACGCTGCCTCCCTGCACAAAGGATTCAACCTGGTTTCTCCAGGCTTCATCAAACCCTTTCATGCGCAAAGCCTGTTGTAGAAAAGGCCATTTGACTTTATCGTAAGCCTTTTCAAAATCCACCTTGAAAATCACTCCATCAAGTTTCTTCGAGTGGATTTCATGAAGGGTCTCATGTAGGACAACCACTCCTTCTAGAATATGTCGTCCTGGCATGAAAGCAGTTTGTGTAGGTTGAACCACCTTATACGCAATCTGAGTAAGATGGTTCGTGCCCACTTTCGTGAAGATTTTAAAACTCACATTGAGCAGACATATCGGTCTAAATTGCTCAATGCGGACTGCTTCCTCCTTCTTAGGCAATAAAGTGATAGTCCCAAAATTTAATTTGAAGAGTTGTAAGTGTCCATTGAAGAGATCATGGAACATAGGCATCAAATCTCCTTTAATGATACTCCAACACTTCTTATAGAATTCAGCTGGAAAACCATCCGGACCAGGTGCTTTGTTGTTTTTCATTTGAGTAATCGCCTCAAAAACCTCCTTCTCCGTGAAAGGGGCCGTGAGGATCTCATTCTCATCATTCCGCAGTTGTGGAATATCATCAACCCTTGCCTCATCCAGGCTAAGAAAATTCTCAACTGGATCTCCGAACAATTGTTTATAGTAGTTGGTGATGTACAATTTTAGGTTCTCATGGCCTACAATAGTACCCTCATCCTGTTCAAGTTGAATAATCTTCTTTTTCCTATGTTTTCCATTGGCAATCATATGAAAAAATTGCGTATTGTTGTCCCCTTGCACAACGCTACGCACTTTTGCTCTAAGAGCCCATTTCATTTCTTCCTCTCTAAGAAGCTTTGCCAGACTGACCTCAGCTTCTCTCTTAGCTACCCGATCATTGATGTCTAGAATCATAGTTTTTGCCTTAATGTCTAGATCATCAATCAACTTGAGTAGTCTTTCCTTCTCAAGACTATAAACTCCACTAATATTCTTAGCCCAGCCTCTCAAGAACTGTCTAAGATGCCTAATTTTGTGTTGCCATCTATCAATATTAGAAGAGCCTCGTTGCACAACCTCCCACTCCCTCTGAATCAATTCCATGAAATCCTCTCGCTCAAACCATGCAGTTTCAAACGAGAAGACACTCTTGTTACCCAAGTGACTTGCCTCACCTGAGTCTACGAGAAGCGGTGTGTGATCAGAAACCCCTCTAGGCATTGCCATCACAGAAACTAGAGGAAATTTTTGTTCCCATTCAGTGCTCATGAGAACCCGATCAAGCTTTTCATACGTAGGAATGGGAAGATTGTTTGCCCAAGTGAATTGTCTACCAGTGAGATCAATTTCACGCAGGTCCAAGCTTTCAATAATCGCATTGAACATGAAGGACCAGCGGGCGTCAAAATTATCGTTATTTTTCTCCTCACGCCTTCTAATAATGTTAAAGTCCCCGCCTACCAGAATTGGTAGAGTCTCCCCTCCACAAATTCTAGCTAAATCGGTAAGGAAGTCTGGTTTGAGCTCTGGCTGTGCCGCACCATACACAGCCACCAGAACCCATCTGAATCCATCAGCCTTAGACTGGACGTGGAATTTAACAGCAAACTCTCCCATGAACACATTTAACACCTCAAGAGTCTCGCAATTGACTCCAAGGAGGATCCCTCCGGATCTTCCCCGAGGCGGCAAGCAGTGCCAATCAAACTCTAGCCTACCTGACATCGTCCCCAAAAATTGGGAGGTGAAATTGTCACGCCCCGTCTCGAGCAACGCGACAAAGTCAAGCTTGTGCTCCCTAGATGCATCTGCTAGAAATCTGCGTTTAGCCAAGTCCCTTAGACCTCTGCTATTCCAGAAGATGCCTTTCATCGTTCATCATGAAATTTCGTTCTAGCTCTAACTCGAACACTTCGACGTACCGCAGAAAGGTCATACTGCTTCGTCTACCGTTTACGCCTCGGTGCTGGAGGCTCGAGTTCATGGTCCGCATGACCATGCTCGTCGCCATGACCTACATATGGCTGTAGATCGGCCGCATGCCCATCTACCTCCACGGTCTCTTCAACTAACAAATTACTCGGCACCAAATCCTCACATAACACTTCCAACTCATTCACTCCTAGGTCATTAATCTCACTCGCTTTCATTGGTTTTACCGCTGCAATGTTCTTAAGCATATTGAAAGCCCTATCAGCCTCTAGATCAAGCAATTCATTAATAGACTTTGCAACCTCAATTTTGCTACTACCCAACGAGATACCTAGGTTATCAGCCCTATGCATAATATCATTTTCAGAAAAATGTAAAACTGAAAACTCTGTGTTGACTGACAAACCTGAAGAGATCTCGATGTCTCGTAGCTTGGCAGCCCGCATGGCTCGCCCCATCTGAAAGTCATCTGCATCTGGCTGCTCCTGGATACGCCTGCTGCTCCGCCTCCCCTCAGATGCCGGGTCTGGAATGCCACCAAACGCCACCAACTCGTCAACAGACATCTCCGTCGTCTGTCTGTCAACCGTGGGCGCCGGTGGACACGGTGCCTGAGTCACCACTCGCTCCGCCTCCTGCGGTGAGAGTGGTGCAGACCGAACCCGCGGAGAGGTACCCTCCTGCACGTGGATCACCTCCTGTGATGCACGCAAAGGTGACAAAGACGCAGGCCGTCCCCCTGTTGGTGACGAGGGCATCTCAGCCAAGATCATCTCTCCCGCCACCTCCACCTCCTGTGGTGATGGAGGAGAGATCTCATCCGTGAACTCCAAAGGAACCATGGGGATCATATGCGTAGTAGGGGACACCACCCGCCTGGGGTCCCCTCCTGCGGTGACCTAGGAGACCCGCTGATGCCTCCCGTCGCAAAGGAGAAACGAACCGGCGACAGCGGAGGCAACTCCAACTCCTCCGGATCTGTCCCGTCCACCCTATCCGCCCAAAGGCGAGCCGGCGCCGAAGCCGGCAGAAAAGATCCGAAGCGAAGTCCCGTCATGGGAGTCGATACGGAAACTGGAGCTGCCGACCCAGTAGTCGAGTCCGACTGTCCAGCCCCTCCAGAAGGGGGCGGTGGATCTCCCCTGCTATCATGATCCATCAAATCATCCCGACGCGCATCCTCATCATCCGCGCCATCTTGAGGCCCCGTAGCTCTGTCCTCATCCAAAGCCAAGTTCTGACCCTCAATCACCAACTTAAGATCATAACCCAAACCATCATAGAACCACGGCAACTGAGCCGGCACTAAATCCGCATCAATCACTCCCACTCGCAGCCGAGCAATACCATGCTTCCGAGTGAACTCCATATCAACTTCCTCTGTTTTGCCAAACAGTGACCCAAGACTCGCCACCACCAGATACTCATTCAGTGGCTTAGAAGGAACTCCCGAAATCCGCACCCAAATTTTCATGAGAGGAACCCCAACCGGCTCGTTTTGTTTCCACTCATCAAATTCTAGGCGACAGGAGCTACCTGGAACTTTGCACATACCAAAATTATTGATCCTATCAAGATCAACTTTAGTAGGATAATCCACCTTGTACACTTGGTCCCCAATCCTCTCAAGTGCCCACTGAAATGAACTCGAGACCAGCCGCCTGAGCTGAGCAATAATCTGGTCCTCAGCCAATGAACCATGAGTTACTCGAACCAGCCCGGTCCTGGCATTCTCCAGACGAGGCCTGCATGAGTGCATGACGGGCGTCTCAAAAAACATAAGCGCTGCATCACACACGCCATAGATAGAGACCGCCGGCACCGGAGCTGACAGAAGGGGACATGCCGCCTCGTGCTTCGGCTTCTGACATATATTACACAATTCCGTGGTGCATCCAACTGAGTAATGGCCTGGCTCGCCACATCTGAAACCGTATAACTTTTCTTTTTTACGCTGATTAGGTTTATCTCCTTTGTCCGCATTGTTTTTCACCTTATCGACTGGCACGGCAGCAAGAGCAGCCACCGCCGCCATGGCAGTACCTGAAAGCGTTGCCGTACCAGCGCCTGCCGTCGTCGTCACGACCGTGGACTCCGTAGCTGCCGACGAGCCCGCCCCCGCAGCAGCCACTGAGAGCTGAGCCGTCGCAAAGGGAGCCCCCGTGGGTGGTGCACTCACTACCTCCACCGGACCAACACTCGCTGCCGAAGAAACAGGCACCACCACCGGGTCACGTCGTGGCGGAGGATCCCTCCTTGGGAGGATCCCTCCTTGGCAAGGTGCACGTGTGGATCAAGGATTGATTATGCGCTCCATATGTTTGAGGAATATCTTCAAAATGTGCCCAGTGGCTCTTGCTCGAATCACTTAAAACTGTGGTGGTTGCGGGTGGGACTAGTAGTGTTCACGCATGCTGTATCATGTTTATTAAGTGATTCAGATGGGAGATATATCAGTTCTTGACAGCTTTTTAGGTAAAGACCGGGCCTGAGCAAGGCACTAATAACCAGGGAATTTATGCTAGCTGTTAAAATAGAATTAGCGGTAGGCCTTGAATTTGTAAACTGCGACTAGAAGTGTAAACTGGACGTGTGGATCAAGGAGGAGTTTGTGGAGTATCTCTGAAGCGTCCATAGGATGAACGGGCCCATGTCCGCTACTAACATCGGCACCCTGCTTTCTAGATAGCACTAGCAAGTACATCAAGTACCCGTGTTGACAGTAGTTCCACCCATACGCCATCTTCCATGCTAGGGCAAACTCTTCCTTCCAGATTTATCTTATCTAATGAGTTTATGAATTCGCTTCCCCTTTGCCTGCAGCTTCGGCGGCTAGTGATGGGGTGAATAATCTCGGTGCATTCGCTTTGGCTAGTAGTTTAGGTTATGTTTTTTTTTTTGTTCTTATAGGTGCGGGGCGGATGACATCACTTCTTCTTTGTGTTTTCTTTCAGGCTAGAATTCTCCTCAAGTTCGCCCATCTTAATGTAATCGATGGAGCTTCAACGTAAATTCCTGCTTTCCCCTCCAAACGACGAGGTTGTTGTTTCTCATCATGCATGTGACATGAAGAGATTTGATTGCCAGGTGCTTCAGATATATTCAAGGGTTCAACGACGATGACTACGATTTCATGACGCTGGTGCTTAGGGACACATGTACGAAGACTTTCGGTTATCATCGACAAGGTCAAGGCAGCTCCGGTAAAGGAGCTACGACAACGATGTGTCGGCGGCTCGTTCTGACGACGGTAGTGATCGTTTGGTAGTCTACGAAACTTGATGTAATTTTTATTATGCTCGTCAATTTTTATACTCCCTCCGGTCCTTTTTACTCCGCGTATTAGATTTGTGTCAAGTCAAACTTCACAAAGTTTGACCGAATTTATATTAAAAAATATCAACATCTACAATATAAAATATATATACTATGAAACTATATTTCATAATGAATCTAACAACATTGATTTGGTATTGTCAATGTTGATACTTTTTTATATAAGTTTGGTCAAAGTAGAGATACTTTGATTTCGGACAAAACTTATATGCGGACTAAAAATGGTCCGAGGGAGAAATTGATTCGGATCCTTTAAAACAAGGGATAAGTATATTTTTCATCCTCGAACTCTCGCCAAAATATAGAAATCGTCCCTCAACTCCAAAACCACCAAAACTCAGTCCCTCAACTATCAAAACCGGATAGTTTTCGTCCCTCGTGCCACTTCAGGGGTTTTAGTACGTGGTGAACAGTAACTCGATGAATAGTAAATTAAAAAAAAAAAGCAAACAAATCTGAAATTTTACGACATCGAAGATACACTGGGGTGCAAGGTGCGTGCTAAATTTTGTGTTGTTTGGACATTCGAGCAGCTCGTGGCAAAAAGAAAACCGTAAATCGGCTATAGCGGTGAACAGTAAATTCAAAAAAATAGCAAAAAAATCAAAAAAATATGAAACTTTTTGGCATCAAAGAGGCTTGGGTGCGCAAGGTGCGTGCCAATTTTCGTGGTGTTTGGACATTATACGAGCTCGTGGCAAAAAAAAAAAAATTGGCTTAGATTTGTTTTTTGAAAAAGTGCACTATTTTGTTTTTTTTGGCTAGAGCTCCTCGGATGTCATTTGATCACGAAATTTTGCACGCATCTTGCGTACCTGAGCATCTTTGATGCCAAAAAGTTTCATATTTTTTTTATTTTTTTTGCTATTTTTTTGAATTTACTGTTCACCGCTATAGCCGATTTACGGTTTTGCCACGAGCTGTTCGAATGTCAAAACAGTACGAAATTTAGCACGCACCTTGCGCCCCAGTGTATCTTCGATGCCGTAATTTGATTTTTTTTGCTATTTTTTTTTCGAAGTTACTGTTCTTCGATTTACTGTTCATCACGTGCTAAAACCGCCCGAAGTGGCACGAGGGACGAAAACTATCCGGTTTTGATAGTTGAGGGACTGAGTTTTGGTGGTTTTGGAGTTGAGGGACGATTTCTATACTTTGGCGAGAGTTCGAGGACGAAAAATATACTTATCCCTTAAGACAAATAGTACGACAGTAACCTCCCCAATAACAAATTGAACGTAATCAGCGCTCACCGCATGTACAAATATGTTGCCAACATCAAGAAGAGGCACGTAGCGGATAAGGTCACGGTCAAGATATTTCGGTCGACCACGTGGGGTCACCCAAGTTGACACCCCCAGGCTAGCTAGCATGGCGCCACCAGCAGCACCACGAGCGATGCACTGAACCTTGAAAATTGAAGCTCGCTGCAGTACAAATCAGTGAGCCGTCACGGTCACATGCATCTCTCGGACGAAATAGTCAAGGGGCAGCAAGGAGGAAATGGTCACGCGGTCCCTCTCCAGCCTTTGCTCTTGGCATCCTGAATTATCCGAATCGACTCAACAAACGTAATACTCCCTTCGATCCATATTAATTGTCACTGATTTAGAGGATATGTGTATATGAATCAATGCACACTCGTTTTGAACTCGATGACACCATGGAGGCGTCCGGATGACATCGTGAATTTCTATTTTGCATGGGCGAGAATTCGGCCCGGATTGACGACCGGTCAGTGATGTTTGGATGATTCATTCAAAAGTTATCTTCAAAGATGCCCCCGGCCATCTCCCTTGCCCTTGGTGATGAATCACTCCAGTGTCCAGTCGTTTTCGTTCTACAGAGCACTCGTGTGGCTAGAGCCGTGTCGGCACAGACATCGTGGGCCACATCACAGCCCACAAGTGGTCAATTATTTCCCCCCCAAGACAAATTAACATGTGCAGCAAGGTACCGGTATTGACAGACAGGGCACAGATGATGGTTTGGTTCGCCTATAAATACTTTTCACACTCCCATCTTCTCTTCAGACACTCACACTCACACACAAGAAGAAGAAGAAGAGAGAAGGCAAGAAGAGGAGGAAGGACAACACAGCACAGGCGGAGCCATGGAGCACTCGTACAGCAACAGCGGCATCAGCAACTACGGCAGCGCAAAGGAGAGGAGGCCACCGCTGAAGAGGGGGCAGCTGAAGCGGCAGATCGTGAGGACCATCAGCAACCTCATGGCGCCGAGGAACGACGGCGCTGGCGCAGACAAGAGGGCGTGAGGGCGCACCAGCTTCGGCGCCTACAACTGAAGCTCCCAAAGACGCCATCGAGTGTCTGTCAGATACACTCGCACGGACGCCCCCTTCCTTCAGATCCACCTGATTAGCCTTTTACTTGGTATTAGCTTGTTTTCTTCCCGAGTCTTCTCCGATTGTACAGAGTTCTGCCATTGTACAGATGAATAGAGAGGTTATGTGCAATTTCGTGTACAGCGTACTACTGGTATCACTTTGTGATGCAGTACTCCTTTTTCTTCTTCTTGAACGCTATTATTTGGCTGTGCGTAGAACGCAAGAGTGAACAAATACAGACTGAAGGGAATACAGAGGCTGGCAGTGATAGAAAATACGCGAAAGATCAATGCAAAAAATAGACGCGAGGACGTTTATCCCTTCTCAGAGGGGTTGTTGCGCAAGAAGTCAACTTAGTCATCGATGTTAATTTGGACGAGGATTTGCGGCACGCAAGTGCGGAGGCACTCAGGTCCCTGGTGCCGGCTTTTTATTTTGGCTTCCGGTTTCAAAGTTCTATATCATTTAAACAAAATTCAAATTAAGTTTTGTTTTCATATTCGTGTTTCTCGTGACCAGCATGTTGAAAAAAGATCCATTTGAATATATTTTGAGGACTTTTAAAAAAGTATGTTAAGTTTCAATGCTGAAACTTAGTACGAGTGACCGATAAAAATCAATTATTTTGTGTCTACGACACTGCTTGAAATTATATCTCTGAAACTTGTTGAAACTAGACATTTCTAGAAGCAAAAACCATAAGTTTCATCGTTGAAATTTAATTCTTTTTTAGGGATTTTCTTTTTTACTGTGCCCTCCTGCGGGATTCAACAACTTCGCGAATCGTGAGGCAAATCGAGCGGGCGGCAAGCCTTGGCAGGTGAGTTCCCCTGCACTCGCGTGCCCCTGTGAATTTCCGGTGCTAATTTTCCATGTTTTATAGTCTACTTGTTGTATTTGACCTCGTTGCCTTGCATCATGGTTGTGTGCATCACAATGATGTAGGGCTCGGGGTTTCAACCTCATTTTCAAAGAAGAAAAATAATTTATATGAAGTTGTAGATGTTATCATTTTTCTCTATAAATTTAAAAAAGTTTATCTTAAAACAAACCAAATAAGTCTTGTAAACCCGACTGGAGGAAATACGACATCACCTAGCTCCGACTCCTAAGTTTACTACGCGGAGTTCATACGACACCACCAAAGATATTATATTATGTAAAACTAAGGGCAACTCACACACAGATCACCAAACCCCTGGCAAATGTTTGAAACGGACAGTCCAGGCACTTTTAGCCATCCAACGCGACTCATCGAATCCGTTTGGGCCGGTCCGGACGTCTAAAATCTCACAAATCGTCCTCAAATTAGGGGAGCTTTGGAGGAGTTCGGGCATGCGCGACCGCCGCCAACTCAGCCTCGGATCACACCACAAACCCACTTTTCACTCTTCCTCCCTTCTCCCTTCTCTCTTCTCTCTTCATTGGATAAGGGGCAAACATTTGATGGATATGATTGAATGCCTTCGCCCGTTCGGTTGTTTGCAGACATGTCAGTGGATACTTGGTCAGTGGTGTTCAATAGGTGATCTGCGTTGGAGTTGCCCTAATGATCCATGCTGACCGCAACAAGCTTCTTGCTCAAATGGCTTCAACCGGCTTAATATGACCTCGAAACATAACGTTCTCAATCTTACTCTACAACAAGCTTCTTGCTCAAACCCTGGATCTGAAAAACCCAAGTTAAGCAAGCTACACAGGTCCCTAAAAGTGGGGAATCGAAACCAATGTTCACATAATGGAGATAATGATTCATTTATTTATATTTTACATGCAAAACGCCACTAAAATCAGATGGTAGCTAAACTAACCTAGTTAAATAACATGAGACGAGATGTAATGATACTTTTATCTTAGGATTCAAATCTTTTGGGCACTCCATGAGCATAGTAGGTGTGGCTCTAGATAAGTACCTGATTTATTTTTTACTAGTAATGTTGCAAAATATATTCTACATCCATGTTTACAACGACTCAAATCAACCGCGCGTCCAAGTGGAGAACATCTGCACGTGGAATATTTGCCTCGTTACGATATCTGAATGGATATGGATGCCACCGTGCCAAAGTGAAAAGGTAAAACCCTGCGCTTTCACCTTCTTCCTATCTGAAAGATACATGCATACTTGTTATATATTCTCTCTTGTGAAAAAGAGTGAGGATTTTCCATCGACCAGAGTATAATTGGCTAATTGCTATAGGTGAAAAATGTACTACTTGTAAATAACAGCTTTCAACTTAAAGAACATTTTTCCGTGAACAAATTATTGAAGATATTTTCATCCAAGTCGAGCTCTCGGCTCATGCGTGCGTTTATCTATTTTGTATATATTTTTCTTGCAAGAATAAATCGGCTAGTTTCTAGGTAAGTCTGGCTCTTATGAGGTGTCAGGTGGAGTGTGGATCTGATCAAGGCACTAAGCACGGAATTTATGCTAGCTGTAAAAAAGAAACAGAGATAGGCCCTCAATTTTCGCTGGATTTGTTTACTACTACTACTAGAAGTGTAAAGTGGACGTGTGAATCATCTTCTCGCTTGCTCCTCATTCTCGCGAGAAATCTGGTCCAACGTGCTATCTTGGTGCAGGCTGCCGATCCGAGTAATGCTAGAGCTACAGAAAGTTACGGGGGATTTACAGGCTAGTGTGTTTTGATTGGTGATTAAGGGGGATGAGGGGCCCACCCCTGTGAAAATCAGGGAGGAGAGATTAGTTAGAAAGAAATAATCCTAGTCAGCGTGTAATTGCGTGTAACTCTTTGTACGTTTAGCATTATTGCTGCCGATCCCCCCTCCAAGCTCTGAGGTCGATTTTGTCGACTGGTGGGAGCACTCCAGCGCTCTGGTCGCTGCTAGCGCACGCATAGGTTTCAACTCCCTTGTCTCGCTCACGGCTTGGGAGCTCTGGAAGCATAGAAACAGATGCACCTTAGATGGCTTGTGCCCCTCTATTAACCACCTCGCGAGCTCATTCGACAAGATGCGTGTCTATGGGCTCGTGTCGTAGCCACCGGGTTACACAACATAATTTTTTTTAGGGTGGCTACACAACATAGTTGTCATAGGCTGACTTAGTTTCCTAGGGATGAGCAGTCATGTCCTTCTACTGCTCAGGTGTTTCACTTTACGCTGTCATTCGTGTATGTACCTAAGTGTAACGACTTGACCTTGTATTTCTCTCTACCTATCAAAGAATGATATGCAATCTTTGTGTATTGTGTTTTTTTTAAATAACCTTGAGACCAAATGTAATGATACTTTTATCTTAGGATTTAAATCTTTTGGGTACTCCATGAGAATAGTAGGTGTGGTACTAGATAAGTACCTGATTTATTTTTTACTACTAGTAATGTTGCAAAATATATTCCACATCCACGTTTACAGCGACTCAAATCAATCGCGCATCCAAGTGGAGAACATCTGCACGTGGAATATTTACATCGTTACGATATCTGAATGGATATGAATGTCATCGTGCCAAAGTGAGAAAAAAAACCCTGCACTTTCACCTTCTCCCTATCTGAAAGATACACGCATACTTGTTATATATTCTCTCTTGTAAAAAAGAGTGACAAATTTCCATCGAGCAGAGTATAATTGGCTAATTGCTATGGATGAAAAATATACTACTAGTAAATAAATAACAGCTTTCAACTTAAAGAACATTTTTCTGTGAACAAATTCTTCGAAGATATTTCCATGCAAGTCGAGCTCTCGCCTCATGCATGCATTTATCTATTTTGTGTACTTTTTTTTTTGCAAGAACAAATTAACTAGTTTCTAGGTAAGACTGGCTCTTATGAGGTGTCAGGTGGAGTGTGGATCTGATCAAGGCACTAAGCAGGGAATTTATGCTAGCTGTAAAAAAGAAACAGAGGTAGGCCCTGAATTTGTTTACTACCACTGCTAGCAGAAGTGTAAACTGGACGTGTGGATCAGGCAAGAGTTTGAGCATCTCTGAAGCCTCCATGGGGTCGACGGGCCAATGACCGCTAGTAACATCGGCAGCAGCTCGAGCCTGCGGCAATTAGGATATCCATCAACGTAGCATATGCTAAAGCTCCGGTATCTTCTCGATAGTACCGGCATTGTCTCTTTTTGGCTAGGTATTGACAAGATAATGCAACTGAAAGCGCCATGTATCGTCTCGTAGTAATCGGTGGAGTATCATGCATACCACGTGACTGTATACATTGTCAGAATTAAGAAGAGGCACGTCGCGGTCAGGTCAAGATAAGGTCACGGCCGGCGGCTGGGCATGCCCGGCCGATCGGTCGAGGTACGGGTCCATGCGTGAGCCGGTGGGCTGCCACCTCAAGCTAGCATACCGCCACCAGCAGCGGGGCAAGTGGCGAAGCCAGCTCCAATCAGTGAGCCGTCACGGTCACATGCATCTCTCCCACGGTGGAAACAGTCAATGGGCAGCCCTCCGTCTAAACGATTAGAGCAGACATCGATAAAACCATTATCTTAGTTGAGAAACTTTTGATGTCTATTTAGAGAGAGATGACACATCAGTTTTCCAGCTGCAACTTCCCACCCAAATCTAATTAATTCTGAAAGGTTTTAGTACGTTTTAGAGGCTTCATAAGATGGTGTTTGAAGTCAGCTTTCATTCAAAAAAAAAACGGTGCATCATTTGAGATCTTGAGTCAAAAGTTGTGCAAGTTTTCATGCAAACTGTCCAGGAATTAATTACAACGCGAGGCTCAACAAGTTTGCTCCTGATACAGCTTGGGGCTCACGAATTTACCCTTCATTTTGAGTTGTTTTCACACCTAACTAGTAGGTGCTTCTAGTGTAAGTACTCCCCAGCTGTTCCATGTGAAGGAGGATGAGATTTCTGAGTTTATGCTTGTAGAACAGCCGGTGAGGGTTGTGTTGTGCTGAGAGCACTAGTATCGTTGAGTGTTAGCTCGTGTGTGTGGATTGGAGGGCATGTCCTCAATTCATATAGGATCCTTGTGGTTCCCTCTTGTGATTCTGAAAGAGTATGGTGCCCCCCATGTTTGGTTTTGATAATTGATGACAATCTCTATGGACTAATGGTTGCCTTGAGTTACATTTGAAGGGTTTGTCCATAGGTTTTGCTTGAAGATCATCCGTTGGTTTCAAGGCTATAAGTAGGAGATATGATGCATTGTTGATCAAGACTAAGTACAAAGGGTGATTCAAGTTGATCAACACACAAAGCGTATAAGGTGTACCGAGTGGGATCAAGTGATCTCATGGTATGATAAGCATTGTCCATTACGCTTTGTGTACTAACTCATGGTCTATGTGAGAGTTCTTTGTGGGGTTAGGTATGTTTCCATGGGCGTGCATCAAAAGGAAGATATCCTATGACCCATGGAGGATGACATCAAGTGGTGATCGTTATCAGGTTTGTGGTGTGCAAGTTAAAGTGGAGCATCACGAAGAGATCACATGCTTGAAGCTTGCCGTCCATTGTGGTGACAATGGACATGTGAAGATGTGCCGAAGAGTGTCTCACCCATTGTGGAGTATGAGGGAGCAATCTACTAGTCTTCATCGAACCAGCGCAATTGAGAAAGGTGGTCCATCTTGAGGAGGACAAGATCGTCATCATCTAGCTTAAGTGGACTATGCGCGAGGCAAAGGTTTGTCCTTGATAGGTTTTCTATTTTACCGGTCTCATGGTGTTAGTTGGGAGACCGGATTATATGATTGATAGCCGTACTATCAAGGGGGAATCTCTAGTGAGTAACTTGTTCGTATCGTTTGTAGAGATCTCCCATTGCATCCTTGGCATCATCTTTCTTGGTTCTTATTTGACTCTTCTCTTTGTGATGTTTTAGAGTTTGTGTTCATCTTCTTGTCAAACTCAAGCTCATCGAAAACGGAGTTCGCATGCATCATCTTTGAGTTTTTCGTTGTTGGAGAGTTTGTAGGTTCATACTTGGGAAAGGTACTCTTCCTATCCTATTTGGCATTTCTTCTCCATTGCTAGTTCTTTATATCCAATAAGCTTGAGTTTGCTGATTTCGGAGTCCGTTTGCAGTAGTTATAGCAGTTTCAGTATTGGAGCTTCCTTCTGTTTTGCGTGGGCAGTTTGTCAGTTTTAAGCGGTAGTAGAGTGGTAGTACTGCTCTAAGCGGTAGTACTGCTCCCCCGAGCGGTAGTACCGCTTGCGCGGTACTTCCGCTTCCTTCTACCGCAACTACTTCCGCTTATTTTTATGCTTCTGTTGCCCAATCTGCTCGAGCGGTAGTACTGCTCCCCTGAGCGGTAGTACTGCTCCTGCAGAACTACCATTCATGTTTTTCTGTCACGTTGGGCTGTTTTGACCGTGCTAAGCGGTAGTACCGCTCCCCCGAGCGGTAGTACCACTTGAGCACGACTTGTGGGCATAACGGTTGGATTTGGGGGGCCTATTTAAGGCGGCCTTCTTCCCTAATGGTCCGAACCTTTGGAGCTCGTGTTTGCCCTCCATTGTTGACCTTCTTCGAGCTTGCTATCTCTCAATCCCTCCATGGATTCTTGCTAGTTTTTGAGGGAAAAGAGAGAGGAGAACTAGATCCACATTTTCACCAATCACTTTCCCCTCTAAGTGAGGGGAACCCCTTTGGATCTAGACTTGGAGTTCTTTGTGTTCTTCTCTTCGTTCTTCTTCTCATTTTCCTCCATAGCAATAGTTGTTGTGGTGGGATTTAGGAGAGAAGGACTTGGGCACTCCATGTGCCCTTGCCATTGCATTTGGTGCATAGGTTTGATTTCTCCACGGTGATACGCGAAAGTGAAAAGTTGAGAAGCTTATTACTCCTGGGTATTTGGGCACCCTTGAGCTTGTTCCTCTTGGGTGCTTTGGTGCCCTAGACGGTTGGTGTTGCGGAGCTCAATCATTGTGGTGGAAAGCTCCGAGCAAGCGTCGGGGTCTCCAATTAAGTTGTGGAGATTGCCCTGAGCAATTTGTACGGGTTCCGGTGACCGCCCCCAAGGGTTGCCAATTGTACGGGTTCGGTGACCGCCCTCAAGGGTCCCTTAGTGGAATCACGGCATCTTGCATTGTGCGAGCGTGTGAGGAGATTACGGTGGCGCTAGTGGCATTTTGGAGAGCATTGTGCCTCCATACCACTCCAAACGGAGATTAGCATCCGCAAGGGTGTGTACTTCGGGATACATTGTCATCTCCGCATGCCTCGGTTATCTTTTACCCGAGCCCTTTACTTATGCACTTTACTTTGTGATAGCCATAGTGTTTCATGTTATATATATTGCTACTCCCTCCGTCCGGTAAAGCTTGTCTCCATGGCTTTTTTGCAATTTAGTCCTTAGCGTTTCCCCGACCAAACCCGAAGTCCACCTTCTTCCTCGCTCTCTTCCTCGTTCTCTCGCGACCGAACGCCTCCTCACGCCGCTCCTCTCGACCACCACCCCTCCCGCCCCACACCGCCTGCTCCCCCTCCCGCCGCACACCACCTGCTCCCCCCCGCCCCATGACGCCGCCGCCACCTTGCTTTCCCCCACGCCGCGCTGCCGCCTCCTCGTTCCCCACCATGAAGCTTGAATTTTTTTAGTCGATCTGCTGTCCGACGGTGCGGCGGCCAACTAGGCGTCTATCCCCGAGGGCGGCAAGCCGGAGCTGGTACGCAGGCTCCATGGAGTACTGGATCGAGCCGTCTGAGCTTGCCGCCCTGCGCTGGGAGGTCGGCGTCGACCCGTACTGGGTGTCGCCTCCAGGGTAGAAGCGCGGAGACCCCGTGTCCGCGGACGGCTACGCGCTCAAGGAAAAGACACAGCACGCTCGGGACGGCTGCGCGCTCAAGGTATCCTGGGTGCCGCCTCTAGGGTGGAGGAGCTCACCAAGGAGCTCGTCGGAGTAAAAGGTCTCCTTTTTTCCCCCTTCTCCTCCCTTCGATCTCTTGCAATTTCTTCTTCATCTTCTTGATAGTGCAGTGCAATGCTGATGCGATCTGAATTTTGTCAAATTTGTGTATGTGTGGACTAGTCTTATTCTGTGGCTTGAGGAATAAAACAAGGAAGATTGACAATCTTCAATCTAACACAACAGATTTTTGTACTGAACAGATGTTGGAGCAAAACAACTTTTAATGTCAATTGTTAATCTGCAGATATACAACAAAGTATACTTCACATAGGTACTTTTAATCATATGAATACATCTCTCTTTCCACTAGTACTATAAGAATACATCTCCATAATGAAGGTATTGATTAACTGAATCTTTCAGTACTTGTGCTACACCATAACTGAAATTTTTAATTTTTTAGTACATGTGTTACACCATAACTGAATCTTGCTCTAGTTAAAATTAAATTTTAGTGAAACTTCACTGAATATTGCTCTGTTGAAAACTGAAAACTTTATGAAGCTTCATTTCTTATGAATGAGAAATACACCTACAGAGAGCCTGAATATGGAGTACTTATAGATTGAGTTTACACAAGAACCTGAAGTTTACTATGGATCAAAATGGCTTCATTAGTCTATTTTCTGTCAGTCCCGTTGGACGAGATTTATCAATTGGTTCAATGAAAGAAAATGGACAAACTGCAATGATATTAGTATACAAAGTTCTCCAATTTATATCTTCAATTTAGTATACTGATCTCTCATCTGTCAATTTTTATCTTCAATGGACATTTGTCAAATTTTCTGGCCTCTTGCTACAATTTTTTTATATCAAGAACTGTCAATTTGCAGTAGTTTACACAGTTTTGTTTGAGATAATACATCAAGAAGATCAAGAAGAACTATCAAAACATCAACTTGACTGAACAAAGATCTTGACTGAATAATACATCAAGAAGAAGACATACACATGACAGAAAACATTTATGAATAGGAATCAAAACAGCAGTACTCCATTTTGATTTCACTAAATTTAGTTAACTGAATTCACTACTCATGCATATAATCTGAAAATAAACCATTATTTACTGAATCATGGTTGATTCAATTTGCTCTACATTTACTGAAAATAAACTTGACCTACTGAAAATAAACTTGGCCATTATTTACTAAAAATAAAACTGAATCATTCACTTAAACTACTCATGCATCACTTTGCTCCACATTTCAGTTTGATTGAAAAACTATAAAGTATGAGCAGAGATGAGATGATCTAATGCAGTGTTGCTAGCTAGCTAATGGCTCAAGGCCAACATCGCTGATTTATTTGCCCTGAAAGGAAGAACTTAACAGATTAACTGAATTTCCTTGAGCACATTTGGTGCCACTGCTTTGTAAATGATCTGTGGCTTGCGCTTGTTAATTAATTAAGGAAGCAAGCAAGTAAAAGAGTACTGGGTGAAACTTGACTGATCAACTAAATCACACATCACTGATCGAGTGAATTTCCTTGAGCACACTTGGTGCTGCTGCTTCATAAATTTTCTGCTCCTGTTGATTAAGCAAGTGCTGAAACAGTAGGTTAAACTCTGAAGTTGTTGTTGTTGTTGTTGTTGTTGTTGTTGTTGTTGTTGTTGCGGTTATTGACTGTGCGATGATGATGATCATGGGTGTTGCGTATGGAAAATAATGCAGGTGATTGATACGTCTCCAACGTATCTATAATTTTTTATTGTTCCATGCTATTATAATATCAATCTTGGATGTTTATTATGCAATTTTATATCATTTTTTGGGACTAACCTATTAACCTAGTGCCCAATGCCAGTTGCTGTTTTCTGCTTGTTTTTGGTTTTTCAGGAAATCAGTACCAAACGAAGTCCAAATGACACGAAACTTTTTGACGATTTTTTTCTAGACAAAAGAGACCCTGGAAGCTTCAGGAGGAGGCCAGAAGCCTCACGAGGAGGTGACAAGGCCACAGGGCGCGACCCCAGGGGGGGCGCCCTGATGCCTGGTGGGCCCCTCGTGGCCCCGTTTGACCTAATTCCACTTCTATAAATTCTCAAAAATTGGGAAACCAACAGAGAGCCACCTCGTATAACTTTTCCGCCGCCGCAAGCTCTGTTCTTTCGCGATCCCATCTGGGGGCCTTTTCCGGTACACTGCCGGAGGGGGAATCGATCACGGAGGGCTTCTACATCAACCTTGCTGCCCTTCCGATGATGTGTGAGTAGTTTACCACAGACCTACGGGTCCATAGGTAGTAGCTAGATGGCTTCTTCTCTCTCTTTGATCTTCAATACAATGTTCTCATCGATCTCCTTGGAGTTCTATTCGATGTAATCTTTTGCGGTGTGTTTGTTGGGATCCGATGAATTGTGGGTTTAGGATCAGATTATTCATGAGAAATATTTGAGTCTTTTCTGAACTTATTTATGCATGATTTTTGTAGCTTTCTATTTCTCTCCAATCTATCCTTTTGGTTTGGCCATCTAGATTGATTTATCTTGCAATGGGAGAGGTGCTTTGTGATGGGTTCAATCTTGCGGTGCTCTATCCCAGTGACAAAAAGGGACAAGCCACGTATTTGTATTGTTGCCATTAAGGATAAGATGATGGGGTTGATTCATATTGATTGAGTTTACTTTCTGTACATCATGTCATCTTGCTTAAGGCGTTACTCCGTTTTTATTAACTTAATACCCTAGATGCATGCTGGATAGCGGTCGATGGGTGGAGTAATAGTAGTAGATGCAGGCAGGAGTCGGTCTACTTGTCTCGGACGTGACGCCTATATACATGATCATTGCCATGAATCCGTCATAACTATGCGTTTTTCTATCAATTGCCCAACAGTAATTTGTTTACCCACCGTATGTTATGTGTTCGAGAGAGAAGCCTCTAGTGAAAACTATGGCCCCCGGGTCATTTATCCATCATATATAAAATAAAAAATACCTTGCTGCAATTTTATTTCTTTTATTTTACTTTGCAGTTTATTTATCTATCTATCACTATCAGAATTAATCCTTGCAAGTAACCACCAAGGGGATTGACAACCCTCTTGTTTGCGTTGGGTGCAAGTATTTGCTTTTGTGTGTGTAGGTGCTGCTAACGAGGTTCTGTGTGGTTCACCTACTGGATTGATAACCTTGGTTCTTAATTGAGGGAAATACTTATCTCTATTGTACTGCATCATCCTCTCCTCTCCGGGGAAATCCCAACGCAGCTCACAAGTAGCAGGGAAGAATTTCTTGCGCCGTTGCCGGGGAGACATCACCAAAACGTATCAAGTACCTTCGCATGAACTATCATCTACTTGCTCTTATTTTCATTTGCCTTTTTATTTGCATTTGCCTCTCATTTTCATCTCCCCCACTTCTCATAAAAAATACAAAAACACAAAAATATTTTGTTTGCTTGTTTACTTGCTTGCTATGATTGTGTGACTCAAGAAAAGTAAAAAAATTAAAAGACATATAGATCCTCATCCACTTGCTAATATTTTAAAGAAAAACAAATTATGATGAACCAATCGCTAGTGAGTTGAGTGCACTTGATTATCTTTATGAAGTTTTGCTTCAAAATCGTGAATCTGAAAATTGTGATGAAGTGTCAAACGAAGAAATTTACAGAGTGATTCATAATAGCTCCTTGAATGAAAAGCATGATTGCAATGATGTTATTATAAATTCTATTAATGTCAATTGTGCTAATATTATGCAAAGCTACAAGCTTGGGGATGATAATTTTGTCATGTCCACTACTTATTGCAATGATTGGGGTGATAATGCTTCTTATGATCTTGAAAATGTATTTAAGCCTCATGATGAATATGTTATTGATAATAATGTTTGCAATAATATTGAAAGTGGGTTTGGAAGAGTGTCAACTTTAGGTAAATAGAATCCCACATATTCGGAGAGTGTTCAATATTATGAATTTTTTGATAAAAGTGGGTTTGGAGAGGTCATGACTATAGTTGTTGTTAATCCCACTATCTTGGAAGATTATAAAACTTTGATGCATGTGGATCATGAAGATAGTATATTATATGATAGCTATATTGTTGAATTTGATTATGGTCCTACATGTAATTATAATGAGAGAGGAAAATATGGTTGTAGAAATTTTCATGTCACTAAATTATCTCTCTTTGTGCTGAAATTATTAATGCTTCATTCTTCCTATTTGCATATGCTAGATATTGCTTGTCATGATAATTTGTTTTCCTATAAAATGCCTATGCATAGGAAGTATGTTAGACTTAAATGTGTTTGTCACAAGTTTTATGATGCTCTCTTTGTGTTTCAATTATTATCTTTTATGTGAGCATCATTGAAATATCAAGCCTGTCTTAATGGCTATAAAGAAAGAGATTGTTGGGAGGCAACCCAATATGTATCTTAATTTTTTTGCTTTGTTTTCTGTTTTGTGTGTTTACACAATTTTAGCTTCTGTTATGATTGTGTTTTTATCTTTGAATTAGTGTTTGTGCCAAGTAATGCCTTTGGGATGATTTGGATGATAGTATAATTGATGCTGTTTGAAAACAGAAAGTTTTGAGTCCAGTGCTGGATTTTTGGTTCTGTACTGGAGCATGATAAAATTCTGAAATTTTTACATAGTATTGGTATATGAATTGTTTACGTTGTCCTAATTTTTCAGAATTTTTGGAGTTACAGAAATATAACTTTTAAATATTCCCTCCATCCCAAAATAAGTGACTCGACTTTGTACTAAATTTTGTACTAAAGTTAGTACAAAGTTGAGTCACTTAATTTGGGACGGAGGGAGTAGATCTTTACAGACTGTTATGTTTTAGACAGATTCTGTTTTTGTTGCATAGTTTGCTTATTTCGATGAATCTATGGATTGTATCAGGGGTACAATCAATGGGGAAGCTGGAGTACAGTAGCATTATGACAATATTAAATATGAATAAATTTACTACAGTACCTAAAGTTTAAGATTTGTTTTTTATACTAACGGATCTCACGAGGTTTCTGTTGAGTTTTGTGTGCTGAAGTCTTCAAGTTTTTGGTGAGACCACGATGGATGAAGGAATAAGGAGCGGCCAGACCCTAAGCTTGGGGATGCCCAAGGCACCCCAAGGTAATATTCAATGAAGACCCAAGCGTCTAAGCTTGGGGATGCTCTGGATGGCATCCCCTCTTTTGTCTACAATCTATCGGTATGTCACTTGGAGCTATATTTTTATTCATCACATGATATGTGTTTTACTTGGAGCGTCTTGTGCCATAGTTTTATTTTCTTTGTTTGCTTTTTAGTTTGCCACAATCATCTTCTGAACACACCTTTTTGAGAGGGACACACATCATTCGTGATTTGTTAGAATACTCTATGTGCTTCACTTATATCTTTTGAGCTAGGCAGTTGCTCTAGTGCTTCACTTATATCTTTTAGAGCACGGCGGTGGTTATATTTTAAAGAAATAGTTGCACTCTTATGCTTCACTTATATATTTTTGAGAGTCTAATAAATAGTAATGGTAATATGCATGGGTTATGAATTTGGTCCTAATATGATAGGTATTCAAGAGGGATATAATAAAAACTTTCATGTAGATCACTGAATATGATAAGTTTGATTCCTTGCAATAGTTTTGCGATATTAAGATGGTAATATGTGGGAGGTACTAGTAGATAATTGTGGTTTAGTAAGAATATTGGTGTTAAGGTTTGTGATTCCCGAAGCATGCACGTATGGTCTGTCGTTATGCTAAGAAGTTGGAGCATGATTTATTATTGATTGTCTACCTTATGAGTGGCGGTTGGGGACGAGCCATGGTCTTTTCCTACCTATCTATCCCCCTAGGGGCATGCGTAGTAGTACTTTGCTTCGAGGGCTAATAAACTTTCTCAATAAGTATGTGAGTTCTTTATGACTAATGTGAGTCCATGGATTATACGCACTCTCACCTTTCCGCAATTTGCTAGCCTCTTCGGTACCGTGCATTGCCCTTTCTCACCTCGAGAGTCGGTGCAAACTTTGCCGGTGCATCCAAACCCCGTGATATGATACGCTCTATCACACATAAGCCTCCTTATATCTTCCTCAAAACAGCCACCATACCTACCTTTTATGGCATTTCCATAGCCATTCGGAGATATATTGCTATGCAACTTCCACCGTTCCTTGAGTTTAATTTCTCCAAGTTTCGTAGACAACCTCATGATAAAGAATTGCCTAGTAAAGATGAAATTATTGGGCTTGCTTCTATTGCCGTACCTCCTACTGATCCGTTAGAACAATATTTGCTAGACCGTGAAAATGATATGCACATGAATGAAAGAAATGAAATAGATAAGATGTTCTTTGATCAACCACCTATCCTTAAACACAATTTGCCTGTTGAAACTCTTGGAGGCCCTCCTCTACCTAAGGGTGACCCTATATTCGAACTGAAACAATTGCCTGATACATTGAAATATGCTTATCTAGATGAAAAGAAGATATATCCTGTTATTATTAGTGCTAACCTTTCAGAGCATGAAGAGAAGAGATTACTAAAAACTCTGAGGAAGCACCGTGCTGCTATTGGATATACGCTTGATGATCTTAAGGGCATTAGTCCCACTTTATGTCAGCACAAAATTAATATGGAGCCTGATGCTAAACCAGTTGTCGACCACCAACGACGATTAAATCCTAAGATGAAGGAGGTGGTAAGAACTGAAATATTAAAGCTTCTGGAAGCAGGTATAATCTATCCCATAGCTGATAGTAGATGGGTAAGTCCCGTGCATTGTGTCCCTAAGAAAGGAGGCATTACTGTTGTTCCTAACGATAAAAATGAACTAATTCCACAAAGAATTATAACTGGTTACAGGATGGTAATTGATTTTAGAAAATTAAACAAAGCCACTAGAAAAGATCATTACCCCTTACCTTTTATTGATCAAATATTAGAAAGATTGTCCAAGCATACACACTTTTGCTTTCTTGATGGATATTCTGGTTTCTCTCAAATACCTGTATCACAAGCCGACCAAGAGAAAACCAGCTTTACTTGTCCTTTTGGAACTTATGCTTATAGACGTATGCCTTTTGGTTTATGTAATGCACCTGCTACCTTTCAAAGATGTATGAATGCTATATTCTCTGACTTTTGTGAAAAGATTGTTGAGGTTTTCATGCATGATTTTTCCGTTTACGGAACTTCCTTTGATGATTGCTTAAGCAACCTTGATCGAGTTTTGCAGAGATGTGAACAAACTAATATCGTCTTGAATTGGGAGAAGTGGCACTTTATGGTAAATGAAGGTATTGTTTTGGGGCATAAAATTTTTGAACGAGGTATTGAAGTAGATAAGGCTAAAGTTGATGCAATTGAGAAAATGAAATGTCCTAAAGATATTAAAGGTATAAGAAGTTTCCTTGGTCATGCTGGTTTTTATAGAAGGTTTATTAAAGACTTCTCTAAAATTTATATGCCTCTTACTAATCTCTTGCAAAAAGATGTTCCATTTGTTTTTGATGATGATTGTGTAGAAGCCTTTGAAACACTTAAGAAAGCCTTAACCTCTGCACCTATTGTTCAACCACCTGATTGGAACTTGCCTTTTGAAATTATGTGTGATGCTAGTGATTATGCTGTTGGTGTTGTTCTAGGACAGAGAGTTGATAAGAAATTAAATGTTATCCATTATGCTAGTAAAACTCTAGACAGTGCTCAAAGAAATTATGCTACTACTGAGAAAGAATTTCTAGCAGTTGTGTTTGCATGTGATAAATTCAGATCTTACATAGTTGATTCCAAAAGTAATTGTTCACACCGATCATGCTGCTATTAAATACCTTATGGAAAAGAAAGATGCTAAACCTAGACTCATTAGGTGGGTTCTATTGCTACAAGAATTTTACTTGCATATTACCGATAGGAAGGGAGCTGAGAACCCCATACCTGATAACTTGTCTAGGTTGGAAAATATTCTTGATGACCCATTGCCTATTGATGATAGTTTTCCCGATGAGCAATTAGCTGTCATAAATGCTTCTCGTAATACTCCTTGGTATGTGATACGTCTCCAACGTATCTATAATTTTTGATTGTCCTTGCTATTATAGTATCAATCTTGGATGTTTTTATATGCAATTGTATGCAATTATATATCATTTTTTGGGACTAACCTATTAACCTAGTGCCTAGTGCCAGTTGATGTTTTCTGCTTGTTTTTGGCTTTTCAGAGAAATAGTACTAAATGAAGTCCAAATGCCACAAAACTTTTTGGATATTTTTTTCTGGACAAAAGAACCTGGGAAGCTTCGAAAGGAGGCCAGAAGCCCCACCGGGGCTTCACAAGGCACTAGGGCGCGCCCCGGGGGGGCGCCGTAGTACCTTGTGGGGCCCACGTGACTCCTTTTGACCTAATTCCACTTCTATAAATTCAAAAATATTGGGAAACCCCCAGAGAGCCAGAAGAAAAAACATTTCCGCCGCCGCAAGCCTCTGTTCTTCCATGATCCCATCTGGAGGCCTTTTCCGGTACTCTGCCGGAGGGGGAATCGATCACGGAGGGCTTCTACATCAACCTTGCTGCCCTTCCGATGATGTGTGAGTAGTTTACCACAGACCTATGGGTCCATAGCTAGTAGCTAGATGGCTTCTTCTCTCTCTTTTATCTTCAATACAATGTTCTCCTCGATGTTCTTGGAGTTCTATCCGATGTAATCTTCTTTTGCAGTGTGTTTGTTGGGATCCGATGAATTGTGAGTTTATGATCAGATTATTCATGAGAAATATTTGAGTCTTCTCTGAACTCTTTTATGCATGATGGTGATAGCTTTGTATTTCTCTCCGATCTATCGGTTTAGTTTGGCCTACTAGATTGATTTATCTTGCAATGGGAGAGGTGCTTTGTGATGGGTTCAATCTTGCGGTGCTCAATCCCAGTGACAGAAAGGGACATGACACATATTTTTATTGTTGCCATTAAGGATAAAAATATGGGGTTTATTCATATTGCTTGAATTTGCTTCTCTACATCATGTCATCTTGCTTAAGGCGTTACTCTCTTTCATACTTAATACCCTAGATGCATGCTGGATAGCGGTCGATGGGTGGAGTAATAGTAGTAGATGCAGGCAGGAGTCGGTCTACTTGTCTCGGATGTGATGCCTATATACATGATCATTGCCATGAATCCGTCATAATTATTTGCTTTTCTATCAATTGCCCAACAGTAATTTGTCTACCCACCGTATGTTTATGTGCTCAAGAGAGAAGCCTCTAGTGAAAACTATGGTCCCCGGGTCTATCTTTATCATATAAAAAACCTAAAAATACCTTGCTGCAATTTATTTAGTTTTATTTTAATTAGTAGTTCAGTTTATCTATTTACCTCGATAAGATTTAATCCTTGCAAGTAACCGCTAAGAGGATTGACAACCCACTTATTTGCGTTGGGTGCAAGTGTTTGCTCTTGTGTGTGCAGGTGCGCTTAACGGAATTTTGCTTGGTTCTCCTACTGGATTGATAACCTTGGTTGTTAACTGAGGTAAATACTTATCTCTACTATACTGCACCATCCTCTCCTCTTCGGGGAAATACCAACGCAGACTACAAGTAGCAGGAAGAATTTCTGGCGCCGTTACCGGGGAGACATCATCAAAATTACCAAGTACCTTCGCACAAATTATCATTCACTTGCATTTACTTTATTTACCTTTTATTTGCATTTGCCTCTCGTTTTATCTCCTCCACTTCTAATTTTTTTTTACAAAAACCCAAAAATAATTTATTTGCTTGCTTGCTTCTATTGCCATGACAACACTCAAGAACAGTAAGTAAAACAAAAATTTAAGATCACCTTGGATCCTCATCCACTTGCTAATCTTTTCAAAAGATCCAATTATAATGAACCAATTGCTAGTGATTTGAGTGCTCTTGATTTTCTCTATGAAGTTTTGCTTGAAAATCATGAATCTGAAAATTGTGATGAAGTGTTAGAAGAAGAAATTTATAAAGTGATTCATGATAGCTCCTTGATTGAAAAGCATGATTGCAATGATGTTATTGTAAATTCTATTAATGTCAATTGTGCTAATGATATGCAAAGCTACAAGCTTGGGGATGAAAATTTTGTTATGTGCACTACTTATTGCAATGATCATGATTGGGATGATGATGCTTCTTATGATCTTGAAAATTTATTTAAGCCTCATGATGAATTTGTTATTGATAATAAAATTTGCAATACTATTAAAAGTGGGTTTGGAAGAGCATCAACTTTAGGTAATAATGATCCCACTACTTTGGAGAGTGTTCAATCTTATGAATTTTTTGATGAAAGTGGGTTTGGAGAGGTTATGAATTTAGTTGATGATAATCCCACTATTTTGGAAGATTATAAAACTTTTATGCATATGGATCATAGAGAGAATATTGTTTATGATAGCTATATTGTTGAATTTGAATATGATCCTACATATAATTATTATGAGAGAGGAAAATATGGTTGTAGAAATTTTCATGTTACTCAATTAGCTCTCTTGAAGTGTAAATTGTCAATGTTCTATTCTTCTTCCTTGCATATGCTAGATATTTATTGCCTCGATAATTTGTTTGCTTATAAAATGCCTATGCATAGGAAGTATGTTAGACTTAAATGTGTTTTTCACATGTTTCATGATGCTCTCTTCATGTTTAAATTACTATCTTTCATGTGAGCAGCATTGAAATCTCAAGCCTATCTTAATGGCTATAAAGAAAGAGCTTGTTGGGAGATAACCCAATAAATTTTTATTCTGTTTTTGAGTGTTCGCATGATTATAGCTTCTGTTATGATTATGTTTTTATGTTTTAATTAGTGTTTGTGCTAAGTAATCCCTTTGGGATGATTTGGAAGATAGTATAATCGATGCTGTTTGGAAAACAGAAAGTTTTGCGTCCAGTGCTGGAATTTTAATTCTGTACTGGAGTGTCAGACAAATCTGAAATTTTTACACAGTATTGGTATATGAATTTCCCACATTGTTATAATTTTTCATAATTTTAGGAGTTATAAAAGTATGGCTTTTAAAGAGATCTTTACAGACTGTTCTGTTTTAGACAGATTCTGTTTTTGTTGCATAGTTTGCTTATTTTGATGAATCTATGGATCGTATCGGGGGGTATGAGTCATGGAGAAGTTGGAGTACAGTAGCATTATGCCAATATTAAATATGAATCAATTTACAACAGTACCTAAAGTTTAAGATTTGTTTGTTATACTAACGGATCTCACGAGGTTTCTGTTGACTTTTGTGTGCTGAAGTTTTCAAGTTTTGGGTGAGACTACGATGGACAAAGGAATAAGGAGTGGCAAGAGCCTAAGCTTAGGTATGCCCAAGGCACCCCAAGGTAATATTCAAGGAAGACTCAAACGTCTAAGCTTGGGGATGCCCCGGAAGGCATCCCCTCTTTCGTCTACCATCTATCGGTAACTCACTTGGAGCTATATTTTTATTCATCACATGATATGTGTTTTACTTGGAGCATCTTGTGAAATAGTTTGTTTGCTTTTGTTTGCTTTTTAGTTTGTCACAATCATCTTTGCTGAACACACCTTTTTGAGAGGGACACACATTATTCGTAATTTGTTAGAATACTCTATGTGCTTCACTTATATCTTTTGAGCTAGGCAGTTGCTCTAGTGCTTCACTTATATCTTTTAGAGCACGGCGGTGATGATATTTTAAAGAAATAATTGCACTCTCATGCTTCACTTATATCTTTTTGAGAGTCTCATGATAGCAATGGTAATATGCACGGGTTATGAATTTGGTCCTGATATGATAGGTATTCAAGAGGGATATAATAATAACTTTCATGTAGATCACTGAATATGATAAATTTGATTCCTTGCAATAGTTTTGCAATATTAAGATGGTAATATGTGGGAGGTATTAGTAGATAATTGTGGTTTAGTAAGAATAATTGTGTTAAGGTTTGTGATTCCCGAAGCATGCACGTATGGTCTGTCGTTATGCTAAGAAGTTGGAGCATGAATTATTATTGATTGACTTCCTTTGTGTGGCGGTCGGGGGCGCGCGATGGTTAACTCCTACCAACCTCCCCCCTAGGGGCATGCATAATAGTACTTTGCTTCGAGGGCTAATAAACTTTCGCAATAAGTATGTGAGTTCTTTATGACTAATGTGAGTCCATGGATTATACGCACTCTCACCCTTCTGCAATTTGCTAGCCTCTACGATACCGTGCATTGCTCTTTCTCACATCGAGAGTTGGTGAAAACTTCACCGGTGCATCCAAACCCCGTGATATGATACGCTCTATCACACATAACCCTCTTTATATATTCCTCAAAACAGCCACCATACCTACCTATCATGGCATTTCCATAGCCATTCCAAGATATATTGCCATGCAACTTCCACCGTTCCGTTTTTTTATGACACACATCATCATTGTCATATTGCTTTGCATGATCATATAGCTGACATAGTATTTGTGGCTCAGCCACCATTCATTATTTTTATACATGTTACACTAGCATCATTGCACATCCTGGTACACTGCCAAAGGCATTCAAATAGAGTCATATTTTTGTTCTAGTATCGAGTTGTAATTTTGAGTTGTAAGTAAATAGAGGTGTGATGATCATCATTATTAGAGCATTGTCCCAGTGAGGAAAGGATGATGGTGTCTATGATTCCCCCACAAGTCGGGATGAGACTCCGGACGAAAAAAAAAAAAGAGAGACAAAAAAGAGCCATGAAAAAAAGAAAAAGAAAAAAATAATAGAAAAAAGGAAAAAAAGAGAAAAAAGGGGAAAAGAAAAGAAAAAAATAAATGAGAGAAAAAGAGAGAAGGGGCAATGTTACTATCTTTCTCCACACTTGAGCTTCAGAGTAGCACCATGTTTTTCATATAGAGAGTCTCCTATTTTGTCACTTTCATATACTAGTGGGAATTTTTCATTATAGAACTTGGCTTGTATATTCCGATGATGGGCTTCCTCAAATGCCCGAGGTCTTAATGAGCAAGCAAGTTGGATGCACACCCACTTAGTTTTCATGTTGAGCTTTCATACACTTATAGCTCTTAGTGCATCCGTTGCATGGCAATCCCTACTCCTCGCATTGACATCAATTGATGGGCATCTCCATAGCCCGTTGATTAGCCTCGTTGATGTGAGACTTTCTCTATTTTTGACTTCTCCTATTTATCTCTATCACCATACTCTATTCCACCCATAGTGCTATATCCATGGCTAGCGCTCATGTATTGCGTGGGAGTTGAAAAAGCTGAAGCGCGTTAAAAAGTATGAACCAATTGCTTGGCTAAAACCAAGGTTGTTCATGATAAATACTTTGTGTGAAGAAGATGGAGCATGACAGGATTATATGATTTTGTAGGGATAACGTTCTTTAGCATTTTTATTTTGAAAGACATGATTGTTTGCTAGTATGCCTGAGTATTGATGTCTTCATATCAAATTATAGACTATTGCTTTGAATCATTTGGATCTTATTATTCATACCGTAAGAGAGAGATTACATGATGAAACATGATAGGTAGCATTCCACATCAAAAATTCTGTTTTTATCATTTACCTACTCGAGGACGAGCAGGAATTAAGCTTGGGGATGCTTGATACGTCTCCAACGTATCTATAATTTTTGATTGTTCCATGCTATTATAGTATCAATCTTCAATGTTTTTATATGCAATTGTATGCAATTATATATCATTTTTTGGGACTAACCTATTAACCTGGTGCCTAGTGCCAGTTGCTGTTTTCTGCTTGTTTTTGGCTTTTCAGAGAAACAGTACCAAATGAAGTCCAAATGCCACAAAACTTTTTGGAGATTTTTTTCTGCACAAAAGAAACCTGAGAAGCTTCGGGAGGAGGCCAGAAGCCCCACGGGGGCTTCACAAGGCACTAGGGCACGGGGGCTGCACAAAAATCTATCTCTGCTCGCCGCACGGACTCGGTTGTCTATGGTGATGAATATCTTTCTCCTGAAGAAGAACTCAAATATCCATACCCTCGTGAAGAACTGCCTTTGTTCTCGTCAGGCGCAGGTGCAAAAGGTCCTCTTTTCAATCGGAATGCGCATCCTAAATTCTTTCAAACTAGTCCTTATGATGGGCCGCGCACTTCGGAATCGCCTCGCTTCTGGACTAAGGAACAGGCCGTATATTACTCTTGGGTTCTCTATGAGAGCATAAAGATATTTCCTCACGAATATCTCGACATTCCTGCTATGCGCAACATTGGCTGTTTCAATCAATTGCTTCAGGATCTGGATGATTTCTGTCTCACCAAGGTCTTCGAGTTCGAATACCCTTGGAACAGAGAAATTATTCTTCAATTCTATGCAACCCTATATATCTCTGGCAATGAGTCTGATAGCTCCAAATGGGTCATGGAATGGATGACCGAAGGGAAACGCATCAAATGCACCTCTACGGATTTTGTCTCGCACTTCCATTTCCCTCGCTTTGAACACGGTGATACTGAAATTCAGGTTCATAACATTGATGTTATATCAGATGAAATTTTTCGGTGCACGATGGATCAAGAAAAGCTTCGTGACTACTCTAGTCCTCCCCGTCCAGAGCAATTAACGTTCGAGAATCAAACGCTATTCCACATGCTCTCTTATACAATTTGCCCTCTGGTGGGTATGAATCCGGACAAGTCCATCTCAGATGTTCTTCGCAATGCTATCTATGCAATCTCTGAGCGATACATTTTCGATGTGGAAGACATGTTCCTACGCATTCTGAAGGATTCTGCTCAATATCCCTTCTGCATCAAAGTATTTGCGCCATGGATCCAGAAAGTTGTTCATCATGCAATGTGCACAGTGTATCTTGCGAAGGAAAGCCATAAAAGCTTCATTCCTCCTATTCGCGATACTTTGAAAGTCATGGATGATATCACTTCGGGCAAATCACCCGCATAAAGTTCTCAAGACTATCACAAGAAATTTGACGGGCCACGTCTGCCTCAGCGCGACCGAAAGATTTCGCCTCAACCTCCATCGCAACTCGAAGTCAGTTTGCGCACACAACAACTGCTGCTGCAGCATATCACTGAGGATCGACGCGAGAAAGAACATCTCGCCTCCGAGCTAAATGCTCTCAACAATCGCACGAGGATAATGCATCTGATAGCTGATGAAAACAAGAAGAGGCTTTGGAAATTGCTTCGCAAGTTCTTCACCGAGAAACAACTCCTAACTGTCAATCTCCAAGAGCTCTATGATTACATTGACAAAGGCTTCACTGTCGAAGATTTTCAAGATCAGAGTACCCCTCCTCTGCCTACTCGTGAGCCGACAATAGATCTTCTTCATCTCAAGCTTCGCAAACTGCTTGACGAATCTAAAGCCACCTCACCGACAAAGAAACCTGCCGAAGGGAATATGCATTCCCATGTTCCTCCTGTGGCCACTCCAGCTCTTCCCTCGTCTGCTCAGCCCCAAGCTATTATTCCTGAAGGAAAATCTGTTGCTGCTGAAGACGAAGTCAATCCTGTCACTTCCGAAGAAGAACTCTCCTCAGATAGTTCATCTGGCGATGCCACCGACTAAACTGTTCTCCGCTTTTGCACTCATGTTATTCGTCACCTTTTTGACACTTGTTGACAAAAAGGGGGAGAATTACATCCAGTCTCGATAGATTTGCTTTCGGTGTTTCGTTTTATTTTGGTTTCGTGCGAGTTTGCAACTTCTGGTTTAAGCTTATCCGTACTATGTTGTAAATCTTGATAACTTCTGTGCCGTAATGTTTTTAACCCCTGCTGCTGCACCATTTCTCTCGAAGCATTTGTCTTGCAGGTAGAATTATCATCAGAAGTTATAATTGATTGCACTACGATCTCGATGGATTAAATCTCATCAGTGAGAATCAAAATGTCTCGAATGATTGAAATTTCCTCCATATTATTCAGATCTTGCAGGAAAATTTATCTCATAACTTTCTTCCCTGCATACATTTAGGGGGAGTCTATTTCATCTTCGAGCAAAGTAACACTTACTCACTCTTGTTAAAATTGTTCTTTACTTATCTATCTTCACTTCGATGATTATCTGTTTTGTCATCAATCGTCCAAAAAAGGGGAGATTTTTGGTGTAATAATTTGCCTCCTTATGTTTTGGAGATTGTTGACAAACAGTGAGGGACTAATGTGTTTGCTAGTGCACACAGAGTAACAGGTCCCTGGAGTCAAGAGGAGTTTGGATTCAAACTCCGAAGAATATTCCCTGCGTGGCAGTGAAGGTTATCACCGAAGATTATGACGACAAGAGTGACCCCTCAAAAATTGCTAACGCAAAGCAATTCGTTCGGTGTCCGTCCGAAGAAAGTGACTGCAGCCGAGGAGATTGAAGACGAAGTGAAGACGTAGTATTCTTTTCGTCGTTTCTTTTCTCTTTCTTGAGTCACAGGACCACCGTACTATTAAGAGGGGTGTAGCGTTCGAAACTTTCATTCGCTGATGCTAAACCCAAATCCTATGAAAGCTATGAGAGAAATCTCTTTGTGTTCCGAGCAAATACTTGCCAGCAAGAGACTGTGATATTCTTCGCTGCGAGAGATTTGTCTCTGACAGAGGAGTTAGCAATACTTGCTCCACAAGTAATGTTACCGTTGCTCTGAAAATCCGACCGTTGTGAACATGTCGGTTGGCCATTGGCTGGACCGCGTGTCCAAAATGGTCATTTCCCATCAGGGAAGGCTGCGGCTATAAATAGCCACCCCGCACCGGCGTTGTCCGATGGCTGCTCCGTTTGATTCTGAGAAGATTGTTGAGCAACCCCCTCTCCGAGAGATTTGAGTTTAAAATCCATCTAGAGAAAACCCTAGAGCCGAAAAATTAGATAGTGGTTCAGCATCACTCGAATCTAAGTCCAGTACGCTCCGCCTATTACTCTTGAGAGGTGCGAACTCTCTAGACGGTTAGGTGTCAATTTCTTCAGAGACCAAGAGTAATTGTGGTTCTCGAAGAAGAAGTCTGTAAAGGTTCGGAGATCGCCTCAAGCATCTACCACGAGTAATCGGCATTGGTTGACGAACCAATTGTCGAGGAGAATAGGGTGAAGAGAGTTTATCTTCTGTGTTAAATCACAACCCCTCCAACCAGACGTAGTCCTTTTGCAGAAGGGCGAACTGGTCTACCAAATACCCTGTCGCCATCGAGCATCACTGGTCACCTCCGCTACCCTCTTTTACATTCGAACTGTGACATATGACATATTTCAAACATGTGATTTACCTCGATGCATGCTGTTAGTTTCCATTCGGTAGTTTGTATTCGCTCACTGCATACTGTTTTCATTCGTTCCGCTGCTGGGTTCCGAGAGTTTTGATATTTCCGAAGAAAATTTAAAACTCCCATTCACCCCCTCCCTCTGGTAGACATACTTCGTTCCTACAATTGGTATCAGAGCAAGGTACTCCTTGACTCTGCTCATTTTGGTCTAACCACCTTGGAATTTAAGTATGTCTTCAGTGAGCGACAAGTCGCACCTCAAGATTCCCATCTTCGATGGGACGGACTATCCCTTCCGGAAGGAGAAGATGAAGATCTGTCTCCGAGCTATTGATGATGATATGTGGAATGTGGTGCAGAATGGATTCACGGTTGAAGTGCCCCAAGTCCTCACTGACCACGAGAAGAAACTCATTCAGATGGATGCTCAAGCTAAAGATAAATTGGTGGCCATCTCTCTCGTGCTCAATTCCTTCGCTACCGTCAGTGTGAAACTGCTAAGGAATTGTGGGACATTCTCGAGAAGATAAATGAGGGTGTTTCAACTCAGAAAGAAGCTCGCATTGATACTCTTCGGGCCAAGTTCAATAGGTTCAAGCGTATCGGAAATGAAAGCTGCCAACAAACCTTCGATCGTCTGAGTGACATTGCAAACGAGCTACAAGGTCTCGGCGCCAAAGACATCACTGACCACGAAGTTGTCAAGAAACTGCTCCGATCCCTTGACAGTTCGTTCGACACTCTAGTTCTGATGATTCGGGAACGAGCTGATTTCAAAGTTCTCGACTCTGCTGATATTATGGAAAGGCTAAACACCCACGAAGAACAAGAAGAAGAAAAGAGAGATCTCTATGGTTCAAGTCACCGAAAAAGTCATGCTCTCAAGGCTGTGGCTGATTCTTCCTCAGAAGGAAATGCCGATGAAGATTCAGATGACCCCGAAAGGATCAGCAAGGATCTCACATTGATCATGAAAAGATTCCAGTGCCTTCAAAGGAAAAATCAGTTTCAGAAGAAAGGATCCAGCAACTCTGGCGGGTCCAAATCCTCATCAAAACCGATTGGAGATTACACCTGCTTCAAGTGCAAAAAGCCAGGGCATTTCATTTCGGACTGCCCTCTCTGGGAAGCTGAAATCCGTGCAAGTGGAAGATATGATTCAGGAAACAACCATGGCAAAGGCAAGAGCAAAAGCTACGACTCCGATGATGAGAAGAAAACGAAGAAGTTCTTCAAGAAGAAGGATGGCTCCTCCAAGTCCTCGTCAAGATCTTCCTCAAGGAATCCCTCCAAGTCCACATCCAACCGCAAGAACACCTCTCGCAAGGCCAAGGTGTACATCGGCAAGGAAATGGATTCCGAAGAAGAAGCATCATCTGACAACGAAGAGGTTGAAGAATCCGATGAGGATTCTGATTCCGGCATGGCTGGCATAGCATGTGCCTCTACTCCTGCATCAAACTTCTTCGAGAATCATTCAAGCGACAATGAGTCACCGGCGTATTGTTTCATGGCCAAAGCTTTGAAAGAAAAGGTATCCTCCAAACATCACAAAGCTCACTCCAGTGATCAGTATTCTTCTGATGAGGATGACCATGCTAAACTGATCAAAATTGCCAATATCCAACAAAACTCTCTCGAGAAAATTGAGAAAACCCTCAGGAAGTCTGAAGGGTTGTTGGTTGAGGAGATGGAGAAAAATCAGTCGTTGACCGAAGAGCATTCCGCTCTCGAGTCTCGAATGAAAGAACTATCAGATCGTCATGATTTTCTCTCAGCTGACCACGAAAGATTGACTTATGATTACCTGAAACGGAAACAGGAACTCGAGTCGCTGAGAGAGGCTCATGATGATTTGATCAGAGAAAATTCTCTTCTCACCCAACAACTCAAAGAGAAACCTGAAGTGTTTGTACCACCTTGCTTAAAATGCCTTGAACGCAGTAACGCTGAATCAAATGCTGAATCTTCTGAGAATGCTAACCCCTCGGTCGAGGAAAATGGTTTTGTTTCTGATGAAAATGCTAGGTTGAAGGATCTTCTGCAGACAGGAATGTTCAAGTCTCTCAAAGGGCATCAAACCCTGTGTGATGTTCTGAAGAAATCCATTCTTCACAAAAATCCCAGGAAGGAAGGTATCGGTTTCGAAAGGAAAATGAATGAAAATGGCTCCTACTGGGAACCTGATCAATATCCTCGCACTGTGTGGGTACCTGTTGAGAGCAAAACGCTCGATCCAGCTTTACTTTCGGGATATGACTCACCTATTCCTGAATACTCATATGATGATTCTCTGGACAACTATAAGTTGTTCAAAAATCAACGTGGTGAGGCTGTTGCTCGCTACGTTGGACCTAACAGTAGGAATGGTCCTCCTAAGGAAGCTATCTGGGTGCCCAGGAAAACTATCGAAGCATTACCTGTTACTAGGCTACTAACCATGCAGGAAGAAAATGCTCGATATATCCTTGAAAAGATTCGACGGAATGAGTACATACTTGCTTCACCCAACCATTATACTCATTCGTCTGTACGAAATTTCAATGCTTACTCTTTCGATTATACTCGTACTTATTCAAGTCACAATTCGTATAATTATCGAAGAAATCATATCCTGCTCGCTCATATGTTTCGAAGCCACCTACAAAGATGTGGGTGGTTAAGAAAGCCTGATTTTTCTGCAGGACTATGTCTCCGGGTGTACCGAATGGATAATGGATAGTGGATGCACTAGTCATATGACCGGAGACAAGTCGTTGTTTGTCGACCCCAACTTAACTGCTTCATCTGAGAAATATATTACTTTCGGCGACAACAACAAAGGAAAGGTAATTGGGTTAGGTAAAATTGCTATATCCAAGCACAAGAACATTGATGATGTTCTACTTGTTCAGTCTCTTGGATTCAATCTCATGTCAGTTGGCAAGCTTTGTGATCTAGGCATGCTAGTTCTATTCTCTAAATCCAAATGCATCGTCTTTATGGCCACTGACAATTCCTTCGTATTCAAGGGAAATAGAAAAGGTGATTTATATATTGTGGATTTCTCTAAGGGTCCCTCAGTCCGAACTTGCTTGCTTGCAAAAGCAACTGAAGGATGGCTGTGGCACCGAAGACTTGGTCATGCAGGTATGAGAAATTTGCAGACTCTCATGAAGAAAAATCATCTTCATGGTATTCCTGATGTGAAATTCGACAAGGATCATCTCTGTGCTGCATGTGAAGCCGGTAAATTGGCCAAGAAGCACCATTCATCAAAAACTGTCATGACCACAACAAGACCACTGGAAATTCTTCATATGGATTTATTCGGGCCTCAAAACTATGCAAGTTTTGGAGGCAGTCACTATGGTCTGGTTATTGTTGATGATTTCTCTCGATACACTTGGGTATTCTTTCTCGAAGACAAAACCTGCACCCAAGACATCTTCAAAAGATCCGCCAAGAAGGCTCAAAATGAATATGATGTGCGAATTAAGCATGTTAGAAGCGACAATGGTACTGAGTTCAAAAATACTCATATCGAAGATTTTCTCGATGAAAATGGTATCACTCATGAATTCTCTGCCGCATACACTCCCCAACAGAATGGAGTTGTTGAGTGAAAGAATAGAACTCTCATTGAAATGGCGAGAACAATGCTCAGTGAGTATAAAACTCCCATTCGTTTCTGGGCTGATGCTATTAACACTGCTTGCCATGTTGTTAATCGTGTTTATCTTCACAAATTCCTTAAGAAAACTTCATATGAGCTTATCACTGGCAAGAAACCGAATGTTTCTTATTTACGTGTTTTTGGTGCAACTTGCTATATTCGTGACATGAATCATAATTCTAAGTTTGCACCTAAGGCACATGAAGGTTTTCTTCTTGGTTATGGCTCGAACTCGCATACTTATCGTGTCTATAACTCTCATCATGGGAAAGTTATGGAAACGGTAAATGTGCGGTTTGATGAATCTAACGGCTCCCAAAAGGAGCACCTGCCTAATGTGATAGATGAACCTCCGATTTCGGATGCTATTCAGCAAATGGCTATAGGGGACGTCAGGCCAGTCGAAGGAAATACACCCAACTCTTCCGATGATGATGCTCCCATAGCTCGACGAACACGCCAATCTACTGCCGAAGAAAATGCCGCACCGAACACAAATGGCATCCCAAATGCAAATGCACATGCCGATCAAAATGGCAATTATGATGAAAATGGCGATACCAATGCCAATCCTGATGCTGATACCGAGGAAAATGAAAATGATCATCAAGAAGGAAATACTCTCCCACGAGTGGCAAATCGAGTTAACCCTGCATTAATCCTCGAAGATCTCGAGAATCCAGGTTACCGACCCACAACTCGCTCTCGCACTCGTTTGGCTAACTACTGTGGCAGTTTCTCTTTCGTCTCATTGACAGAACCCACCAAGTATGAAGATGCTATGAATGATCCCGATTGGATGAATGCTATGCAAGAAGAGTTGGTGCAATTCGAATTGAATGATGTGTGGGAATTGGTTGACAAACCGAATCCTAAGAAGCACAATATCATCGGCACAAAATGGATTTTTCGGAACAAGCAAGATGAAAATGGCATTGTTGTGAGAAACAAAGCACGTCTTGTCGCTCAAGGGTATACACAGGTAGAAGGTATTGATTTCGGTGAAACATATGCTCCTGTTGCTCGCCTTGAGGCAATTCGTATTCTTCTCGCTTATGCAAATTACAATGATATTCTGCTTTATCAAATGGATGTGAAAAGTGCTTTCCTCAATGGTGAAATTGAAGAGGAAGTATATGTTAGGCAGCCACCTGGCTTTGAAAACCCTCAGTTTCCTAACAAAGTTTTCAGGTTGAAAAAGGCCCTATATGGGCTGAAGCAAGCCCCTCGAGCTTGGTATGACACGCTGAAGAGGTTTCTGCTCGACAAAGGGTTTAAGCCAGGATCCACTGATTCCACTCTTTTCACTCGTGCTATTGATGGCGATCTATTCGTATGTCAAATCTATGTGGATGATATTATTTTCGGCTGCACTAACAATGCCTGCAGCATGGAATTCGGGCGAATGATGTCCGAGAAATATCAAATGTCAATGATGGGGGAACTCAAGTTCTTTCTCGGACTCCAAATTCGTCAACAGGACAATGGAACTTTCATATCTCAGGAGAAATATCTGAGAGATTGTCTGAAGAAGTTCAAAATGCAAGACTGCAAACAGAAGGGCTACAAAACTCCCATGCCCACAAATGGCCAGCTGGACGCAGATGTGTATGGTAAAGATTACGATCAGAAAGCTTATCGTTCGATGATTGGTTCTTTGCTTTACTTATGTGCATCCAGACCTGATATTATGTTGAGTGTTTGTATGTGTGCTCGTTTTCAAGCTGCACCGAAAGAATTTCATCACCAAGCGGTCAAGCGTATTCTGAGATATTTGGCTCACACCCCCACCTTAGGTTTATGGTATCCTAAGGGAGCACAGTTTGACCTCGTTGGATATTCAGACTCAGATTATGCATGTGACCGGGTTGACAGGAAATCTACTTCGGGAACATGCCATTTCCTCGGTAGATCATTGGTATGTTGGTCGTCAAGGACGCAGAATTGTGTCTCGCTCTCCACGGCTGAGGCCGAATATATTGTTGCTGGCGCTTGTTGCACTCAGTTATTATGGATGAAGCAGACTCTGAAGGATTATGGCATCAAGGTCAAGAAGATTCCTCTATTGTGCGACAATGAAAGTGCGATCAAAATTGCACACAATCCTGTGCAGCACTCTCGCACCAAGCATATTGAGATCAGACATCATTTCCTATGCGATCATGTTGCTCGAGAGGATATTGTCATCAGTCACGTCAATACCGAAGAGAATCTCGCTGATATCTTCACCAAGCCTCTCGATGAGAAAAGATTCTGTGCGTTACGGTGTGAGCTAAATATCCTAGATTCCGCGAACGTGCAATAAGCTAGACTCGGCCCCCGTACCATCACTTCCACATCTTAGAAGAAATGGGTGCATAACACTCGAAGAGTTTGAAAATTTCGACAAAGTGAAATTTTCTTTCTGAGAGTGAATACATTAATGAAGAACTAGACTAACCAGGTGCCACGATAATTGTGCGATGCTTGGGGTCATACAGTTCTTATACGGTGGGTAATGCCACCACAATTTCTATTCGTTGAGTTGCGTTTGAAGATTTTGTGTCTGTCCGAACGCTTTTCACTCATTGTTTTTCTCTCGGGTGTTTGTGTTTCTTCGTCTGAGTGAAAAACCTAGGACCCTGTTTTCCCTCCATTCTATCTCTTCCAGTCTATGTTGTTCCATTATGAATGCACAAAATTCATCTGGAAACAAAACTTTATCTGGTGTCCCTGACCACGTTAAAGTTTCGGTCCGAACTTAATCAGTTTTGGCGAAAGCCGTCCAAAATTTGGGGTTTCCCGCTCAAGTCTGGATCACGTTCTTTGGTGATGGTTGCCACGTGCTCCTCATCAACTGCCAGGTTATCTGGTCCGTTGAATCTCAATAGTCCACTGACTATGGCCGTCCGATCAGATTTACCGAGTGCGGTTATTTCCTCCTCGCATATAAATACTCTGCCGTCACCCTCCTCGTTTCACTTCGCATCTTCCCCATCGCCACCTTCCGAAGCCCTACGGCACTGCTCCTCCTCGAGCTCGACGACGTCGACCATCTTCGCCGCTTCACTGCCAGAAAGAGGTCGCCGGAGTCATTCCTCACCGCCGCGGATCATCTTCCTCTCCGCGCCGCCGTAGTTGCTGCACATCACCGAGTTAGGGTATGTGTAGTGCGAACTCGTTCTTCCATTCATCCTGTTCGAGTTCGTCCGCGGTAGAAATTGCTTATTTCTACTGCATTTCCCAAATCCTTACTAATAGGTAACTTATGCGGATGTGGTTTGTAGTTGTCCCTCGCATACGAAAAATTTCAGATCTAGGGTTTGTGTTATGTCTCGTACGAACGGAATGCTTAGCACGTTTACTAGTATTTTCTCCGAACCTACTAGTTCGTTCTACACATTTCTTTCGCCCGAAACATTTCTCAAAGTCTGCATCTATTTCTTCATCAAAATCCATTTCTTTTTCAAAATCTTCGCTGTGTGCATTCGTAACCCTGTCCCCATTTTCCCTCGCATCTATCTATGTTCACAGGAAAATGCAGTCAGTTGAGGATTCAGCTAAACCAGTTAGCATGGCTGACCGAGATGATGCAGTTCTGGGCACTGCTGATGAATCCAAAGCTCCGAATGCTAAGGGCCCAACGGTAGGCCCATCAACCAGCAAGCGAAAAAGGACCGATCAAAATGACATTGCGCAAGAAGAGACTGCTCCGAAGAAGAAGAGGGGTGGTAGACAGGCTTACACCAACACCGCCGAATACATCTCTCATGATCGATATGACACTGTTCTAGGAGAAACCAAACATCAGAGAGATACACGTCAACAATGGATTCGCCGCCACTGGGTGCGCAAGTGGTTCAACTATGAATTTGTTCATCCTCGGTTTGCTCAGAACTTTGCATTTCATCCACCATGGGGTGACTGCCGGGAAATTTCTCTCATCAAGCCAAATGGTCCCCAAGAAAGACCACCTCCTCCAACGAATGCTCATGAGTCATCTCTTCATACACCCGCATCTTATCCTGATGAGCTTGCTAAGCGACAGCGCAATGCCATCAAGCGAGCCCAGAGGGCCGAAAAACAAAAGGCTCGTGAACAGGAAAACCTTCGCCTTCTCAAAGATGATGTGGAGAAGAAAAAGGCTGAAGGAAAATCTGAAGGTCGTACCAAACGAAAGCATGATCCCAGCGCTGCTGCAAAGAGAAAGAGCGCACCAAAGAGGAAAAAGGCTGAACCTGCTGATGATATTCGAATGGATGATTCTTCGGCTGATGATGATGATCCTCCGCTCACCAAGGAAGAAGTTGCTGCTACCCTCAGCGAGGAAGTAAACATTACCACATCAACTGTGCTGCCTGATCTTCGGGTTAACCTGGTCCCAGAAGAACCCCCGAAGAAGATCCCAAATAGAAAGACCCCTGCTACCACTGTCACGATGAAGCAGCATGTGAACACAACTCCTCATCCAGATGCTATAAATTTGAAGGATTTGGTAGTTGACGCTCCTGTGAGTTCTGCAAAGCCAGGCGAAAATATTCCCAAGCCTAACCTGAAGAAAATCAAGGCGCCTACCGAGAAAGTTGCTCCACCAGCTACTGCTTCGAAGGAAAAGGCTGCTAAGTTTGCCCCTACCTTGACTCAGCCATTGGCTTCTAAGCCTCCCTCCGAGCAAGCTGCTGTCCCGACTGCTCCCTCAGTCAAGTCTGATGCTCCTCATTATTATGATCACATATTCATCATGGAACAGCTCGATAAATTTTTGGACAATCCTTTCGATGGAGAAGTGGCATCTCTACCTATTCCTGCCGAAGTTATTACTCAAGCCACCTCTGTAGTTCAAGAACTTCGAGAAGATGCAGTTGAGATAAACTCTCTCTCTGCCGAGCTAATGGACCTTGATAATCGAATGAAAACTTCCTCTTCAAAATTTGCCATTAAAGCACTCGAGGATTCCTACAAGGACATTAATCGTGCTATGACTCTCCTTCATCACCGAAGGTTACGCTTTCACACGGATCTAGATCAAATTGTTCGGAAGATCTGTGATGAACATCAAGCCAAAGTCACTGGATACAATGATCTGGTCAAGGGCCATATAGATTAAGTTGCTCAGCAAAAGAAAAAACAACGAAAAAGAATTGCAACGAAAAATGCACCTCTTGCTCCGAAAGAACCATCTCCTGTTCACCAAGTTGCTCAGTCTCCTGCTCCGCAAGAAAAATCTCCTGAGCCAGCTATTCTTTCGAACCCTCCAGGCAAGGACTCGGATGCTCCTCCCTCGCCAAGGCCAACTGGATCAGTGCCTGTGGCCTCCCCTGCCCGAGCTGATATTCCCTCGTAACAATTTGTCTCCGAGGAAGGTGAAATAACTCGGTCCGAGCCCCAAGCTTCTCCGGCTCATGAAACGACAAAAGTCTCGGCTTCTCTTATAGTCGAGCAACAACAGATTCCAGTCGAGCAACAACCTTGAGTGAATGAATCCGTCTCTGTGCCTACTGTGATTGAACCCGCTCTGCCGCTTTCTACCTCAGCACCTCCCACAGTTACAACGCCTGCTCCGTCTCCACTCAAGTTATCCATCTACACAGCTACCCGAATGCCAGATGTTGGTCCCTCCGAACAAAAATCTGTCTCTGCTCGCCGCACGGACTCGGTTGTCTATGGTGATGAATATCTTTCTCCTGAAGAAGAACTCAAATATCCATACCCTCGTGAAGAACTGCCTTTGTTCTCGTCAGGCGCATGTGCAAAAGGTCCTCTTTTCAATCGGAATGCGCATCCTAAATTCTTTCAAACTAGTCCTTACGATGGGCCGCGCCCTTCGGAATCGCCTCGCTTCTGGACTAAGGAACAGGCCGTCTATTACTCTTGGGTTCTCCATGAGAGCAGAAAGATATTTCCTCACGAATATCTCGACATTCCTGCTATGCGCAACATTGGCTGTTTCAATTAATTGCTCCAGGATCTGGATGATTTCTGCCTCACCAAGGTCTTCGAGTTCGAACACCCTTGGAACAGAGAAATTATTCTTCAATTCTATGCAACCCTATATATCTCTGGCAATGAGTCTGATAGCTCCAAATGGTTCATGGAATGGATGACCGAAGGGAAACGCATCAAATGCACCTCTATGGATTTTGTTTCGCACTTCCATTTCCCTCGCTTTGAGCACGGTGATACTGAAATTCGGGTTCATAACATTGATGTTATATCAGATGAAATTTTTTGGTGGACGATGGATCAAGAAAAGCTTCGTGACTACTCTGGTCCTCCCTGTCCAGAGCAATTAACGTTCGAGAATCAAACGCTATTCCACATGCTCTCTTATACAATTTTCCCTCTGGCGGGTATGAATCCGGACAAGTCCATCTCAGATGTTCTTCGCAATGCTATCTATGCAATCTTTGAGCGATAAATTTTCGATGTGGAAGACATGTTCCTACGCATTCTGAAGGATTCTGCTCAATATCCCTTCTGCATCAAAGTATTTGCGCCATGGATCCAGAAAGTTGTTGATCATGCAATGCGCACAGTGTATCTTGCGAAGGAAAGCCATAAAAGCTTCATTCCCCCTGTTCACGATACTTTGAAAGTCATGGATGATATCACTTCGGGCAAATCACCCGCATCAAGTTCTCAAGACTATCACAAGCAATTTGACGGGCCACGTCTGCCTCAGCGCGACTGAAAGATTTCGCCTCCACCTCCATCGCAACTCGAAGTCAGTTTGCGCACACAACAACTGCTGCTGCAGCATATCGCTAAGGATCGACGCGAGAAAGAACATCTCGCCTCCGAGCTAAATGCTCTCAACAATCGCACGAGGATAATGCATCTGATAGCTGATGAAAACAAGAAGAGGCTTTGGAAATTGCTTCGCAAGTTCTTCACCGAGAAACAACTCCTAACTGTCAATCTCCAAGAGCTCTATGATTACATTGACAAAGGCTTCACTGTCGAAGATTTTCAAGATCGGAGTACCCTTCCTCTGCCTACTCGTGAGCCGAAAATAGATCTTCTTCATCTCAAGCTTCGCAAACTACTTGACGAATCTGAAGCCACCTCACCGACAGAGAAACCTGCCGACGGGAATATGCATTCCCATGTTCCTCCTGTGGCCACTCCAGCTCTTCCCTCGTCTGCTCATCCCCAAGCTATTAGTCCTAAAGGAAAATCTGTTGCTGCTGAAGACGAAGTCAATCCTGTCACTTCCGAAGAAGAACTCTCCTCAGATAGTTCATCTGGCGATGCCACCGACTAAACCGTTCTCCGCTTTTGCACTCATGTTATTCGTCACCTTTTTGACACTTGTTGAGAAAAATGGGGAGAATTACGTCGAGTCTCGATAGATTTGCTTTCAGTGTTTCGTTTTATTTTGGTTTCGTGCGAGTTTGCAACTTCTGGTTTAATCTTATCCGTACTATGTTGTAAATCTCGATAACTTATGTGCCGTAATGTTTTTAACCCCTGCTGCTGCACCATTTCTCTCGAAGCATTTGTCTTGCAGGTGGAATTATCATCAGAAGTTATAATTGATTGCACTACGATCTCGATGGATTAAATCTCATCAGTGCGAATCAAAATGTCTCGAATGATTGAAATTTCCTCCATATTATTCAGATCTTGCAGGAAAATTTATCTCATAACTTTCTTCCATGCATACATTTAGGGGGAGTCTATTTCATCTTCGAGCAAAGTAACACTTACTCACTCTTGTTAAAATTGTTCTTTACTTATCTATCTTCACTTCGATGATTATCAGTTTTGTCATCAATCGTCCAAAAAGGGGGAGATTGTTGGTGCAATAATTTGCCTCCTTATGTTTTGGAGATTGTTGACAAACAGTGAGGGACTAATCTGTTTGCTAGTGCACACAGAGTAACAGGTCCCTGGAGTCAAGAGGAGTTTGGATTCAAACTCCGAAGAATATTCCCTGCGTGGCAGTGAAGGTTATCACCGAAGATTATGACGACAAGAGTGACCCCTCAAAAATTGCTGACGCAAAGCAATTCGTTCGGTGTCCGTCCGAAGAAAGTGACTGTAGCCGAGGAGATTGAAGACGAAGTGAAGACGTAGTATTATTTTCGTCGTTTCTTTTCTCTTTCTTGAGTCACAGGACCACCGTACTATTAAGAGGGGTGTAACATTCGAAACTTTGATTCGCTGATGCTAAACCCAAATCCTATGAAAGCTGTGAGAGAAATCTCTTTGTGTTCCGAGAAAATACTTGCCAGCAGGAGACTGTGATCTTCTTCGCTGCGAGAGATTTGTCTCTGACAGAGGAGTTAGCATTACTTGCTCCACAAGTAATGTTACCGTTGCTCTGAAAATCCGACCGTTGTGAACGTGTCGGTTGGCCATTGGCTGGACCGCGTGTCCAAAATGGTCATTTCCCATCAGGGAGGCTGCGGCTATAAATAGCCACCCCGCACCGGCGTTGTCCGGTGGCTGCTCCGTTTGATTCTGAGAAGATTGTTGAGCAACCCCCTCTCCGAGAGAAAACCCTAGAGCCGAAAAATTAGATAGTGGTTCAGCATCACTCGAATCTAAGTCCAGTACGCTCCACTTATTACTCTTGAGAGCTGCGAACTCTCTAGACGGTTAGGTATCAATTTATTCAGAGACCAAGAGTAATTGTGGTTCTCGAAGAAGAAGTCTGTAAAGGTTCGGAGATCGCCTCAAGCATCTACCATGAGTAATCGGCATTGGTTGATGAACCAATTGTCGAGGAGAATAGGGCGAAGAGAGTTTATCTTCTGTGTTAAATCACAACCCCTCCAACCAGACATAGTCCTTTTGCAGAAGGGCGAACTGGTCTACCAAATACCCTGTCGCCATCGAGCATCACTGGTCACCTCCGCTACCCTCTTTTACATTCGAACTGTGACATATGACATATTTCAAACATGTGATTTACCTCGATGCATGCTGTTAGTTTCCATTCGGTAGTTTGTATTCGCTCACTGCATACTGTTTTCATTCGTTCCGCTGCTGGGTTCCGAGAGTTTTGATATTTCCGAAGAAAATTTAAAACTCCCATTCACCCCCCCCCCTCTAGTAGACATACTTCGTTCCTACAAAGGATAAAAAGATGGGGTTTATTCATATTGCTTCTCTACATCATGTCATCTTGCTTAAGGCGTTACTCTGTTTCATACTTAATACCCTAGATGCATGCTGGATAGCGGTCGATGGGTGGAGTAATAGTAGTAGATGCAGGCAGGAGTCGGTCTACTTGTCTCAGACATGATGCCTATATACATGATCATTGCCATGAATCCATCATAATTATTTGCTTTTCTATCAATTGCCCAACAGTAATTTGTCTACCCACCGTATGTTTATGTGCTCAAGAGAGAAGCCTGTAGTGAAAACTATGGTCCCCGGGTCTATCTTTATCATATAAAAAACCTAAAAATACCTTGCTGCAATTTATTTAGTTTTATTTTAATTAGTAGTTTATTTTATCTATTTACCTCGATAAGATTTAATCCTTGCAAGTAACCGCTAAGAGGATTGACAACCCTCTTATTTGCGTTGGGTGCAAGTGTTTGCTCTTGTGTGTGCAGGTGCGCTTAACGGAATTTTGCTTGGTTCTCCTACTGGATTGATAACCTTGGTTCTTAACTGAGGGAAATACTTATCTCTACTGTACTACATCATCCTCTCCTCTTCGGGGAAATACCAACGCAGACTACAAGAAGCAGTATGCAGACTATGCTAATTATATTGTTGCTAAATTTATACCACCTACTTTCACATACCAACAAAAGAAAAAGTTCTTCTTTGATTTAAGACATTACTTCTGGGATGACCCACATCTTCATAAAGAAGGAGTGGATGGTATTATTAGACGTTGTATACCTGAGCATGAACAGGAACAAATCCTACGGAAGTGTCATTCCGAGGCTTACGGAGGACACCATGTGGGAGACAGAACTGCACATAAGGTACTACAATCTGGTTTTTATTGGCCTACTCTTTTCAAGGATGCTCGTAAGTTTGTCTTATCTTGTGATGAATTTCAAAGGATTGGTAATATTAGTACACGTCAGGAAATGCCTATGAATTATTCACTTGTTATTAAACCATTTGATGTTTGGGGATTTGAGTATATGGGACCTTTTCCTTCCTCTAATGGGTATACACATATTTTAGTTGCTGTTGATTACGTTACTAAGTGGGTAGAAGCTATTCGAACTAGTAGTGCTGATCATAACACTTCTATTAAAATGCTTAAAGAAGTTATTTTCCCGAGGTTCGGAGTCCCTAGATATTTAATGACTGATGGTGGTTCACATTTTATTCATGGTGCATTCCGTAAACTGCTTGCTAAATATGTTGTCAACCATAGAATTGCATCTCCCTATCACCCTCAATCTAGTGGTCAGGTTGAATTGAGCAATAGAGAAATAAAGTTAATTTTGCAAAAGACCGTCAATAGATCTAGAAAGAATTGGTCTAAGAAACTTGACGATGCATTATGGGCTTATAGAAATGCTTATAAAAATCCTATGGGTATGTCTCCTTATAAAATGGTTTATAGAAAAGCATGTCATTTACCTCTTGAGTTAGAACATAAAGGATATTGGGAAATTAAAGAACTCAATTATGATTTTAAACTTGCCGGTGAAAAGAGGTTATTTGATATTAGCTCGCTAGATGAATGGAGAACCCAAGCTTATGAAAATGCCAAATTGTTTAAAGAAAAAGTTAAAAGATGGCATGATAAAAGAATTCAAAAACGGGAATTCAAAGTGGGTGAGTATGTTCTATTGTACAATTCTCGTTTTAGATTTTTTGCAGGAAAACTTCTCTCTAAATGGGAAGGACCGTATATCATCGAGGAAGTTTATCGCACTGGAGCCATTAAGATCAATAACGCCGAAGGCACTAATCCGAAGGTGGTCAATGGGCAAAGAATTAAGCATTACATCTCAGCTACGCCTATTAATGTTGAGACTAACATTATTCAAACTATGACACCGGAGGAATACATAAGAGAGACCTCCCAGAACACTCCAGAACCCTGAAAAGGAAGAGGTACGTGATACGGTAAGTAAACCGACTCCAAAAATTCCATAAAAATACTTTCTGTCAGTTTTGGAATATTAGAAAAAAAATACAAAAATAAGAAACAGCCGAGGGGACCCACGAGGTGCACACGAGGCACCAGGGCGCGCCACCCCCCCCCCAGGCGCGCCCTGGTGGCTCCTGGGCCCCTCGTGAGCCTTCCCAACTCCGTTTTCTTCTGGAATACTTGTTTTGCAAGATAAAAATTCTCTATATATACTCCCGGACGTTTTGACCACCGTATCGCAGAAATATCCTCTGTTCTTGTTTTGTGCTGTTTTCTGTCAGATTTCGAGGCCAGGCATCATGTCTTCCTCTTCCTCCAACAATGTGGGAGACGATGCTTGGTTGATGCAGATGGAGCTCAGGAGGGGGGAGGCAGGAGAGGTTACCATGGAAGAATATGATGGATATTCGCTTGAGGTCCACCCTCCGGCTTCCGAGAGGGGTACCCTTGCCGGCATCTCCATGATCCCAAATCCTCATCAAGCCCGGAGAAGCACTACGAGCCATGGGAATCCAGAGGTACAAGGAGGGCTTCCTCCTCGGAGGCCCTTACAAAGGTTACATCGTAACAACTTTCATAACTTGGTCCACAATTACGGGGTTGAAAATACTCCTCGTATGCACATACCCTCCAATTGGGACATCTCTCGTCCAAGTGAAAGTGATGCAAGAAAGAATGCTTGGGGGGCAGAGAATAAGCATATTATGGCCGAAGTCCAAAAGAATACAGAGATGATACAGCATGTGCTCCGGGAAATCCAGAGCCTAAAGGAGATCCTAATTAATGTCATGAAGGACAAGCCCACTACTTCATCATCACCATCATCACTGAAGAAAGAAACTTGAGTACATGGGTATGGCCACTCCCCTTGGCTTGCGCCAAGCTTGGGGGAGGTGCCCCGGTATCGTATCACCATCACTTTTATTATCTTTACCTAATTTTAGTTCGATCCTTAGTTATTTCGTGATCTAGTTGAATAAAAGTTTAGTATGATCTATTTTTGGTTACCAGTTTCGTGATCTATCTATCTATGTAATTGAGTTGAGAGTTATATAATAAAGAGTAGTTTGAGTTTTTGCTTCTTTACTTTTATGTTTCAATCCTAGCAATGAAAATAATGAAAAAAAAAGATCATATGCTAATCTTATGGAAAGTAATGACATTACATAAAGAAAAGTATAAGTGGTAAAATTTATTGAAGGTTAACAAACATAGCCTTAGTCAATGATGCAATTCATGAAAAAATTAATAAGGGAAGAGAAGATTCACATGCAAATACACTATCTTGGACATCTTTTATGATTGTGAGCCCCCATTGAGTATTTTATGTCAAATTGTTGATGTTGGACAAGGAAGACAACGTAATGAATTATGTTTGCTTATATTCACATAGAAGTTATATTATCATAGATCCTCCAACATGTGGTGCTTGCCCAATATCTTTGCTAGCCAAAAATCCGCACCAAGTAGAGATACTACTTGTGCATCCAAAACCCTTAAACCCAGTTTCATGTCATGAGAGTCCACTATATCTACCTATGGATTGAATAAGATCCTTCAAGTAAGTTGTCATCGGTGCATAAAGCAATAAAAATTGCTCCTAAATATGTATGAACTTTTATTGTAAGGGAAAATAAGCTTTGTACAAACTTGTGATGGTAAAGAAATAAAAGCGACGGACTGCATAATAAAGGTTGCTATCACAAGGGGCAATATAAAATGACGTTCCTTTGCATTAAGAGCTTGTGCATCCAACAACAAAAAGCGCATGACAACCTCTGCTTCCCTCTGCGAAGGGCCTATCTTTTACTTTTATATATTTACTTTTTATGCAAGAGTCAATAGTGTTCTCCTCTATTCCTTTTTATTTTTCTCTTTTGCAAGCATCATGTGGTGGGGAAAGATCTAGGCACATATATCCAATTGGATATGAGTGATCATGAGTTATTATTGTTGACATTACCCTTGAGGTGAATAAGTTGGGAGGCGAAATTATAAGCCCCTATCTTTCTACGTGTCTGGCTGAAACTTTTTGCTCCATATATATGTTGTGAGTGTTAGCAATCATAGAAGACTAAATGATGGTTGAGTATGTGGACTTGCTAAAAGCTCCTACATGAGACCCTTCCTGAAAATATGATGAATGATGAATTGCAATTGCATTGTTGACTGAGGACATAGTTTGTTAGTTTTCAAGAAAGTTTATGTCTTATACTTCGTTGTTGTGATGAATTGTTACTTGCTCATGAGAAGTTCTATGATAATGAATATTGTTGTTATAATAATGATCATGATGCTACTATGTCCGTATTTTTTTTATCGACACCTCTCTCTCTAAACACGTGGACATGATTATCGATATCGGCTTTTGCTTGAGGACAAGCGAGGTCTAAGCTTGGGGGATTTGATACGTCCATTTTGCATCATGTTTCCCTACTGTTATTTATAGTGTTTTTAATCAATATAACACTTTGTGGAGCAATTCTAATGCCTTTTCTCTCTTTATATGCAAGATTTACATAAGGAGGGAGATTGCCAGCAGCTGGAATTCTGGACCTGAAAAAGCTATGTCAGAGATACCTATTCTGCACATCTCCAAATGAGCTAAAATTTCACGGAGAATTATTTTGGAATAAATAAAAAATACTGGAGAAAAGAAGTACCAGAGGGGGCCACCCAGGTGCCCACGAGGCACCAGGGCGCGCCACCCCTCCCCCCCCCCCTAGGCATGCCCTGGTGGCTTGTGGGGCCCCTAGCCAGCCTCTGGTGCCCATTTTCTGATATATAATCCCATTTTCCCAAGAAAAAAATAAGGAGAAGACTTTTGGGACGGAGCGCCGCCATCTCGAGATGGAACTTGGGCAGGAGCACTTTTGCTCTCCGGCGGAGCGATTCCGCCGGGGATACTTCCCTCCGGGAGGGGGAAATCGGAGCCATCGTCATCACCAACGATCCTCTCATCGTGGGAGGACCAATCTTCATCAACATCTTCACCAGCACCATCTCATCTCAAACCCTAGTTCATCTCTTGTATTCAATCTTTGTCTTAAAACCTCAGATTGGTACCTGTGGGTTGCTAGTAGTGTTGATTACATCTCGTAGTTGATGCTAATTGGTTTATTTGGTGGAAGATTATATGTTCAGATCCATTATGCTATTCAATACCCCTCTGATCTTGAACATGAACATGATTTGTGAGTAGTTACTTTTGTTCTTGAGGACATGGGAGAAGTCTTGTCATAAGTAATCATGTGAATTTGGTATTCGTTCGATATTTTGATGATATGTATGTTGTTGATTCTCTTAGTGGTGTCATGTGAACGTCGACTACATGACACTTCACCATCTTTGGGCCTAAGGGAATACATTGTGGAGTAGTAATTAGATGATGGGTTGCTAGAGTGACAGAAGCTTAAACCCTAGTTTATGCGCTATTCCGTAAGGGGTTGATTTGTATCCATATGTTTAATCTATGGTTAGATTTATCTTAATTCTTCTTCCGTAGTTGCGGATGCTTGCGAGAGGGGTTAATCATAAGTGGGAGGCTTGTTCAAGTAAGAACAACACCCAAGCACCGGTCCACCCACATATCAAATTATCAAAGTAGCGAACGCGAATCAAACAAACATGATGAAAGTGACTAGATGAAATTCCCATGTGTCCTCGAGAACGTTTAGCTTATTATAAGAGATCGTTCCGGCCTGTCCTTTGCAACAAAAGGATTGGGCTACCTTGCTGCACCTTAGTTACTATTGCTACTTGTCACTTGTTACAAATTATCTTGCTATCAAACTACTTGTCACCGATAATTTTAGTGCTTGCAGAAAATACCTTGCTGAAAACCGCTTGTCATTTCCTTCTGCTCCTCGTTGGGTTCGACACTCTTACTTATCGAAAGGACTACGATTGATCCCCTATACTTGTGGGTCATCATGCCTATATACATGATCATTGCCATGAATCCGTCATAACTATGTGCTTTTCTATCAATTGCCCAACAGTAATTTGTTTACCCACCGTATGCTATGTGTTCGAGAGAGAAGCCTCTAGTGAAAACTATGGCCCCCGGGTCATTTATCCATCATATATAAAATCAAAAATACCTTGCTGCAATTTTATTTCTTTTATTTTACTTTGCAATTTATTTATCTATCTATCACTATTAGGATTAATCCTTGCAAGTAACCGCCAAGGGGATTGACAACCCTCTTGTTTGCGTTGGGTGCAAGTATTTGCTTTGGTGTGTGTAGGTGCTGCTAACGAGGTTCTGTGTGGTTCTCCTACTGGATTGATAACCTTGGTTCTTAACTGAGGGAAATACTTATCTCTACTGTACTGCATCATCCTCTCCTCTTCGGGGAAATCCCAACGCAGCTCACAAGTAGCAGTGATCTTGACCATCCTCATCGACTCAGACGAAGAGGAGGGGGGCGGCAGCGCCGGGAGCGCGTCCTTACTCAATTTTACTTGACTGGACACTAACATTTTTACTTAACTGTCATTTTTACTCGCATCAGAATTTTTACTTGACGGTCATTTTTACTTCATAAATTTTACTTGACTGTCATTTTTACTTCATAAATTTTACTCGCATCAGAGCATCAGAATGATGTGCCATATTCAAATAATCTGTGACTCTGTCATTTCTACTTGACTGGACACTAACATGGTGGAGCATTTCTGAATAACTGGACACTGTCAATTTGAATCAGAGCATCAGAATGATTTTGCATCAGAGCATTAGACTAAGTGTTCCGAATTTTCTAACAAACTTTACTCAATTTGAATTTCAATTTTAGTTCACCGTCTTGACTGATGGACTCACCAGAGGAAGCAGCAGCAGAGCCGGGGACAGGGAAGCAGCAGTAGCAAGAGACCGGCACGGGGAATCAGCAGCAGCAGGGGCTAGCGCGGGGAACCAGCAGCATCAGAGTCGACGCCCACCACCACCAACAGCAGCAGCCGGCGGCCGAAGTGGAAGAAGGTCAGGCCGCCGTGGGCGGTGCACGTGTGCGGAGCAGCTGGGCGGCCGAAGCGGCGGCGCAGGTGGGGCAGCTGTGGAGGCGGCACAGATGGGCAGATGGGCGGCCGTGGCGGCGGCGCAGATGGGCGGCCATAGCGGCGGTGCAGGTGGGAAGCAGCAGCAGGTCGCCTCCATGGCGGCGGTGCGGGTAGGCGCCGACGCAGGGCGGGGGCGAAGGTGGGCGGTGGAGGCGCAGGTGCACGGCAGACGCGTAGGTGGGCGGAGGCGCTGGTCCCTGACCCAGCGGTAGCTAGCGCAGGTGGGCGGCGACGCGCGGGGGATGGGGTGTGGACGGAGGAAGGAGACGGGGTTATTTTGTAATTGTTTGAAAGTGCGAGTTTTTTTTTTGCAAAAAGGTAATAGTACAGTGCGCTGGACGGAGGGAGTATCACTTAGTTGTTTATCTTGCTTAGCATAAGCTGTTGGTGCACATAGGTGAGCCTAGTCGATTTAGGTTTTGTGCTTGACAAATTAAACGCTAGTTTTATTCCGCATTTGTTCAAGCATAAACCGTTATTATTCTAAAGCACCTCAACCCCCCCCCCCCTCTAGGCGACATCCATGATCTTTCAGATTCTACATAGGTTCACAAGTTTCATGGTTTGGGTTGCGTCCTTGTAAACCAAGCTGCTGCTTCTTGTGAGTTCTTTGCCATCGTGAAAGATAGTTTCCAGCGGCGTCCCGCATCATCTTGGTATCAGAGCTTTAGGTTGTTCACGATGCTATTTTCTCTCTTGCTGATTTTGTTGTTGAGAAGTTGCCATGGGTTCGAAGAGGTCTAGCAGTGTTGATGGTGTGCATGGAGGTGGGCGCCTCATGGAGGAGGAGCTGCCACTTCCCGTGTATGATCCTAGCTTGCAGCCCGCCTATGTGTTGGCATTGGAGGATACACGAGAGTATGTGTTGAACAAGGTGGAGAGGCGCATATTGGCTGTGGAAACCAACCTTGGCCGGAGAATCGACTCCCTCACCGAGGAACTCCGTCAAGATAGGCTTGTTGCACGGGGTCGGCATCGACAACTCCCCGAACAGCAGGGCCAACACCACCTTGAGGAGGGGCATGGAGAGCACATCCATGTCTACTCCAGCGATGCTCACAGGTACTACGCTGCACCACCTCGGCGTGCTCGCCACGACCAGCGAGGTGCTATTTGGGCGCCACTGTCTCCACCACGAGATGGGCTTGCTGCACAGGGTCGACATCGACAACTCCCCATACAGCGAGACCACCATGGAGAGCATTGGAGTGACCACTCTGATGATGCTCGAAACTACTACGAGGCACGACCACGACATCCTCATCATGATCGTTGCGGAGAAGGCCAAGAAGGCTTAGTTGTGGGAGGAAGAGGTCATGGGCATGCTCATCGTGACCATGAAGATGATGGGATTGGTAAATTCAAACTTACCATACCATCGTTCAACGGGAAAACTGAGCCCGATGATTATTTGGAGTGGGAGATGCGTGTGGATCAGATCTTTGATAGCAACCGCTATACGGAGGAGAAGAAGGTACAATATGCATCCATCGAGTTTACGTGATATGCTTTGATTTGGTGGAACCAATTGTGTCGTGCTGGAGGTTGTCCAGAGACATGGGTGCAAATGAAAAATCTGTTACGGAGGTGTTTTGTTCCTGAACATTTCACAAGAACTTTGTACAATCGACTCCAACAGTTGTGCCAAGGTAACTCTAGTGTTGATGAGTACTATAAAGAGATGGAGATTTTGATGATTAGGACAGCGGTGAATGACCCAGAGGAGGCCATAATGTCAAGATTCTTTCATGGGCTGAATGAAGATGTGCAAGAAAGGATAGAGATGGTTACATATCAAGATTTGCAAGAACTTGTGCATCAAGCTATTCATGTAGAGCAGCAGCTGAAGCATCGCCAAAATCGCAGACTGATACGTGTCCGTCGTATCTACTTTTCCAAACACTTTTTCTCTTGTTTTGGACTCTAATTTGCATGATTTGAATGAAACTAACCCGGACTGACGCTGTTTTTCAGCAGAATTGCCATGCTGTTGTTTTTGTGCAGAAATCAAAGTTCTCTAATTTGGACGAAACTTTTTGGAGAATTTTTATGGAATATATAAAAATTATTGGCGTAAGAATCAACAGAAGGGGGGCCACCTACTGCCCACAAGGCAGTAGGGCGCGACCCCCCCTAGGGCGCGCCGTGGTGCCTTGTGGGGCCCACAGGCGACCGTCTGACCTAATTCCAACGCTATAAATTCTCTTTCCCCGAGAAAAAAATAAGAGAAGAAGTTTCATCGCGTTTCACGATACGGAGCCGCCGCCACCTCCTGTTCTTCATTAGGAGGGCTGATCTGGAGTCCGTTCGAGGCTCCGGAGAGGGGGATTCGAGGTCGTCGTCATCATCAACCATCCTCCATCACCAATTTCATGATGCTCACCACCGGCGTGAGTAATTCCTTTGTAGGCTTGCTGGACGGTGATGTGTTGGATGAGATTTATCATGTAATCGAGTCAATTTGTTAGGGCTTTGATCCCTAGTATCCACTATGTTCTGAGATTGATGTTGCTATGCTTAATGCTTGTCACTAGGGCTCAAGTGCCATGATTTCAGATCTGAACCCTTCATGTTTTCATGAATATATTTGTGTTCTTGATCCTAACTTCCAAGTTATATGCACCTATTACGTGTCATGATCCGCATACCCCAAGGTGACAATAATTGGGATTCTTTCCGGTGATTGTCGTAGTTTGAGGAGTTCATGTATTCACTAAGTGCTAATGCTTTGTTCCGGTTCTCTATTAAAAGGAGGCCTTAATATCCCTTAGTTTCCTTAAGGACCCCGCTGCCATGGGAGGGTAGGACAAAAGATGTCATGCAAGTTCTTATTATAAGCACATATGACTATATACGGAATACATGCCTACATTACATTGATGAATTGGAGCTATTGTGTATCGCTCTAGGTTGTGACTGTTATATGATGAATATCATCCAACATAATTATCATCACCGATCCAATGCCTACGACTTTCTCATATTGGTTTCTGCTAAGTTACTTTGCTGCTACTGCTTTCTACTTGCTACAGAACTGCTACTGTTACTGTTACCCTTACTAGTGTTACTGTCACTACTGCTATCAAAACTATCATATTACTGTGCTACTAAATACTTTGCTGCAGATATTTTATCTCCGGGTGTGGTTGAATTGACAACTCAACTGCTAATACTTGCAAATATTCTTTGGCTCCAATTGTGTCGAATCAATAAATCAGGGTGAAATACTTGTGGGTTGTCAAGACCTTTTTCTGGTGCCATTGCTGGGGAGCATAGCTCTATTTGTTGAGTCACTTGGGATTTATATCTGTTGATCACTATGAAGAATCTGAAAGACGCTAAGACCAAGATCGTTCCCTCTAAGACGAGGGGAGGTAAGGAACTACCATCTAGCTCAGCACTTGATTCACCTTCTGTTTTGACTAGACTTGTGACACCACCACCTGCTATTCATTCTGATATGTCGCAAGTTATCGATGATACTACTTCTGCTATGAATGAGACTTATGATGATGCTAATACTATGCTTGATAATACTGTGCCACTTGGTGATTTTCTTGATGAATGCTACTTGTAGCTTGCGTTGGTATTTTCCCCGAAGAGGAAGGGATGATGCAGCACAGTAGAGATAAGTATTTCCCTCAGTTATGAAACTAAGGTTATCGAACCAGTAGGAGAATCACACAACACCTCGTTAGCAGCACCTGCACACAAACAAGAAATCCTTGCACCCAACGCAAACGAGGGGTTGTCAATCCCTCGGCGGTCAATTGCAAGATTAAATTGTATATGATAGATAGATAGATTGAAACAAAAATACAAAATAAAATAAATAAAAGAAAATGGCAGCAATATTTTTAGGGTTTTAGTAATATGATTTAGATAGACCCGGGGGCCATAGTTTTCACTAGAGGCTTCTCTCGAGAAAATAGCATACGGTGGGTAGACAAATTACTGTTGGGCAATTGATAGAAAAGCAAATAATCATGACGATATCCAAGGCAATGATCATGTATATAGGCATCACGTCCGAGACAAGTAGACCGATTCCTGCCTGCATCTACTACTATTACTCCACACATCGACTGCTATCCAGCATGCATCTAGTGTATTAAGTCCATGAAGAACGGAGTAACGCCTCAAGAACGATGACATGATGTAGACAAGATAAACTCACGTATGAATAAAACCCATCTTTTTACCCTTAATAGCAATGATACATACGTGTCATGTCCCTTTCTGTCACTGGGATTGAGCACCGCAAGATTGAACCCATTACAAAGCACCTCTTCCCATGGCAAGATAAATCAACTCAGTTGGCCAAACCAAAACAATAGATCGAAGAAGAAATACGAGGCTATAATAATCATGCATAAAAGAGTGCAGCAAAGACTCAAATAATATTCATGGATAATCTGATCATAAACTCACAATTCATCGGATCCCAACAAACACACCGCAAAAAGTGATTACATCGGATAGAACTCCAAGAACATCGAGGAGAACATTGTATTGAAGATCAAAAAGAGAGAAGAAGCCATCTAGCTACTAACTATGGAACGGAAGGTCTGTGGTAAACTACTCACGCACCATCGGAAGGGCAGCAAGGTTGATGTAGAATCCCTCCGTGATCGATTCCCCCTCCGGCGGAGTACCGGAGAAGGCCTCCAGATGGGATCTCTCGAGAACAGAAACTTGCGGCAGCGGAAAAAGTATTTCGTGGACTCCCTTGAGGGTTTCTGATTTTTCCTGAATTTATAGTGGTGGAATTAGGTCAAACGGAGCAAAGGGGGGCCCACGAGGCACCAGGGCGCGCCTGCCCCCCCAGGCGCGCCCTGGTGGCTCGTGGCCACCTCCTGGGTCTTCTGGCCCTCTCCCGAAGCTTATAGTGTTTATCTTGTCCAGAAAAAAATCCTCAAAAAGTTTCGTGGCATTTGGACTTCGTTTGGTATTGATTTTCTGTAAAACAAAAATAGGGCAGAAAACAGCAACTGGCACTGGGCACTAAGTTAATAGGTTAGTCTCCAAAAATGATATATAACTGCTGTAAATGCATATAAAAACATCCAAGATTGATAATATAACAGCATGGAACAATCAAAAACTATAGATACGTTGGAGACGTATGAGCATCCCCAAGCTTAATTCCTGCTCGTCCTCGAGTAGTTAAATGATAAAATCAGAATTTTTGATGTGGAAATCTGCCTATCATATTCATCACATGTTCTTTTCTTTTGTAGCATGGACATTGGACTTGAATGATTCAAAGCAATAGTCTATAATTTGACATGAAAATATAAATACTCAAGCATGCTAACAAGCAACCATATCTTTCAAAATATCAATGCTAAAGAAAGTTATCCCTAGCCCATTATGCTCAATCATTGATCCATTAATGAAACATACTCAAATATTAGCTACATCCAATGCACAAGTATGACAATAGTGCTCTCTAGTTGGTGCTTTTGTAAGACAAGATGGAGACTCAAATAAAATAAAAATTGCATAAAAGTAAATAGATAGGCCCTTCGCAGAGGGAAGCAGAGATTTGCTAATGTGCCAGAGCTCAAAGCTGAAATTAGAGAGATATAAATATTTTGAGAGGCATGCTTTTCCCGTCAACGAAAACGACCAAGAATTCCAAATATTTTCCATGCTAGACACATCATAGGCGGTTCCCAAACAGAAAGTAAAGTTGATTTCCTTTCCACCATTCTTTCACAATCCATGGCTAGCCGTATCCATGGGTGCCCTCCATACCCACACTTTCCAAGGAATTTTGTTGTTATTAATTTTTGATTTCATTGTGAGACTGGGCATCCCTATTACCAGCCACTCTCTCATGCAATGACAAGTGAATAAACACTCATTGTGAGAATAACACACCTAGCATGGAAAATAATGGCCACCCCCTGCCGCTTCATGAGCGGTACGGGCACACAAAATGGAAAAATTATTTTGAGAATTAGAGTTGGCACACACAAATTTACTTGGAACGGCATTGAAATACCGCATATAGGTAGATATAGTGGACTCATTTGGCACAACTTGGGTTTAAGGATTTTGGATGCACAAGCAGTATTTCCGCTTAGTACAAATGAAGGCTAGCAAATAGATTGAGAAGCAACCAACCAAAAAACGAAAACGGTCATAAACATGCATTGAACATAACTAACACCAAATAATGCACCATAAGTAGGATATAATTTCGTTGCATGACTATTGACTTGATGTGCATGCATAGGGAATCACAAACCTTAACACTAATATTCTTACTAAATCACAATTACTCACTAACATGACTCACATATTATCATTTCCATATCGTAAAACTATTGCAAGGAATCACACTTATCATATCCAATGATCTATATGAAAGTTTTTATTATATCCCTCTTAAATATTCATCACTTTGGGACCAAATTCATATCTTGTGCAAATTACTATTACTATTATCAACTCTCAAAAAGATTTAAGTGAAGCATGAGAGTGCAAATATTTCTTCAAAATTTCAATCTTATCAATTCTCAAAATAATATAAGTGAAGCATGAGAATTTATTTCTTCAAAATTTTAATCTTATCAACTCTCTAAATAATATAAGTGAAGCATGAGAATTTATTTCTTCAAAATTTAGCCACCACCGTGCTCAAAAAGATTTAAGTGAAGCACTAGAGCAACTGCCTAGCTCAAAAAATTTAAGTGAAGCACATAGAGTATTCTAACAAATGATGATAAACGTGTGGCTCTCTCAAGATAGGTGTGTTCAGCAAAGATGATTGTGACAAACTAAAAAGCAAACAAAGCAAAGACTCATATAATACAAGACGCTCCAAGCAAAACACATATCATGTGACGAATAAAAATATAGCTCCAAGTAAAATTACCGATGGTTGGTAGAAGAAAGAGGGGATGCCTTCCGGGGCATCCCCAAGCTTAGACGCTTGAGTCTTCCTTGAATATTACCTTGGGGGTGCCTCGGGTATCCCCAAACTTAGCCTTTTACTACTCCTTATTCCTTCATCCATCGTGATCTCACCCAAAACTTGAAAACTTCAATCACACAAAACTCAACCAAACCTTTGTGAGATCTGTTAGTATAACAAAATAAATCACTACTTCAAGTACTGTTGCAAACCCAATAATATTTTATTTTTGCATTATACCTACTGTACTCTAACTTCACCATGGCTTATACCCCCCCATACAATCCATAGATTCATCAAAACAAGCAAGTAGTGCATCAAAAACAGAATCTGTCAAAAACAGAACAGTCTGTAGCAATCTATTTAAAAGCCATACTTATGTAACTCCAAATTTTTTGTAAAATTACGAAAACGTGGGAAATTCATATACCAATACTGTGTAAAAAATTCAGATTTTTCTGACGATCCAGTACAGAAACAAAATTCGGGCACTGGATGCAAAACTTTCTGTTTTCCAAACAGCATCAATTATACTATCTTCCAAATCATCCTAAAGGTATTACTTGGCACAAACACTAATTAAAAACACAAAAACACATTCATACCAGTAGCATAAATGTGAAAACACACAATAACAGAAAAAAAATTATTTTATTCATTGGGTTGCCTCCCAACAAGCGCTATTGTTTTATGCCCCTAGCTAGGCATAATGCATAGTTTCAAGTATTGTCATCTTTGGTTTCCAATTCCTCAATCCCACATCCATTTTTTCTAATAGATTTAACATAGGTTTTTCTCACCATAACACTTCTAGGAACAAAATCAAGAATTTCACTTTTGTGAATAGGTTCCTTAATTATACCGATGAAATCGGGGTGCACGCTAATCATTTTAATATCCTCATTTCCCTTACTAGAAGTAGCACCATTGGTTTTAGGGACATACATAAACTTGCAATTCATGCTAGGAGTAATTTTTTCAATAGTCTTAGCAGAAGAAAAAGCGGAACATAATTTATTAATAATTTGCTCCAACTTATCGATCCTAGCGGGACTTTGTTCCACCCTTTCATTAATTGTTGGTTCTTTCTCTTTTAGCATCTTAAGAGCAATCCCTACTTTTGATCCAAATTGAGTAACATGGTTATGAATCTTTATATCTAGATTTTCAATATGCTCAACGGTGGGCATTTTATTTTCAATAGCATCTAACCTTTGCATAACATGTTCCAAGGTCAAAATTGTTTCATTAACAGTAATAGGTGGTGATCCCACTAAATTTCCCATAGCATTGAAAGCATCCATAGAGGGACACATCAAGAAATTCCCTCCGGTAATAGTATCAAGTACGAATCTATACCAAGTAGTAATACCCATATAAAAATTGCGAAGAAGGATAGTGGTGGATTGTTTACGGGTTGATCTATTATGAGCATCACAAATTCTATACCAAGCATCTTTTAGATTCTCTCCTCCCCTTTGTTTAAAATTGAGTACTTCATTTTCAGGGGTGATAGTAATGAGCGAAGAACTAGCCATAGCGATAAAACGAGCAAGCAATCAAGCAAACAAGAAAAAGGCAAACGGAAAATATTTTTGTATTTTTGCAAAAACGTTTTAGAAGTGGGGGAGATGAAAACGAGAGGCAAATGGCAAATAAAGAAAATGCAAGGAGATGAGAGTTTGTGCAAAGGTACTTGATAGATGTTGATGATGTCTCCCCGGCAACGGCGCCAGAAATTCTTCCTGCTACTTGTAGCTCGCGTTGGTATTTTCTCCGAAGAGGAAGGGATGATGCAGCACAGTAGAGATAAGTATTTCCCTCAGTTATGAAACCAAGTTTATCGAACCAGTAGGAGAATCACGCAACACCTCGTTAGCAGCACCTGCACACAAACAAGAAATCCTTGCACCCAACGCAAACGAGGGGTTGTCAATCCCTCGGCGGCCAATTGCAAGATTAAATTGTATATGATAGATAGATAGATTGAAACAAAAATACAAAATAAAATAAATAAAAGAAAATGGCAGCAATATTTTTAGGGTTTTAGTAATATGATTTAGATAGACCCGGGGGGCATAGTTTTCACTAGAGGCTTCTCTCGATAAAATAGCATACGGTGGGTAGACAAATTAATGTTGGGCAATTGATAGAAAAACAAATAATCATTACAATATCCAAGGCAAAGATCAAGTATATAGGCATCACATCCGAGACAAGTAGACCGACTCCTGCCTGCATCTACTACTATTACTCCACACATCGACCGCTATCCAGCATGCATCTAGTGTATTAAGTCCATGAAGAACGGAGTAACGCCTTAAGAACGATGACATGATGTAGACAAGATAAACTCATGTATGAATAAACCCCATCTTTTTACCCTTAATAGCAACGATACATACGTGTCATGTCCCTTTCTGTCACTGGGATTGAGCACCGCAAGATCGAACCCATTACAAAGCACCTCTTCCCATGGCAAGATAAATCAACTCAGTTGGCCAAACCAAATCAATAGATCGGAGAAGAAATACGAGGCTATAATAATCATGCATAAAAGAGTGCAGCAAAGACTCAAATAATATTCATGGATAATCTGATCATAAACTCACAATTCATCGGATCGCAACAAACACACCGCAAAAAGTGATTACATCGGATAGAACTCCAAGAACATCGAGGAGAACATTGTATTGAAGATCAAAAAGAGAGAAGAAGCCATCTAGCTACTAACTATGGACCCGAAGGTCTGTGGTAAACTACTCACGCATCATCGGAAGGGCAGCAAGGTTGATGTAGAACCCCTCCATGATCGATTCCCCCTCCGGCGGAGTACCGGAGAAGGCCTCCAGATGGGATCTCTCGAGAACAGAAACTTGCGGCGGCGGAAAAAGTATTTCGTGGACTCCCCTGAGGGTTTCTGATTTTTCCTGAATTTATAGTGGTGGAATTAGGTCAAACGGAGCAAAGGGGGGCCCACGAGGCACCAGGGCGCGCCTGCCCCCCCAGGCGCGCCCTGGTGGCTCGTGGCCACCTCCTGGGTCTTCTGGCCCTCTCCCGAAGCTTATAGTTTTTATCTTGTCCAGAAAAAAATCTCCAAAAAGTTTTGTGGCATTTGGACTTCGTTTCGTATTGATTTTCTGTAAAACAAAAACAGGGCAGAAAACAGCGACTGGCACTGGGCACTAAGTTAATAGGTTAGTCTCCAAAAATGATATATAACTGCTGTAAATGCATATAAAAACATCCAAGATTGATAATATAACTGCATGGAACAATAAAAAATTATAGATACGTTGGAGACGTATCAACATCCCCAAGCTTAATTCCTGCTCGTCCTCGAGTTGGTAAATGATAAAAACAGAATTTTTGATGTCGAATGCTGCCTATCATATTCATCACATATTCTTTTCTTTTGTAGCATGGACATTGGACTTGAATGATTCAAAGCAATAGTCTATAATTTGACATGAAAATATAAATACTCAAGCATGCTAACAAGCAACCATGTCTTTCAAAATATCAATGCTAAAGAAAGTTATCCCTAGCCCATTATGCTCAATCATTGATCCATTCATGAAACACACTCAAATATTAGCTACATCCAATGCACAAGTATGACAATAGTGCTGCTCTAGTTGGTGCTTTTGTAAGAGAAGATGGAGACTGAAATAAAATAAAAAGTGCATAAAAGTAAATAGATAGGCCATTCGCAGAGGGAAGCAGAGATTTGCTAATGTGCTAGAGCTCAAAGCTGAAATTAGAGAGATAAAAATATTTTGAAAGGCATGCTTTTCGTGTCAACGAAAACGACCAAAAATTCCCAATATTTTCCATGCTAGACACATCATAGGCAGTTCCCAAACAGAAAGTAAAGTTTATTTCCTTTCCACCATTCTTTCACAATCCATGGCTAGCCGTATCCACGGGTGCCCTCCATACCAACACTTTCCAAGGAATTTTGTTGTTATTAATTTTTGATTTCATTGTGGGACTGGGCATCCCTATCACCAGCCACTCTCTCGTGCAATGACAAGTGAATAAACACTCATCGTGAGAATAACACACCTAGCATGGAAAATAATGGCCACCCCCTACCGCTTCATGAGCGGTACGGGCACACAAAACGGAAAAATTATTTTGAGAATTAGAGTTGGCACACGCAAATTTACTTGGAACGGTATTGAAATACCACATATAGGTATATATAGTGGACTCCCCTAAGGGATTCTGATTTTTCCTGAATTTATAGTGGTGTAATTAGGTCAAACAGAGCAAAGAGGGGCCCACGAGGCACCAGGGCGCGCCTGCCCCCCCCCCCCCCCCAGGCGCGCCCTGGTGGCTCATGGCCACCTCCTGGGTCTTCTGGCCCTCTCCCGAAGCTTATAGTGTTTATCTTGTCCAGAAAAAAATCTCCAAAAAGTTTTGTGGCATTTGGACTTCGTTTGATATTGATTTTCTGTAAAACAAAAACAGGGCAGAAAACAGCAACTGGCACTGGGCACTAAGTTAATAGGTTAGTCTCCAAAAATGATATATAATTGCTGTAAATGCATATAAAAACATCCAACATTGATAATATAACAGCATGGAACAATCAAAAATTATAGATACGTTGGAGACGTATCAATGAACAACTTGCTAAAGCTAAAGAAATTGAGAATGCTAAAAATGTTGAAACTCTTGAAAACTATGATTCACCTATTATGCCTAGCTCTCCTACTAGATTTGAATCACCTAATGAACATGTCTTTTATAGGGAGACGGCTAGAGCCATTCTTTCTTGTAATGATAGAGATGAAGTTATAAAATTGATTGCTGAAATGAAAGAAAAATCTATGAGGGAGAGAATGAAATATGATCCTATGTTTGCCACCTCTCCCATATTCGTTACTGATAAGGATTATGAATTCTCTATCGATCCTGAGTTAATTACTTTTGGTTGAATCTGATCCTTTTCATGGTTATGAAATTGAAACTGTTGTGGCACATCTTACTAAGTTGAATGATATTGCCACCCTATTTGCTCATGAGGAAAAAATTCGTTATTACTATATCCTTAAGTTGTTTCCTTTCTCATTAAAGGGTGATGCTAAGAAATGGTTTAATACTCTTGCTCCTGGTTGTGTGCGTAGTCCCCAGGATATGATCTATTACTTCTCTGAAAAATATTTTCCTGCTCATAAGAAACAAGCTGCTTTACAGGAAATATTTAACTTTGTGCAAATTGAAGAAGAGAATCTCCCTCAAGATTGGGAGAGGCTTCTCCAATTACTTAATGCTTTGCCTGATCATCCTCTTAAGAAAAATGAAATATTCGATATCTTTTATAATGGACTAACCGATGCTTCTAGGGACTACCTAGATAGTTGTGCTGGTTGTGTTTTCAGGGAATGAACTGTTGGGCAGGCTGAAGAACTATTGAATAATATATTGAAGAATGGTAATGAGTGGACACTTCCTGAACCTCCACCTAAGCCAACTCCGAAGAAGAGAGGTATTCTATTCCTCGGTCCAGAAGATAAGCAAGAAGCTGAGAAATCTAAGAAGGAAAAAGGTATTAAAGCTGAAGATGTTAAGAATTTACCACCTATTGAAGAAATACATGGGCTCGACATCCCGACACAGGTAGTGGAGGTAAATTCTCTCGCTAGATTTGATGAAGGTGATATTCCGCATAATAAATCTGCTAGTCAATGCCTGTATGAATTTGATAATTACATCATTAAACAGGAACACTTTAATATGTATGTTAGCAATCAACTAAAACAAAATGCCATCATGATTGAACGCTTGAGTGATTTGATATTTAGAACTACTAATGATGTTAAATGCTTGAGTAAACATGCTTCTATGGTTCAGACCCAGTTAGAACAAATTGCTAAGTCACAAAATGATTTGCTTGATGAGATGAATAATAAAAAGAATGATCATGATGTTAGAGTTGTTGCTAGAGGAGGTAGAATGACTCAGGAACCCTTGTATCCTGAAGGTCATCCTAAAAGAATTGAAAGAGATTCTCAAAGAAATAATATTGATGTACCTTGTCCATCTAAGAAGAAAAAGGAAAAGAAAAATGATAGGACTTTGCATGCTTCTAGTGAACCTGAGGGGGAAAAGCCTCCAGAGAATCATAATGATGTTTCTATTTCTGATGCTGAGACACAATCTGGTAATGAACATGCACCTTGTGATAATGATAATGATAATGAAAATGATGTTGTTCATGTTGATGCTCAACCAGATAATGATGTAGAAATAGAACCTGCTGTTGATCTTGATAACCCACCTCCTAAGAATAAAAGATATGATAAAAGAGACTTCGTTGCTAGAAAACATGGAAAGGAAAGAGAACCATGGGTTCAAAAACCTATGCCTTTTCCTACTAAACCATCTAAAAATAAGGATGATGAAGACTTTGAGCGCTTTGTTGAAATGCTTAGACCTGTCTTTTTGCGCACTCGCTTGATTGATATGTTGAAAATGTCTCCTTATGCTAAGTACATGAAAGATATTGTCACTAATAAAAGAAAGATACCTCAAGCTGAAATTTCCACCATGCTTGCAAATTATTCTTTTAAGGGTGGAGTACCTAAAAAGTTAGGAGATCCGGGAATACCCACTATACCATGCTCCATTAAAAGAAGTTATGTTAAGACTGCCTTATGTGATTTTGGAGCCGGTGTTAGTGTCATGCCTTTCTCTTTATATAGAAGACTTGATTTGAATGAAGTCACGCCTACTGAAATATCTTTGCAAATGGATGATAAATCTACCGCTATACCTATTGGAATTTGCGAAGATGTGCCTGTTGTTGTTGTTGCAAATGTTACTATTTTAACGGACTTTGTTATACTTGATATGCCCGAGGACGACAATATGTCAATTATCTTTGGAAGACCCTTTTTGAATACTGCAGGGGCTGTTATTGACTGCAACAAAAGCAAGGTCACTTTTCATGTCAATGGTAATGAGCATACAGTTTATTTCCCGAAGAAACAAACTTCAGTGAATGGTATCAACTGTATTGGAAAGGTTTTGACAATCACTATTGGGGATTTCAAATTCCCTCTTCCTACTGTCAAAAAGAAATATGAATTTCTTATTGTTGGGGAGATGCATATCCCCGTTGAGGTAACTTAGTGTTATACAAAAATTCTTTGGTTTCATGTCACTCAGAAATAGTTTGTTAATAAGACTTGATCAACCTTATTAATGGATTCTTTCTGAAGGGCATGTGGTTAATGAATTTAGTAAGCACAACTTTCTGTACCTACCTTTTGCTCTCTGTTAATTATAGTTTAATGAAATAAAATGTCATGATTATCCTGTTTTCTGAATTATCCGTGCAATAAAAAAATGGCCCAAAAATAAAAGTGCTCAGAATGCAATAAAATTTTGACATGATTTTTTCTGGAATATTTAAGAATTTTTGGTGCTGAGAACCCAGGGGGGGTGCACCTGCTGCTCACAAGGCAGTAGGGCGCGGCCACCCCCCCAGGTCGCGCCAAAGTGCCTTGTGGGTCCCACAGGGACCCACTCACTTATCCATTCAGCCCACTTCATCTCCTACCTCCAGAAAAAAATCTTTGTAGCTCTCTCTCTCTCGTGTTCTTGCTCCCAAACCTGAGATTTTCGATCTCTTTGCTCGGAGCTCCATTTCCGAAACTGTTTTGTGGGATTGCTCTTTGGTATGTGACTCTCCCATTGCTCCAATTAGTTTTTGCTTTAGTGGATTATATTTTGCATAAATTGTAGCTATTGGTGCTACTGAAAATGAGCTTGCATGTTAAATTCTTGAGTTCTAAGTAGTTTGAATGCTTGATATAGCCTCTAGGCACTTGTATGAGTAGTTGCTATCAATCTTGTGAAGTTTTGTTAACATATTTTTGTGGACCAAAAATTTTCAGAAATTTGTTCGAAGGAACATGAACATTTTCAGAAGGAGTTCCTCAAGGAGGAGGTCCACCGAGACATTGTCGAGTGAAAGCCCAGCCCGCCAATCATATGTTGAACCAAGGGCAAGTTCGGTGCGAGGTGCTGAAGCAAAATCGTGTCGATGGCCGTGCACTGAGTTCATGCTAGCTGCATGCATTAAGGAAGAATTTGACCAGTATATTCGCAACACCGAGCTCTCTTCCTTCATCGCAGATAAGCCACCGCAGCACTACAACCTCACTCATTCATTCACCCAAAACTTTGAATATCATCCGCGCACTTCTAGAGTTTTATTTCATCTCTATGACAGATCTTATGCTATGTCTCTAGAAGAGTTTTGTGATGCATGCAAAATTCCATTTTGGGGTTCACTTAGCGAACCACGACAATCTGATTATGAACTATTTCTCAATAGTCTTTGCAATGGTGAGAATAGGGGAGTTACGCAGGCTAGGATAAAGAGCATTCACTTTCCCGCTATTCGTTACTTTGCACTCTTTAATGGTAAATGCATTGTTGGTAAACAAGACTATAGTGCACTTTGTGCCTCTGACCTGAACCTTATTCACGATGCTTTAACGGGTAGCGGACATTATAATCTTGGGGCCATTGTTGCACGTAGGTTACACCGCAACTCGGGTAATGGTGATTTATACGGAGGAATTTATGCCTCACGGGTAGCTGCAAGGCTAGGGGTCTCGCCCAGGCCTAATGATCCTCTTTTACCTGATAAATATTTGAATTTTGAGGCAATGCAGAACCATGAGTTCATTAAGCGCAACACTTGCAGTTATGATTATAACTTGATATTCGATAAATATCGTTCTGTGTTTGTCGTTTTGCCTGCTCCTGTCCTCTTTGATTTTCAGAACAAACAGAGATACTTTCTTCATGAGAGCGAGGTGCACGAGTACAATGTGGCAGTTGAGGCTGCCCGTCTGGCTGAGGAGGCGGCTCAGAACGCCTCAACGAGCTACCACTTCGATTATTATCCGGGACAGCCATGGCAGTAGACCAAGCTAGGCCAAAAGCCTAAGCTTGGGGGAGTACGTATCTCTCACTGACATTACATTCATGTTGACACATTCATTCCAGTTGTCGGTGTTGATATTTTTTTCATTGTATATCCATGTTAATTTTATTCTCGCTTTCTTCTTGTGTGTTTGAAAAACTTCAAAAACCCAAAAATATTTCTCGCTTCTTTTCAGTTTTTCTTTCTTGTTTGTTAGTTCGTAGTATTAAAAGAAAACCCAAAAAGATTTCTCATTTCTTCTTTTGCTTGTTGGGAGTTCTCCCGTGTAAATAGTTTTTCTCACTCTTCATTTTTCTTCCTTAATTTGCTTCCTTCAGAAAAACTAAAAACTCCAAAAATATTTTAGTGTGTTTCTCTGAATTTCTTTTCTTTTCGTTGAGTTGTCATAGGGAGAAGACCACGATGAAAATGATGAGTGGTTCTCATATGCTTTATTGTTGATCTAACGAAGAGCCAGTATTACCTTGTCTTCTCCCTTGAATAAAATGTTTGCAGATCCCAGCTTAGTCCACGACACACTTGCACTCTTATTATTTTCACATCATTCGGTCATGCAAGTGAAAGGCAATAATGACGATGATTTGATGAAGTGACTGTGGCAAGGAAAAGCTGGTATGAACTCTTCTTGTTTTTGTTTTTGTAAATATGTTTAACTCAGTATCCATGATTCAGCATATTATGAGTAAACATGTTTGTGATGACAATTAGAGATTATAGTTGCTCATGCCATGCTTAAGTAACTAGGAGTGGATAATGATTTATCTTGGATGTCAACATGCATTAAAATGGTTATGATGTAGTATGTTAATATGGTATCCTCCTCTGAATGGTTCAAGTGGCTTGACTTGGCACATGTTCATGCATGTAGTTGATTCAAAACCAACATAGCCTCCATGATATTTATGTTCAGAGTGACTATATCCTACTCATGATAGTATTCAATGTTAATTATTCTCAATGCATGATCATGACCATTTTCGCTCTCTAGTTGGTCGCTTCTCAACCTATTTGCTAGCCTTCACTTGTACTAAGTGGGAATTCTGCTTGTGAATCCACAATCCTTAAACCAAAGTTGTTCCAGATGAGTCCACTATATCTACCTATATGCGGTATTACTCTGCTGCTCCAAGTAAATTTGCATGTGCCACCTCTAATTATTCAAATAAACATCCGTTTTGTGTGCCCGTACCGCTCATGGAGCGACAGGGGGTAGTCAGTATCTTCCATGCTAAGTGGGTTACTCTCGAGATGAGTGTTTATTCACTTGTCATGGCACGAGAGAGGCTGGTATTTGGGATGCCCAGTCCTATGCTCAAAATCGAAAATACATAATGCAAACAAACTCCCCCGAAAAGTTGTTGGTATGGAAGGCACCCGAGGATTCGCCTAGCCATGGCTTGTGTTGGTATGGTGGAGGGGGAGCAAACTTTACCTTTACACTTGGGAACCGCCGATAATGTGTTTAGCATGGAAGATATTGAAAACTCTCGGTCGTGACGTTGACAGGAAAAGTACACCTCTCAAAATTATTTTCATCTCTGATTTAAGCTTCGAGCTCTGGCACCGCTGCAAATCTCTGCTTCCCTCTGCGAAGGGCCTATCTATTTAATTCTATGTTATTTACTTTATGTTATTTTGCTTTTATTGTTGAGTCTCACCTTCTTGCACTAAGCGCCAATCGTGAGAGCACTATTGTCATCCTTATGCATTGAGTATAGTTAATGTTGTGTGCATCATGACTGGATCTCTTCTACCCTAAATTACAATGTTTAGTCGCTGCTTGAACTTTGGAGGTGCTCTGCATTTATGTTTTGCGGTCTCAGAAAGGGCTAGCGAGATACCATGTTATCATATTATATCATGATTGTTTTGACAAATTGCTGGCATTAGAGATATGTTATTATTGCTCTCTAGTTGATTATGCCATTGATATGAGTAAATGTAGTTTTTAAGTGTCATTATGAGCATGGTTAGTTCATGATCTTTGCTAAAAACCTAGGTACAATTTAAGCTTATATACGGATACAAGAACTAAATTGCTTGAGGACAAGCAATGAGTTAAGCTTGGGGGAGTTGATACGTCTCCGTCGTATCTACTTTTCCAAACACTTTTGCTATTGTTTTGGACTCTAATTTGCATGATTTGAATGAAACTAACCCGGACTGACGCTGTTTTCAGCAGAATTGCCATGGTGTTGTTTTTGTGCAGAAATCAAAGTTCTCTGATTTGAACGAAACTTTTTGGAGAATTTTTATGGAATATATAAAAATTATTGGAGCAAGAATCAACAGAAGGGGGGCCACCTGCTGCCCACAAGGCAGTAGGGCGCGACCCCCCCTAGGGCGCGCCGTGGTGCCTTGTGGGGCCCACTGGCGGCCGTCTGACCTAATTCCAATGCTATAAATTCTCTTTCCCCAAGAAAAAAAATAAGAGAAGAAGTTTCATCGCGTTTTACGATACGGAGCCGCCGCCACCTCTTGTTCTTCATCGGGAGGGCTGATCTGGAGTCCGTTCGAGGCTCCGGAGAGGGTTCGAGGCTCCAGATCTGGCCTCCCGATGAAGAACAGGAGGTGGCGGCGGTTCCGTATCGTAGAACGCGATGAAACTTCCTCTCTATTTTTTTCTCTGGAATTGTGAATTTATAGGCCTGAGATTAGGATCCGCGGAGCCACGTGGGCCCCACCAGCCACCAGGGCGCGCCAGGGGGGTGGTGCGCTCTGGTGCCTCATGGGAAGCAGGGGGGGCCCTCTAGTGGATCTTGGCTCCAGTATTTTTTATTTATTCCATAAAAAATCTCCAAAAAGTTTTGTCCAATTCCGAGAACTTTTATTTCTGTACAGAAAACAACACCATGGTAGTTCTGCTGAAAACAGCGTCAGTCCGGGTTAGTTTCATTCAAATCATGCAAATTAGAGTCCAAAACAAGAGCAAAAGTGTTTGGAAAAGTAGATACGACGGATACATATCAGTATGCTATAAAGAGTAATAATAACCATGAAACTTGTCATCATGATTTTAATTTTCAATTGGATTATGCCAATCAAGTATCACATGATAGTTATTTCATTGAATTTGCTCCCACTATTATGAATGAGAACAAATTTGCTTATGTGGAGAGTAATAAAAATTCTATGCTTGTGGATCATGAAAAGAATGCTTTATGTGACAGCTATATTGTTGAATTCATTCATGATGCTACTGAAAATTATTATGAGAGAGGAACATATGCTTTTACATATTTCAACAATATCAAGTTTCCTGTCTATGTGTTGAAAGTTTTGAAGTTATACTTGTTTTGCCCTCCTATGCTAGTTGATTCTTGCTCCCATAAATTGTTTGCTCACAAAATCCCTATGCATAGGAAGTGGGTTAGGCTTAAATGTGCTAGTCGTATGCTTCATGATGCTCTCGTTACTTTTCAATTCTTTACTTTTATGTGAGCATCATTGAAATCATCATGCCTAGCTAAAAAGGCTTTAAAGAGAAGCGCTTGTTGGGAGGCAACCCAATACTTATACCTACTATTTTCATGTGTCCACATGATTAAGCTACTGTAATAATCATGTTTCATATGTTTTGTTTCAATAATGAGCCAAGTAAAGCCTTTGGGATAGTGTGGATACTTGTTGATTTGATTCTGTGCAAAAACAGAAACATTTGCGCCCAGTGTTGGAATTTCTGTTCTGTACTGGAGCGTGAGAAAATTCTGAAATTTTTACAGAGTATTGGGTTACAAATTATATACGTCTTACTAATTTTCCAGAATTTTTTGAGGTACAGAAGTATGGTTTTTAAATCGCCCACTACATGTTGTTCTGTTTTTGACAGATTCTGTTTTTAGTGCATAGTTTGCTTGTTTTAGTGTTTGCATAGCTTATATTGAGTAATATAAATTGTGGAAATGATAGAATACAGTAGGTATTATGTTATAAAAATTATGAATCTTGTCTTGACAGTACCAAAGTAAATGATTTATTTTCATACTAACCTATCTCACGGAGTTCCGTTAAGTTTTATGTGATTGAAGTTTTCAAGTTTTGGGTGAGATAACGATATGAGGAGAATAAGGAGCGGCAAGACCCTAAGCTTGGGGATTCCCAAGGCACCCCAAGGTAATATTCAAGGAAGACTCAAGCGTCTAATCTTGGGGATGCCCCGGAAGGCATCCCCTCTTTCGTCTTCAACACTATCGGCAACCTCACTTGGAGCTATACTTTTATTCGTCACATAATATGAGTTTTGCTTGGAGCATCATTTTCTTTTGTTGAGATTTGATTGCTGTTATAAATAATGATGTTTTGTATTTTTTTTAGTTCAATAAAATGCCAATTATAGCCTTTATCATGCTCAGTTTACAAGTTCATGTGTTGCTGTTTGAAAACAGAAAGTTTTCTGTTATGTCCAGAATATTCCTGAATAGTCAGAACATGATAAAAATCTGAAATTTTTACACAGTAAGGATGCATGAGTTCTCTGTCATGTGGTAATTTTTAAAACTTTTGGAGTTAGGGAAGTATGAATTTTAAATCCCCCTTTACAGACTGTTCTGTTTTGGCAGATTTCGGTTATAGTTGCATTGTTTGCATATGTTGCTTGTCTAATATTTCTATTTGTGGATAGGAGTATTAAATATGCAGAGGCATTTAGTATGCAATGTTTAATTATAATTTTATTGATTTGTTACAGCAGAGAATGTTAAGATTTTGAGTTGATTTATACTAACTTATCTCACGAGTTCTTGTTGAGTTTTGTGTGGATGAAGTTTTTAAGATTTAGGAGAAGCCATGATATGAGAGGAATTAAGGATACACAAGAGCTCAAGCTTGGGGATGCCCAAGGCACCCCAAGATAACATTCCAAGAAGTCTCAAGCAACTAAGCTTGGGGATGCCCCGGTGGGCATCCCACCTTTCTTCATCAACACCTATTGGTTAGCCTAAGTTTTTACTTGTTCACATGATATGTGCTATTCTTGGAGTGTCCTTTTATTTTCATTTTGTTTGCTGTTTGAATAAAATTATCAAGGTCTGAAATCTTTATTGAGAGAGAGAGTCTTCACATAGCTACTTAATTGTTTAACTACTCATTGTTCTTCACTTATATCTTTTGAAGTAGTTTCTCGTTTACTCTCGTGCTTCACTTATATCCCAAGAGTAAATTGTTGAATGAATTGAATATCATAAAGTTGAAATTAGATGAGCTTCATATGCTTGTCTCATGCTTAGAAATATTTCACACTTGATTTAGAAAGTAAAATCTATTGAAGTTTGACAATCCCAATATTAGTCATTCGAGCAATTCATGAAAGATAGTATATGGAAGAGAACTTTCACATATAAATATATTATCTTGGACATATTTTATGATTGTGAATACCCATTAATTAGTTTCAAGCTTGAGCAAATTAGTTGAAGTTGGACAAGGAAGACAACGTAATGAGTTATGTTTGAGTATATTTGCATCGAAGTTATATTGTTATGGATCCTCTAACATGTGGTGCTTGTTTAGAATCTTTTGCTAGCCTAAATTTTTGTACTAAGCGGGAATACTGCTTGTGCATCCAAAATCCTTGAGCCAAGTTTCTTCCATGAGTGTCCACCATACCTACCTATATACGGTATTACTCTGTCGTTCCAAGTAAATTTGCATGTGCCACCTCTAATCATTCAAATAAGCATCTGTTATGTGTGCCTGTACCGCTCATGAAGCAGCAGTGGGTGGTCAGTATCTTCCATGTTAAGTGAGTTATTCTCATGATGAGTGTTTATTCACTTGTCATTGCACGAGAGAGGGCGGTAATTGGGATGCCCAGTCCCGCAAAACAAAATAATTAAACAAACTCCCCCGAAAAGTTGATTGTATGGAGGGCACCCGAGGATTCGGCTAGCCATGGCTTGTGTTTGAATGGTTGAGAGGGAGTAAACTTTACCTTTCCGCTTGGGAACCGCCTATAATGTGTTTAGCATGGAAGATATTGAGAACTCTCGGTCGTGACGTTGACAGTAAAGGCACACCACTCAAAATGTATTCATCTCTATTTTAAGCTATGAGCTCTGGCACCTCTGCAAATCCCTGCTTCCCTCTGCGAAGGGACATTCCATTTACTTTTATGCTATTTACTTTCTTGTTTTTTATTTTTGTTGAGTCAACTTCTTATTCCAACCTATTCTCTAGTTGGCAAGCATCACGTGGTGGGGATAGATCCAGGCACATATATCCATTCAAATATATTTGATCATGATTTATTATTGTTGACAATTATCTCTATGATAAATGAGTTGGGAGGCGAAACATTAAGACCCTATCTTTCTCTGTGTTCGATGGATGTCATTTGTTCTAAAAATATGCTTTGAGTACTAGCAATCATAGAAGACTATATGATAATTGAGTATGTGGAGCTCTTACTTAGACTCTGTTGAAGATAAGTTGAATTGCAATTGTTTGGTGACTAAGAACATAGGTTGTTAAGTTTCAAGAGAATGTATTGTTTAAACCATAACATGTGAATTGATTGCTACTTTATCATGATGAGTTTTATGAGAAAGAGTTGCTGTTATGATGCTAGGAAAAGTGATTGAAAGTATCATTGATCAAACTTATGCACTATGCTAGCATTCACACTTCATAAATTATTTCTTTTATCATTTACCTACTCGAGGATGAGCAGGAATTAAGCTTGGGGATGCTGATACGTCTCCAACGTATCTATAATTTATGAAGTATTCATGCCATGTTTATAACAATTTTATATGGTTTTGGTATGATTTGATTAGAACTAACCCAGACTGACGCTGTTTTCAACAGAACTACCGTGGTGTTGTTTTTTGTGCAGAAATAAAAGTTCTCGGAATTGGACGAAACTTTTTGACGATTTTTTGGGACCAAAAAAGACCCCCGAAGCTTCGTGGAAGGACCAGAAGCCTCACGAGGTTCTCACAAGGCACCACGGCGCGGCCTGGGGGGGGTCGCGCCGTGCTGCCTTGTGGGGCCCTCGTAGCTCCTTTTCGCGTGATTCCAACGCTGAAAAATCCTATAAATATAAAAACTCCTAGAAATAAACCTAGAACTTCGCCGCCGCCGCCGCACGCCTTTGTACCGAAGAAATACCATCTAGAGCCCTGTTCTGGCACCCTGCCGGAGGGGGAATCATCACCGGAGGCCATCTTCATCATCCCGGCGGTCTCCATGACGAGGAGGGAGTAGTTCACCCTTGGGGCTGAGGGTATGTACTAGTAGCTATGTGTTTGATCTCTCTCTCATGTTCTTGATTTGGCACGATCTTGATGTACCGCGAACTTTGTTAATATAGTTGGATCATATGGTGTTTCTTCCCTCTCTATCTTCTTGTGATGAATTGAGTCTTTCCCTTTGAGGTTTCGTTATTGTCGGATTGAATATTTCAGATTTGAGAACACTTGATGTATGTCTTGCATGTGGATACCCGTGGTGACAATGGGGTATTCTATTGAGTCACTTGATGTATGTTTTGGTGATCAACTCGCGGATTCCCGTGACCTTGGGGTGATCTAGGCATAGGGGTTGGTTGCACGTTTTCATTATCTTTTCTCCGATAAGAAACTTTGGGGTACTCTTTGAAATTCTTTGTGTGGATTGAATATTATGAATCTGAAGTTGTTTGATGCATATCGAATGATCAACTCATGGATACTTGTGGTGACATTGGAGTATCTAGGTGACATTAGGGTTGGTTGATGCGTATCATATGGTGTTATTTTAGTACGAACTCTAGGGCTATTTGTGACACTTATAGGGATGGCTCAATAGATTGATCGGAAAGGATAACTTTGAGGTGGTTTGGTACCCTACAACAATTTCTATCTTATGTTCTCCGCTAATAAAAACTTTGGAGTGATTCTTTATCGCACGTTGAGGGATTGTTATATGATCCAATTATGTTAGCACTGTTGAGAGATTGCACTAGTGAAAGTATGAACCCTAGGCCTTGTTTTCAAGCATTGCAATACCGTTTGTGCTCCGTTTTATCACTTGCTACCTTACTGTTTTTTTATTTTCAGATTACAAAAACATATATCTACTATCCATACTACACTTGTATCACCATCTCTTCGCCGAACTAGTGCACCTATATAATTTACCATTGTATTGGGTGTGTTGGGGACACAAGAGATTTCTTGTATTTGATTGCAGGGTTGCTTGAGAGAGACCATCTTCATCCTACGCCTCCCACGGATTGATAAATCTTAGCTCATCCACTTGAGGGAAATTTGCTACTGTCCTACAAAACTCTGCACTTGGAGGCCCAACAACGTCTACAAGAATAAAAGTTGCGTAGTAGACATCAGTTTTCCAGCTGCAACTTCCCACATAAATCTAATTAATTCTGGAAGGTTCTAGCACGTTTTAGAGGCTGCATAAGATGGTGTTTGAAGTCAGCTTTCATTCAAAAAAATGGTGCATCATTTGAGGTCTTGAGTCAAAAGTTGTGTAAGTTCCCATGCTAGTTGTCCAGCAATTAATTACAGTGCGAGGCTCAACAAGTTTGCTCCTGCTACAGCTTGGGGCTCACGAATTTACCCTTCATTTTGAGTTGTTTTCACACCTAACTAGTAGGTGCTTCTAGTATAAGTACTCCCCAGCTTTTCCATGTGAAGGGGGGTGAAATTTCTGAGTTTATGTTTGTAGAACAGCCGGTGAGGGTTGTGTTGTGCTGAGAGTACTAGTATCATTGAGTGTTAGCTCGTGTGTGTGGATTAGAGGGCCTGTCCTCAATTCATATAGGATCCTTGTGGTTCCCTCTTGTGATTCGACATAGGTTCACAGGTTTCATGGTTTGGGTTGCGTCCTTATAAATCAAGCTAGTTATCCGCTGCAATTTATTTGAGAGTGTTTCCTCTTATTCCTTGCCACTTGAGAGAGATAGTTATTGCTTCTTGTGAGTTCTTTGGCACCGTGAAAAATCGTTTTCAGCGGCGTCCCACATCAGTGTGCTTCAATCAACATTAGTATGTGCTTTAACCACGAACCAAAATGGGTGTACATATATTTTGCTTCTTGCACTAAAGTTTGTTTGAAGTACTACCAGTGCACGCTTCATTGTTTCTCATCGATGTTTCCATGAAAAACATTAAAGACGCTTCCAACTTTATTTCTTACCTATGTTTCCATGCTGGTGAATTTCTTCTTCAAACAGTCCATGTGTACTTCTTTTTTAGGGAAAAGTCTGTGTGTGCTCTAATTGTACATTTTCGTAGAACCAATACCAGCGTGTGATTCAGCAGTGGCTAGTGGTGCTTATTTTGCTAATGTTACATATATTTTGCTTCTTGTAGCGATTTTTTTGTTTCAACCACTAATGGTGTGTGTGCTTCATTGTTTATTAACGATGCTTCCATTGTAAATACAATTTACTCCATCTGATACCGTTGTTCTTCTTCATTTCCAAATAATGCCAACAATGTTTCAACAATGTTGAGTGTTATGCAGCCGAGACCAATCTTGTTGACAATGGAGAATTCGAGATGCATATGGAGCTCACCCATGATCGGCCAGTTCAATGCACGCAGCAACACTAGCTATGCATAAGTAAAATTATTGCACTTGCAAAAGAGTTGTAAACTTTCCATATCAAATGAATTTGTGTCCATGTATTTTCATGTCACTGTTCCACACAATTTCCATTGTGAAGCAAATGTTCCCATCAAGCATGAATATAGTTTCTGCTACACACAAAAATGTTTCCAAAGCATCTAAAAATGGTACCACAATGTTGAAATAGTGCTTCGTTGAAACAAATATTTCAATCACACAATCAAACAATATGTTTCTATCGGACGATGCTTCCATCGACAAACAATAAAGTCTCCATGCCACCTTTGCGATACAAAAAAAGAAACATCTAAACATTTAATTTACTTTATTTGCTTGTTGAAAGTAAATCTATAATTTCTGGAAAGCATTAACTTATGTATTTGTTTGTTGGAAGCAATCACGACATACAAAAAAATGAAAATAGGGTTTCTTAATGTAATTTCTAGGAAGCATTAATATCTATATTTATTGGAAAACGCTTGGGCTCTGCGCGTGTCGACCCCCTCCGTGGCCCTCGGATCTGATTTTGATCAGACGGAGCGGGAGCAGCATGTACACACATCCATTTTTTTGCAACTTGGTCGTTGATTCGGCACAGATCGTTGTAGACCGACCAGACATGAGGGGGGGCGCCGGAGGTCCTCGACACAGATCGCCGACCCCGATGGCGACTACTTCAGATCTGCGAGCGGACATACAGATACAACAGCTCTGTTGCAAAGGCAATTCAGATTCGCGAGCGGAGATGCTGGCACAACCAAAGGTCAACAATAACACCTCTATTGCAAAAGGTATCTGCAATAGCACCTCTATTGCAAAGGTGAAGGTGGTGCTCAGCCGCTCAATGGCGTCAGATCCGACGGCTCACGACCCGGCCGATCTTTTAAAAAGATCAGTCGATGTTGCGTAGCACACCCCAAATTTATTTGGTGGAAGCAAATCACGAGTTACAAAAACAACAGAAAATAGAGTTGTTACCAAAATTTCTGGGAGGCAGTTTTCGGTTGGGAAAAAAAATAACGCTGATACATACACGTTTCCCTGGCTCAGTTAGAGGCTTCAACATGTTTCAATTGTACGACGGGGGATTAGTCTGATGAAACACTAGTTGTGAATAGTCTGATCCCTAGTGCTTCCCGGGGAGAATCGATAGACAAGCCGAGTGCGAAGTTGTAGTGCTCGGCCACCTTGGTGCCCTTTTTAAAAAAAAATCAAAAAACATATTTAAAAGTTTCAAAGAATCGATAGGCAAGCCGAGTGCGAAGTTGTAGTGCTCGGCCAACTTGTATGTATTCACTACGAATCCATAAAATTTTGTTTTGAAAAAAATGCAATTTGTAAGCTGTACAAAAATAACAAAATTCCAGCCTAATAAAAAAAAGCCCATTTGAAAATACATATTTTTCTTTTTTTTGTACGTCACGTTCGAAAGTAAAATGATATAAAATGTTGCTGATACCTTCCCGACTGTCTACTACAATAACTTGTGCCCGACTCCGGCGATGGAGGGGCGATGACGGTGGCGCACCTTCGGCTCGCTTCAGTGCTTGTAGTCGTCGCTAGGTGGTCTATGGATCTGGATGTAATCTCTACTCCTAATGTCTGAGTTGGTAGTCTCGCCTCACCCATCACATCCCACCACTTCTATCTTTCTCCCATCTTTCACATCACATCACAACACTGTACTTGGACCGGCCTATTAACGCCTACGTTTCACGCAGCGAGCCGCTCCCTTTCCCTCCTCGCACAAGTCGCTCCTATCCCCGAGCCCCTCGCACGCGCTAGGGTTCCTCACGCCACCGTCGCCGCCATCTCGCACCTAACCCTAGCGCCGCCTCGCCATCCCTCACCGCGTCCCGATCCATCCCCTCTCCCCCGAACCACCCCGTTGCACCACAATGCGTTGACTTGATGTCACCTGCTAACTAGCTGCGGCGGCGCATCAGTAGCGGACGAGCTGCGGCGGGTACTTCCTCCTGCCGCTGCCCTTCCGTCTTGCCCCTACAAGCGCTGTTGTGGCTAACCCTAACCACCCTCGGGAAGGATGCTGCCGCAGGTGTCGGGCAGCGTTGCCGCCGCTTCGTTGAGAGACTGCGCCGCCGATGTGTCGAGAGACCGCGCCTACCAACTGGTCTATGGCTGACATGCCATGGATCCCCAAACCGCCATGGATCTGCAGACTTCACCCGAAGGAGGTGTCCGCAGGACCGATATGCAGATATCCCGCTCGAGTTTCCGAGTCAGGCTGTGCGGACGAATGAGCCATGGCAAGAAGGGGCGCCGTCGAGGAGGCAACCGGTGGTTGGAAGATGCGTGCATGCTGGGCAGGGAGGGAAGTTGCGACTTGAGGTAGTGAGCTCCCGTTTCTTTCAATTTCTTTGCTCGGTACTGATTTTGTGTGCGACAAGGCATGCTTCAAGTTCAATCTCATGTTAGATCTTGCCCATTGAAGAAGAAGGGCCAAGAACAAGTCAAGAATCCGGGCAAGATTGTTTGCTTCAAGTGCAAGATTGAAGGGCATCATGTTAGATCTTGCCCATTGAAGAAGAAGCATCATAGTGACAAGCAACAAGGGAAGCGGCCACAAGTTCAATCTCATGCTCAGCCACAAGTTGAAGAAAGGCCACTTCCCAAGAACACTCAAGTTAATGCTTCTCAAGTTGAGAAATCAAGTGAGAAGAAAGTGAAGAGTAGACGTTTCTACTTATGTCGTGAGAAAGGTCACGTCGCTTCTTCATGCACGAATGGTACCTTATCCAACCCTATTCTAATTGATGATATCTATTCTCTTGGGAAGGATAAGGTTGGCAATGTGTTTGCCAAGTTTGTTGGTACTCAAAGTGGTGTCAAGAAAAGAACCATTTGGGTTGCCAAGCCTATTGTGACTAACCTCTTAGGACCCAACTTGGTTGGGGACCAACAAGCTCAAACTTGATCAATAGGTGTTGTTGGAGGGCATTGGAGACTTGGCTACATCATGAAGAATTAAGGGATCTTCATCATTCATAATTGTCTCAAGCCAAGTCATTGGATTATCGAGTCTCTATCTTATATCCAATGTGCCTCCTTGCGGTAACTTGTACTTAAATTGTTTACATTGAAAGTTACTTGCCCCTTTGCATGTTTGGTTTTGTATCTTGCATGTGTATATATATATGTTGTGTTTCCAATTTGCGTATCTTGAGAAATCAAGTATGTGTATGTTGGTTTGCACATCATGTATGCGTGAGTATTGTGTTGAGCCTTTTTGCATCTTGTTTATATCTTAGTTGGCTCTTGTGAGAGATTAATGGAACATCCCATTTTCGGGGAGTGATGAGCTTCGTGCACTTCACGAACCTACAAATGTGTGTACATGAGGAATACCACTTAGTATTGATATTGCAAGATTATCTAGTCTCTATGTGGTATGTCTTCTCATGAGAAATTCAAATTCTAAATAATCCATTAATTATCTCTTGTAGGATCTTATTTTCCTCTTGTTTAGTTGTCTTTGGTATCACATTATGGGGGAGTAATATGCTATGTGTATATTACAAGCCTAGAAAATGTGTACATTTGAGGTATTGCCACTTAGAATTGATATTGTAAATTATCTTGTTCCTAGGTGGCATGTTAGTTCTACAAGAGTCATTTATTTATGTTGTTTGGTGTGAAGATGGTATTGGATACCTTTGCATTCTTCCACCGGGAATTAATTCCAAATACTTCTTGTACTTGTACAATTGGTATTCTTGTATGTGGTAGAAATCGTTGATCATCTTTACATTGGCTTTTGTGTTTATTTGCCTTATCTCTTGCCTAGGATTGTGTCAACTCCCATTGTCTTCCATACCACTTGTGGATCTTGTTAATTTCTTGATCTTGTCTAGTGTTTTTCTAGATATAGTGAAAGTGATGATCCCATCTTGTGCATTTTGTATTCAAATGCATATTCTCTATAATGCACAACGCTTGGGGGAGCTATCCTATTTTCTTTAGAACACTCATCTTGTGATCCTTATCAAGTGTGTGTTGGTGGAAGGCAAGCCGTTTCTTTTTGGTACTTTGTGCCATCATGAAACTTTGTAGAGGGCTTGGTTTGTTTGGAACCATCCTCTCTGTTGGGAGTTCGATATCTTTCTTTTTGCGTGTATCAGTGGATATCTCATTCCTTGATGTATCTTCATTGATATCTTCCGAGTGATGATTTCTCCATTTGGTATCCTATTTTCACTTGGTTTTTCTTTTTCATTTGGTATCGGTTCTTGAAAGTCTTAAGCATGCATATTTACTTCATGCATTTCGTTGGCATGCTTTCTTTCTTTGACCCAATATATAGGGGAAACTCCACGAAGTCTCAAATTGGATGAGATGTGCATGAAATTCAATTTCATATCTATGTGCACATATTTTTGTGGAGTTTGTCCTATGTATTGGTGTTTCTAACTCTTTGGTCCCAATGAGTTTGGGCACCATTTTGTTTGTGGTGTTGTTCTAGGAACAATTGGAGATGCATTGGATGCTCGGCTCACTGTCAAGGAAGGTGGTGTCACCATGTGCTTATCTGAGTCAAGCTAGGATGATCAACGAACTACTTTCTACTACCTTCAATTGGTATCTACTACATCCTTCCAATGCTATCCCGGTAACAAGTATCAACCTCATGCATACATTTCTTGCATTCAACCTTGTGTAGGTTGCATCATGGCATGAATTTCTTGATTCGTTCTTGTGATACTTGCTTCTTTTCTCAAAGCATCCCAACAATGATCTCTTGTTGCTAGTTGTGATGTTTTTGATGTCCGTATGGTTGAAGTTCATTTATATACTATAAGATAATATTAAGCCATGTGCTTCATGCTTTTCAAGCAAAGATCTTATTGGTATATTTTATGACTTCCGTTTGGATATCCTATTCTTTCCTTGTGTAACCATTTCGTGTGTACATCCTTCTTTGTGGATTGATATCATCATGATTTTCATCTACCTAGAATCTTTTACACTTGAGAGAAGTTACATCGTTAGTGGGTTTCCTTATTCTTTCACTTCCACCTTTTCTCTCCTTTTGTATTTCCTTGGTGGTTTCGTGAAAGGATTTGTCTTGAGTGCGGATTTTATATCCTTGCATCTTGTTGCACTCATTTGTGGTGAAGATTGTTTTCCTCTTACTTGTCTTGACGAGGCCTTTGCCATCTATTGGTATCCCTCCTCTTGACAAGGCTATCATTCTCTATCTTCGCCATGGGTTGTCACAAGCTTTGTTGTTATTTTGCTCTTTAGTGAGCTTGTGAATCCATTTGCTAGTTGTGTGTGTGTGGGAAGGACGTGTCTTGCACCTTGTATCTCATTTATTCAAGACTATGTTGATGCTTAATGCTCATCCTTATATTAGTCTTCTCAAGTGCTTTGCCATGACTCACACACATTGTTTTGGTTGAGCCTATTCCTATGTTGCCTCTCTTTCATTTTGCTCAATCATGTGTTTGTTGCAAGTGCTAGGCCTAGTTTCCTATATACTCACTTGCACTTGTTGTGAGTTTCTATTGATTTTGGGGGAGTGATGATCCTATTTTGTGCACGTTGTATCCAAATACAAAACTAAATATTGCACAAATCATGGGGAGCTTCTCTATGTTCTTTAGAACACTCCTTTGCTCATATCATAATATCTTTTATTCGTGTGGCTCGTCGGATCATTTGATTGATTGGTTCAATTGGTATCTTTTGATTGCTTGCTTCACTCTTTGGTATGTCTTTGTGTCATATCATTCTTTTTGCAATCTTTGGATCCTCAATATAGTTTGTCTTCCTCATTTTGCGTATCTTTGGATATGTGTATTGTATTCCACTCATATTTTGAGAAATACACACTTTATGGAGGAACACATATTATATTGGTCTTCTAAGCTTTTCGCCCATTTTGGCAATCGATGCCAATGGGGGAGAAGTTTAGAGAGTTTTGTGGAGAAGTTTAGAGAGTGTTTCTTCTTGCTTTGGTTGTGTTCCTAAGCATTTCCATCTCATGCTCTTGCATTATTAGTTGTTGCTTTGCATGGTGATGCTTAATTCCTTATATAAACTCTCTTGAAAGTGATTGTCATCAGTTGTTGCTTTGCATGGTGATGCTTAATTCCTTATATAAACTCTCTTGAAAGTGATTGTCATCAGTTGTTGCTTTGCATGGTGATGCTTAATTCCTTATATAAACTCTCTTGAAAGTGATTGTCATCAATTACCAAAATGGGGGACATTGAAAGAACATGCGCTGCCCCCAAGTTTGGTTTTGGTAATTGATGACAATCTCTATGGTCTAATGGTTGCCATGAGTTATATTGAAGGGTTTGTCCATAGGCATTTCTTGAAGTCCATTTGTTGGTTTCAAGAAGAATATGTGTTGACCAAGGTGCTATTCAAGGATTTATCCAAAGATTGGTCATGTGAGAGATGAGCCTATTGCAAGCATGTCTTGAAGAAGAAGATTGTGTGGACATTCATGTTTACCTTCAAGACATCATCCTAATGAAGAGAGTTGAAAGGATACAAGGTTGATCAAGAATAATTACAGCGAGTGATTCAAGTTGATCAACACACAAAGCGTAGAAGATGTACCGAGTGGGATCAAGTGATCTCACGGTATGGTAAGCATTGTCCATTACGCTTTGTGTACTAACTCATGTTCTATGCGAGAGTTCTTTGTGGGGTTAGGTTTGTTTCCATGGGTGTGCATCAAAAGGAAGATATCATACAACCCATGGAGGATGACATCAAGTGGTGATCGTCATCAAGATTGCGGTGTGCAAGTTCAAGTGGAGCATCACGAAGAGTGGCTCACCCATAGTGGAGTATGGGGGAGCAATCAACTAGTCTTCATCGAGCCGGCGCAATCAAGAAAGGTGGTCCAACTTGAGGAGTTCAAGATCGTCATCATCTAGCTCAAGTGGACTATGCGCAAGGCAAAGGTTTGCCCTTGATAGGTTTTCTATTTTACCGGTCTCATGGTGGTAGTTGGGAGACCGGGTTATAGGATCGATAGCCGTACTATCAAGGGGGGCTCTCAAGTGAGTAGCTTGATCGTATCGTTCGTAGAGAGCTCAAACCATTGCATCCTTGCATCATCTTTCTTGGTTCTTGTTTGGTGTTTCTCTTTGTGAGTTTTTGAGCTTATGGTCATCTTCATGACAAGCTCGAGTTCATCGAAACGGAGTTCATATATGCATCTTCTATGATGTTCGATGTTGGAGTTTATGCCGGTTCTTCATTCATAGAGGTTTCTCATCTCTATATCTTAGGCATATCTCCCCTGTTTGGATAGTACTCGTCGTCTTCTATCCAACAAGCTTGAGTTTGCTCAATTCGGAGCTCATTTGCAGGAGTTATGGCAGTTCTGGCTTTATTGTATCCTCTGTTTTCTATGGATTTTCAGTGGCATGCAAGCGGTAGTACCGCTTGTGCCCACGGTAGTACCGCTTATGCGGTAGTACCGCTGGGTACTTCCGTGGCACTGCCGGTTGGGGTGTCCCCGAGCGTGCAACTCTCTATTGCCGGTCTGCAATTCACGGTAGTAGCGCGGTAGTAGCACGGTAGTACCGCTCTGGCGGTACTACCGCCCGTACTACCGCCGCCACTACCGCTTGCAGGGTTTCCTCCGTGCGCGCTTCTGTTTCCGTTTTCCCCTTTGCGGTAGTTGTGCGGCACTAGGACGGTAGTACCGCGTCGCACGGTACTACCGCCCTGGCTACCTCTACTACTGCTGCCTCTCCTGGTCTGAAACCCCCTAAGCGGTAGTACCGCCAGGGGCAGCGGTAGTACCGCTCCGGCAGCACTACCGTTGTACACTCAGTGTATTTCAGGCTTGTGCGAGGTAGTACCGCCTAAGCGGTAGTACCGCTCCTAGGAGCGGTAGTACCGCTTGGCTGCGGGCGCAGGGCAGATAACGGTTGGATTCGAGGGCTCCTATAAAAGGGGGTCTTCTTCCCCAATGGACCTTATCTTTTTAGCTCATAATCTTCCCCCATTGTTGACCTTCTTCGAGCTTGCTAACTCTCAATCCCTCCAATAATTCGTGCTAGTTCTTGAGGGAAAAGAGAGAGGAGATCTAGATCTACGTTTCCACCAATCACTTTCTCCTCTATGTGAGGGGAACCCCTTGGATCTAGATCTTGGAGTTCTTGGTGTTCTCCTTCTTGTTCTTCCTCTCATATTCCTCCATAGCTTTCGTTGCTTTGGTGGGATTTGAGAGTGAGGGACTTGGGCACTCCGTGTGCCCTTGCCATTGCATTTGGTGCATCGGTTTGAGTTCTCCACGGTGATACGTGGTGGTGAAAAGTTGAGAAGCTTATTACTCTTGGGTGCTTGGTACCCTAGAGCTTGTTCCTCTTGGGTGCTTGGGCGCCCTAGACGGTTGGTGGTGCTTCGGAGCTCAATCATTGTGGTGTAAAGCTCTGGGCAAGCATCGGGGTCTCCAATTAGGTTGTGGAGATTTCCCCGAGCAATTTGACGGGTACCGGTGACCGCCCCCAAGGGTTGCCAAAGTGTACGGGTTCGGTGACCGCCCCCAAGGGTTGCCATTTGTACGGGTTCGGTGACCGCCCTCAAGGGTCCCTTAGTGGAATCACGGCATCTTGCATTGTGCGAGGGCGTGAGGAGATTACGGTGGCCCTAGTGGCTTCTTGGGGAGCATTTTGCCTCCACACCGCTCCAAACAGAGATTAGCATCCGCAAGGGTGTGAACTTCGGGATACATCGTCGTCTCCGCGTGCCTCGGTTATCTCTTACCCGAGCCCTTTACTTATGCACTTTACTTTGTGATAGCCATATTGTTTCATGTTATATATCTTGCTATCACTTAGTTGTTCATCTTGCGTAGCATAAGTTGTTGGTGCACATAGGCGAGCCTAGTCGATTTAGGTTTTGTGCTTGACAAATTAAATGCTAGTTTTATTCCGCATTTGTTCAAGCCTAAACCGTAATTATTTTAAAGCGCCTATTCACCCCCCCCCCTCTAGGTGACATCCTCGATCTTTCATCTTCCCTCACCGTCGGAGTTGTTGAGAAACTGTGAGGGGCTATCATCACCTCCGTCGCGGATTATATCCCCCAACATCTCTTCTTTTTCTAAGTCTCTGTCGTGTTCCATAGTTTCTACAAATATTACAACATGGCAATATACAACCATGAGAGATGAATTAGTGGCAAACATAGACCTAATCACAACAAGGAATCATATGCATATGAGCAATGGATTAGTGGATTATCGGGGTTATGTTTTAACGACTCCCTCCCCCCTCATGTCGAAGTTATACCGAAATTATCGGGGTTATGTTTTAACACGACCCCCCCCCCCCCTCATGTCGAAGTCAATGAACAACATGAAAATTTGTGAGTGATTGCTAAACTTTTATGCTTCAAAATCAAAGTTATCGGGGTTATGTTCTAACGACCCCCCCCCCTTCTCATGTCGAAGTTACGACGATATTTGTACAAGATGAATACAAGATTTATACACAAGATGAATACAAAATGAATACAAGATGAATACAAGATTTATACACAAGTTGAATACACAATTAACTCAACAAATGAACCAACCATCATCCTATGAACAAAACTCAACATATGACAAATGGACACCTTTTGTCGAACAGCGGAGGGACGATCGGGGACCAACTCCACGAAGATGCAACACCACAACCTGTAATTCCACCGAGTGAAAAAAATTTAGGCAAACCCAAGTATGCCACTGGATAGAATGGAAGATTTTAGTTGAAATGGACCTATAAAGATCATGGCAAATGGATGCACGGAACTCAAATGGTGATCAAAGCAATATGTAATGCAAATCTGTCCATTATAGCTAGATACCAATTTGAAAGCAAGATTTGAACATGCTACAGAATTTCTACATGGCAACAAATGGCATGACATGAATGTACATGTAACACATGGCAAAACATGCTTACTGAACTAATTCAAATGACCCCTAGATCAATGGCAATCATCATGACAAGTTGACAAGTATTAACAGATTTTCAGACTTAGTGATATTTGCATGGCATGGCAGAAATGAATAGATAGCAAGTTTACAAGCTTGTAGCACTCACTACAGGTCCTAACATGGCATGAACTAAAATCTACGAGCAAGATGACATCAAAATGCTCCTACTTCATGTTCAAAGATTGCCCAGAAGATGCTTGCATTAAAACATACAAAAAAGACAAAATGAACTCTAATGCAAACATTTTGTTCTTCAATTTGTTTTAGTAACCACTCATCATATCTCAATTTTGGAGCACATCTCACATAGCTATTTAACAACATCTCAAATTGAAAAAAAAGCTAATGAATCTATTTTAGAAACTAAGTTGGAATTTATATTTATCCTAGTTTCTTTGATTTACAAAGGAACCATATTTTATATAATTCTTCTGCACCCACAAAAATTATCCTAGCAACTAGGCAGTACCCACAACCTATTTCACCAAAAACTTTGAGTTCCACAGTTCAAAATTTTCAAATTCCATCCAGTTCAAATTTGGTCCAGATTCAAACACCATGACCAAAACCTATTTTTAATTGCTCCAAAAATTCTGAAACTTTGCCAGACCCTCTTATATGCTTCAAGACCTCACCACAAAAATTCCCAAGAATTCCTAAAATCCCTAGGACCCTATGGCATTTCATCATACATCTGGTGTGCACACTGTTCACCCTGTCAAAAAATTCAGAAATGCAGAAAATTCAGAGAGAGAGGGAGACGGCGCCGTGCGCGGGCGGCGTCGGGGTCGGCGTCGGGGTCAGCCAGCAGCGCGGGGGGAGGGGTGGAATAGGAGGAGGAGGAGGGGATCGGGGCGGCGCTCACAGCGAGGAGGCGTCGGCGACGGCGTCGGGGCAGGGCTCGGCGACGGCGACGGCGACGGTGACGTTTAGGGCATGGCGAGGGCGTCGGCGAGGGGGGGGGACGGCTCAGAGGCGACGGCGATCTCCGGCACAGCAGCCTGGCGGCGTCGTGCTGTGGTTCGGCGTCGGGGGAGAGAATGGGAGAAAAAATTTGAAGTGCTACTTATATACCCAACCGTTTAGTCCCGGTTGGTGGCTCCAACCGGGACTAAAGGCCCCCCTTTAGTCCCGGTCCGAGCCACCAACTGGGACTAAAGGTGAATTAGTCCCGGTTGGTGGCTCGGACCGGGACTAAAGGGGGGCCTTTAGTACCGGTTGGAGCCACCAACCGGGACTAAAGGGTGGCACAGCCGTGGGGTGGTGAAAGTTTAGTCCCACCTCGCGAAGCGAGAGGAGATCGCACCGGTTTATATACGCGGTTGTGATGTCTCTCCCAAGATCCTCTCTAAAGCAGGCAGTTAATTGCCTAACCTCTACCCTGTTGGGCCTACTAGCCTGGCGGGCCTGCATCCTGGCCCATATATAGTTGGGTTTCTAGTCGTATGCAGGCCGTGGTGTCTGCTAGTAGGCGGGTATTTTTTTATTTTTTATGTTATTTTTTGCATATGTTATGTTTTTTTTTTTGCATATGTTATGTCAATTTTAATATTCTTTCATAACCACTAAAATATATGGCACATGTTATCTCTTTTTATTTTTTATGTTATGGCAATTTTAATTTTTTGCATATGTACCTCATTTTTATATAATTTGAAGTTAATATTATTTTGATCATAACTAGAGTTTTATAAAAGCTTTTTAGTTGATTCTTTTTGCTATTGAAGAATATTATCAGGTGGTGGTTTGTCAATATGTTTTTGAAAATATTGAGCAACCAACCGGTGCTCAGAAGACATTCATATTTTGTTTGGACATAATTGCATTGATTAACTCCTCTGTATAATTAAAATACTAAAAGGATATGAATAATTGAAATTTCATAACTTAATAAATAATTATTATAAAATCATGTTTCAAATGCCAAAATGCCCTAGCTAGCTCTTACAAAGATTCCCTCCGGTTTGACCGAAGTGGCACTTTCCAGCTATAAGTCCGGAAACTCACACTAGAGAGAAAGTGATGGCGGTGAAGCCGGTCACATCCCAGAGTGGGATCTTGGGGTATAAAACTATTTCTTCCCGTGTGTCCCTTGCTTATTGCGCCGTAACCATGGATAATCTTCATCATTTAACAGGATGCTTGGGTCAGTCTTCACTCTGAAGGGAGAAATTTCATGAAACTTTTCATAATCTTCTGACATGTCTGTCTTGTCCTCCACTCCCACGATGTTTCTTTTCCCTGAAAGAACTATGTGGCGCTTTGGCTCATCGTATGATGTATTCGCTTCCTTATCTTTTCTTTTTCTCGGTTTGGTAGACATGTCCTTCACATAGAAAACCTGCGCCACATCATTGGCTAGGACGAATGGTTCGTCTGTGTACCCAAGATTGTTGAGATCCACTATTGTCATTCCGTACTGCGGGTCTACCTGTACCCCGCCTCCTGACAGATTGACCCATTTGCACCGAAACAAAGGGACCTTAAAATTACGTCCATAGTCAAGTTCCCATATGTCCTCTATGTAACCATAATATGTGTCCTTTGCCCTATTGGTGTTTGCTGCATCAAAGCGGACACCACTGTTTTGGTTGGTGCTCTTTTTATCTTGGGCGATCGTGTAAAATGTATTCCCATTTATCTCGTACCCTTGGAAAGTCAATACAGTCAAAGATGGTGTCCTGGCCAACAAGTACAACTCATCTCCAACAGTGGTGTTACCCATGAGATATGTTTGCAACCAACCGCCGAAAGTCCCCATGTGTTCACGTGTAATCCAGTCGTCAGACTGCTCCGGGTGTTTGGAGCGTAGAATATTGTTGTGTTCATTGATATACGGGGCCACCAAGGTAGAATTCTGTAGAACTGTGTAGTGTGCTTGCGCCCAAGAATGCCCGTCCCTACATATTATTGAGTTCGGTCCTAGCGTGCCTTTTCCACCCAGTCTCCCCTCATGCCGCGATTCAGGAACACCAATCGGCTTAAGGTCAGGAATAAAGTCAACACAAAACTCAATGACCTCCTCTGTTTGATGGCCCATGGAGATGCTTCCTTCTGGCCTAGCACAGTTACGAACATATTTTTTTAAGACTCCCATGAACCTCTCAAAGGGGAACATATTGTGTAGAAATACAGGACCCAGAATTGCAATCTCGTCGACTAGGTGAACTAGGACGTGCGTCATAATATTGAAGAAGGATGTTGGGAACACCAACTCGAAACTGACAAGACATTGGACCAAATCATTCTGTAACCTTGGTAGGATTTCTGGATCGATTACCTTCTGAGAAATTGCATTGAGGAATGCACATAGCTTCACAATGGCCAATCGAACATTTTTTGGTAGAAGCCCCCTCAATGCAACCGGAAGCAGTTGCATCATAGTCACGTGGCAGTCATGAGACTTTAGGTTCTGGAATTTTTTCTCTGCCATATTTATTATTCCCTTTATATTCGACGAGAAGCCAGACGGGGCCTTAATACTGAGCAGGCATTCAAAAAAGATTTCCTTCTCTGCTTTCGTAAGAGCGTAGCTGGCAGGACCTTGATACTGCTTTGGATGCATGCCGTCTTTTTCGTTCATACGTTGCTGGTCCTCCCGTGCCTCCGGTGTATCTTTTGTCTTCCCATACACGCCCAAGAAGCCTAGCAGGTTCACGCAAAGATTCTTCATCACGTGCATCACGTCGATTGCAGAGCGGACCTCTAGGTCTTTCCAATAGGGTAGGTCCCAAAATATAGATTTCTTCTTCGACATGGCTGCGTGTCCGTCAGCGTCATTCGGAACAGATTGTCCGCCAGGACCCTTTCCAAAGATTACTTGTAAATCCTTGACCATATCAAGTATATCATCACCAGTACGGAGGACAGGCTTCTTCCGGTGATCTGCCTCACCTTTGAAATGCTTGCCTTTCTTTCTTAAGGCATGCTTGGTCGGAAGAAATCGACGATGTCCCAGGTACACATTCTTCTTGCATTTGTCCAAATATATACTTTCAGTCTCATTTAAACAGTGTGTGCATGCGTTGTATCCCTTGTTTGTCTGTCCTGAAAGGTTACTAAGAGCAGGCCAATCATTGATGGTTACAAACAGCAACGCTCGTAGGTCAAATTCCTGCTGTTTGTGCTCATCCCACACACGTACACCTTTTATGTCCCACAGCTGTAAAAGTTCTTCAACTAATGGCCTTAGGTACACATCAATGTCGTTGCCGGGTTGCTTAGGGCCTTGGATGAGCACTGGCATCATAATGAACTTCCGCTTCATGCACAACCAAGGAGGAAGGTTATAGATACATAGAGTCACGGGCTAGGTGCTATGATTGCTGCTCTGCTCCCCAAAAGGATTAATGCCATCTGCACTTAAACCAAACCATAAGTTCCTTGCGTCACCTGCAAAGTCCGGCCACTTTCTCTCGATTTTTCTCCACTGCGACCCATCAGCGGGTACTCTCAACTTCCCGTCTTTCTTACGGTCTTCTTTGTGCCATCGCAACAACTTGGCATGCTCTTTGTTTCTGAACAGACGTTTCAACCGTGGTATTATAGGAGCATACCACATCACCTTGGCAGGAACCCTCTTCCTGGGGCGCTCGCCCTCAACATCACCAGGGTCATCTCGTCTGATCTTATACCGCAATGTGCCGCATACCGGGCATGCATTCAAATTCTTGTACTCCTCACCGCGGTAGAGGATGCAGTCATTAGGGCATGCATGTATCTTCTGCACCTCTAATCCTAGAGGGCAGAGAACCTTCTTGCTTTGTACGTACTGTCAGGCAATTCGTTATCCTTTGGAAGCTTCTTCTTCACTGTTTTCAGTAGCTTCCCAAATCCCTTGTCAGATACACCATTCTCTGCCTTCCATTGCAGCAATTCCAGTGCGGTACCGAGCTTTGTGTTGCCATCTTCGCAATTTGGGTACAACCCTTTTTTGTGATCCTCTAACATGCGATCGAACGTCAACTTCTCCCTTTCACTTTCGCATCCTCTCTGTGCATCAACAATGACCCGACGAAGATCATCATCGGGCACATCTGGTGCCTCTTGATCTTCAGCTTCCCCCGTTGCAGTATCACCGTATTCAGGGAACATAGGATAGTTGTCATCATCCTCTTCTTCTTCGTTGTCTTCCATCATAACCCCTCTTTCTCCGTGCTTGGTCCAAACATTATAGTGTGGCATGAAACCCTTCTCAAGCAGGTGGAAGTGAAGGGTTTTCGAGGAAGAGTAATCCTTCGTATTCCCACAGACAGTACGTGGACAATACATAAAAACATTCTGCTTGTTTGCCTCAGCCACTTCGAGAAAATTATGCAGGCCCGTAATGTACTCGGATGTGCGTCGGTCACCGTACATCCATTGCCGCTTCATATGTGTGCATTATATAATTAAGTGTATCAAAAACCATTACAGAACATCATGAATAGAGAAATGACCAAATTAATACAAGTTCATCATCACATTAAAACCAAAGTACAGTAGTGATCAAATGTTATTACTGAAAAAATAAATACATAAAGTTCATACATAATTCTCATAGAACAACATACAGCTCTCTAGAGCATCTAATTAAAACATACATTGAAACTAACATACAACTATGTAAAACATTTAAATGCAACAACAAATGCGATCAAAATCGCAACTAAGGTAACAATTGATCCAACAACATAATGATACCAAGCCTCATTATCAATGGCATATTTTCTAATCTTTCTAATCTTCAAGCGCATTGCATCCATCTGGATCTTGTGTAGATCGACGACATCGGCAACATGCAACTCCAATTTCATCTTCTCTTCTTCAATTCTTTTCAATTTTTCTTTTAAATAATTGTTTTCTTTTTCAACTAAATTTAACCTCTCGACAAGAGGGTCGGTTGGAATTTCCGGTTCACATACCTCCTAGATAAAAACATCTATGTCACGTTGGTCGGCATAATTGTCATAAACACTAAATGAAACAAATAGTTATAAAAGATAATATACCACATCTGAATCATAGACCGGACGAGAGCCGACGGGGGCGGATACCAAAACCATGGCACTATATAATAACAAACAATAATACAAGTAAGAAAAATATACAAGTAGCTATCTAAATCATACAAGTAAGAATTTTTTTCTTTTAAAAAGAAGATAAGAACAAGAGGCTCACTACGGTGGTGCCGGCGACGAGATCGGCGCGGGCGATCGACGGCGGTGAGGACGGGGACGGGACGGCACCCTACACATGTGCAAACTCTAAGAAGTTAATTTGAGCTCAAATTGTGCATCTAAATCAAAAGAACTCCCACATACACACCTCCACTAAAACCCACAAACCACTCTACTTCTAGAGCATTTGAAATGAGCTAAACTAGCCGTGAGAGATGAAAGGATGAAGTTGCTAACCTTTTAGAACACTTGGATAGTTGGTGCACCGCCAAACCTAGACAAATCTTGGGGAAAATGTAGCTTGGAGGTCGAGCTTAGAGAGGAGAAAGCTTAAGTGTGGCTCGGGCATTTCATCAAACACCTCATGTGCATAGAAGGTGAGAACAGAGTAGCACACACCTCCCACACGCCGGCCGGCCTAAAAACAGAGGAGTGAGCGCGCAGGGGCGAGCATATATATAGGCATCTTTTTAGTCCCGGTTCGTGTCTAGAACTGGGACTGAAGACTGACCTTTAGTCCCGGTTCCAGACACCAACCGGGACTAAAGGGGTTGCGCCAGGAGCGAGGCCCTTTAGTCCCGGTTGGTGGCTGGAACCGGGACTAAAGGTCCCAGCCGAACCGGGACTGGTGCCTGCCGAGGCCCGGCCGGCGTCCTGGCCGCTCGAACCGGGACTGATGCATGCATCAGTCCCGGTTCGTAAGTAGACCGGGACTGTTGCTCTGATCTGGCAAAAACCAATGCCCTGTTTTCTACTAGTGTACTATGCAATATTAAATGACCCATCACCTAATAAATACATCAGATGTGGTATTTTATATATGACCAGAGAGTTATGTCCCAGACAAATTGTGAAACAGAATGCGTGCAGCATTTATATTGGCAGAAAATGCAGGGCATTTCATTTGGCATAGAAACAAGCCAACGACAAGTTGGGGATTCTTCTCACTCAAAAATAAAAATAAAAGCAAGTTGGGAATTCTTCTTACTGAAAAATAAAAACAAAAGCAAGTTGGGGGAGAGAGAGGGTCAAGTGGTTTCATGTGGTTCCAGTAGTCGCTCGGACTGATGGAATTAGGGTTTCCGGGTATGGGCATCGTAGTGGCGGTGACGTCCAAACTGATCTTTTCGTCAACTTTTGCTGATGATAATCTTAAAAAATTAATATTTTCTAGATTTTTAAATTAGTAAATTATGATGTAAACATGGTTGCAATTCTCGTTATTTTGACACCCATTATTCGTGTCCCACACCCGAATAGATGAGCGGGGGTTGCAGGTATGGACCTACTAAATACGAAATTCAAAATTGCCCTCGGAAAATATGTATGCCAAATTTACAATATGGGTGTTCGAAGAACCTCTATTATATTATAAACGTGACAATTTTTGGTTCCCGTTGCAACGCATGGGCACTCTACTAGAAAATGTGACAAATTGCATCTCATTAGAGATGGCTTTGCAGCGAATTGCATAAGCGAGTAGTTCATATTTTTTTTATCAAGTTGTACAATTTTTTTGGTTAGGATAGAAGGGTAAATGCATTGGTTGGTTGCTTCAAGAGTTAATGACGAACATGGTGGCGTATCTATTGCATGCCCAACAATTGACATTGTATTTTGTTTCGTGGTAATGCACGACATTCAACATTATGATACAATGTGGCAATGGCTCAGGAGACATCAGATTTGCCTTCTTGGCTCGGGGGTGGGGGGTGTCATGAGCGGCGCATGCCTCCTCCCCCCTTTATGGCAGTGGTGGATCGGCACGAGCCCGGGGGGAGGGGATCAAGGCGGAGAGAGGAGTGGTTGGCAGGGGACTCCTGGCGGTCCGTGGGGAAGTATCGTGTGAAGGAGAGAGGGCGCCACACCGAAGGTGAGGGGGGCATCATCCGGTTTTAAAGTAGAGGGCTCCGGCAAGAAATATTCCGCTACGGCAAAAAACCGTGAAGTGGGGAGGGGGGTCTGACAGGAAAAGAGAAGGGTGCGTCGTGGGGTGGGTTTTTGTGTTGGGACACGTGTTGAGGATAACATGATGGATAGTTAGGACACTCGCATTTCTCCCCCACATATGGGCTGGATTTGGGGGAGCCCGAACTGTCCAGACCGTTGAATTTTGGGAGTCCGTTGGGCGCCCGTTTGATGTCCGAACATGCCTGGACGTACGAGGGAAAAATGAACTTCGACTTTGCAGTCTTAATCAGTTGTTCGATTTATTTATATAGTTTTCTCGCAAAAAAAACATACAAATGTGTGCGTGCTTATAAAAAAAATCAGTTTTTTTTTGTGTTGTAGAAAATTATTTTTTGGTAAAGGGCACCAAGGTGCCCGTGCACCATTGCTAATTTTCGTAGGCAAGCCCCCCTTTTTTGGATGTTTCCGTTTTTCACTATGTTTATGCATGTGTTTATTTATTTTACATTTTGTGCAAGGATAAATTGATTGCTTTTTGGGTAAGACTGGCTCTTATGAGGTGTCAGGTGGAGTGTGGATCTGATCAGGGCACTAAGCAGGGAATTTATGCTAGCTGTAAAAGGGAAGAGGTAGGCCCTGGATATGTTTACTGCTAGTTGAGGTGTAAACTGGACGTGTCGAACAGGAAATTGTAAACTGGACGTGTGGATTTGGAAAGGGTTTGTGGAGCATCTCTGAAGCGTCCATGGCATGGACGGGCCAATGACTACATCGGCACCAGCTTGAGCCTACGGCAGTTAGGATATCAGTTAACGTAGCATTGCTGCCGTGATGCTCCGGCGTCGATCCTCTTTCCAGACAGTATCAGCGGTGTCTCTCCTTTTTGCTAGGTACTGACAAGACCGTCTCAATAGTTAATTCTGAATGAGGCGAAATCAGATAATGCAACAACAACTAATTAAAATCAGATAATAGGGCAACTGAAAAATGAAAGCGCCATGCATCCTCGTCTCGTACGTGCGTAAAACTTTATATAATCAGTGGAGCATCATGCATACCACGTGACTGTATATCTTGTCAGAATTAAGAAGAGGCACGCAGTGGTCAGGTCAGGATAAGGTCACGGCCGGCGGCTGGTCGTGCCCGGCCGATTGATGGAGGCACGGTGTGGTGTCCGCCCGTGAGCCGCCGGTGGCAGCCACGCTGACACCTCAAGCTAGCATACCGCCACCGGCAGCAGGGCAAGTGGCTAGAGATGCACTGAACCTTGGAGCTAGCTACAACCAGTGAGCCGTCGCGGTCACGTGCATCTCTCCGAGGATGGAGACAGTCAATGGGCAGCACTCCGGCACGTGCTGCTTAAGCTTAATTCTCACTCGGCTCTGCTCTTCGCTGAATTATCTGGTGGTTCCTTCAGTTCAACGGGAGGCAACGGAGCAAAAGTGGGTAATTGAAACTCAAACTCCTTTTTTTTTTAAACTCAAAATATACGCCATGGAGACGCCAGATGACACCGTAAATATCTACTCCTTTCGTACACAAATATAAGATGTTCTGCTCCCTCTGATTCATATTACTCCAACGCTAGATACATCCATTTGAACGTCGAGTAATTCCGGACGGAAGAGTAATTGGTTTTAATCTGTTTGCTCATTCATTTTAGTCTGTATATAGTCCATATTGAAATATCTAAAATATTTTATATTTGTGACCAGAGGGAGTATTTTTCCAGGAGCTCGAATTCGTTCTAGATTGACTGGTCAGAAGTCTCTGGATGCTTCAAAGATGCACCCCGCCCTCCCTTAATAATCAATCATTCCAGCGTGCAAAACATCATGGTCCAGAAGTGGTCAAAATATTCCGCCAAACAAATTAACATGTGCGGCGAGACGCCGGTATTAACACAAGCACGGATGATTTAGCTCGCCTATAAATACTTTTCACCGTCTCATGTCCTCTTCACATTAAGCAAAGGGTGCAACCAGAACGCGCGCGCGCGCACACACACACAACAAGAAGAGGAAGAAGGCAATAAGAAGGAGGACAACACGGGTGGTGGAGCCATGGAGCATTCGTACAGCAACAGCGGCATCAGCAACTACGGCGGCGCAAAGGAGAAGAGGCCACCGCTGAAGAGGGGGCAGCTGAAGCGGCAGATCGTCAGGACCATCAGCAACCTCGTGCTGCCGAGGAACGACGGCATGGAAGCAGAGAAGCGAGCAGCAGGTCGCACCAGCTTCGGCACCTACAACTGAACCTCTCACAGTCTCAAAGACGACATCGAGTGTCAGATACACTCGCACATATGCCTTCCTTCAGAACTGATTAGGTATTTACTTAGTAGCCGAGAGACTGATTCACACGTCTTCATCGGTGTTCTTCAGTTCAAGGATTGTACAGATGGATAGTGAGCTTATGTAGATTTTCGTATGCAGTGCACTATTACTATGTGATATATACTCTCTTGCAGTGCTCTTTTTTTCCCTTTCTTAAACGCTATGATTTGTCTCACTCAAATAACGGTACGTACTGCCCAAATCACCTTGTCCCGGTCCATCTCCTCCGCCCAGGTCGCCCCCTACTGATTTCTCTCCTCCGGCGAGGTCGCAAAGACACCAACGTCAAGGCTTCCCCGCGTCCCCTCCCTTCCTCGCCGGCGCCAGCCTGGACGCAGCCAAGGAATGTGGCGGCGGGGAGCTTGCTACCGCGCTCGGGTGGGCGCCTGGATCGGATCCGCCTGATCCGTTCGGCCGTTCGGAGGAGCTAGACGCCTCCGCGTGGTCAGCCGGTGCGGCGATCCGGGGTGAGCTCCTGGATCGGATCCGGGCGTTCCGTCTGATCCTTCCGGCCGTTCGAGACACTGCGGGTGCCCGGAGGTGCCTGATCTGAATCGGGACGCCATGTAGCCTTCGTCCCTTGCTCGGTGTGCTTCTCCGTATGGATTTGGGTCGCAAGACTTGCCGATCCTCGATGCAGTTGGAGCTGGAGGTGGGGATTCAGATTGGGAGAAATCCCTAGCCGGCCTTTCAGCCGCGGCCGCGGCGACGCCCGAGGGCGCCGTTTTCTTCTCCATGGAGACGCTCGTCAGATCTACTTCTACTTCCACCCCGCCATTTGTCTCCCGGGTGAAAGCCCTAACTGCGTTGGGCGGCGACGGAGACTTCGACGTCGTTCCCTTCTTGAAGGCACCGCCTTGGGAGCTGTGTGGCTGGTGGACACCGTTGGGTTGGCGTTGGCGACAATCTGGATCAAGTACGACTACGGGTCTTGGCGGCATGGTGCAGCGGAGCCTCAGCGGCGGATGCGTCTTGATGGACGAGCGCAGGGCGGTGGTGTTGTCTGGCGCCGTGGTGGCATCGACAGCAATATGGCCTGGCAAGGTGTTTGCGTTGATCGCTGCTGGAGATAGGATGGTGGAAGATGGCGGTAGCAGATCCAGAGCATACGCATGCGGTGCGCGCTGCAGGTCGGCCAGACCGGGTGGTGCTCGGCCCGATGCGGGGCAGATGCGTGAGGCTACCAGATTAGATAGTGCACGTTCATGCGTTCGGGCACATTATAAGAGTGTAGGTGTTGCGACTTTGTTCACCGGATCGGTGGCTTTCGGTTGAAAAAATAACGGTGCGTAGAAGTTCTGAGGCTGAACAGAAACAGACTGAAGGGGATTCTGAGGCTGGCTGATCGATCTTGTTCAGACTGGTAGATGCACATGTCTCTTCGCGTTTCTTGCCTTCTCGACGGCCAAATAAATCACACATACGTGTGATGAATTCTGGCCTGGAATCGGATTTTCAATTTCTTACCATTTATTTTCACGGCCGAGACTGAAGTAAGATTTTGCCTGGGAGAGTCGTCGTACCGGGCCAAACGTCATAATAACCATTCATGCAACGGCTAATTATGCGGCTCTTGGAGTGCGTTTTAATACAATACCATCAAAGTCGTTCATATACATGAGCACACGCTCATTTCTATGAACGCATGCACATCCTATCTCATGAGCACATTCAAGAGACTGAGCCAGCACATCATTTTGAGTTCAACGAAGTTGTCATAGACACCTTCGTACTCTGGAATTTTTTGTTAGAAAAGACCACATGCGCTTTCGTATTGACAGAAAGGATCACCTTTCAGACCATATTGACATAAAAGACCATGTCCACCGTGACGACAGGTGCGTCAGTGGCACCTGCCGCTACTGTCTGAGGCGGGGATATGCCGCCACGGGCTGAGGCGGCACCTCGAGCGTAGCAGGTTTTCCACGTATTTCAACGGAATGGGTGGGGCACCTCGAGCGTAGCAGGTTTTCCACGTATTTCAACGGAATGGGTGGCAGCCCGCGCAGATGCGCGACGCGACAGCAGGCAGCAGATGCTGCACGATTTTTGAGGGCTCAACTTAGACGCGCATGCAATAGTTTATCTCAAGGTTGTTTATCCATCCACAAACAAAGTCGGCACAGCAGCCGGACTATTTTAATCGTGCCAGGATCTGCATGACTGAGAGTACTAGTGTTTTTTTTTTTTTTTTTTGCGGGAAGAGAGTACTAGTGTTGTGATTACAAATTTTGATTAACGGCACATGTACTAATATGATTGACACATGCATGTACTAATTTGATTAATGAGAATGATGTTGATTGATCATGTGTACTACGTGTTTTCTTCGTGACATGAGAGGACTAGGACCAGTGGCGGATCCAGGAATTTAAGTTAGCTGGGGCGAACATTTGATGTCCAAATTTTTTCCCGTACAAATGCAACTCTATTCAACCAAAAGTCATAGCATTCGACAACAAAAGAATAAACAGCCTTAAAAACTAGTAAACTGCTAACATTGACTCTTGTCGCTTGAAACGCTCACTTATGCCACAATATGATCTCATAATTCCAATTTCCAAATGAGACCTACAAAATTATGAATGCATTAGCACAAGTGTGATAAGAGTTGTATACTTTGATATGGTCATCTGATTGTAACTAGGTGGTAGTATACCTTTAAGATGTAATTGCATGATGAACACGTGGTTGTGGAGGTAGATGACCTCGACGGCTCTTCAAGGCATGAAAATGAACCATAATCTCTTTATCACTAATTTTAGCAAATATCTCGCGCTCAACAAAGCAAACCATCAAATCATTAAGCCATTCATCACCCATCTTGTTTCGAAGATCTGTCTTCACAATGTTCATGGCTGAGAAAACCCTCTCAACTGATGCAGTTGCCACCGGTAATGTCAATGCAAGTCTGATGAGCCGATAAACCAATGGAAATACCAGATGTTGTCTACTTTGAACCAACTTGAGAGCAAGAGAACTCAAACTATTGCAAGCCAAGAATTCAGTACTTCTTTTCATCGCATCAATATATATGTTGAGTTGATCAGTCAACAGAAAGCGCTCTTGTGAAGAGAAATCAATAGAGTAAATATTTGCAAGCTCAACTAGCTTATCATGATCAAAGTTGCTAAATGAGTCTCTAGGATCAAGGCAAGCAATGCACTTCAACAAGCGTGTAGAAGTTTCACTAAATCGATTATTCATCTCAACTATGTTTCTATCCAATACCTCATTGAATATAGTTACCTTGTAATGATGGAGACAAGTAACCATTTTGCGTGATCTTCTTGGGTAACCCCTTGCTGAAATGTTATCATCCATATTGGGCACTATTATATTTCTTGCCACACAAAAGTTAGTAGTAGATATCAAGAGAGGCTCCCATCCATCATCTCTCAACTTTTGTAATAGACTTTTCACTGACACAATCATATTCATAGCACCAACTATATTCTGATCTTTTTGTTGCAATGCTTGTGACAAATCATTGGTTAAACCAAGCACTCGAAGCATCATATGCACCGCAGTCCGCAGCAGTGGGCGCGTGAGGCCGCCGGTGGCGGCGCCGGCGCAGCACCGCAGCGTGGGCTGGTCAAGCCTCTCGCGGCGGGGCGGTGGCCGTGGACGGCCGGAGCAAAGGAGCAGTGGGAATAGGCGGCGGGGCGGCGCAGTACCTCTGGCGGCGGGGCGGTGGCCGTGGACGGGCGGAGCAATGGGAATCGGCGGCGGGGCGGCGCAGCAGCACCTCTGGCGGCGGGGCGGCGCAGCAGCAGCGGACTCACGGCTCGATCCAAAATCGGGATCGATTGGATTGGGGAAAGGAGCGAACGTGGCTGTAACGGGCCTGTATCAACCTAGCCCAGTGAGTCCCAACTGGCCCAAAACGCTGTCGCTGTTTCCTTCGATCGCTGCCGAAACAGAGCAGAACGCCGCCGCCGCTGGTCATGCCGGAGGAGATATAGCTAGCTGGGGGTCGACCCTCCGCCGCCGGCGACCCGGGGCGGCCGCCCCAGCTCGCCCCAGTGCTGGGTCCGCCACTGACTAGGACCAGTAGACGCTGCTGCCCGCTGTCATGTGGCGCAACATCTGCGCAGGCTGTCGCTACGAGCCGTGGCGGCAGGCTCCACGTGGCCTGCCTGCGAAGCCCACAAGCCCACCGTTCTGTTCAAATATGCCGCGCGGCAGGAAAACCTGTTACGCCAGTCCTGCCGACTCAGCCCGTGGCGGCAGGTGCCACGTGTCGGCTGCCGCACCTGCCGCCACGGTGGACATGGTCTTTTCTGTCAATATGGTCTGAAGGCGGTTTTTTCTGTCAATACGAAAGTGCAGGTGGTCTTTCTGATGAAAATTCCGTAGTCTGCTCCTTTTTCCGCCCGCGATGTTGCCTCGCCGCAGCGTCGCCTCCAGCCGCCCACATGTCCTACCGACGAATCCATGGACTTCGCCATGACCCCTGCGTCCCATTCCACTGTTGACCCATTCATTCCTGTGCATCCTCAGATTCATCATCGCCCTCCTCGGCATCATGTCGTCGCCTAGGCCGCCACCTCACTAGATTCGTCGTCGATGATGAACAATGCAAACCAGAGGAAGAAAGTGGCTACCCCTGCCTTGTGCCGCGGGCCTCCTCTCTTCGTCCCAGCGGTTTCGAACAGTGCCGCCTACCAAAATCTAAACATTATATGCCGAGTTGGTAAAAACAAACTCCTCCCTTTATCTTTCGATTTGTTCGCTTCAATGCACTATGGAAAATGTGTAATCTTTGTTTGTAGGGGTGCTTTTCTGCATTTGGGAGGATCACCATTTAATGATGAATCCTTCATGATGAGTATGATGGGTGATTCAGTGGAGACCAATGACGGCCGCCGAGACTTCTCTCTTGATGAAACAACGGTTTAGCACTTTGAGCGAATGGATGAAGCAACCAAAGAAGCGCAATTGAATCAATTCCATGTCTTCCTAGCTTCTAGGAAGAAAGCAGTTCGGGCTGCAAACTACACTAACAAAGAAGGCGTTGCTCATGTGTTGGCATGGCAGGATATCATTCTAGATGCGGCAACCGAGAATTCAAACTGATGCAAAGTATTGGAAGTGCATCGACTATGATGGTCATACGGTGATCAAGGGAGGACTTTCGCCGCCTGCTATGCAGGCAGCGACCTGCACACGGTGAGGCTCCTGGTACCAGCGGCAACGTCCAGAATGATGGGGCATGGATGCACCGACAGCTCCCTGCCGACAATGTAGCTCTACGTCGGCATAAAGCAATGTGGCATCCGCCTCTGTTCACATGGAGGATGTGGGGCGGCGACACTGGGATGTGGTGGATGCTGCAAGTCGGCTCACGGCGGTGTGGAGTGGCGGTGGCCAACTTTGTGCCACGACATGAGTAGCCCCTTGACGGGTGTGGAGGTCATCTAAGGTGGAAGGATGCCCTACCTTTTCCCTAGCACCACTAAGGCCTAGCGTGGACTATCGATTCGTGGGACTATCAGAAGATCCATCATCGAGATGGTGACTGAAAGTTCCGTAGGGGAGAGGGTTAGAGATGCGAGGGGACTCTTGTTCTGGCTTTTATTGGTTGGACTCAGTAACAATGAACTTGCGTTGTTTCCTTTTTGAGTTGTCTTCTTGTTGACGTTATGGCATTAACTGGTTGGACTCGGGAATCCGGATGAAATCTTTGTCATGGCCATCTCTGGACAGACATAGCAGCGGTAGCACGAGGACGTTTATACATTCATAGAGGCGTTGTTGCGAAGAAGTCGACTTAGTCATTGGTGTTAGTTTCACATCTTGTAAAGGTTTAGACACAATTTTCCAGGTTTTATAGTCTACTAGGACAATGTCCGCGTGTTGTAACGGGATATAATATTCTAGTACGTTAGCTTATGATTTACCTATCCATATTAATGTGATTGTATAAATAAATATTTATCAACTGCCCGTGATTTACCTTATATTTTCGTGAGAAGTTTGCTAAGTAAATTAAAATGAAATTGGTTCCGAAGGTGAGTAAATTGATTGATTATCATACGGGGAAGGTTGGATGAAGGGGTGGTGGGAAGGAAAGGTGAAACATGAAACCTTACATTCTTTTTAAATAAGTATATAAAGATTAGTTGATGTATTTGACCTCACTGCCTTGCATCAACTTAAATAAACATGGTTTTGTGCATCACAATAATGCAAATCTCGAGGGTTTTAACCTCCTTTTCGAAAAAGAAAAATCATATTATATTTATATGAAGTTGTAAACGTTAACATTTTCTTCTATAAACTTAGTTAAATTTAAGAAGTTTATCTTAAGAACAACCAAATAAGTCTCATAAACCGGCTTGGAGGAAATATGACATAACCTAGCTCTGACTCCTGAGTTTAGTACAGGGAGTTCATACGGCACCACCAAAGAAATTATACTGTCTAAAACTAATAAACTAATAGTAATTTTTTTTCGGATACTAATAGTAATTATTCATGATGTCCGCAACAAGCTTCTTGCTTAAACCGTGGATCTGAAAACTCAATTTAGGCGAGCTACAAGCCCCTGAAAAGGGGAGGATCAAAACCAATGTTCACACGATGAAGATAATGATTTATTTATTTAAATTTTACATGCAAAATGCCGCTAAAATTAGATGGTAGCTAAACTAACGTGAGACAAAATGTAATTATACTTTTATTTTAGGATTTTAACCTTTTCGGTACTCCATGAGCATAGTAGGTGTGGCTCTAGATAAGTAGCTGATTTTTTTTTACTAGTAATGTTAAAAAATATTTTCCACATTCACGTTTACAGCGACTCCAATCAACCTCGCATCCAAGTGGAGCACATCTACACATGGAATATTTGTGCCGTTACGATGTCTGAATGGATATCGATGCCACCGTGCCAAAGTGATAAAAAAGGTTTCAGACCCCTGCGCTTTGACCTTCTCCCTATCTCAAAGATACACGCATACTTGATACGTATTCCTTGCTGCAAGAAAAAGTGACAATTTTCCATCGACCAGTGTAAAAGAATTGCTATAAGACGAAATAGCTTACCAAAACGTCTTATACTTCGGCAGCTTTCAACATTTTTGTGTGGACACATACACATTCTTGGAAGATATTTCCATGCAAGTCGAGCTCTCTTCTCATGACTTTTGGGCCAGATGAACGAGTGGATCAAGGATGTGGTGGGTGAAGAACTGAACATGGGAGGGCATTGATAGGCGAGCCATATTTTTGGATGTTTCAGTTTTTCACCCGTGGTTCATGCATGCATTTATGTATTTTTTTAACCTTTTTTTTTTGCAAGAATGAACTGACTACTTTCTGGGTAAGACTGGCTCTTATGAGGTGTCGAGTGGAGTGTGGATCGGATCAAGGCACTAAGCAGGGAATTTATGCTAGCTGTAAAAAAGAAACACAGGTAGGCCCTGAATTTTTTCCGCTGAATTTGTTTACTACTGGAGTAGTACTAGAAGCGCAAAGTGGACGTGTGGATCCGGGAAGAGTTTGAGTAACTCGGAAGTCTCCATGGGATGGACGGGCCAATGACCGCCAGTAACATCGGCACCAGCTTTCATCTACGGCAATTAGGTTAGGAAATCAATCAACGTACTAGCATATCTGCATATCTGCAGTGGCTCTTTTTTGCTAGGTACCAGTACCACTGACAAGATAATGCAACTGGATTTTTTTTTTTTTTTTTTTGCGGGGGAATGCAACTGAAAATTGAAGGCGTCATGCATCGTCTCGTGTAGTAACCAGTGGAGTATCATGCATATCACGTGACTGTATATATTGTCAGAATTAAATAAGAAGAGGCACGCAGTGGTCGGGTCAGGATAACGTCATGCCCGCCCGATCGACCGGTCGAGGTCAGGTGTCCATGCGTGAGCCGCCGGTGGCAGCCTGGCTGACACCTCAAGGCTGCCACCTCAAACTAGCATGCCGCCACCAGCAGCAGGGCTACTGGCTGGAGAATAGAGTGAACCGTCACGGTCACGTGCATCTTCCCGGGGACGGAAGCAGTCAATGGGCAGCACTCCGGCACGTGCTGCTTAAGCTCTTAATCCACACTCGGCTCTGCTCTTCGCTGAATTGTGTGGTGGTTCGTTCAGTTCAGTTCAACCAGAGGTAACAGAGCAAACGTGAGGGTAAATTGATCCAATCTTCTTCTTTTAAAACACGAAGACGCTATGGGGACGTCCAGATGACACCCTAAATATCTATTTTTCATTAGCTCGAATTCGCTCTGGATTGACTGGTCAGAACTCAGAAGTTTCTGGATGCTTCAAAGATGCACTCTGCCATCCCCCTTATAATAAATCATTCCAGTCGTTTTTGGGAGCTAGCACAGTGGCACTCTTGTGGTTTAGGGTCCTTGTTAGTGCCTTCACTGTACAAACATGATGGCCCAGAAGACAGAAGTGGTCAAAATATTCCGCCAAAGAAATTAACATCTGCGGCGAGACGCCGGTACTAACACAGCACGGATGATTTAGCTTGCCTATAAATACTTTTCACCGTCTCATGTCCCCTTCACATTAAGCAAAGGGTGCAACCAGAACACACACACACACACACAAAAGAAGAAGAAGAAGAAGAAGGCAATAAGGAGGACAACACAGGTGGTGGAGCCATGGAGCACTCGTACAGCAGCAACAGCGGCATGAGCAACTACGGCGGCGCAAAGGAGAAGAGGCCCCCGCTGAAGAGGGGGCAGCTGAAGCGGCAGATCGTCAGGACCATCAGCAACCTCGTGCTGCCGAGGAGCGACGGCATGGACGCGGAGAAGCGGGCATCAGGTCGCGCCAGCTTCGGCACCACCTACAACTGAACCTCTGCAAACCGCATCCATCGTCAGTCAAGGCTCTAGACCGGTACAAGAGGAAATGCTTTTAGCTGCTGTACATGTTAACTTCCCCCCTTTCCTTCAGACCTTCCTTAGGTTTCCAACTATCTGAGAGACCGCTTAATACTAGGGTTTTTGAGTGTTATTTTGGGTTGTGTAAGAAGGAATGGAGAGGTTATGTAAATTTTCGTATGTGATGTAGTATTACTCTGTTGTTGCAAAGTAAACTTGCAACGCTCAAGGCTCAAGGCTCAAGGCCGACAGATCGCTCTTGCTCAGAGTCTGATTTTATCTGGAGCAACAAGTTTCCCCGTCGATTTCCACTAAAGAAACCGTCTATAATCCAAACATAGGGCTTGCATCAACAGCAAGATAATCAAACGCAAAACAAGACTCTCATACATCTCCACGTGCATCAACATTTCAAATAGGATTATGATATTTTCTACAAGCGCTGCCGATTGCATATCACTGATACTCCACAACAAGAATAGATGGTGTGCAAGGGTACAGAACCTCAAATCATGCAAGCGATTCATGATTTACGCTTTATCTGGGAGAAATCAGAGAGCATGGTTGATCTTGAATTTGCTAGCTCCACAATTAGTTCAAGTGCTACATGAAACAAAAATATAAGTTAGATCAATATAAGGCTAAAGGATAGTGTGTTCTCTACTGTTCTTGTTGGAAATATAACCTGATTCAAAGGAAACTTGGGTTGTTCGTAGTTTCGGAGACACCAACGCGCCAAAGACTGATAATGCCTTTGATCTTGCACTTTGAACCTAAAGTGCAGAGGAAAGGAAAACTCAATAGAATCTAAGAGTCCCAGAACTACACGGCTGTCTTATTCACGACACAAATGCATAGGTATTTTGTAGCACACCAGTTTTTTGCATCTGAGTAAATCTGTCACTCTTCAGCGTTGCAAATGTGAATGTAAAATTACGTGTTTAGTGTTTACTACCAAGAACACAAAACTTGGATAGAACTATCACAAGCCAGACTAAGGCTGTGTTTGGTTGGGCTTTTTGAGCCAACTTCTAGCTTTTCTAAGCTAGAAGCTAACCAAAGGGGGAAAAGTAGAAGTAGAAGTTGTAAAAGCTAGCAAATTTTCGCAGTGTAAATCCGCAGCTGGCGTTACCCCAACTTCGAAATGGCATTTTTAGCTGTCCCCTGATAGTTGGCATGTAATTACCCACCTTTGCCACTCCTAAGTGAAAACGCTTCGGCACAGAGCAGCAGCCCACGAGCGAGGCTGCTCGATCCCCATCGATCCCCTGCTCGTTCCCCTGCTCGTTCTCCATCGACCCAGCGGCAGCTAGGGTTCCTAGCCGCCGCCAGCGCCGCCGCCGCCCCTCCACCGCCGCGGGCCAGCCCGCCGGCGCCGCCTCCCGAGTCCGCCCCCCCGCTGCGATCTCCTTCCTCCCGCGCTGCTCTTCGGCCCTCCTCCATCCGCCTCCCCGCCTCAACAGGTCGTGCGGGAACCAGCAGGGGCCGCCGCCCTCCACCGCCGCGCGAGCTGCCGCCGGCGACGTCTCCCTCTGCCCCGCCGCGACCTCCTCCCTCCAGTCCCAAGGTTGCTGCTCCTCTTTCTCCCACTCTCCTTTTCTTCTACTACGTATTTGCTCTTTTTTTTTACATGTTTGTGCCTGCTAGCTGTTCTCTCTTCTGTAAGAGATTGAACTGCATTTCTGATTTCATTTGCCGTCATCAAATTGAACATTAATAAAGTAAGAACTATACAATGCAATACAAAGAGAAGGAAGAACACTCCTTTTCTTCTACTATGTATTTTGTTGGATATAAACAGAATCTTCCAACCATTATTTGAAATAACATTCTATCTAGGAAAATTAGCTGTATGTTTTCAGTTTTATGGAGATGTACTGAAGGAGTATGTCACAGTGATGGAGAATCATATCATCTCTTAAAAATCCACACGGCTGACAGAAATAAAGATAGGGATGTTTCACGAAAGATTGAAAAATGTCATGTTTGTTCAGTTTATGTCACATGTGCCATATGAGACAGCATCTACTTTGCATCATAAATACCTAAGTAGATTTTACGGAATATGTTGCACATAAGGAGCTTCCTTTGGTGTTAGGAAACCTCACTCACAAACAGGTGCAGATTATCTGGTTTGCTGAAAGTAGTAGTGCAAGATACTGCAGGAAAACTAGTAGCCCGTAGGTTTTAAAAATTCCTGGGGCACCTGCAGTTGATGCTCCTCGACATAGGCTGCTACCTCACAAAGAAACTTCATGGAGTTGAAAGCAGGTTTCATGCATAGTTGCTGCACCTCCTGTACATGTAGAAAGTGGCTGTTTTTTCATGCATAGTTGCTGCATTTTGTTGTAGATTGGTTGATTGCGTGCTGCAGATTGCTATGTAATTCCTTCCTAGAACGTATATATTGATCTATTGCTATGTCATTATTTTGCTTGATTGAAGAATGACTGAAAAAGCGGTGTGGGATGATGCAAATCTGAAGAAACTCATAGATATATTCAGAGAAGAGGTTGAAAATGGGAATAGGCCCATAAGTTATTTAAATAAGAAGGGTTGGAAGAATGTTTTGGAGAAATGGGAAGCAAGAACGGGAAAGAAGTATCCCAAGGATAAATTCAAGAACAAATGGGATGCAATAAAAAGTGACTATACTTTTTTCATGGAGTTGAAAAATGAAGCAACCGGGCTTGGATGGGATGATGCAAAGAGAACCGTTGTTTGCTCTCAAGAATGGTGGAATGAACATGTTGCGGTACGTGTATCAACTTTTTTATTTGGCATGCTTTTGAATGAGATGCATTACCTAATTTGTATATTCTTTTTCAGAGATGCCAGGAGAGCACAGGAAAGAAATGCAATCATTTGAAGTTCAAACGACAGGGTTTACCTTCGTGGTTGCGGGTTGGCCGGGTTCTGCACATGACTCAAGGATCCTGAATCATGCATTAGCACACTTCTCTTCATTTCCTGTACCTCCCAAAGGTATAACATTACAACACATGTCATCATTCATTATATTCTTATGTGAGATGCTCACTTGCTGATGTGGTGTTTTCAGGGAAATACTATCTTGTGGACTCTGGGTATGCAAACCGAACAGGATATCTTGCTCCTTTTAAGGGGAGTACGTACCATCTACCAGAATTTCGTCTTCGTCGTCACCGTCCACCTCAAGGGAAGTACGAGTTGTTCAACTTTTCACATTCGTCCCTTCGCAATGTCGTTGAGCGTGCTTTTGGGGTGCTAAAGCAAAAATGGCGCATATTGAAAGGGGTCCCAAGTTTCTCACCTCATACGCAAAAGCATATCATCATTGCTTGCATGGCATTGCACAACTTCATTCGTGATAGCAAGTTGAGTGACAAAATTTTTGATAAATGTGATGCCGATGATGAGTATGTACCTCCAGTGCTACGACGCGAAGTAGCACAAACACAAGCGGATCCCGTTGAAGAGGAGGAGAACGAAGATACCATGGATACTATTCGTAGTAGGATAGCCGATGCTTGTCTTGCGATAGCAACATAGGTTGCTATCTGGATGGAGGTCATCATGTGAACCATATGTATATTCTATGGTGCATGCCTTTTGTAATATTATTATGGGACCAGTATCTACTTATATGTAATATGCAACATGAAGTATAATGGTTGAATTCGTATGTGTTACCTGTGAATTATCTAATATTGTCATGATTTTCGTTTGCAAAACGGTCGTTCTATTGCCTACCAATGTACATATCACTAATTTAAGATCAAATTGCACATAGAAATATTGCCTCATTGCCCAGGGTCATTACAGACAATTCACAGTGAAATCTACAGTTTCACAGTTGTTTCAGCCAAACGGCTTCCAGCTTTTCAACAGCTGAAAGTTCACAGCAGCTTTTCCACAGCTCACAGCAGCTTTTACAGAATCTGCAGCTCAACCAAACACAGCCTTAACTTGCGAAAAAGATCTCAACCCTGAGTACAACTACTATACTGCAATATTTTGTTTGGTTGTCTTGATACTTCATTCTGAACTATCAACATGTCTGGCATCCAGCATATCCGGGTGACTTGGCCAAATTAACCCAAGCACATAAAACTTGGTTTTATTGAATTACTGATCATCATAACTAGTGCTCCACTTTTGTTGCTTTTAAGCGGTTATTTACTATCAATTGTGCTCAATTTTTAATTTCGCAAAAGATAACAGATTTTCAATTGCACTTACCTGACTGTTGATGTCAACACCATTGGAAGACTTTGCAATAATTGCATCTGATTCACTGCTACCATCTCCATAACAATAAGAGGTTTCGAGTGTGAGCAAGGAAAATTAATCGACACATTCGAACACTAAAGAAATTGAAATAGTGAGTGTACATCGGTTGTGCAAATACCTGGGGTAGCTTGTGATCCTCGGTACCTTAGTTTTGGTTTAGTACTATCTTGTGCACTGACAACATCACTGGAGTTTGATTCTTCTTGCAAGCACCACTTTGACAAAGCAAATTGCGGGTTTGATTCTGAAAAATGATTAAAGAACAGCTCATGGCATGCACATGCAACTATCATTCTAAGGGTTTTGAGAAAAGACAAAGATTAGAAGACTTCATGAGAAACAAGGATCGTTTCTATAGCAGCTCTGCATTGTTGAGTAAGATTGTTAACTCAAATAATACAGGAGTGGGTTACCTGATGGTTGCAAATCTGCAGAATAATCCACTTGCAGCTTAGTGGCTGCAGATTGCTCCTTATGATCAAACAGCGCACTCGAAACACGTGATGCACCCATCGAGTGACGAGCACTTGCCAGATCAAGCCAACCCTGGAAAACAAAGAATACCACTCATATATCCTTGTGAATTGCGGTAGTACTACAATAGGCAAACAGTTTCACCAGTATGTCTTCCAAAAGCACTTGTATATAGTTTCTCAACATTGTCGGAACTAGTTGCATCAACCCAGAGCAAGATAAATTTCAGGGTACTGCACAACCGTAGGCACCAATGAAACAAAAATAAAATTATCCGAGCAAAGAAGCTTGCGCTCAGATACTAATTCTTCTCAGGTATTTAGCTAGACCACGAAGATAAAAATTAGATTGTTCGTCTGCTCGATACTCCATACTAGCACACTATACTTGTGTTGTAACAGTCACTTCACTGGAGTCAAACTGCCCCACAGATCAAGGGAATCCTCCACGGACCACGAAAACCCAGAGCAGAGGACCATACATACTTGTGCGCAGCGGATTTTGATAGATTAGTGCACAGAGGGCATCGGCCGGCGTGATCTACCTGGCGAAGAGCGGCGGAAAGTGAATCCATCAGGAGGAGGTAGCCATCCGCCGAGTCCATGAACCGCAGGATCTCCTCGTCGTCTCCCACGAGTTCTTCTGCCGCCGCCGCATTGGTGGTACCTTCCGCTCGACGATCCGGTCCCAAGTGCTGCAGCACCTCCGCCATCAGCCCGAACCTGAATCGCCCAAATGCCCAGGGGATTGGGAGCAGGGAACCAGAAATTGTGAGGGCGAGCGGGATTTTAACTAATCGACGGGCGAAAACGACACCATACACCTGGTGGCCAGAGACTGGGACGGGATGGGGAGTTGGGGATAGCAGGATCCCGGCTCGGGCGAACCCTGTTGCCGTCGTGCTGCGAGAAAGGGATCTGATCAGGCCATCACGGGTGCTAAATTTGCTGTTTTGATCCTCTTTAAAAAGTTAAGTCGGATCTGACCCTCGTCTCAAAAAAATTCGAGATCTGACCCTTTTACTACCGCCGGGGTGGTTGGTGGTAGGATGGTACAACCTAACGTCGGAGGCCCCGGCGGTAGGTTTCGCTTTTTTGTCTGACGTGGCCTAACGGCCTTACCGCCAGAGAGGCTGGCGGTAGGGTGTAGGACCCTACCGCCGGATAGCTTGGCGGTAGGATTGATAGGGTGCTGCGCGCCTCACGGTTCTGTAACGGAAATTCGGCAAAAAAAAATACAGTAGGTTTTCACACCCTACCGCCAAGGACTATGGCAGTAGGGTCCTGTGTTGCTGCTGTAACCGAAACTTGTCAAATAGGGTGTGTAACCCTACCGCCAGGGACTACGGCGGTAGGGTCCTGTCCCACTTAATATTTCTGCACAACTTGATCATTTGAATTCCAAAAAAAAATTGACACCAGCAAGATACTTTGCGAATCAAAATATGATGATTTCACACATTATAACATGCATCACACATCGATGTAAATGATAGTTTAACATATGTAATAGGTTTACATGTCCAACATAGTAAATAGGTAGCAAATCGACAATACTAGTTCGACATAACCAACAAGTTCTCATTCACAGCTCAACACAAATAGCAAATAGTTTAACTAGTTCAACATGACGATAGTAGCACGACATGACAACATTACTTGGCCATCCTCCCCCTCTTGGCGGTACGCTCCTCGTTTCTCTTCGAGCGGGTTTCGTCCAGCTTCTTTGTGCGATGACGAGGGCGGTCTTTCTGAAACGGGTATCGAGCACTGTCGCCATCTACGCCATACTCCGTCCATGGAGTCTGTCTCAGTTTCTCAGGACGACCCACCGGCAGCCGCTCCCAACTCCAAATCGAGAGGGCCCAGACAAATCCGCACATTCCGGACTTCTCTTCCGTCCTCTGCGTTGCCTCGGCCAGCTACAAACAACAATTGATGATCAGATGACACAATTTAAAGCAGCACACACATACGTCCATAAACGAATATTGAGATATCTCTCTTACCGAACGGTATAGGTACGCGAGGCCTCCAGACCCCCAGCTGTACCCTGCATCCCAATCTTTCAGGAAGTCGAGATACATCCATAGGGCAGTGTCCCCCGAGCAGTCTAGAAACACGACCTCCATGAGAAGATACCACAAGTAGGCCCTTGCATACTGCTCCACGGTCCTCACATCGGCATCTTTCGGGCATACGACCCGGTGGGTCAGGAGCCAGGGCAGTGGTACACCGGATGTTCGGTTATCCTTCGCGGGGGGGGGGGGGGGGGCAGTCACCGATGAGGGCGATAACCCTGTCCCGCCAGTTGGTCCTCTCCACGCGCCCAGTGAGAGGAAGGCCCTGGAGCGGTAAGGCTGTGATCATGGCGAAGTCCTCAAGGGACACCGTCATCTCACCACATGGGAGATGGAAAGAGTGTGTCTCGGGCCGCCAACGGTCCACCAAGGCTGTGAGAGCTGAGTGGACTAGCGTCGGCGGCACACGCTTGAACTGGAGCACGAAACCCAACAGTCCGGCTCTCCTGAAATACGGCTCGTAGCAGTGGTTGTAGTGCATCTCAACGGCCTTCGTGTGACCCCTCATACGCAATGGCGGAAGCATATGTCAAAGTGTACACAAAAAAGGTTAGTAACTAACTTTTGCAAAGCCAAAATTTTGATGCAAGACCTTGATCATTGTTCTTACCACTCCGTTCTCGATGTAACGGGCGCGATGACCGTTATGAATGCCGGGTCAAGCATCGTGTAATTAGTGCCGACCGCCGAACCAAGGGGGGCCCTCCTAAAACAACAACATTTACTTATCAACATATAATCCACTAATATATAGTACTAACTACAAAAAATGAATCATATGTAAATGAATCATATGCAAATGAATCATATTGAATCAAATTAAAAAAAAATCATATTGAAACAACTATCCATCATATCTATAATGAATCATAATTATTCATCCATCATATCATATTCAACAAATGTATCATATTAAACCATTCAACCAACATCAATCATATCATATTCAACAATTGTAAATAAATCTACAATAAAGGCGTAATCACCATCATATCATATTCAACCATTCTACTAGATGCATATGAATCATTTATCTAACCTCAATCATATTCAAATGAATCATATTAGCCAAACATCATTGAACCATTAAAAAAATACTATAAACATGAACTAGGGTTCATCTTCAAACTAGTTAATACATAATGAACCCTAGTTCATTTTCAACCACATACATCATATTGAACCAAACTAAACAAACCTAGGATTAACAAAAAATAAAAACTACTAGATGAAATAGGGTTCATCTTGTGCCAAATAATGCGTCAAATCGAAAACGTTTCGACGAAAACTAATTGGAGGGATTGAGAGAGCTTACTTCTATCGTCGTGGAGCCATCTCGATCCGCAAAAACGATGGAGAAACGAAGGAGATTGGAGGGGGGAGTGGAGGGGATGAGAGAGGGCAACTCCCCTCTGTTCTTGCGGGCGGCAGGGGAGAAGATAGGGGCTAGGTTCGTGGGTGGGCCCCGCGAGCCGGCCCCTGCCGGTTTATAACTGTTGGGCATCTACCGCCGGGGTCTTCGGCGGTAGTGTTGCACTACCTACCGCCAGGGACGTCGGCGGTAGGGTCGACGGCAGGGCCCAAATGGCCGTTTACTAGCGATGACGTGGATGAGTGGCCTACCGCCATAGTCCTCGGCGGTAGGCAGTGCAGCCCTACCGCCAAAGCCCCTGGCTGTAGGAAAAGGGGTCAAATCTCGAATTTTTTTCAAACCGGGGTCAGATCCGGCTAAACAATGTCAAAAGGGTCAAAACAGCAAATTTAGCCCATCACGGGAGGTGCGGGCATGTGGTGTATCCGGCGGAGAAAGATCCATCTAGGCCTTTCCTACAGAGAATTTGATAGTATTTTGACATTTTTTAAAATGTTCAAATTGAAGATCCAATACGGCGATTTTTTAGATGAATTCAACGAGTCCAAAACACCCAAATCAGAGTTTGTATGAATAAATGACGAGCAAAACACGAAACTGCATGCGCAGAGTCCAGAGCAGAAGACATCGCTTGGTACGACCATGGCTTGTATTAGCCCTCCGACAACCATAATTTCCGCGCATTTTCACCGATTTCATCCTGATTAGTTCATAGCAATACTTCTTGACCAAGGAAGGTATTGGAAGATGATTTGACTCCTCTAAAGAACTTGGATGAAAAGAGAGGAGTCATGTCTACACAGGAGACACGTGAAGGCCTACTATATATTCACCTTCAACCCTAGCCGCCGGCATCAATCTTTAACTACTTCATCACGTGCTGCCACACCTTCATTGTTGTAGAAGAGTCATCTCCATCATAGGGGAAGGCCCAAAAGAGGGAAGGAGAAGGCTCCGCTAACGACCGGCACCTGCCATCTCCATCGACACCGCCATGCCTCTCTTCTTCCCAACACCATGTTGGGTTCTAACTTGTCTCTCCCCTCTATGTTCTCCATCCATATGTTTGAGTAATTGCATTCATTCTCATGGAAATATGGATGAACTCTAGAGTCTTATTTAGTGCCAATGATATACGATCCTTAAAATATGTTTATGTTAATAATCTTCTTGATGTTGGGTGAAGTCAACCACTCAACATTTTCCTTTATGGACGAAAGGTTATACTATCATTGTATTGTATGGTGGGTTGAGGAGGTATTGCGGTGACAGTGCTTATCTCCCTCCTTCCCTGACCTATTGATAGGGAAATTACCGGAGACAATCATTAAGTTGCGTCCACGGGGAGAGCCTTAATTATCGTTGCCGAAACCTGAATGTGGGAAACAACTGTGGTGGTGCATGTGATGCGTGGTTGCTGCATATATGCACGTATTTGTATTTGCCTTCGCTCACTTATAAAAACATATAGCATGCATTACGTCTCAGACTAGCTTGTCTACTTGTATGACCACGCATCCTAAGTACTAGTAGTGATGAACGCGAACCCCCTGAAGAACGCTTTATCACCTAAGCGCCGCTTTGTCTATTTTATTCCCTTCTATTCCTATTTTTACTTTTGCGTTCATAGCTCATGGCGTAGCCAACAGAGCCAGAGGGGAGCTCGACCAAGGCGGCGGAGTCCCAACCTGCTTTCGACACACTCCGTCGATGTGGGCTCGCACGCGGGGCTCGTTCCGATTCGACAAGCTCCGGTGGGTCAATTACCACCCACGTAGCTAGCTAAGAGGGAACAACAAAAACTAAGAGGAGCTAGCTAGTTCGGAAGAAGATTTTTATGGAGAATGGAAGTGAATGTGTTTGAGAAACAAGGGTCGTCAACACTCCTATATATAGGCAAACTTAGTGCTGCCGTTCCAATACAAGGCACGCTAGCACTAGAATATTTACCTACGGCGTACATAAAAATCCAACGCCACCACTATCTTTCAACCGGTCAGTACAGCTGGGCCTACAAATCGATGGCGTTTTACAAAAATGCAACGCAAGCACTAACCTTATAAAGTTGGCGTACCAAATATGCCAACGGCAACACTATTTAAAAAAAAATAGTGTTGGCGCTGATTGGAAATGGTGCGCCACCAACTAAAGTTGTGGCTGCCATTTCTCTACTAGTGCGTCGTGTAGGATACCGGGCAGCCCTTCGATTCCTTCTACAAGGCGCAGAGGAAGCACTTGGTTGTGCAGGCATCGGTGGACACGTGCACGGGGATCAACCGCTTCGTCGCCGTCTTCCTCATGCCGTTGCTCTCCTTCAAGGTCACCTTCACCGGGCTCGAGTGGTCCATCGCGCTCTTCTCGTTCGCGACGCTCCCCAACACGCTCATCATGGGCATCAACGGCGGAGCTATGTGCGTTTCTGGGGGGTTGTGCCCCCTCCCCCCCCCCCCCCCCCCCTCAACCAACTTGTGAAGGAACTTTTTTGGGGAGGGCTTAGATGGGAACTTTTTTAGCGTTTGGCCCCCCAAACACTCATATTTTCTCTTTCGCCCCCAGCAGATTACTTCTAGCTCCATCACTGATGCGCATCCCGCTCCTCGTCCGTATGTACGGCCTCACTGCCGGCAACCTCATGGTGCAGTCTATCATCTGGTATACGCTGTTGTTGTTCCTCTTTGATTTCCGTGTCGCGTGCCTGCTCATCTCGGAGAGGTTCCTGATGGCCGACGTGTGCGTGGACCCTGATGTCTTGTCGCTCGACGGGAGCCACGCCGAGGCGCATGCTGAGGTCGCACCCAACAGGGGGGAATGAATCGAGGGATGGAGAGGGAAAGGGGATCGGGAGAGGAAAGGACAGAGGAAGAAGATAAGTGGAGAAAGATTAATATGACTTGTGGATCCATATTGTCAGTGAGAGTAGGAGATTAATATGACTTGTGGATCGGGTGGAAGATGAACCTGGCCAAGATCATCTCTTTTCCCAGTGTGCCAAACATGTTTAGGGTTAGGATAGACCGGAATCAAAGAGTTGAGGGTACCAACTTCGGAGATTTGAAGGTGAGGGTTCATTTGTGTCGAGCTCTACAACGTTAGGGTTTATTTCAGACTTTACGCCTGACACTACAATACACTTTTATTTGCAGGAACCGACAGTGTGCCAAACATGTTTAGGGTTAGGATAGACCGGAATCAAAGAGTTGAGGGTACCAACTTCGGAAATTTGGAGGTGAGGGTTCATTTGTGTCGACCTCTACAACGTCAGGATTTATTTCAGACTTTAATCCCGACACTACAATACACTTTTTTTTGCAGGAACCGGCACCACAGTACACACAGACCATAACTCGTACTCCCTCCGTTCCATATTAGTTATCGCTAATTTAGTACAAAGTTGTCGACGATTGCAGCTTTCTAGTTTCTACCTTGCTACCATTGCTTGTGGATGAACAGCACAGCAGATCATATTTTTTTTATCAAGGCCATACGTCTAACTTGGCACCAGGAGTAGTGACTGTCTGTACTGTAGTTGACAACGAGCATTCCCTCTTCTCTAGAGATGATAGTTCGCAATGAAGCATGTCAATGCGCAGATTGTCCATTTGGTACGTTTCCTCTAATGCATTTACATCAGAAGGTGACAACTAATGGACAGCCATATAACTTGCCAATTTCTCTTCTCAAGTAATAATAGAGAGAATTAGTAACCTATACAACTACACAGCGGTAATGAAACCAAAATGAAAAAGAAAAAAACTCTAAATGGCAGATAAAGAATACATGATTGTTCAAAACTTGAAGTCATCCAGTGTTTGCCTCAACAACAAACCTACACCGCAGTGGTGAAGATATACTGTAATGGATGGATCTGTGTAACTATCAATCCAATTGTATTTCTTGCAACTGTCCATGCTGGCCATTCATATCATTCATGATTATATGGACTCTGTCTTTCTTCGGCGACTCCGCCTTGTCGTTTCCTTTGGGTGATTCTACTGTCCATTCACCATCCGGTTTTTGTGTTTCTCCATGTTTCTCATCATCTATGCTGGGCGCTTCTTCCCTTTCATCATGAGCGTCTGTAAGCTTGGCATCTGTCCAGTCACTAGCATTGTTCTGCTTTCCCTGAACAGAACAGATCCTGGCAGGTCAGTGCATAACCTGGTAAAAAGTGTCGGTACAACCTTTTTTTTCGAAATGGCAGTTATCCTGCATTCATTAAGAAGAAAAGAGTTGCTCGGTTAATTTGGGAAAACCGAGCGAAAACCAGATTGCCCAGTTAATTATGGAGAACCAGGCGAAAACCATGACAACCGCTGAGCGGTACACAAAAGAAAACCCACACAAACCGCTCCAAAGAGGGCGTCGGCGAGACAGCACGCAGGCGTCATCGTCATCACTCCTCCCCTAGAGGCGTCATCGCCATCCCTACACTCTGAGCAAACGACTCCGACTTCGCCGTAGGCGGTCGTCGAGTCAACCCACACTGCAGAGGTCGTGAGGGTTGCATGAAGATCCGCACCAAAACTCAGCCACCCACGACCAGACAACGCAGCTCCGACTCTGATGAAGAGCTACGAAAGCGAAACCAGGCACGGCTGGCGCCACGGAAGATCGCCGAAAGGGTCACCAGCAGCCTGTCATCGTATACCACAGGCCCCGCCGCCGCAGCTTCGACTTCATAGCAACAGACAAACCGAGGCAAACCCGTGGACACGCCGGAGAAGAGCCGACTACCTCAACCATTGCCGCGTCGCCGACATCGCCCCCACCATCATCGTTGCCACAGAAGCCTGGCCGGCACAACCCACCGCCATCCACCGGTCCCGCTAGCCGATGCCGAGCTCCCAAGACGAAGCCCCCAAGAGGCAATACAACACCGAGGCGCCGCCTTCGTCCGATCACAGATCAAGGGTTTCCCCCGGAGAGGCCAAATTGGCCGAATCCGCGCGGGAGGGGTGCGGCAGCAAAGCAACGATGCCTCCAGGAAGGTAAACGACGGCCACAGCCGCCGCCATCGCTGGTCACGACACAAGGCCGGGACAGGGTCTTCACCCAAGCTCCCACACCACCTCAGCCACACATCATCCCGCACCGGCGTCAGCAAGCCCACCAACCAACACCACCATCGGAGCTGCCACCGACGAGGAAGAAGCAACGAGAACCGCCGCAGCCAACCACACCTCGCGGAGGCCACTGGCGGCCAACCTCAGAACTAGGCACCAGATCCATCAATGGTCGTCCGGACGTAGAGCCACCGGACGCAACACAATCCGCTGTGCCTTGCCGAGCACCATGCCGACAAGAACAGAGGAGCGCTGCCCGAAGCCAGGAACCACCTCGGTTCCGAACCGCAGCCGAACATCAGAAGCGCCGACGCGCCACATGCGCACCACCGCGGCTGCCGGAGACCGGATCTGCAACATCCACAGCTGGAGGCGCCCTTCCTCGCCATTTCGGGCCCCCGATCCGTGCATCATCGCGCCCGAAGCCGCAGCCCGAGCGCCACACAGGCCACCCGAGCCCCTCTGCCAAGAGTCCCGCCGGGTCTCCACCACGCCGGAGCAAGCGACCAGCAGGCCGCAGATCCGCGCTTAGCACCACGCCGGGCCGGCAGGCCCCTCCACGCGCCGCCACACACCCTCCCGCGAGGACAAGTGCGGCCACGCTACCACCGGCTGCAAAGCAGATAAGCTGCACGCCGCCCCGTCCCGTGCGACGCCGCCGCGTCGCCGTCCTCTCCCGTGGCACGCCACCCCAGCCCCCTCGCCCTGCGGAACAGCCCCGTGCTCCAGATCCGCGCCAGCAAGCCATCCCACGCGCCCACGCCACCTCTGCCGCGCCACGAAGCCCGTCGCCGCGCCGCCCTCTCCTTGGACCACCAGAACCGGTCCTGCAGCGCCGCAGCCGCGCCCGTCGCGCCAGATCCGCCCGCACACCTCCCAGAGGGATGCCCCGCCGCCACCCTCCCTGGAGCCTGCCCGGGCTTCGCCGGCGGGCTCCTCAGGCGGCGGCGAGGTGAGGGGGAGAAGGGGGGTGGGAAGGGGACGGCGCCGGAGGGGTTCCCCCCGTGTCGCCAGAGAGAGGCGACGCGGGGGTGTTCTACTCCTTCGTATTAGTACAAGTGCTGTTGCATCGGTACCACCTGGGTTGCAAAGAATGGAGGATTTCCTCGGAATTTTAAGTATAACCATGACTTTATATTCTTCCATTTGAAAATATCAGTGGGTGAGATGATAGAACTTTCTGCTGACAAATTTAGCTTTTATCTCAAGTACAGGGAGTATCTCCATTGTTGAGTTGCAAACTAAAATAGTAGTCTACTGGACTCGCAAGCTGGGCCCTTTAAAGTTTAAACTAGCCAAAACTGGCGCGGCCATATACCAGGCACCTCATGTCATACTCTATTGTTCAGAATAAGTTACCTTGTTCTTATCCCGCCAACTCAGTGAAAATGGTCCAAGTAAGTTTATTCTTCTGGACTGGGACTCCTGCGATGAATCATCCTGTGCAGATGCTCTATAGGGGAATAACAAGCCTATCAAATATCAACATTGGAACACCATGACAGGAAATTTAAGTCTTCTTTTAGAACGTTAGTTAATTAACTCAGATTTATTATCATAGTAGTACACCTAGGGATGCAAGCAGCGCGCCACAACAACCCGCATCATGTGTTCCAGTGGCTGGCTTAGTACAACTGCCTTTTGATGTCACTACTATAATTTACACTGTGAGAGCAGATTAGCAGGTGTTGCAGATGCACCGCCTGTGCATCCTTAAGTACACTGCTAATCTAGTAGTGTGGAATCAAACTTCTATAACAGAGCTGCCAGAATTGCACATTAGGAGCCTTAAATAGTACTAGCACCAAAGATGTTCAGAACTTCAGAGAGTATCAAAAATAAGATATGTAAATCAATTTCGATGTGTTGCCAGGTATAAGCAGCAGGCCTCTTGGTACTACAAACATTCGAAGATGCAAGACTGAGATACCTTGGAGAAGGCAAAGGGGAAAGTGCTTTCTGCTGGCTAGATTGGTATTGCAGTGTGGCCTCCAACATTGTTTCTGCCATTACAGCTCTGTTCTCCATTTGGGCAAGTGATGCCATAGCTTCCTCATATTTCTCCTGCACATGTGTTGTCACCCTGATGAGTACTAAATGAGGAGTATAGCAAGCATAGAGCTGACCTCATTGCATATCAATTCTGACAAATATTTATTCTGACTGGTAGCAAAATAATATGAAAAAGAGACTGGAGTTCGATTCCTCATTAATACAGACATTGCTAGTTAAAACAATAAAATAATGGCATATAGTCTGAGAACACAAGATATGGTATGTTGTGATATTCAACTATGTGCAAGTTAAATGTGTGACCTGTGCAATATCATTCCCATAATTACAAGAAATTATGTATGCCTGAGCCATCATGGTCACTTTACCTCTCAGAATCCGTAGTGTACATGTACCCAGATCCAATACAGTGATTTGACTCAGGATGTAGCAAATCTACTAGCTATGATTGTTTCCCCAACAGGCAAAGGTTTTGATCAGTTTTTTGTAACTGATCAAAACCTTTGCCTGTCGTGGAAACAATCATAGCTGGGAAGAATAGGAGAGCCTGCTCAAGATGCCCTTAGACATCTTTTGAGCGAATATTTCAACTATTTTGAACAAGTGTATGTTTTTTTGTTGATAAATATGCCAAAATCTTTAATAACATGATGTGTCCATATTATTTACTAGACGCTGATGCTACACGCATGCCTGGGATTTCAGTTAGTTGACTTAGTTCTGATAAAAACAAGTGATGCATAAGAAAACCAGAGATGATATGCACAGGCAATAGATGAAGTTGGCTAATTAACCTGCAGGACATTAGCAGCGTATCTCTGAGCAGCAGCATCCTGCTCTGCAGAGATGCGTGCTTCTTCTGCAAATTTCAGTTCTTGTTCCACACGCATCACCAGCTTCAATATGATTCCTTGTTAGTGAATATGTCATAGTAAAAACTAGATAGAGATACATTTGTGAAGCGATAACAAACTGTACCTGAAACATTGCTTGCTCCTGTTCCTGCTTGTCTGATAGGGCCTGCTTTAGTTCAGATAATTCGTGTTCCAACTGCTCAGCCTAAAACAGAAGAATGATTATTTGCAAGATTATTTTTCCAACCATATGTCAGTCATCGAATGAACTATGATAGACTGGCAGAGACTATAATTTGGTGAATGGTCATTACAAAATTGAAGTGCCTATGCAATAGAAAGCTTGCAGAATTTCTATTTGGGTGAAATGGTTATTTAGCTGTGCATTTATTTCAGAAAATAGAAATACAAACTAAACATACAAAACTATGAAAAGGCTATTTCTGTGGCATAGCTGCATAGGCAACAACACTGAGCTATAAAGTTAAATATTACTGTGTAATCTGATTATTGACATAATGGCAGGTATATCTGGCTATACCTTTGCACTTAATTGGCGTCTATTATCTTGTTTTACCATTTCCATCAATGCTGTCTCTAGCTCATCAGCTCTGAATAGCAGAAAAACAAAATAATTAAAAAGGAACACTTAGACTGAAGCATAGTGTGGTTAAGTTTCAACTAGTTATGATGTGAGATTTCTGGGATTTTCAAGTCACTGTGGAAAATTGGATCATCAAACAGCATAAGAAACCAGGAATATTTACTTGGAACAATTGTAACTACTTTAAAAGTGGAGTGATCATACAAAATTTTCCTTCCAGCAAACTAGAACTAACTACACTCATGAAACGTGGCAACTAGATCAGACATACCTAAGAACGATTGTTTCAGCAACCTGTGACAAAAATCAATCATGAAAATGCAGAAAATGTACCTGAGAACAGCTGATCTTCTCTCCTCTAGCAATCGGCATAACTCAAACTTCAGCCAGGTGACCTGCAGTAATACAATTAACACAAATTAGTGTATTACAGCAACCACTTGAGTTGTTGAGCTACTACTAGGGGTAGAAATAAAAATAGTGGGATCACAGGTTGCAACGACTTGAATACGATATTAATGATTGGACTATGATTGAGATGGCTACCTGGTCCTTCGGATCCGGCAACGAATCAATCTCAGAATTGACTGTCAGGGCACCATACATATCATCGATGTCTCCAGAATCACCCTCTTGGTTGACATCTACGTCTGCAACATCACTCATTTGGTCTGCAGAATCATTTATTGACACCAGCGGTTCAGGCTCACGTTTGAAATTATAGAGCTTTGATGCAAGGCCGCTCTCCTTGCAGACACCTAGACCTTTTGCCCTTTCTTCCATGGATAATATAACAGATGGCCGGTGTTTGTTCCTCAGATCTTGCAATCCTGTTTCATTTACAGACTGATATCCCATGCGAGCTGTCAGGACAAGCTGGCTGCTGTCAAAAGTGGACCCAGCTAAAGACTGCAAAAGGGTAACTGCGTCACCAGCATCTTTTGTAGTCACAAGTGCAGGGCCTGCAATTAGCGCAAGAAGTCAAACATCAGTCTCAATCCAATTCATGAGATGGATTTTTTTTATGGCATAATACCATTCCCTTTTTGGATAAGTACGACAAATCAAAACTGTGCTTTGTACCATAAAACTCCAGGAGTGCAAGGGCTGTCCGGAATAGCATCACACGATTCCCATCAAACAGAAGCACATCCCATACACGGAGGACTGAAATGTTCAAACAGAAAAAGCAATATAAATTTGTATCATTTTTTCAACATCAACACAGAGCAAATGCACGAGACTTTTACACTGGACAAATTCGGTGCTTACACAACAATAAAGAATAAACATAACTGATTATTAGAAACCAAAATATTATTGTTCCTATGTGACAGCCATTAAGATCAGAGAAACATGGTTATGGCCATCTTCACACTTTCTCGGGAGGGCGAGGGCTCGCTTCACCAACTTCTCCCGGACCTACTCCTTATGAAGATCACATGGATCTACGTTCCATCACATAGATGTTGTAATCGATAGAATCGTTACACCAGATTAGTGCTGTTCACATGTTCACTAAAAGTGATGTTGGTTTGGGCTTGCTCATGAGACATCAATGTGCTTCGTTGAGGCAACCTCGAGTTAGCCAAGGTGAACTACTAGAAAATGTACTTCTAGAAGCAGCAACTGTTGAAAAAACATAGGCGAACACTAACCACTTTCCCACGGAAGTACATTGGTGAAAATGGATAGGAACCATGGTCCAGTAACCCATGCAACTTCAACGCCGAGGTAGTCCAAGTGATTTGCTGCATTAAGAAGCATGTCAAGCCATGAAGTTTTGGGTTTTTGCAGTTATTTACTAAATGAGTCCCATCGCACCAATAATGCATTATATTTGTAATAAGTTGCTAACCTAATTTCGGGAATTTCTCACGGACTAGCTCCTCTAAAACAAGCTGATCCACCTGAATGAATACCAAACAATAATTTTGCATAAGCAGTGATCAAACTTGGAATCAAGCATTGAAAAAGATAGTAACTGCGAACATCACAGTACCTGGGACTCAATCATTTCTTCAGAAAAGTACCCATCAAAGTAATCATCAATAATTCCTGCCAATGTCCTGTTATACCATCAAGAGATTTAATATACTATTTAAATGAGCTATTTTGAGATCATAGGGTTTGCAACCCCAAACCCAGATAACAGTAGAACAAATTGTCATGGTGGGTGTACCAAAATGCGTTCTCTTCTGGCATCAATAGAAGTAAGAGACCAGCAAAGAAGTTCATTGCCTACAGTATTCAACAAGAAAATCGTTGCTATGAGAAAAGTTAAAAAATGTCCAGGCATAAAAAATTGTCTACCATATCATAGTAACAGCAGAATATTGATCAAGCCTTCTATAGTCACATGTATTATTTATTGGAACCATTTAGTAGTAGGTTTTGGGTCCAGTAGTAGGGTATGTGACTTTTAGTACAACAAGTTTACATCAAATGTTGTTCAGAGAAACAAATAACATCCAGCAACATAAAGGAAATATGTGGGTTGGCATTAATGGAGATACACTTACCTGACAGTAACCAACTGTTGGATTGTGTCTAGCATAAGCCAGAAGCAAGCGTCTCAAGGCATTTCTTCCAACATCATCTAAAGCAGGATGGCCTGGAAAAGTTCTGGGCAAGTCCTATAAGAGCCCAAATGTGTCAAATTGGCCTCTATTAGTATTCCCGGGTGTAAATTGTTGACAAAAAGGACTACTTTTCCATGGCAATGAACACGAGTGTCTACCTTCTCTATTTGCCCTTTACACTTTTCGGCGGAAAATGCTGACAATACTTCAGGTCTTTCATCAACTCCTTCTGAGGCCAAAGAATCTGAATATCCGCCATCTTCTAATTCACCTTCAGAAGCAAGCAGACTACCATAATACCCTTCTACTCTGCGAGCTCCAACACCAACAAAAGCTTGCCACAGCTGTTATCACAAAAGCAAGGGGCTACTGAATGAGCCGTGCAAATAGATTAGCAAAATAAATAGAAAAGCTATAGGAAACAGGCTGCACCTCTCCTCTCAAAGCCATCGGCAGTCCACCATGGACAAGACACTCCAACTCTTCCTTCAAAGAATAAGTTTCTTCTTGACTGGTGTTGCCAATTTCAGCATTCACATCACCTGACTGCACTTCTTGGCTAGGGTCAACCTTATCTGCGTCATAGAACTCGTCATCTGAGTCCGCTGACACCTTGCTCTCTTCAACGGTCACAAGATGGGTGGATTCCTTTGACTGCAGCCTGCCAGCAGATAAATACTTCTTCTCAACACGCAGACCCATCACCTGCTCGATGTTGCCCAGGGATGACCGAATTGGCTCCCATGATTCAACCTTACGTGTCCCTTGTGCGCTCCTCTCATGCAACAATTCAGAACTTCCATTCTCAGAATTCTCCTCAACTACAGATTCGACTTTGTCCACGGACAGTGCAATCTTCGCATCATGTCCAGACGACTCAGACCGCCTCTCAAGGAAGTTCTTCCATCTATCGGATCTCTCCTCCTCCTCCTCCTGCAAGTACAACACCCATCAGTACCAGGCAATACATACATACAATAATTCAGGCGTGCATATTATACCTTGTAGATGCCTGCGTACTCCTTGTAACGCTGCAAGTGTTGGGGGCGCACAGCGAAGCCATAGGCATCCCTGATTCAACCACACAACATCAGGAATGAAGTAATGGCACTATTTACAAAGAAATACTCCAGTAACAAATAAATACACATAATAATACTTAAAACTTGAAGGTTCTATACTTGTATCCTCTCCCAGATACAAAGCGCCCAGACAAAAATTGCTACTCCCTCCGTCACATAAAATAGGATGTTATTACAACCAATGTGAGTAGAAAATAATCATATAGCAGTACTCGGTAAAATATGACCATGTCGCAACTCAATTGCACTTCCAAATATTTTTACGAATCCTAAACGTGCTGCAACACTTCCATGGAAGCCCAGATCTTATCGCAAGGCAAACATCACTAAATTCAGCAATTCACCCAATGCCCCCAGCCAATCTACCCGCAGCACAAAACCTAGCCTCCAAAATGGGTATGGGATCCAGAGACATCCAACGCTCTGCCAATCGGTAAACACTGAAACGGTCAGTCCAGGCATTACCCAATTTCGCACGGCATTACCCGCAAAACTTAGCAAACGACGCGACGCGGCGTGCCGAGATCCCCGGCGTAGGAAGCACGTGGAATCGAAGCCCGCGGAGCGGAAATCTCGCAACGGAACAAAGGAGGAGCGAGACGAGGCGAGATCCTCGGCCACCTAACGCCCACGTACACCAAAATTCGGGCGGGGCAAACTCGGGTGCGCGCGCGGGGGCGTCGAAACCAAGCGAAGCACGCCCCCCGGAAGTCCCGAGGAGAGACCTCCGGGACGGCGGGCGGGCGGAGGAGGGGCGGTGGGGTGGGGCACGAACCGCTTGTGCTCGAAGGCGATGAACGGGAGGCTCTTGGGCTTCATCTCCTCCGCCTCCTGGCGCTGCGACGGCGTGAGACGGCGGCGGCGGCGGGGAGGGGGAGCGGAGCGGAGTGGGGCGGGAGTAACGCAGTGGTGGCGGTGGGTTTGATCTGGTCCCCTTCCTCTCCCCGGCTGGGTGTGTGCGCGGCGCGGAGCGCGGCGGAAAGGGACGAGATGTAACGGGACTCGAGTGCGAAACGGGGGCGACTGGACTGGGGAATGACCGGCCTCGTGGCTGGCGCCGCGCTTTCTTTTTTGCGGGTTGGCACGGGGAAACGGAGGTTGGTTGGTTGCGAGACTTGTGTCCGCCGCGACCGCGAGCGAGGCCGATATCCCGATCCTCCGTGCACGGGGGGAGCGGTGTCAGTGTCACATCGTGTTGGCCGGCTAGGTGTTGCCCATCTCTCCAATCAGGTTCCGGTGCGCGGTGTGGCGGAGTTGAATTCTTGATCTGATTCGACACCGCCGCGACCGCATCTTTTTTGAGGGGGACTGACGGTGGTCGACAGCGAGTGACTATGGGCCTATTTGGTGGTGATAGTGGATTTTTGGATCCTGAGATTTTGAAAAATTCAAAAACCCCATTTTTGAAGTTTTAAAAAATTGTGAAAAAATACACATGTATATAGTAGTGTACATTTCATCTCTGTAAATTTCCATGATGAAATACATTTAAATGGGTCTACACACATAAAAACAAAATCGCGAACTTTTATAGTGAACTAGGTATGTGCACGTGCGTTGCCATAGGGGCCAAATATATTTTAATGCCTTTCGAAACACTTTCACGTGTGAACCGAAGTCGTCTTGCCCAAGACCAACGGAGACCTACCTATAGTGACATCAAAGTTTTCTGTCATTGCTTAAACTGGTAAAATAGGTATATGCGGTGATTGATCTGCTTTATTGGGTTAATAAAGAGAGTTGTCTTGCGGTGATTGGGTGGTACTTTCAGGTACTTTCTCGTCGAAATTCTTCTGAACGTTAATCTAAGAAAATAATCGTACAATATGAAGTTTGTTTAATAGGGGTATTACAGTAATTGCTCTCTCGTCCCTTCCATTTCACATGAACAACGCACATTCATCGTGTCCCGGATCCCATTTCATTCCAAGCCTCCAACTACTGTAATGGAGCTCCTCGCTTAGTCGCCTCCGTGAAGCTTGACGGTGTAATGTATCGGGGATGGCCCATTGGCTGAGAGGCCCGTCAATGGGCCGACCTCAGGGCCCAGGAAGTCTGGCAACAGACAGGGGCTCTTTGTTCAACAAGAAGCCCGACTTTCGGATAAACACCATCTTGGCGTGCAAGCCAAGGTCCTCTCGACTGACTTGGAGGGGAGGTCGGTTCTTGTAAACCCTACCTCTCGTCCCCCCTTTATAAGGCAAGGCTAGGGGTAGGTCAAGGGATATCTGATTAATAGTCGATACCTCGATAGTCATTACCACATCTCATCTGTAGCCCCCTCACACGAGGCGTTTCCACCATCAGTCTAAAACAAAGAGGAGTAGGATATTACTTCGACCATGAGGGCCTGAACCTGAGTAAAACCCCTATGAGCGATCCCCTCTGGTACATCTGGTCACGCTCTCCACATTGGTTGTTTTTGGTATAGTCAGTTGGCGCGCCAGTCAGGGGTGCGCCAGCCAGAGACCGAACTCAGATCGGATCTCCAAGCCACCCCAACGAGTTCGTGCCAGAGGTCGGATTCTATAGATCGAGTTTGGCACTACATTGATTTGACCTGTTAATACATATTTTCTATTGGATATAAGGGTTGGATTCTACAATACTAAATTTGTTTTTCTAGTTTATTTTAATTCAATTGTCAAGTTGACCATTTTTCATATTGACTTTTCAAAACAGATCCATAAATTACATTTTAATTTTGTTGTTAGTTTGTACCTCACAATTAAAAATATACTCGGTGAATCTAACCATCACATTACACCCTCTTTGTCGTATTGTCTTAACTCATTACAGTCTCGCATATTAGCTGCGGCGAACCAATTAAGTTCTCTTATGTCGGTGGGGAGCGGCAATCTTCCATTTATCCTTGTTATTTAAAACTCGGTGAATCTAACCATCACATTACACCCTCTTTGTCGTCCGTAGCAGTACTTGCTCCTGTTAGCAAAGAAGTAGCACGACACTGAGAAAACATGAATAGGTAAACCAAAGCTCTTCTACAAAGCTTATGCAACAGGTGCGCTACTGTGGTAGACTAATGGAAGAGTCCGTTGTTGTTTCGTCTCGTCACCCCCCATCGAACGATACCTCCACCACCGATCCCATCCCACCGATTTTTTCCTCTCCCCTGCAAAACCGGTGGGCATAAAACCAGGGAGAAAAACACCATAAAAAACCCACGATTTCCTAATCTATCCCTCACCACGCTTTCCTACTGTATATCTAATCTAATCAATCTATCAATCTATATTCAAAATAGATCTTTCCCTGGCCACGCTTTCCTTCATTGTTTGGGCGATCTAATCAATCTATCAATCTATATTCAAAACAGATCTTTCCCTGGGCACGCTTTCCTTCATTGTTTGGGCGGGGAGAGGAAAAAATACCACAAAACTGATTTTGTATGATTACTACAAATCAATCTATCAATGATTTTCTACTCCTAAAGGGGGAGTATGCGGTTGTGATGGTCAGTTTGGTTTCTCACCTCGATACCCCTCGATCTCGTATCCCTTCGTCAAACCATGCATCCCCGCGATCGGTGCATCCGCCCAGAAACTATCTCTCTTTCCTAATCTCTCCTCCTCTCCCGATTCTCTCTTTCCTTTTTTTTTGAGTACCCCGATTCTCTCTTTCCAATCTCTCCTGATTGAACCTGCCCCCTGCTCTTCCCCTCGGCCGATCGGCTCCACCACCGAGCCCCATCCTCTCCGCCACACCCTGCTCCTTCCACACTGGCGACGACCAGCACCACAACCTGCTCCCTCTAGGTCGCCGTAGAAGGGCTGGTGGATAAGGTCGTGGCGTCCTCGCCCTTGCCTTCGCCCTCTCCTCACATCGTTCACATTGCCCCTCTCTACCCTGATAGGGTTTCAAGTCTGTCGCCGCTCCCTGATACACAGTGCATCTCGCCCCCCACACTGCCGTCCTGCTGTCACCTCCCTCCACACAACGGTGCAAATCGTATGGCTTCCCCGGCCGTCCTCCGGCCGCTCCGTTGTGCTGCTGTGGGACTGAGCGCAAGGCCGCGCTGTGGAGATGGAGATGCATCTGCCGAGGCTCCTCTGCGTGCAGATGAAGGCCGTTGGGCGTTCGATGGACGACAACATCTACACAATGTCGACGTGGCACCCTCTGGTGGGCGGGCGCAGGCGGCGGCTCCATGGCGACGACCAGTTCGACCGCGGAAGAGTGGTCGAAGATTGACCTCTGGGACTCGCCTCCCGCCGTGGCCATGGCCGCCGCCGAGCCCAAGCACAAAGTTTAGTTTCCCATTGGAATAGCCGAGGAAAGGAGGAGCAGTACAGACAGGATCCATGACTTCAGTGGGATTGATGGGCGTCGCTGCTCCTGCACCCTCGCGTCTGAATCCTGGTCAAGAAAAAGAGAGAGAAATCTAGATGAGGTAACAATATTTTCTATTCGGGTGGATCCAGGTCTTTGCAGTGTAACCACTGCAGAAGGTCGATCAGTAGCAGATATATTAGGATTCATGTGCACTTCTTTGGAGCTGGAGTTGGTCAAAAGGCAGAGATCCAGCGTTGCTCTGTGGTATCAAATGACCACAGCATGTACAAAAGTTATGTCATCAGGTACATGCATACATATAAAGTTCTAAACTGAAATACCCTAAATTTTCTTGCTGTCGTGCTTTACTTTTCTCTTCTGATTTAATTTTGAATTTGAATAGGATAAAGCAAAGAAAGGAGTTTCAAAGACCGTTGTCACCAAGACGTATATCCCATTAGCAGAAACATCTGGTGTCATGGAAAGAGATAGTGTTGATCTGAAAATCATGAAGTTACGAACGGTATTCCTTTCAGTGTGATGAGAAGCCCTCAATATATATGTTACCGCATACATATAAAGATCTGCAGTTTCTTAATTCTTGCTAAATACATACTGCATAGTGATAAATGTCGTACTCGTAGGTATACACATGGGGCGTTCCTATTGTTAGTGCTGGTACGAATATTAAAAATTAGTCACTCACTAAAGTCATAGCTGTGAATAATAGTGGATCGATGTTTCTCTATGCAGAAGATTTCTCTGGAACTGAGAAAAGTTTTGAAGCTATTGCTCATTTTTTACTGAAATCTTATTGATGAAATTGGCCCATCAAATGTGAGGAGAGTAGTGACAGATAATGCCTGAAACTTCAGATCAGTCGGCAAAGCAATTGAGGTGCATGGTACATAATCAAATATATTTCATATTTCATATATAGTTTATTACTTTCGTAGTCATACTTAAGCATGAAGCAACGAGTTTTTATTTTTATTTTTTGTCGAACAGGTGCACAAGCATATATTTTGGTCCCCTTGTGTGGTTCACACTTTAAATATGATATTCAAAGATTTAGCCAAACAGTTCCAATGGCTTGTCGGCTGTGATGGCTGAAAAGACAATTGTCAAATACATTCCGAAACACCTACATTGCTTCTCACTTTTTAGAGCTAATTCAAAATTAAACATTCTGAATGTTATGCCTGCTATTATAGCCTTCATTGGAAACGAGGACATTTTCTTGATCCTACGGTTCTATGGTCTGTATAATTTGTTACTGACTCAAAACAAACATGTTGGTGTTTCCACTGAATGACTAATAATACTAGCAAGGATACTGCTGCTATGTACTCTTTGTTTGTCTGGTTTACATCCGTGTTTCGACAAACGGTACTTCAACTACATGTTGTTTTTTTGTAAAAATGGCCATGTGTTTGATAAATGTCTAGATGTGTTATGCAAGTCATTCATGGGAAGCAGTAAGTTGTAACACTACGGGCGAACTCGAGGAGACTAAAAGCATCAATAGTAATACTTTTTTCAGTTATTTACCTAAAATAATGCAGAAAAAATATTTATTTTATTTGCAATCTGAAACGTTGGTTGTACTTCGGTCCATGGAAATTGGTATGTTTTGTGGTCTTATTCTGAGCCATCTGCCGTCATGTATACTGGCTGCGTATGTACTTTGGGGAAACAGGATTTGATTTTGGAGTGCCATGGTTTCCAATCTTTCAAATCAGTCGTGAAAAGTTTTTAGCAAGAATCTTCTTGCTGACAAAGAGGAGGAAGAAGACGAGGCAGCGGGTATGGTTGCCAGGTTGAGACCACGGCCCTTAGTGCAGTCGTTGCACACGTCATGGTGATGCTACCTCGCGCGGCCGAGGCCGTTTCGTCCGTTGCCTCTAATGGGCTTGGGTCTGTCGGGCAAGCATGAGAGAGTAGGTGGCAGGGGCGCGCGACTGACCTTCTATGCACTGTTGGTGGGCTTGAAGAATGACTATGGCCTGTAGGTGGCAAGGATGGAGTGATTTGCTCTGGTAAAAGGAAGCAGGCTAATGTTGAACTGTAGTGATTAATCATCCATTGATTCAGAAAGAATTCACGTGGTCTTGGGGAGCTCTAGGGGCTGAAAAAAAGAGATTTGGTGCCTCCTTTTTTTTGCTGCAAATATTTGTAGCTTTGTGGTGCTTGTTGTCTGCAAATATTTGTAGTTTGCAACACGCTACAATATTCAGTTCTTGTATGTTGTTTTGTGCTCACACCAAATGTTGAATTTTAGCATTAATGTCAGGTTTAGTCTGTGTATAGTACCTAGCAGAAACATATGTCACAAATTCAAAATATACAGACCTTTTTGCTTGCTGTACAGAACTCATGACATCCATTTCATTTAGCATAAACTGGAGCCAAACATTGCCTCTTCAAACAAAATTAGTTATTACATATAGGATTTTGTTTTCGTATTCTACTGGTTAATAGAAAATGCAGTGCTTCTCATACCATCGTTTACATGCATAATTTCTCTGTCATGGCATATACTAATTGTGTTGTATACTTTTATGTAATTCTGAACTGTCACTTTTAGGTACTTCAGAATTGACAGCCTAGGAAATTTTGGCTCTCCGCCTGTGTGCAATTTTTCGTGATGAAATTACATTCATGGAGGTGACAAAATTAGTGCTTCAATATGCTTTCAAAATTTGTTTTCTGGAGCATTGACCTTTTTTGCCCGGACCACTAAGAATGTGATTCCGTAATGAAAATTAGCACACAGGAGAAACACTCGCCAATGTTCATTAAAAAAATAATTTTGTTTTATCGAATTTTAGTGTCCATCTGGGTCACACTGGGTGCATGTGCACCCGGAAGCAGAAACCCCGTGTACCTTTACTGTGACATAATAAAAAATTGCAGACACGTCTTATTAACACAAGCATGGTGTGAAATATATCACAGTTGCATCATCATGGGTTTGAATTTTGATGTGTGTGTGAATGGGGTGTAAGAGGAATTGTGAGCTGAATGCATCATGCACCAATGCCGGAGGTGGCAAGTATGTTTAGAGGGTGGAGAGACGAAAATAGTGAATGGAATAATAAAAATAAAAGAAGAAGAAGAAGAGTGATTTAATGGTAAAAGAATAGTCGATAACATCCCCGATTTGTACAAGTATCCTAAAGGTGTATATTAAACTATGTGCGCTTCCATAGGAATGCACAAGCAATTAACTTGCGATGGATCCAGGGCATGACACCATTCAGTTAATGGCTTGCGGGGGCAAGGAGCCACGGACGCGGCTGCACGGGACACCAATTTACCTGGAGGTCGCCCTCGACATCGGAAATCGGCCTGGGATGGCCAGATCGACGGTGCGGCTCATCTAAGGTAGAAATCATCCTGGAGGTAGCCCTCGGGACCGGAAACGCCCTGGGATGGCTAGATCGATGGCGCGGCTCGCCGGCGGCCGGATCTGGCTGCTCACCGTGACATATATGTCCTCATCGCTGCTCACCGGATCCGACCGGAATAGATAACTGTGGAGGAGACAGGTGACATCACGGTGGAGGGGATGGGAGGTGATAGTGAGCGTAGAAGGGAGGCGGCAGAGACATGCCACGGAGGGGAGATATGGCAGCGGCGACGCCGTGGCGAAGAGAACGAGTGAGAGGGTGGCTGTGGTGAGAGGAGAAAGTGAGAGGAGTGGCTACGGTGAGGATAAGGCTAGGTAGGTGAAAATAATAATTTGGTTATGAGTTGAGGAAGAAGTTTTTATTATACTTACTCAAATATCATGTGAATGAAGCTAAAGACAACATTTCTGATATTGTGCGAGAACATCTTAAGCACATCAAGTAGATCTTAATTCGTAACATATTTAGGCAGATCATCGCTCCCTATCTATACATCGTGAATTACTTTTTTTATCAACTTACATTGCAAGTGAAGTGGATTTCAATTATTACCCGATTGTTACTCGCTATCTTTTCTATACATGTGAAATTAATATGCATTATGTATATATATAACCCCAACAAAATATTTTAAAAGCTCGTGGCAACGCACGGGCATTCTACTAGTAACAGAAAAGTGTCGGGGTTTGCTACCCTCGTGGTTTGTGAAAACTATGCCCCCGGGTCTACTTTCATCATATATAAAATCAAAAAATACCTTGCTGCAATTTTATTTACTTTATTTTATTTTATAATTTACTTTATCTATCTATCACTATCAGAATTTAATCCTTGCAAATAACGAGTTCAAGGGGATTGACAACCCTCTTGCCCGCGTTGGGTGCAAGTATTTGCTTTTGTGTGTGTAGGTGTTGTTCACGAGGTTTCGCGTGGTTCTCCTACTGGATTGATACCTTGATTCTCACTGAAGGAAATACTTATCTCTACTGTGCTACATCACCCCTCCTTTTCAGGGAAATCCCAACGCAGTTTACAAGTAGCAACGCTCTAGGCGAGGAGAAAGGGAGATCCCCGCCGCCACCGACATCGGACGGGCTTCGCCAGGCGGCTCGCCCTGTCGGCGGTGAGGGGAAGGGGGAGAGGGGCGGCAGCGCTAGGGTTCGCCCAGTCTCCCGCGGGAGAGACGCGGACGAACCGTTCTCTCGCAACTTATTTATTATTATCAAATCTTACACACATGTTTTTTTTTCTTGCTCATCTTTCGCTCAATATTTTTTCCCATGGGCTATTGAAATTTAGAGATATTTTCCTTTGAAGTTTTCATTATTGTGTATGTATGGATTTGGTATCGGAATTCCATTCTTGATGTTGTACTCCATGTTTTTATAATATATAAGCAATAAACACACAATTGTCTTATATAAAACTCGACGTGGATTTACGGCACGCAAGGCGGTGGCACTTAGGTCCTAGTGCCAGCTTTTTATTTTGGCTTTCGATTTTCAAACTTCTATATCTTTTAAACAAAAAATTCAAATTAAAGTTCTGTTTTCATACTCGTGTTTCTCACGACCAGCGCTTTCAAATAAGATCCATTTTGAATAATTTTGATGACTTTTTAAAAATGCTAAGTTTCAATGTTTGAAACTTAGTACGAGCGACCGATAAAAATAAATTATTTTGTGTCTACAACAGACAGGAAAAATTGCTTAAAATTATATATCCGAAACTTGTTAAACTGGGCATTTTTTATGAAAAAGGGTAAGTTTTATCGTTGAAACTTAAAGGTTTTTGAGGGATTTTTTTTACTGTGCCCTCGTGCGGGATTCAACTATTTCGCGAATCGTGAGGCAAATCGAGCGGGCGGCAGGTGAGTGCCCCCGCACTTACGTGACCGTGCGAATTTCTGATATAAAACCCTTCCTTCCATCGGAAACAACATTAGTTGTCAGACCTTTTCTTTAGTTGTTAGATCATTTATAGATTGCTAGGATTTTGAAAGAAGGCCGCGTCAAAAACAGGATCGGATTGCCAAGGGTTGAAAATGGAACGGTTTTAGGAGTTCAGGGGAGGTTTATTTGGCGAGTTTTAGTAGTTTAGGGGAGGTAATTTGTCCTTTTTCAAAGTTCGGGGTTGTAATATGATCTTATTGGTAAGTTTAGGGGGTAAGGGCATCTCCAAGGCTGACCCGCAAACCGCCCGCATCCGTCCGGACCGCGCTGTCCGGACCACGTGAGCCATCCAGCACCGACCTGTATCGGTCCACGGGGCGGTCCGGACGCGATTTCTCCCGCAAAACGGAGACAAACATGAGGGAGTTTTGAGGGAGTCCGGACACGAGAAACGTCGCTATCCGCCCCTCTGGCCCACCCAAAAGAAGGCGGAGCCCGCGCTTTTGTAGCATCCCGCACTGTTTCTGCGCCAAAATCCCCCACTCTCTTCTTCCATTCCCCGCCGCTCTCCGCCCAATTCCCGCTCATTTCTCCCACCCTCTCCTTTCTTCCGCCGCCGCCGCATGGAACCGTCGGAGAACCTGTCGAAGATGGAGCTGGCGGAGGTGCCGGAGGATCCGAGCATCACGCTCGCCTGAAAGATCAGCTCGGAGACGCGGCAAAATCGTCACATCAAAGCGAAGCCCGTAAGGGAGGAGAAGCTCAAGAAGCGTTTGGCCGTCGGTGGGCCTGGTGGTGGTGATGGGCATGGAGGTCGTGGCGGACGAGGCGGTCGGCGCGGCCGTGACGGACGCAGGCAGATGGGCGCGCCGATAGTACTGACAGCGCCGTGGCCGGAGCCTTACAAGCCTCCATACTACTACGCCGCGAAGTAGCTCGGAACCCCCGCGTGGACTGTGCCTTACATCGTCGACGTTAATGCGGCGCCACTCTTCTCCGAGTATTCTTCGTCGCCGCTGGTGCGGGCACGGCCGGCGGCCCGGGAGCAGATGGGTGCACGCACGCTGTTCGCTGCAATGCCCAGAGAGGGGGAGATGCTCGACATCATCCACGACGGAGTCTAGGGAGGAGGAGGGGGCTATGAGGACTGATGTCTACTACGCAACTTTTATTCTTGTAGATGTTGTTAGGCCTCCAAGTGCAGAGTTTTGCAGGACAGTAGCAAATTTCCCTCAAGTGGATGACCTAAGATTTATCAATCCGTGGGAGGTGAAGATGGTCTCTCTCAAACAACCCTACAATCGAATACAAGAAATCTCTTGTGTCCCCAACACACCCAATACAATGGTAAATTGTATAGGTGCACTAGTTCGGCGAAGAGATGGTGATACAAGTGTAGTATGGATAGTAGATATAGGTTTTTGTAATCTAAAAATATAAAAACAGTAAAGTAGCAAGTGATAAAACGGAGCACAAACGGTATTGCAATGCTTAGAAACAAGGCCTAGGGTTCATACTTTCACTAGTGCAATCTCTCAACAAAGCTAACATAATTGAATCATATAACGATCCCTCAACGTGCGATAAAGAATCACTTTAAAGTTCCTATTAGCGGAGAACATAAGATAGAAATTGTTGTAGGGTACGAAACCACCTCAAAATTATCCTTTCCGATCAATCTATTGAGCCATCCCTATAAGTGTCATGAACAGCCCTAGAGTTCGTACTAAAATAACACCATATGATACGCATCAACCAACTCTAATGTCACCTAGATACTCCAATGTCACCACAAGTATCCATGAGTTGATTATTCGATATGCATCAAACAACTTCAGATTCATAATATTCAATCCACACAAAGAACTTCAAAGAGCACACCAAAGTTTCTTATCGGAGAAAAGATAATGAAAACGTGCAACCAACCCCTATGCCTAGATCACCCCAAGGTCACGGGAATCCGCAAGTTGATTACCAAAACATACATCAAGTGACTCAATAGAATACCCCATTGTCACCACGGGTATCCACATGCAAGACATACATCAAGTGTTCTCAAATCTGAAATATTCAATCCGACAATAACGAAACCTCAAAGGGAAAAGACTCAATTCATCACAAGAAGATAGAGATGGAAGAAACACCATATGATCCAACTATATTACAAAGCTCGCTGTACATCAAGATCGTGCCAAATCAAGAACACGAGAAAGAGAGATCAAACACATAACTACTGGTACATACCCTCAGCCCCGAGGGTGAACTACTCCCTCCTCGCCATGGAGACCGCCGGGATGATGAAGATGGCCTCCGGCGATGATTTCCCCCTCCGACAGAGTGCCTGAACAGGGCTCCGGACGAGATCGCTTCGGTACAGAGGCTTGCGGCAGCGGAGCGGAAGTTCTCGGTTTCTTTCTTGGGTTTTTGGTATTTATAGGAATTTTTGGCGTTGGTTTCACGTCAAGGGGGGCCACGAAGGAGCGACAAGCTCACTAGGCCCTCCCTACCCCCAGGGCGCACCTAGCAGGCTTGTCGCTTTCTCGTGACTCTTCTGGTCCTTCCACGAAGCTTTGGGGGTCTCTTATGTTCCAAAAAAATCACCAAAAAGTTTCAGTCAATTCCGAGAACTTTTATTTCTGCACAAAAAACAACACCACGGTAGTTCTGCTGAAAACAACGTAAGTCCGGGTTAGTTCTAATCAAATCATACCAAAATCATATAAAATTGTTGTAAACATGGCATGAATACTTCATAAATTATAGATACGTTGGGGACGTATCAGCATCCCCAAGCTTAATTCCTGCTCGTCCTCGAGTAGGTAAATGATAAAAGAAATAATTTATGAAGTGTGAATGCTAGCATAGTGCATAAGTTTGATCAATGATAATTTCAATCACTTTTCCTAGCATCATAACAGCAACTCTTTCTCATAAAACTCATCATGATCAAGTAGCAATCAATTCACATGTTATGGTTTAAACAATGCATTCTCTTGAAACTTAATAACCTATGTTCTTAGTCACCAAACAATTACAATTGAACTTATCTTCAACAGAGTCTTAGTAAGAGCTCCACATACTCAATTATCATATAGTCTTCTATGATTGCTAGTACTCAAAGCATATTTTTAGAACAAATGGCATCCATCGAACACAGAGAAAGATAGGGGCTTAATGTTTCACCTTCCAACTCATTTATCATAGAGATAATTGTCAACAATAATAATTCATGATCAAATATATTTGAATGGATATATGTGCCTGGATCTATCCCCACCACATGATGCTTGCCAACTATAGAATAGGTTGGAATAAGAAATTGACTCAACATAAAAAGTAAATAACATAAAAGTAAATAGAATGCCCCTTCGCAGAGGGAAGCAGGGATTTGCAGAGGTGTCAGAGCTCATAGCTTAAAACAGAGATGAATACATTTTGAGTGGTGTGCCTTTCCTGTCAACGTCACGACCGAGAGTTCTCAATATCTTCCATGCTAAACACATTATAGGCGGTTCCCAAGCGGAAAGGTAAAGTTTACTCTCCCTCAACCATTCAAACACAAGCCATGTCTAGCCGAATCCTCGGGTGCCCTCCATACAATCAACTTTTCGGGGGAGTTTGTTTAATTATATATTTTTGTTTTGCGGGACTGGGCATCCCAATTACCGCCCTCTCTCGTGCAATGACAAGTGAATAAACACCCATCATGAGAATAACCCGCTTAACATGGAAGATACTGACCACCCCCTGCCACTTCATGAGCGGTACGAGCACACAAAACAGATGCTTATTTGAATGATTAGAGGTGGCACATGCAAATTTACTTGGAACGGCAGGGTAATACCGTACATAGGTAGGTATGGTGGACACTCATGGAAGAAACTTGGCTCAAGGATTTTGGATGCACAAGCAGTATTCCCGCTTAGTACAGAAATTTAGGCT